>JACVCZ010000005.1:11200000-11800000 GCA_020829145.1 Drosophila nigrodunni
ACTAATTGCGAGGAGGGTGGTTCGAAAAAACATTGAGAAACTGCGATAAAATCAAACTCAATTGAAGCATAACAAGATTATTTAAATATCAGTAGCCAAACTCTAAGAACTGCCCTCGTTTAAACAGACAGCAGCTGTCGGCGTTTCAAATTTACTGAATTTCAATTACAAATTGTTTTTTTTGAGGTTTGTTTGTTTTTTTTTATGGTTTTTTTTTGTTTTCTTTGCTTTTTAGCAAACGCAGCTCGAAAAAAAAGAACGAAACACCAAAAAAAGAGAGAAAAGCAATTCGTAAGTAGTTCCAAAAGCGGCCTCACGTGACGCCCCAAGTTGGGCCAAGGTGAGTTTTATTATGCAAAACGCATTGTTATTGCCATAAGTTACACAAAAAGGCATTGGCCAATGCAGTTTTAGCCTGGCTAAGCAAATTTCCAATCGCAAACAAAACAAGTCTAAAGGTGAATCGATGCCAGGTGCAAGTGACGCACAGGCTTTGAGTTATGAAATCGAAGGTATTTTACGGTTTCTAGTAAATACTTTGACTTCAGACCAAAGTTGAGTTCACTCTCGCCCTCCACCCCTCTCAGCCTCGGCAAAGTCAAAGATCGCACACGTTAGCGTCTAATGATCCACCCCTTCCAGTTGTTTGCCAAAAAAACGCAAGAACGGAAGCATCTGATTAGAGTTTCTTCTTTCCGAAGGCGTAGCCCAATCCTGTAGGTTACCCTCCGGCTCAGCTAGGGAGTTGGGCATCGGGTGTCGGGGGGAAGTAAGGACAGAGGAGCAGGGTTTCGGTTCTACGGGGTTGCTTAGAAGAGCTTGGCACGCAGGATGCGGCTTTTATTCCATATTCCTTGTTTGTTTGCATTTTACAACACAACAAGGGCGAGGGAAAGGCCAAGGGAAGGGGAAGAATAACAATAGAACAGGAGTAGCGTAGGGGAGGGGGGTGATTTCACCTTTTTGGCTTGTAATTTATATATATTTTGTATTTTGTATATAGTATTTTGTATTGTATTTTGTTGGGCTATCAAAATAAAAATTATGTTCCCTTTTCATTGTGCTCGGCAGGATAAAAAGGGACTTAGCACATTCGACATGGCCGCATGTTGTTGTTTCTACCCTGCAGTCGCTGAAAGAGGGTTTAATGAGGTTGTGCAAAAGTTTGTAGTAGGTGAAAGGAAGCAGCAAACAGTTTAAAATGGTAGGGCATTTAGTTTGCTTTAATACGCCTGTCTAATATCTGAAAATGTGTTATAATTCCCATAATTTAAAAGTTATAGCTTTGAGTCTTTGAGTCTATAGCCCAAGTGAATTGAAAGCTAAAGCTTAGAAACTTGGATTACCCAATATTTAGTGTAGTCTTCAAGTGCTATTCAAATTTCTACCTAAACATGTGTTGCAATCGAAAGTTATGCATGACACAAAGAAAGTTGTGCGTAGAAAGTGGCTTAAATAGGCTTCTAGGGTAACTACCAGTCGTGCACGCTCTATAGACCCTGCTTACTTGTTTTTTCTCTCATTGCAAGCGTTGTTTACTCTGCATTTTTTTGTGTTTGTAGCACTGTACCCACCCAAGCCGTAACCGTGTCTGATACACAGTAACGCCCATTTTGCCCCTTTTACATGGTTTGTTTGCATTCGCTGCGAGCCCGCACACCTCTTCCTTTCACTACCCTCCGCCTCTTTCTCTCTCTGCTCACTCCCTTTGTTTGCTGGGTTCCTTTCCCTGATTCCCAGTTCACGGTGCCCGTTTCCAGGTCCAAAGCAAAGACCATCAAACGCTACGTGGAACATTTTCAAGTTGCGGAAGCAATTGCGCGTGCTGAAGTTGTCGAATGCCTCGAAATGTGAAAATTCTGTGTGCATAAAAGCATCTCTAGTGCATGACTCCCGTTCTCCAAACAATTCTCTTTCTCTCTCCCAGTTCCCAACCATTTCTCTAACTCTCCTTGAGCTCGCCTCGTTGGCGCATTTCAAAGCTTGACGCTGTTTTTTGTGTTTGCCAAAGCGCTTTAAATTAGAGCGGTAAAAAAAGTGTGAAACTCCGCGCAAAGGGATGCAGCTCCTTTGCCTCCTCCTCAGCTCTATCCCCCTGCTTTTGACTGGGATGCAAGGTAAGCAAACATTGGACTTTGGCGATTTTAGCCTTTGATTTATTGTGCGAGCCAAAGTTAAGCCAGTTCCCACATTCAAGTAATTCCCTGAAGCGTGTCCAAGTTTTCTAACCATACCCATGCTCATGCACAATCCCCTTACCGTTTCACTGCCATTTTCAGCGGCTTAAGTAGCTTTCAATTTCAAGTGCCGAGCCCACCAAAGGGAGCAATCTTGCCCCCAACACACACCACACACACCCAAGCGCATAGGTTGAGTAAAATCAAGGCCAAAGCAATTAAAGATTGCACAAGTTGATCAAAACCCTAAAATGGTATACAGTCATTCAATCTGCTGGGTGTGCCCTACATACATTCTAGACTTTCCTGCCTATAAAGTAACCCTATGAATCAATATATTAGTCACCAGCTATAAAACCTAATTCTTGTCTCTTAATAGACTTGTTCTTACCGCTTATCTGCTAATGCAAGTTTAAGGTCAATAAAGTCATTGATTTGGGAGATTTGACAGATTTTAAATTAATCAAGTTTAAAGTTTGACTTTGTTAGTGTTTTAGTCAGCAATAGCAGATAAAGTGTTTTGCATTAACACACGCCTAAATTAGTATATATACTATATTATTTAATCTTTCCCAAGTCTTCGCCTATTGATCTCATTAGCTACACATTCTAGGAATATTTTTCAAAAAACAATTATTATATAAATTAAAAAACAGTTTGAATATACATCAAACAGTGCAGCGAATAACTGGAAGATGCACAATCAATCATCTTCCAGTTAATCGCTGCTCGGTTCGACCGGATTTATGAGACGCTAATTAACAGTACAATTTGCTGTTGCAAAATGGCGTTGCAAACTTGTTAAGACTCCCAAAACGGTACTTTAAAATCAATTACGTTCTGCTCTAAGCCGCGTTTATGACTCTCTGACAAGATGCAAGGTGCAAGTTGCTGCTTAGAACAGCTAACAGGTATGGAAAAGATGCCGTAAACACCTGTAAGGGATTAGACTTGACCTTCGACTGCTACGCACTGTTTGTACCTGAGCTACAAATTTGTGTTATTTTATTATCGGTGCGCAAACAGACGCACAAAGCAATAAAAACAACAAGTTGATGGGTTTTTCGAAAGAAAGTAAAAACGCACAAAAGTGCAATGCTCAAAATGAGCACAAGAAAAGAGCGTGAGGACAAACGGAGTGTGAGCGAAAGAGACATCGATATCGAGAGCGGGCTCTGCTAACAGTGTGAAGTATCTGTAGGCATGTGTGGGTGAGAGAGCAGCGCGCGGTGAGCCAAGCTTAACGCCCAAAGCTCCAAATGTAAATATAAGGAGCTTTTTGCTAGTAACAGAAAAAAACTATGAAAAAAAATAACACAAAAAGGGGCAAACTGAAAACAGGTGGAAAAAGTAGAAATATGCAAAGCACGCAAACGAAACTGGCAAATAAACAAACGTAGCGCAAAGGTGACGCCTCAGTGAGTCACGGTCACTCAAACTCTTAACGTTCTGCAGGGAGAGACAGAGAGAGAGCGCCAAGAGAGAGAGCTTGAAACGCGCCCAGAAGACAACCGAGGGCTCGATGGCATGTTAATAGAATTACAGCACGTCAAGTAATTATTTTGACAAACCGAAAACAATATACTTGTAAAAGTATTACTCCCTAGAACAAAGCAATGAATGTGAACTTGTCTGTCTGTGCGAACAATTCTTCGACACACTGTACTTGGGTCAAACACTGGTTGTTGCTACATACATATATACGTATTTGGGAGATGGGGTCAAATATTAACTCACCCGTTGGCAGAATGGCGTTGTTCTCGCGACGCCATGTGATGGTTGGTGTTGGGTAACCGCTGGCATAGCACTGCATTTCCACCTCGCTTCCCTCGCTGGCCACAATCGACTGCGTGGAGTTATCGGAGATGACGGGCGGACGGCGCACCGATAGTTTTACATTGGCGCTAACCTTGTGTATCGTAGAGATGACCACCTGACAGGTGTAGACACCCGCATCGGTCTCCTGTATGTCCTTAATTTGCAGTTTATATGTGGAAGAATTTGGATCGTAACGCAGTGAAAAGCGCGAGTCTTTGATCACAAGCGTGGAGCCTGTCGATAAGAACACGGGATCCGAGTCAGTCTTCAGGAAGAGCACATTGTACTCCTTGGCGTACTGCACGGAACAATCGAATTCGACGGTGCCGCCAATATCCTTAATCTGCTCCTGTGTAATGTAGGAAATCGTTGGAGTTCTCTGCGCCTCTGTGTGCGTGGCCAGCGCGATGAAGAGCACCACAAGTGCGGGCAGCAGGTTGTCAGTTAATCGCCACATTCTTAAAAAATTCTTTTCTTGTACGTTTTGTAGAAAAAAATTTAATATTTAGCACCACACCCTATGTAAGAAACTACTGCTGCTCTGATATTGTTATAGAGAGACACACAACAACTGCAGCAGCGTCTTGGCGATGAGCTTATTAAACTTTTGCAGCTGAGCTAGTTGACGTTGCGCTCTACGTTAAAGCGCCGTGAGAGCAGACAACACCAAAAACGGTTATAGCTTTGACTCTTTTTGTTACACGAAGCAGCACGGATGCTGTTTGCAAGACACACACTTGTCAGCTCGCTCTAAGCTGGTTTTACGCGCCTTAGATGTATGCGCGCGCGCTCTCTCTTACTGCTGTCTGTAGTAGTGTGAGTGTAAGCCCAGTTTAACAATTGATCACACGCGGAGAGTAACGAAACCGAAGACGTCTTCACAGGTTGAGTGTTGCAACACGAATGAGTTGAAAGTTTCGCGCGGTGCTGGCTGCACGCATAAACGATAGTCGATAACATAGCACTCTGCTCCACTTTGCGTTCGCAGCCAACTTAACGCAGAGCAAGCAGTGCACTGTTAGCGCAATGCTGTTAACGCAGTTATGAGACACCGATATATCGCATACTTTACCCGCGCTTTCCCGTTTATTTAAATATAACACATTAATTAGAGTTGTTTAAAATGTATTTTTATTTACTTTTCTTGTTTTTTTTGTAATATTCTCCATTATTCAGTGGTTAATTATATATAATTTCTATAAATGTCTGTTTTCCATTCGCATCTTTCTGTGCTTTATGCATTACGATTATATTGTATAACATTTCTTTGCGAATGCATATTATAAATTGATAATAATAATAATTATATAAATACTATCAAGTTTAGTTTTAACATGGGATTTCTTGTCTAAAAAACTTGATGTATACGCTAAAATGAAACTCAGTTTGTTTTCGTTAACATAAAATTCAATATACCAAAAATATTGTGTAAACTTTGGAAAGTTATCTATGTATTTAGTAGTATCTGGCTAAAGATTGCATACTCGTATGTTTAGTTTAAATTTAAATCTTTTTATCGTATATCAAAGTGTATCGTTTACTGATTTATATCATTTATTGTTCAGCTGCCTGCTGCCTGCTGTCTGTGATGAAATGACAGAAATCAGCATTTAGAATTTGATTTTTAGGTATTTCAACAAGTTGCTAGTTTTAAGTACATAAATGTCTATATTTATATATGTATGTTATACTAGTATATAGTATTTGTATTATATGTTTGATTTTCCGATTTTCATTGTTAAATATGTAATAAATAGTTGCACAACTTTCACGTGCAATAAAGCGCTTCAATTTTATGTTTTAGAAAAACGATGGAGCTTAAATTATGATTCATACTTCAAACGAGAGAAGGAGAAGAAGATTCTCCGAGATTTGCGACGATTCTGTCGTATAAATAAATGTACGTACGTATATAAAGTTTTAATCGCCGACAGTGAAATAAATTATAATGTTTTATAAGAGATAGTGTAGTCAATAAATAAATTGCTCTAGATCAACATAAGAATTAAGTTTAATAAAAAGC
Source organism: Drosophila nigrodunni (assembly GCA_020829145.1). Lineage (NCBI taxonomy): Eukaryota > Metazoa > Arthropoda > Insecta > Diptera > Drosophilidae > Drosophila > Drosophila nigrodunni. Next base: position 11,206,019 of record JACVCZ010000005.1, read on the forward strand.
TAAGCGAGTCGTGCCACGATCACGCCCTGTATATATATTTATGTATACCCTATAAACGTAGTGCCACACCAGGTTGTTTAGTTCTTTTGTGAATTAAGACTCCATTGTGCAAACTGCTCCTGCCACTGACTATTCGCATTTGCCTGCAAAGTAAACGGGAATTAGTATAATATATAGATAAAAGATCAAAAGATACAAGATCTATATATATCCATAGCTAGAATACCCAAAAATAACACTACGCAGTGGCATGCAAGTGAAAAATAATAAAATATTTTGTTTAAGGATCAACTATTCCACCAAAAAAGTTACTACACAAGCTATAGATAAGTCGCGTGCATGTGTATAAGAAAATCAAAAGAAAAATCAGAGAATACAACAACAACAATAATAAAATACTAGTTATATGGTTAAATAGTTAAACATCAATCAATAAGGATTTCTTTGCGAAATCCTTTACCTTTTCATTCCATTCGGGATTATATGATTGAGATTCGTCGAAATCTGAAATTGATCAAGGTGCACAGTAGATCAGTATGGAAATATATATACTTATAGCTCAGAAATACTATAATCCTTGATTTATAAAACGAGCAGCCAACATGAGTTCAAATTTTAATAAAATAAGAGTGTCTACTCGCAGAGTTACAGAATACCTTAAGAACTATTGAATGCATTTATTTCATGAGAGCACATGATAGAGAAGAGAGAGAGAGAGAGGGGGAGCGTGAGAGAGAGAGAAGAGTGAGAGAAATGGAGACGAGTTTGAATTTCATTTGCTAGCTAAAACATCATGTATCGATTTGGAGGGAGAGAAGTATGCGACGAGTCTACATTTTGAGATGATCTAAAGATATGATCTATATATGATCTTTATATAGGTATATAGTAGTTTACCTTGAACGATGTGACCTACAAATCAGATATTCAGACTATATTTCATAATGTAAGCGTGCATTATCAACTGCAGTTCATCGATTGTCTCACCGATCTCGTGCAGTGCCGGAAATCCGGCCTGATCATCGTCAATAAAGAGCTCGGGATGATGGCGATAGCCGAGTATACGATTCAATTGCATTTGCTCATCGCTCTGACCGAAAGTGTAGTCGAAACGCTCGTCAGCGAGGGGATCACAGGGTAACTGGGCGCCATCACAATCGTAATCCTCGCCAGCGTGAAAAATCTGCTCAAAAGTCTGGCAATCGCATTCGGAACCGGAAGCGCTGCCCGAAGCGTAGCCGGAAGCGGAAGACTCGCCACCCTCGATGTGACGATACTCTTGAGAGAGTGTTTCAGTTTATATTGGACGGTTTTTTGGATCGGTTTGTTTTTTTTTTTTTTCATTATTTGTTGGTTTTTGGTGCATACAAACAAAGGAGTAAAATTATAAGCAAAACTTAAAATGGCCAAACTTTAACACAATTTCAACATTTGCAGCATTTTTTCTTATGCCGTCTATTTGGAAAATAATCTAAAATCAATAAAAAAAAAAAAGAAAAAATAAAATATGCAGAAATTTGGGAAGTTTGGGAGTTTTTTTTTTCAACACTCTTTGAGTCCTAGTCGCAGTTGGTTTTGTACACTTACCCAGTGGCAAAATGAAACGAGGCTGTGGCAAGGAGCCAATGGGTCCTTGTGCTGTAAAAACAAGGCCAAGACACAGATGCCAAAAGAAAAGCAAAGCACTCAATACACACACAAACACACACAGAACAGAGAGTTAAGCTTAGAAAGAGCATTCCAACTAAGGGTATGATCAGGGAAGTGCTGTAAATCGATAAGAAAATATCGATACGCTGTCTACCGATACTCTGTTAAAGATATTTCGATAATTTCGATTAATTTACAGCACTTGATCATTGTTTTGGCAGGTGGCAGTGTGGTGCAAATTTGCAGTGGCTCTAGAAGCGGTGTTCAACTACTTTTGGGTGCCAAAAAACTATAACTAATTAGCTCTAACAGCCTCTGAGTGCAGTCAGCAAATGTGCAGTTCCAATATCTTAATTGCTTTGACAAATAAACCCAATATTTGCTATGTTTCACACTTTGTCAAAACAATTACTTGTTTAATTATATTTTATTGTTAAAAGCAACTTGTTCAGCAGCGTTTCAGCAGAGATTTCACAAAGAAAGAGAGCAAGAGAGTTAGGGATATAGAGAACGAGCGGGAGAGCGATTTATTTGAGTTTTTGGGGGGTAAGGAGAAGGTATAATATTTACGAAAATCCCAGCGATTTACCTGCATTCAAATCGCTGACCATTGTGGAAATGGCCGATGTTATATTATCGGCAGTTTCATTCAGCTCCGCGTCGGCATTCGGATTAGTAGTGCCCAGGTTGGGCTGCGGCGGGGGGGCTGTGAAGCCATATATATAAAGCGAAAGATTTGTTTATGCTGAACTGAAGCTGTGAACTCCACAGCGAGAGGTACAGACGTGCGTGCTTGTGTCACGAATCGCAATCAATTTTGAACTACCGCCAAACGCAACGATAAATTATACCATAGTAGCATATATCGAAACAGCGCGCTTATCGGCTTTAACATGAGCATGTTAATAACATGGCCGCCTTATGCAATGCTTTACAGTAGCATAAGTGCTGTTATACTACCAGACTGTTAGCCTAACAGTTGCATAAACACTGTTATATTACTAGACTGTTAGCATCGGTAGGCTATGTTAACGCTGTTAAATTAACAGTGCTGTCAGACAGTTACTCTTTTAAACGACTGCTAAAATTTAAATTAAATTTTGAATTAACACGCCTGCACCTCCCAAGTGAAGGTGAAGTTTGTGGTGTTGGCGTTGGCATATTTCGGTGGCTCAGTGGTGTATGTGAGAGTTTCGGTGATGTACAAAAGTGTGATTTGAGATTTTGTGTAGTTATTATTTATCAAATAGAGTGAAGAATACATTATTAGACAGCTGCACATGAATATAAACCTAACAAACAGACCTGAATAAACTTATTTCTTGTCGTTTTACCCACAATCAACTGAACCTCCAAATTTGTGCACAGTGTTGCCAGCTATATTAGCTATGATTATAGCTAGATTAGGAGTTTTTGAATAGCTTAGCTATAATTCTAGCTCATGACAGTCTGGCAACGCTGCGTGTCCCCAATTTTCTCACTGGGATACTCACTTGCACTGCCATTGGCGGCAAAGGCGCTGCGCATATCGCTGCTGATCTGATTGAGCTGCTCCAACTGACTCTGGCTAAATGGAGCGTGGCCTAAGCCGGGCGAGGATTGCTGTTGTTGTTGCTGCTGCTGCAGCAGTTGCTGTTGTGTTGCCCGCAACATGGGATGCGACATTTGCTGCAGCTGCTGAGCATGCAGAGCACTCATGGGTGAGGTGCCCAACACAACGCCACCGCCTTGAATTCCACCAGGCATGGGCGGTGATTTACCCGAACGTGGACTCGAATTGGGCGTGGAGCGGGGCGAGGCAGTCTGTTGATTCTTGAGCATACGCATTAAACCCTCCAACTGTTCCATCAACTGTCGCCGAGAATCCTGCAACGCACCCAAGTGACCCTCCAGTTCACCCTTGCGCTGTCGCAGCGCTCGGAGCTCATTGATCAACGCCGGATTCTCGGGCGCCATCTGCTCAGTCTCCTGCTGGCGACGCAGGCGCGCAATTTCACGCATTATCTCCTTGTTCTTGGACTCCAGCTGGGCGATCAGTTCGCGCTGTGCCCGCGAGTTATCAGTGCCAATGGGCGTAATACTCTCCGCATTGGGCATGTTGGAGGGCTAAAAGGAGAAGAGGAGTTTGGTTAGACTAAGGCGTGCTACTTTGTTTAAGCTGTTCTCAACTCACTGCACGATTCTCCTGAGCCAAACGTGCCGCATAGCGTGCGATAAGCCGATGCTCCTCATCGTTGGCCGAGGCGGCGGCAACGCGCGACATTGTGGTGTCCAGGCTGCGTCCGGTGGCACGTGAGTCCAGCGTGCTGGAGCGATCAAAGATGCCGCCGTGTCCGGGTCCCGGCCCGGGACCACCTGGTCCATGGAGATGTCCCAGGGCGGGATCGGAGAAACCGTTGTGCGAGGGCAACGGTGAGGGCGGCACAATGTGCGATAGATTGAGGGTCTTTTCGGGCTGATCGGGGAATCGTGGCAACACTTGCGTCGTCTTCTCGGGCACACATCGGAAGCTTTTGCGCAAGGAGTGACCAATCTGTTTGCTCGGCGATTTGTAGCTTGAGTATTCCTTGACCTCGTGATCGTTTTGATGGTTCAACGATGTCTTGCCATGCCAAAAGCACTCCTGGCACAATTGGTAGGCGTGACACCGCTGACAACGATAACGAAATCCAGTAAAGTTTTCCTTATGGCAAACAGAGCAGATCGTCGGATGCACAATAGTCTCAACGGTGGCCAAACGATGCAACAACGGCAGCCAAACGAGACACGATGGACCCGGTTCAGACATAAGTGTTGCCATGAAATCATTCACAGTGACCTTATTCTCCGCCGGAAAGATCTCCTCCTCCAGCCCCTCCTTGTAATGGAATGTGGGTGATTCATAAACAGCCGCTGGCAACGCCAGCACCTCCCGCAAGAACTCGCTCAGCTTCCAGGCCACCAACTGGCCAGCACCATCTGAAATCTGTGAAAAGATATCTGCGGAAAACAGGGTATGTTTAGTCCAGCAAGTGACGAAAGTGGTTCACTACTTACATCTGAGTTTATCCACCAGTTTGCCGGAGCACATGGTAGCCAGCGCTACTTTAATGGAAAACACACGAATTTTGCCCGAGTTGTCACTGTGAAAGGGGTAGAAGAGGGGTTAGTTTGGAGGTATACCCTGTAGTCTGTACACTCACCTGGTGTATGCGGCCAGCAGCCAATTGAGCAAGAGACCCGCCTTCGAGTCCACTGGCACTTGCTGGGCCGTTGGCAGACGCTTGTTGAGATTGTGATACAGCGAGGAGACAAGTGTCTCCAGTCTGGCAACGCTCACCTCGCTCTGCGGCTCCAGGGTATTCAGGCCGTTCTCCCGAAACGCTTCGATCACATTCCAAATGTCAACCAAATGGAGGTTAGTCGATTTCTGTATGTAGCGCAGCTTGGAGGCGGTGCGATAGGAAGCAAAGCGTATGGAATCGAAGGTCTGCAGTCGCAGATCCTGCAGTATGGCCACACGGGGCTCCAGTTCCATCATGATTGCGTCTACAGCGAGCAATTCTGCAGAAGAATTGAAAGAGAAGAGTGAAAAATTAGCAACAGTTTTAACGCCCCTCAAATTCACAATGCGGTTATAATCAGTTGGTTTGCAGTCACAATGCACCGACGACCCAGTTAGGCATAGCAGAGGGGTATGCTCGATTCAAAACTACCCTGTGTAAAGACAGAACAAACAGGTTTTGTCTACTATGAACTTCTACTTTGATTTATCTATAGTTGCCTCTTTTATTCTAAGTTTCTAGGCATAATAAGGCTGTTTGATAGACCTTTAGATACCCTTTAATTGCCCAAAACCGCTCAGCTGCACAATATTTAAAACAAACCCAATTTAAACCCCAGCAAATCCCATCTAAGCTCAACTACAAAGCGCCAGATTTAAATTTGATGGCACATTTAATACTTAACGCGACTCGCAAATACCCTTTAAGCTGCTAAGCCTAATGGCTGAGCAGATTTCCTTTCAGCTCCACATTAATCTGGGGCTTAATCAGCTTATGAAAAAAAAAAGATTCGCGTAAATATCGTCGTAAACCCCGAGAACTAAAATAAATTGAAATATTTTATGAACCTTCGCTCGGTTTTCTTCAGTTTTTCGGGTGTGTTTCGTGTGCTTTATGGGCTCAATGACAACCCCCTTTACAGCCCAAGCACCCTGCGCCCCTGCACCACACACACCCACCTCTAATTCGCTCTTGTTGCCAGTGTTGTAAACATGTTGTGGGTGCTTATGAACATGTGTATACGGAATATTTAATTAACGCATAAATAATAACGCTTATGTTACTTTTGTCCCTCTCTTTCGCTCTTGCTAGCTAACTGGGTCATCAGCCGTTGGAGGGGGCGGGGTAGGAGGGAGGTGTGAGCACAACATCAGCGACAGTCGATTGGCTAAAGGAACATCCCAGAGAGAGAGACAAAAGACAGAGAATTCCTAAGAGGCGACTTCAAGTCAAACCAACAGCCTTTTGCGCTCGTAGGGACATACACTGCAAGAAAAGGGGCACAAACAACTTCAAATGACTTACACAAGAGCACAGGGCATCATTTGCAAAGCCCAAATCAATTCTAAACCCAAAAATCATAACTCTTCTCGACACACTGATCTGCATGCCTTAACTGACTTGATTATTTCGCTCTGTGTAGGCGCCTTTGCCAGCTTCCTGCTCCGCTCAACAATGCCGTACAATTTTATTACATATTCCATTGTCACGAGTCAAATGCAGCGTCTGTCTGGCGACACAACCACAAACCCAGCCACAAACTAAAGCCCAGGGCAGCAGCAACGAGCCAATCTCCCCTGGCACAGTGAGTGCAAAAGAGCAATTCAATGAGCGCAGAAAGTTTATAAAAAAGAGAAATATGGAAAATGTAAAGTAAAAAGTAAAAAGAAAAACAAAGCAGTTTTTATTAAGCCGCCTCAATTTCAAATCATTTAAATCATTTGTAATCCGCTTTGGAGCAGCAATTAATCGTTGGGAATCCGAGTTACACAAAATGAGAGGGAAATTGGCAGCGGCTCGTTTTCAATTCAGAAATCTTCTCTCTCTCTCCCTCTCTCTCCTCCTCTGTTTGCTCTCGAATTGCAGTTGGCGTTGTCCCCATTGGGAACTCAAATCCTTCGCCAAAAGTGTCGACCATTTATTATGCTGTCTCTTTTTTGTGTTATTTCTGATTCCACACATCGTTGAGTGGGATTTGGCGGGAAGAAAGAGAAGGGGGAGCAGCAGGATATTATCCTGTTGAATGAGTGTGTGAACATAACTCATCTTTACATGCAGACAGCGACATTTTAACCTCAATCTCGCTCTCTTTCTTGCCCTACAGCACAGTGATTCATGCAATATTGGAATATAAGGGAAATCAGTTTGTACACTGAAAGAAATATCCTAAACAAAGTCAGTTGTAGGGAAATTTCAAACTATTTCGCACCTCTCACCGCTTGGACTACACGATGATCAGGGTAAGTCACGAGTGACTGTTCGCAGAGCACAAAGAACGTGCTCAACTTAAGTGCACAATCTCAGTTTCAGCCTCTGACAGTAACAATAGATAGGAACAATAGAATCCTTAGAGTTTCCTACTCGAAAGGAGCAGAAAATGTTCTTATTTCAAGGATGTGAGACCAATGTCTAAACTGGCATCAGTGTCAAATTTGCTGTACTCGATGGCTGGGGCAATGCGATGACGCATTTCAGGCAGCAGGACACGAAGGACGAAGGACAGACAGTAAAACGTAGTTGACAGAAGACAACGGAAATAACGTACAGCGAAAGGACCCAAAGGAGCATGAAATAATAAGGAGGGATGGGCAGTGGAGAGAGGAGAGAAGCGTTGCAAGGATGAGGACATTTAAACAGGATCCTTCATTTAAATGCTACTTTACTTCATCTCATATTTGCTGACGCAGAGAGACGTGCACACAAAACGAGTTGGCAAACGAAACCGCGCCCAGTACAAAACGGTACAGGACAGCACAGGACTGGACATGTTTCAACAGGACAGTACAGTGCAAAACAGCCAATCAACGTTCAGTGCCCGTGGAAAGTGGAATTCAATTTCGAAACAGCGAAAAACAAATTGACAGCGATGAGTATGACGAGTGATGACGTCACAAATGACTCACAAGCTGCTGCTGATGGACCCAAAAATTAAATGGAACATCTGTCTCTCTCTGTTACTTTCTCTTTCCATCGCTCAAATAGTTTACAGTTTCACGGGGTTACACACGTAAACAATTTATACATTTTAAGTTCTTTCTATTTAATTAATTCAATTAACAAACTTGTGCACAACAGCTAAACTTTTGCGTAGAAGTATTTGAGTATGAAAACAGCTAAAAGAGTTAAACTTGGCATGATTTAAAATAATCATAAACTCAATTTGTAAACCAAAATAATGAGTGTCTTTAGAGTTTTGCAGAAAACCACAAATTTAGGTAGTTAAAAGTCACTAAGCATTGAATAAATGAATTTAATCAGTGCTGCCAACTTGGATTACTTGATTTACAATGTCGAAGGCAGAAAAAGAATCGAAAGGATACTAGATATTTTAGTAGACAGAGTTGAAAGAGGATAACGATCAGATATCGGACTTCAAAGCCCCAAAAAAGTTCCAACTTAAGTTCCCTTTAACCAAAATAATGTCAAAATAACACAAATAGCTCAAAATCTAGCTTGAAATCTAGCTATTTGAAGCCCTGCATTTTTGACAACACTGGTAAAAACACATAGTCTATGCATATAAATATGCAGCGGACATACCTACATATGGCCAAGACAGATGTGGGCCAGCTAAACAAAATAACACAACACTCACACACATACATTGAAAGCTGCCTGCATCTTGTAGCCCAAAATGAATGAAGGACGAGCGAGAGAGTGAAAGAGACAGCATGTGAGCTGTGTAAACATTTGCGCACAAAAGTATGCAACGAAAGCTGCCTGAATTATTTCGAGTTTGGCAACGACGATGACGACGGCGATGGCAGACGCATTGCGCAGTGCCCGAAGGGGACGAAGGGAGTGGGAAGAGAGAGAGTGCAAAAGGAGAGGCAGGGAGAAGTGTGAGAGAAGAGCTGAGCAGAAGCGAACGTTTCAAGAGCCGCCTACAGCGACGACATCCTGTTAGCTCGTGTCTGCGGAGACTGTGTGTGTGCAGGTGTGTGTGTGTGTGTGTGTGTGTGGTGTGTGTGCTTCAAGTGGCCACCTCAGACAGTGGCACATTGTGAATAAATTTAATGAATGAAAATCAAAAGATTTCAGCAAATTAAGACAGCAAATCTATAAGCAGTCCAGGGACTCACTAAAATCTATAGCATACTTTAAGGTGCTTTCCTATAAACTTAAAGCAGCCATAACTCCTTTGTTATATAGTCGACATACGTGCGATTAATTACTCTAAGTAATACTAATCAGGAAGAACACTCAACTCATACAAAAAGTTAGTTTTGGCAAAGCTTTTCGCCTCAAACTCTTTGCAAAACGGGCTGTCTGTTGTTTTGCACCACTGTGCAGGCAGTGCAGTGCCGAGATTACCTCCATGACAGCTGCAAGTTGTTTGGATTTGCGTTTGTTGTCCTCCCACAAGGCTGACCGCTTGTTTGTTCGCTGCCTCGACAGCAAAAATACCAAAGAAATACTTCCTACCCCCCCCCCCCCCCCAAAAAAAGGGCAAAATGCAGCCGTTTTTGGGCTGCATATAAAATTACATTCAAGGCGATTTTGGGGAATTCGAATGCAGAATAGATAAGTGAACGCTTATCTCTTTGAGCAGCTATAGAATTGCAAAAGAGTTGAGTTTCTGGTGTTTATTGTAAAGACCAATAAAATACAAATAGAATTGGATAAATAAATAGGTAAATATGTAAATGGATTTAGCGGCGTTTTCCAGGAACTAAAGTTTATCGATACGAAAAGTTTAGCGGGTGTTGCCTCGACACTTTATCAAAACTTTGATCAAACAAAATGTGGAACTGAACTTTACTCATCACAAAATGCCAAGTGCATGTTTAACCTCATTACGAGTCCATCACCAAGAAATGGGGTCAGATCAGGAGGGGGAGTAAGGGGAGTAAAACTACGCAAGGGGGATGAAAACTTACTCATGATAATAATGAGGCAATGGGAAAATAGGTCGAGGCAAAAGTCACAGCGCTGATTAAATAAAAGTCATGTGTGTGTGGGTGTGTGTGGGTGTGAGGAAACAAATTCGAATAAAATAGTTATGGGAATTGTTTAAGCAAAGAATTCCTCAACTTTCGACTTTCCCAGGTGAATGGCACTTTAGCTACTTTAGCACAATTTACGCTGCTGCGCCAAAAAGACAAAAAAGAAGAAAAATTTGAAAAAAATGAAAAATGACTGGCAAACAACAAACAGGTAACCTGGGAAATGGCAAAAAGGGGCCAGGGAAGCAGGGAGCAGTGTGCGAAAAGTGTTGAAAGGATTGCAGAAATCACTGCAATAAGGGAGCAGGGAAAAGGAGTAGGATAAGGGACTTAGCAGACTTGGGAACCTGCGTCAAAAGACTCGAAAAGTTTTAGTTGCAAACCCAAAAAAAAAGTATTGAAAGCTACAGTGAAGCTAGGCTTACGAAAGACCCTGTACTCGCAGCAGTATTGGGCAGAAAGAGTTACCTTAGTAACCCCTACTCTTACCAAGTTATACCCGTAAACACAACTACAGTGTTCTATTTCAACTAACTAACTGTATCATATAGCTTCCCTAGGAATGTTTAGTATAAATAACTTTTAATCACATGGATTATGCATTACAGGGTCTTTTACAGTCCATGCTCGCGAACAACGGGTTCCTTAGAAACTAGTAATCGCTTTTGCAGTGGCAAACGTTGCGAGTCCTGCATAAATTCTGCACCCTAACTATCCTGCCTAGTCTACTCCCCCCTTCCCGCTCCTCATCCAACTCCGCAGTTAGCGTGCACGCCAAAATCAAAGGCGCAACAACAACAGCAACAACCTCAACGACCATGATGATGATGATAACTGGCACATAATTCGGAATTCTGAAAGTTACCTGGAAAAAGTAAAACAGTTGAGGCAAGAAATCGTTTCGTTTATTTCGTGTTAATTCAACTTTTCCATTGGGAAATGGAAAATGGAAAAGATTTGCGACCACAGCAAAGAAAAGGGGGGAAAGTGGAAGATAAACCGATCAACGGGGAGTACACTCGACTTTTAAATACCACAGCAAGACAAGTTGTACTTAATTTACACATAATACTGCTATATTAAACGAACCGCATAATACCCTATAGTAATTTACTATAAAAGGGTATGCTTGAATTAAGCTACTATATTCTTTTGTCTAACAGAAACTTATCAGAAACCGTTTTCTGGTTAATCAACCCTATCTTATGGCTTTATTACGCAAACACAGGGTATCTACAAGTCTATCATATGTGCTAAGTATAAATAAAACAAATTGGTTTGCACATTGTTCACATTAGAGCACACACAATAAGTTTTATTTAAGTAACACCTATAAACTTAATATACCCTGTAGCATCAAAACAGAGCTATACATAAATCAGCTGCATTCCATTAAAAAAGCCAGGCTACACTGGAAAAAATCAGGCAGAAGTTGACCCTAGAAGAGACCGTACTTCATCCAAAACAAGCAATACGAGCTCGACAAAGTTTTGTTAAAGTTATAGTTGATTAAAGTTGATTCAAACTGATCTAGCTACACTGGGAAAAATCTAATTAGGTTTTACTTACTTCGTTACGAAACTGAACTGAAAACTGATCTCACTACACTGTGAATAAACAGCTAGATTTAGTTACAAATCATTAGAGGCATTCCCCGCAAGCTTTTAATGACTTTCGTAAACCAAATTGAAACTGATCGGGGATTACCGCTATAAAAATAATTTGTTATACTCAAATTTCAGTTTGAACTTTGATTGATGTCAATGCGTTGTGAGTTTATGGCCAACACCTGCTGTGGCTCGTGTAACGCCCACTTTGAAAACAAATTCCAATGACGGCTTTAAGCCCAGTTCAGGTTACAACTTATACAAAATATGCAAAATACTTGAGCACTGCGAAATGCACTCGAAAATGCAAAACACATGACGTAGTCGAGAGCACGAGTCGTACTCACTTATAGATACCCCTTTAAAACAAAGGTGTGACAACTGCTGAGACAACCCAATCAATCAACAATTAGTGGAGCTGGGTAGAGCAGGGTACAGCAAGAAAGTGTTTTCCATTGATCAGCATTTAAAATTAGCCTAGTTGAATAATTATTTGGTGTTCAAATATTTGTTGGGTTATAGTATATATATCACCATATATATATTGTTATTATTATTGCTAGAATTTGGACTCAGTCACGCCTATTTTTATGATATTTACACAGCGATGAGCAACTGTACGTGCGATTTGGAAAAACAACACTTGAAGCTTCAACTACACTGAAAAAAAACCGATCTCTCAACAAAGTGCTTCGAGAATACAACGCAGCTTTAAAAAACAAACAGTTTTAGAGCATATAAACTGGTAAAACCCATAGGGAATTATATAATTGGGTAAGTCTAGCGCTTATAGTCACTGAGATTCAGTTGTTCATACAGATGGACAGACGAACATCGCTATATCGACTCAGCAGTTGGTGCTGATCAAGAATATTTATGCACCTGCTTCTTAAAACTTAATAGAACCCTCTAATACTTTAGAGCATGAGGTTTAAATACATTAGATGAAAAAAACTTTAGAACTTTTAAATTCAAGTTTACTGCCTTAAAAGTCTATTTCTTAAATTTCTACCGCCGAAAAAACCTTTTGCTTTTCTCCCCGTGTAGTTGATGCTCCCGATTTAGCATTTTGATAGCGACGACAATCTCGATAAGCAGCTATAAGCAGCTATTATAATCTGAGATGCTGCTTAAAAATCGAATGAGTCAGCAGTACCAAAGCGCCAGAATGCGAATAACAACAATAACAAAATGTATATTATATTAAAATAAAAAAATATTAATCATATGCCTAAACAAGTTTTGCACACACATATAGAATATGGTTAATGATTTATTTTCTGAGGGAATTACCTCATAAAAATGCCTAAAATCTTTAAATGACAAGCCAGAAATGATGTGAAAATGTTAGAAGAGAAACCGCTAAATGGCAAATGGGAGGGAAAAGCTAATTGTTTAAACACGAAAAGCCATTTTACAGCCAAACACTAAAAGTCAAATAGTAAAAATATGAGAAAAATGTGTGTTTTTGTTTTGACTTTTGTGGAGCAAATAACTTGCGGCACAAGCCAAACACTATAAATACACAGTGGCCCACAACTTCTCACACCCACTGTGGGTATATATTTTTCTATATTTATGTGAAGTTTGGCTGATTCCCCCGTCCATCTGTGGCTGCCTCTTACGACATGGAAAACAAATATTTTTACATTTTCCGCTCTGTTTTTCTTCTCTATCTCTGTGGCCCAAAAGAAAAGCGTGGGTCGTTTTCTTATTTAACGTTTCATTTCCATTTCCCACAGACACTGCAAATATTACGTATACGTAATAATTGCGAACAAAGTGGACATATAAAAGTGATTATCAGCCTTGGATTCTTGATAACAATCTGGCAGCTACTGATAAGATACTTGCGAGGCGAAAGATACAAAAATGGAAGTCAAAAACTTCATAATGCGCTCTCGACATTAGATACAAGAGTGGAAGCTACTTATGTGACCTGTAGTATGTAGTATTGTAAGGGGGTAGTTTGGGTTTGTAGCACAGCAAAGTAGGAACACAAAGAGTTGGGTCTGCTTTCGTCACTAGCTGCTGTTTTATCGGTTCTAAAGTTAAGTACTCTTTCCACCACATTACTACAGGGTCTCTTGGCGTCGTGTGCACTCCGCTGCTGCTCTTCCTACCAGCTCAGCACATTCGAGTTGAGACTTTTGCAATCAAAGGCGTGTCAATCAAATGCGCTATAAAAAGGTAAAGTAAAAGGCGGAACAGCAAAAGGGTCGCAATCGAAGAGGTTGCGACATGCAGAAAACGAAGAAAAAGAGACAACAAGAGTGGGAGTGACATAGAGAGATAGAGAGAGAGTGCGAGAGCGAGATAGCTATAGGCCGGCGGCAATCAATGCGGGAAAATGTCAAGAAAAGTTGAAATTTATAGACGATTGCCAAAGAAAAGTTGCAGCACATTTTATTAGCAATGGCAAATGAGAGGGTATAAGACAAATGACAAAGGGTAGCATGATTCTGTGACTCAGAATGTGACGCACTTTCCAAAATGTAGACGATAAGAGCGAGAAAGCTGAAATTTGACAGGTAAACTACTCCAAACTTAAAAGGTGCCTAAGAAAGAGTGTTGGAAAACGTTTGTATAAGTTAGATTAGCTTATTTTCCAACTACTACTGAGTATCTAACGGTCTGTTCTGCCCTACATTACCTTCCTATCTTGCTTTATGTCATTTACATAAATTCATAATGAGATTTGTAGGTTCCAACTGTGACACAGGGCCAGGCCAACAGAACTAAGTCTCTGTCACAGTATTGACCATGTCAAGAGCAAAGAGTATTTGCCAAATCAATCAATACCAATTAAACAATTTAGTGCCAAGACTGCATAAATATATAATTCCTCTAATTGAATCTCTTGCTCTAATGAGCAGACCGTGAGATCTGCAAACAATCAGCACGATTTTCCTGATTTTCCGACAAGATCGAGACCGGAAAAGCGTACAATGTTTACACTAATATTTTGCATTTCGCTGTTTAAACAATAAGACGCACGATTTAATGGCATAAATGCGATTTTGTGTAATAACATCTGTGCAAATGTTTAAATGTTTTTAGATTGTAATCAGCTCATTAAATGGATTAATTTAGTGTTGTATTTTTCAAAAGAAACAGATGTTGTCTGTGTGGAAAATTGTAGTTGTAAACTATTTGAAGTAGTCAGCAGATGGAATTAGTTTTGAAATTGTTTTTATGGGGGCTTAAAGAGTCTAATAAGTAGTAATAATACTTTTCCAACTTTAAACAAAGACAGAAATTCTATTTTTTAAAGTGTTTTTCCACGCCACTTCTCCACAATCTGTTCTTACAGCTACTGGCCGGTATCTTTAGGCCATAATTGCTGCCACGTTTATGTTGTCAACAGTTTTTCTTTCTATTTTTTGAGACTAATTGAAGTTGATACGAAATAGAACGAAATCTAGATGTCGGTGACCGCAATAAAGTCTTTTGATCTACTTTTCAGCAACAACAAGAAGCAAGAGCCAGAAAGAGAGAGAGAGAGAGGGAGATTGTGGGAAAGTGGAAGAGAGAGACACCCAACATAGGCACACTTTGGTACCTTCCTAACTAATTCTGTGACACAACTGGAAAATTGTGCATTTTGAAATCTGGCAAAGTAAAAAGTAGAAAAGTGAAAAAAAAGTAATAAGAACACGCTCCACATACTATTTTCTATTTTCCATGCGACACCGAGGAAACGTTGTGGAAAACTAAATGAGGCGTGACAAGGCGAAAAACAAGAGCAAGAAAAACGCACGCACAAGCGAGAGAAAGAGACGCACAAACCACTTGGTAATTGGGAGCACCCAACAACAACCAAAACAACGACAACATAAACATTCTTGCACAAATAAATTGTATAAAATGCAAAAAAAGCGATGCTAGACGGCTTTGAGCCCAAACACTCAAAGCGAACTTGATCTGCGTGCAGTACGTACAAGTTTTCTAAGTAAATTAAGTATTTTTAATTACTTAAATTACTTAATTAAAGTCAGAATCACCACCACAACATAAGCTCTTAGTTCTGCTTTAAGTACTGGGCTAAAACGACGCTCAAACGGCTTTAAAAGAGGCAGTAACTGACTGAAAAATACCCGCAACAGTATTGTATATGATTTAAGCACAACTTTATATACTAAACCATACTAATATTAAGTTCTAAACTCGTTCTACATACTATAATTATAATACACAACTATTCAACACCCGTTGCACCTCTTTCTCCCTCCTAAACCTAACGGGTATAACACAAAGAGTCACTGTAACGACAAAGCACACAAAAAATTGAAAATCTCATGAGAAGCGTGGAAAAGAAGCCGCCAAAACCACAACTAAGCGCCACTCGACAGACATAGAAAGTGAGAGAGTGGGAGAGGGGGAGGAAGAGGCAGGAGGTCGACGGATTGAAGGGTCACACAATTAACCCTTTTGGGAGGCGGGAGGGCAATTCAACAATTGCTTTGAAGTCGCTATTGTGTTGATAACGTGGCTCGTTGGCCCAGCTACTAGCCAATTGGGTTATGTTGACATCCACCCGTCAATAGGTGTCGCCTCGAGCCACAATTGAAAATTGCTTTAATTAGTTTATATGTATAAAGTACAACAAAAACAAGGCAAAAATGCAATAAAATTAATCGCTTATGTCGTAATCGCATTTGCCGTATGCCCACAGCTGCTACGCCCCCACTGCTCCCCCTCCCTTAACCACAGTGCGCTCAATCTGCTTTTGATAAATTGCAGAAAGAAGAAGGGGGCGGGGGATGGGGCTGGGGGAAAGGTGTATCGAGTGAATGGCACTTGGAACATTTGCTGAGATTCAATCATGTATAGCGTATGACGACCGTTCCCGATGCCATTACAGCCAGCTTAACGAGATTTCCAGCTAGTGGAGCGTAAAGCTCTGCCCCTCTCTCTCTCTCTCTCTCTCTCTCTCTCTCTCGTTGTTCCTCCTGCTCACAGCAGAGACTATTTCAAGCGCGCTCTGCCTAGATTAAAGCCTGATTAAATCACCGCATGAATCTGATCTCCAAGCAAATATTTTTAGACCCTGTACTCGATATAAAAAACTCTCATAATAATTAAAATGCAGGGGAGTTTAACAAGTTCAAGTGCCTCGCACTTAAGTTCCAATAAGATAAAAAGACAAAAGCAAAGAAGAATACGAAATGAAAGAGATAAAATTTTGAAACTAACTGTGAATGGCATACGCAATACACTTATGCATACGGTAATAAATTAAGCAAAAAAATGCAAATCATTTGTAGAGAATTTCATGTTAGCAGCATCGAAAGTGAAATTTTCGTTATCAACTGCTCACACACACACACATACAGAGACACGCGCGCACAGACGCCGACATAGTTGAACCCACGGGTTTCACACACACATACACCCACAAAATGATCCGCAAAGGTGTAAAAAAAAAGTACTCGGCTTCAGAGCTTCGGCTTGAGTTCGGCTTTGATGCTCTGTCTCGCTCGCACTCTGCTCTAAGGCACCTGCTTCTTTCCAGTGTCGTCGTCTAGCGGGCGTATCACCCAGAATGAGCCAGCAGTACTCCCCACCCTCGTCACTGCCGCCCACTACCCCGCCCCCTTATGAGTGCTGCTCTTGGTATTGTCGTCGCATCCCATCCCACCGCTTTGGTTGCTACAGCAGCAGCCGCCGTTTTTCAAATGCTAAAATTGGCGATTAGTCAAAATGATGTCACCGAGTTATTTTGATTGTTTTTTATATACACACACAAACACACACGTATCGGTATTTATTTATTTATTTTGCTTTGGTTTTTAGTTTGCTTTGCTTTTGGCATTTCAGTGACTTCAACGCGCCCAGTTCAATACTAGACTATTAAATTAAACGCTTGTTATTGTTTTACCAACTCGGGTGTGAACTGCAAATATGCAAGGCTTAAAACAACTTTAATTAGCAGCTTTCAATGCATTTATGTCAAATACTAAAACACCAGCCAACGATCGTAAAAACTCGGTAAATGAAAATTTCCAGCCTGGAAACTGGAAGTCTAGGACGACCATTTTGGTGAACAAATGAAGCGGGCGGGCAAAAGGGGGGGAGAGAGAGAGAGCTAAGATTGTCAGCTTTCAAATAAATATTTTAATCACAGGAAATAACAACATAATTAATTAAGTTAATAACTAATTTATAACACTTCAACGATGATAGATTAAAACGCGATCAAAAACACATAGCTTTTAAACTGCAGTAAGACCATTTCTATTTTGCTGATAGTCCTAAAAATGTCCTAAAAGTGTGTGGGCACCCATAAGTGTGTGGGCAGCTAATGCAGAGCGGGTGGAGTTGGGTCTAGGAGTGGGAGTGGGAGGCAAAGTAAAGTGCCAGCTGCTGCTGCGACATTGCGTTTTTATGAATGAAACACGCACAGATTTAAACCGATTTTAAATCGCCCTCAAGTTTTTTTGTTTTTTGTTTGCAATTTAAATTGTTGTTTACCTTTTTATAAAGTTTTTTATAATCGGCTTTCGCTGCGTCGAATAGATGCGTCACTTTTTATTACTATGCTGCTCTGCGACAGATTTTTTGTAGCTCGTTTTTGGCCCTTAAGCTGGCTTTCTTCTTCTGCTTCTTCGTTGAGTGTTTTTTTTTTCACCTGCTGTTTTGTTTGTTTTTCTTGATATTTCACTGCATTTGGGAGTTAAATACTATTGTGTGTCTCTGTGTGTGCCCTTTAAATCAATGCTGACTTTGGCCTTGTAGAAAAAGTCTTTTTGGGCAGACAATTACAACTTCTGTTTTCGTTTTTTATCTGCGACTTGATTTCGCAGCCCGAGACGCACACACGCACACGCATACACAAACACTGCTACACATACAATAACACCGAGCGCTGTAAGCTGACGCGAAACGCTATGTAAGGTTTTTTTATTCGCTTTAAATACCGCTTTTGCCACCGTTTTAGTTACCAAATTTTGTGTATTGTAATTTACGTTTTAATTTGTTCAGCTAGCTTTGCAAAAGCTGCAAACGCTATCAACAAAAAATTTTTGTTTACGCAGCGCCCAAAAAACGTCGCCCGCTGCTGCTGCACTTGACTGCTTTCAACCACCGACTAATCAGTGTGACCAGTTCTGGGTAAGCGAATAATCTCTGCACGTTACTAAGTATTTAAGTACCAAATGACGCAGCGGGTATTTAAATACCAATTAGCCGGCAGCTGTTATAATTAATTTAAATTATGTGCAATAGGAAAAAGTTTGCAGAAATTAAACTAATTACTCATAGTACTTAAAGTAATTGATTTATTCATACAAATAGGGACAACAAGAAAATATTAAAGTACAGCTGACGTGGCTCAAACGCTACTGTTAATGGCCTGTAAATTCTGTGATGCTTTTCTTATAGGATTATTCCGATTTGAGGGATTTCTCTGTTTCAGCCTTTAAAGTACGTTCCTTTCTCGCCTTTTCCTTGAGCTGCGCCGTCTTCAACGTGGCCATCATTTGTGTGGAATTGTACAACCAAGTGCCCTAGAAAAGGTTTATTTGATTAGAAACAATCAACTGTGAGACATGTTTAATACTCACGATTAAGAGCATGCAGTTCAGCAATATGGGAATCGAGAAAACGGTGGAAATAAATAAACCGTTCTCATCGAAATATTGCTGTTTTGAGAATGTTTTCCAGTTCTGTGCCGCGTATTCGTTAATACTCTCCGAGAAGTATACAACCAATACTATTAAATACAATTAGAGATTATTAAAATATTACTGAACTTAACTTGAATTTTATACGTACGCAGCACTAGGAAGAGAAAAACTTGAAAATTCGTATTATTTCGGGTCAGTAGCGCCGTACTCGTTGTGAGCACGTGTATCAATATCAACGCTATAAGCCATGGGTCTTTCCAGTCGATCTAGAAACGGAATAAACGTATATATCACTAAGCTCGGCAGATCAACTCCAAGTTTTGGTTTAAAGCTCACACTTAGCAAAAATGTCCAATAGCCTGTGATTTCATTGACTTCGATTTGCCCGGGATGCATTTTGTTTGCGCTTTAATTGTAGAATATTCTTAAACTGTTTAAACTATATCATTTATTGAGTATTTTTCGCTGTTGTTTATTTATTACGGTTGACAGACGCGACTTGTGTGGCACAAAAAAAATAAACGTCAGCTGTTTGTTAACAGCAACGTAAGCAACACGGTTAACAGCGCTACTATCGAAATAACTGTTTATCGATATCTTTGGGTAATCTGCTAAATATAGGAAACCGCAGCAATCGATAGCAGAAAACATTAAAAGTTAACAGTGCTATCGATTTACAGCCGCTGTTGCGGCAGCCCTGGTCTGACGTCCCACTCACGACTCACGTCATGCAGCTTGAACGTCTCACAAACTTTGCTTTCACTGACTCAGTAGACACAAAAAAAAAACATTAACAAAAAAAAACAAAAATTTGCTGAAAATTATCACAAAGAATTTGTTAAAACAGTCAAAATTATAGTAAACATAAACGCCAAAGCATATACATGCTTAGTGCTGTTAGTTAACTGTGTGTGAGAGCAGCACAAGTCAAAAGCTGAAAAAATTGTGGAAACGTGAACGACAAACAAAAAAAAAGATTTCATCAAAAAAACAAAAGCAGTGAAAAAAAGACAATTTGTGTGGGGGGATAATAAGGAAATTGTGAAGATTTCAACCATAGAAGCAAAACAAAGCGTTGTCTGCACAAATAAAAACAACAAAAAGAAGGAAAAAAGCAGAACGCAAAAGCAGACAACAAAAATTGTGTTGTTGTTGTAGTTGTGTTGTTGTTGGTGCAGCGAGCGATAATATATATGTATGTTTCTGTGTCACTTTTAAGCTGTAACAACGACTCGCAACAGGAGGAGGTACAAGGAGACGCGGCGTCGACACTTCAAGTGTCGTTTACCCCGCAACAGCCGCAGTTCCCGCCTCAAACAGAAACCGAAGCGACCCCGTAAGCGTCAAGTGCACTATCTGAAGCGTCAGGAGTACCAGCAACAGCAGCTGCAACAATTCACATTTGCGGTATTCCCCATGGCTGTTAAACAGAACAACACCGAAGCGAACGAGAATGCCAGCAACACAGCCGGCAATCAGACGGGCAGCGCTGCCTCTGCCATGATGAACGCCAACCCTGGCACAGACGAAGGAGGTGGTGGTGGCGGTGTCGGCAATGGCGTCGGCAGCGCTGCAATGGACGCGAGCGCACAGCTGGAAGGCAGCAGCCAACTGCCAGCGCCCAATGGCCGCGAAGCAGTTGGAACTGGAAGTGTTGGAAGCGCTGGAAATGAATTCACAGCCATCCAGCTGGAAATCAAAGCGCTGCTGAAACTGCTGCAGGAAATCAACCCGGAGAACTCACGTGCCACCTTCGTGGGCTACAGTCGGGTGATACACACACTGGCACGCATGCACATCAGTCCCTCGTCCACGTATCTCACGCTCTTCAAGGAGGAGATTGTCAAAGTGGGCAAAATGCTGTCCCAGAAGAAGGAGTATCTGATCTTCTATCTGTCCATCGTCTACAAGCTGATATCCCAGGCAAATGCGGAGCCCCCCTCGGTGGCTGTGGCCATTGTATTCCAACTGTTTAGTCCCAATCTTAGACTGGAGGCAGTGCAATCGCTGCTGGAGCAGAGTGTCCAGGAAGCGAGCATCAGGAAGACAGTGAAACTACTTTGTCAGTGGCTGAAACTCTGCAATTTCTGCTCGAATCTCAATTTGTGGATTCTGGCGTTGCTGCAGGGACTACGGGAGCAGGAGAAGTATCAACTGCTCGACGAGATCGCCATGGACAACATCGAGATGCTCTTCATGCTCATGATCTTTCCTGCCCTGCGTCCCAAGGCGGCGCCCATTGTCTTTCACATGCTCTCCACGATCAATCAGACGCCCGAGATATTCCACAAGGTAAGAAAGTTATCTACTCCCACATGGAGGCCAGCTAATGCTCCTCCTCTCTTGCAGTTATTGCCAAAGATTCCGTGGGTCATTGATGTGATCAACAGTCAATCGAACACCATCGATGATTCATCGAACGATGCACGCTCCTATATCCAAAGATTGGTGGATCTGTTCAATGCTTTAATGATGCGCTTCTACGACAACGATCATCTCTATGCCAGCCTCAAGGATCTCCTCCAGATGTACGAGCCCTCCCGCAACTGTGTCGCCATTGCCCACGCCATGCTGGAGCATGCCCTGCCACGCAACGCCCGCGTGGGACTGGTCAACCTGGGGAATACCTGCTACATGAACAGCGTGCTCCAGGCCCTGGCCATGACCAGCGAGTGAGTAGCGTTAACTAGAGAACCTAGAACGCCCCTCTTAAATTTCCACTCCCTTCTTCCACAGCTTCGCGCGTCAGATTCTGCTCATCGAGAGCAACTCGCTGCTGCTGCTGAAGATGCAGCAACAGATTGCGCTGATGCATCACTCTACCCGCTATGAGCTGACGCCCACAAGGGTCTTGAAGGCGACACGCCCACCGGGCTTTACGCCGGGACTGCAGCAGGACAGCTCCGAGTTCCTAGGATATTTGCTGGATCTGCTGCATGAGCAGGAGATTGGAGCGCACAGCAATGCGCATCATCACCACTTGGAGGATTCCAAGCCGGTGACGGAATCGACAGAACCGGCGAATAAAATTGTGGACGAGATTGTAGCCGCCGGCGTGATACCCTATAATAGCAAGGACTATGAGCTATGTCGACCACCGACGACGACGGTAACTACTCCGCCAGCGATTGGTCTAAATGCCACGCCCACCAGCGCACAGCCCAAGAAGCCGCCCTCGACGATTGACAAGACATTCGCCGGGAAACTGTCCACGACGTACACCTGCCTCAGTTGCACCTGGGAGAGTCGCAACGAGGACAGTTTCCGTGAGTTGCAGCTGTCGTTTCCGGACGATAAGGACGACTGCGGTGCCACCAATTACTCCGTGCAGGATCTGATCGATTACTACTGCTCCCCGGAGAAACTGGATGGGGAGAATCAATACTTCTGTCCCAGCTGCAAGAAACTGTGCGATGCCGAGCGACGGATTGCCATCACCCAAGCACCGAGGAACCTAATCCTGACCCTTAAGCACTTCAAGTATGATCAGAAGTATCACTTCCGCACCAAACTGATGCACAAAGTGTTCCACGACGAGAGCGTAAGTGTCGGGAGTAGGATTTGTAGAGAAAGGGGAAGCGGGGACTACTTGTAGTGGCTTATCTTATTAAACTTGCTTCTTTCCCTCCTCCAACAGGTGATTGTGAAGGTGTGCGCCATGGATTCGCTGCAGGAGACCTACATGGTGCACTATGACCTCTACGCAGGTGTAGTTCACGCCGGTTACAGCATGGATTCCGGGCATTACTTCACCTTTGCCGCCGATCAGTCCAAGAACTGGTTCAAGTTCAATGATAATCTGGTCA
Source organism: Drosophila nigrodunni (assembly GCA_020829145.1). Lineage (NCBI taxonomy): Eukaryota > Metazoa > Arthropoda > Insecta > Diptera > Drosophilidae > Drosophila > Drosophila nigrodunni. The sequence goes on from JACVCZ010000005.1 coordinate 11,228,919, forward strand.
CGAGCTCAAAGCCCTCAGAGATGCACAGTTTGATGTCGCCGAATACGCCGTACATACTCTTCTATCAGATGTGCGGCAGATCGGCGGAGTCGTCGGTGGATGGACCATTGCATCCCATCGTACCAATGCCACAGATGCCGCCACTCAAACTGGACGAACTGCCGCGCACGCTGAGGGATTATGTGAAGCAGGATAATCGGGATTATGATCACGAATTGCAGTTGCAGTTGCAGCATTTTAAACGCCAAGCGAAGCGGCAGAATTTAAATGATAACGGTACTATGACGCGTAACGGTTACGAGGGTGACGATGAGGACGATCAGACGCCACCCCCGGCGGGTGGGTGTGGCGGCAACGATTTGGGCATGAATTTTAATCGTTTCGTCTACTGATAATTCTCCAACGGACTGGAAAGCTGGAAGGCAGCGTCGTTCCAAAGTGTGTGAGAGAGGCAGAAGAAACAAAGAGAGAGAGAGAGAGAGAGTTTGTGCTACAAACATACATATATACAACATATATATATATTCAACTTTATATACTACTATACCTATAAATGTATTTGTATTTGTAACTGTAACCTCTGTATGTGTGCGTGTGTGTGTGTGTGTAGAATATGTGTATATATAGTCAGGTATCCAGCAGCAGCAGCAGCAATCTTAATGTTTTATAAGAACACACGTACACACACAAAACACATGCATTCAATCACACGCATACACGCAGCGGCAGTGTAGACTTTGTGCTCTTACGTCTGGAGCGCGCTCTCCAGCTGGACACACACTTGCCCACACACAGACACTCACTCGCTACACACACAGACTCACACATACTATTGTTGTCATGTTCCTTAAACCAAAACAAACTCCAAGCACAGAAACTACAATTGTATTTTTTTTTCCATTTTACAAAACGAAACAAAAATTTGTTATAATTTTTACGCATTGTTTTTCTTTGTTAATACATATTTATAGTTTATAGTCTTATAAAAAACACAACACAAAAACAAAAAATCACATTGAATTACAACAATTAAAATTAGCCAGAACGAATGTTAAACGTTTAGATACTCCTTAGTACTATATATAATATTATTAAAATAACATGAATTATCCAAAAACGAAACTTCCATATTCTGGCCTAAAAAACAATTAACTTTTAGTTCTTCATTGTGCTTGTAAATTTTATTTAACAAATTTGAAGAGCCACAATTTTTAGGGTCTCTAATGGAAGAAAAAAGAAACTGAAATTTTTGTTCATTATCTTTGAATTTTGTGAATTTCGAAAATTTACCATTTTTATGTAACACGAATTTTGAAACAGAAGAAAAGCCTGGAAAATATGCAACGCTAAATCAAGAATGCGATGTATAATAAAAAAAAAAACAAACTTATATTAATTGCGTTAAGGTTTTTGAATAATTATTGCAATTATAAATTGGAATAATTTTTCGATTACATTTGTATATGCTGTAACTTACGAATATTTATCTATTAATATTAATAAGGGATTCAATAAAAAAAAGAAAAATTAAAATTTTCTGTTTATTATTTTATTACAGGGCAAGCAGCTATTCGAGCATACTTTACGTTTAAGCTTCCGCGATATATCGCAAAGGTATTTTTTGCTGGTATCTTGGTGTATTTTGCTCGCGACACAGAACGGTCACACTCAAGTCGCTGGCCCCAAAAGCCTCCAGCTGAAAATCGTCTCACGCACACACATACACGTACACCAGACACAACGTTCTGGAGCGCGCCTATAAAATGAGCAATACACGGCATGCTCTCGAACAGTCTCCGTCTCTCTCTCGACTGCCGTGGATTTAATTATTAAGACTATACGCGACGGTTTGTGCGCTTAGTCAACGACAAGCGCTGCAATAACAACGAGCTCTGGAAGTAAATAACTAAATAATACGCGTGGCGCACAAAATCCGCAAATAGTGTAAATAATCTAACGTTTTATCTGCCCATAAATTTTGTACAAAAAAAGCTGCGACAACAATAGCAACAGCAGCGGCCGAAGCAGCGCAGCAACACAAAACAAAAATAAAAATAAACTGTAAAACGGTTTATGTACAAATATAAAACATATATTTTGCTACCTTTTTGTACCGCAAACACAACGACCACCTAAAAAACCAAACCAAAGCCAGGAAAAGCACAATTGATTTATTGTTTTTACAATAACAACAAATTTCGCCAGCTGTTCTCGCTGCATGCTCTAGATTGCGGTAAAAAAAAAGGTCTCCTCCTGCTGCCCACAAAAATAAAAAAAGAGTGTGGTTATGTTTGTCCGTATCCTCGCCGTTATTGTCGGCTGCTGAAGGTGAGCGAAGGACATTCCGGCAAAGGAAAACGTATTTAATTTAGCCACAGAGCCGCGCAAATAAAGTTGGTTTGGACGTTAAGCAACTGATTAAGAGAAACACACCCCACACCTAGCGCCATCCCACTGCGCTCCCCACACACAGAGGCCTTCAATATGCGCATTTTTCCCGTACGCCTCTCGGCCGTTTCGTCATCCATGGCGAATTTGGCCAAAATGTTGGACTTTTACTCTGGCTTCAATCCGTCGCCGCTGTCGATAAAGCAGTTTATGGATTTTGGTAAGAATTAATTACATTTAATTGCTTGCACGTAGTCCTTTAATGTTCACATACATACAAACATGTGTAATTGCCGGTAAAAAAAAAAACGCGCTCTCTTCTCTGCTATGCTCACTCTCTCCATGTCACTCTCTTTCGTTTGCGATATGTTTGTGAGAGCGCGCGTGTGTGTGTGTTGCGTTCGTGTGAATTGTTTTGCTTTGCTACTTGTTGTAGTTGGTAAAGAATTATGAATGCGTGTCTCTTGTGACGTAAGCGCGCTTCAAGCTGTGATCTTAACGCCCTTCAGCTTATATAACCCAACTAAGTAAATATCTTTGGTCACACTTCACACAGCCAAAGCGCGAAGATCCCCTTTAAGCTGAGCGAATTACCGTTATCTAATACACATTTAAATTTCATTTAGTTGTCAATTAAGCAGTTTTCAACTATTCTCTCTCTCTCTCTCGCGTACTCGCTCTCTTCATTGAGTCGCACAACAACACAAAATGTTGACTATGCAGAGCTTACATGAGCAGCTGAGAGAGGGAGCGCGAGAGAGAGTGCAGCTGCCGGCTTAATAAACAACAAACAAAGTAAAATGTAAAACGGAAGTTCCCACAAAACTAAACGTTATTTTCAATGACAATGAAAATTTATACTTCGGATTGAATTGCATCAGTCTTCCTGCTCACACACCCACCAGTTGCAGTTGCTGCCGTGTTTGGCACGTGCCGCCCAAGGACGTTTCAATGTCAGTCATATAGACAACTGCATGTCTATACTACACACAAATATACCAGAAATACATATTTACCGGCTGTGTATATCTATAAGCACGTTTACACTGTTCTAAGCCTCAATGAGCCCAAAGAGATTAGCGTATGAACTAAGTTATGCCCTGTAACTTATGTAAAAATCACTCTTTACAAAAGAAATATAAATCTTAGCTAACAATATATAAGACGGCATTTTTATGATCCTATAAATTGTTTTACGCAAAAAACACAGAAACTATAAAGATAAATTTGGTTTTAAATGATTGTACAATCAGCTATAAAATATTATTATCAATGTGTACCAAAAGTTATACAAAAACTAGATAACAAAAGTTTATTTAAAAATATTCGTGGTATTAAAAAATTATAAACAATTCAGTTAGCTTGACATACCTGTTTTTAATCACTCTTTATAGGGTATATGGCTAAGTACTAGGCTGTCAGGCTTTGTTAGCGCATTTGGGCCGTAAAAGTTCTTAGCCATTTGAGGCCATGCAGGCAAACTGTGCCACAAATGGCAACTGACTTGAAAACAATGCTCTCGGTTCGGGCCAAGTGGCTGGGAACCCAGTTTTGGTATGAGCCTGTGTGATTATGTTGTTTTATAACTGCCTTTTTTTCTCTTTGGTCTATATTTAGACAGGCAAGGAGGCGAATTTAAAGGGTCTTCGAGTCTTTCAACTAGAAGGCCCTGTTTATTAATAGACATGTGAACAATGTGCTCAAGGTACAGCTGGTCCAAAATAATCAATACACAATATACGATTTATGATTACAATTCCCTGCTTTCCTTCCTTCATTTTTTTATATCCATATTAACTTTTGTTTTCGCTGTGTTTTTGTTTTATGAAGTGTCAACAAAATTAATAAACGCTTGTCCACAAACAGCACTTGAACTTTGATGTGAGCGATAAGCTGGCACAGTGCTTTTGTTGCCAACTGTACTTGTAAACACTTTAACACCCCACCGAGTGCTAACAAATGTCAAGAGTTTGGACCTAGGGATCTGTTGGAAAACTGCTAAAATTCGCATGCATAGAGTAGCATATTGTTATTGACTTTATCGCATAGATGTGTTATGTGGAAATGTGTTTTATTATTATTTTACATGGCGTATACGTTATAAGCTACTTGAACACTCTGTGCCTAGATAACCACTAGTTATTGGCCTATATTTAATGGCTCTAATCACTTTCGCTATCAGCTGGCCAGCTAGAAAACAACATATATGTATATGCCCCTTTCCTATTTGATTACCTCCCATTATTTCCCTCTCTTTCGACTGATCATGTGCTGCGTGGGCAAAAAAAACACACACGCAAAATACGACAATTTTTTACTCAAAATATAAATTTACCTATATAAATATTTTTATTTTTAAGCGGAAAATTTTTTATTTTCCGCTGACCAACTGAGGAATTGAATATAGCAATATATACTATAAGTACACACGATAACCAAAAGTCCCAGCATCATAATTAGAAGTGGACTTTGCAATTTTGCGGCAGGGATGCTTGAACTTTGGAATCATCGAACAAAAAGCAAGACAAATAAGATAAAACAACAAAAAAGACGTCAAAACTTAACCCAAATAGAAAAAGAAACAAAGCAAAAAGCAAAAACAAGCAGAGAAGCAAAATATAACAACTCATAGACGCCCCCGATAATAATGACAAGAACACGCGCCGCAATTCTCTACACGTTTTGCCAATATTTTGCAGGGTATATGAAAACTGAGCACTTGCACGTCATAACTAAAAACACATTAAGGCAGAACAATAGCTTTGAGCTGCACAAGTGTGGAGAGATCTCTCATTAAAGCTGCGCTATCGTAAGCGATATGTAGTTAAAGCGAGAGAGAGTGCTGTCGTGTCCACTCGCTCTGCCTTTATTAGATATGCAGCTAATGTGTGAAGAGAGCATTTGAAAGTCCAGCAAATCTTTAATTCGTTCTCTTGTGCTATCTTTGCCAGCTGTCAGACGATTGAGAGCAAAGCAAGGGCAACACAAGAGTGTGGAGAGTGTGAGAGCGGGAGAGTGTAAGAGACGGAGAGGCGCGGCTACAAAGGCAAATGTGAGTCAAAAATAAGCAAAGATGTCGTCGGCAGAGTAAAATTGGATCTAATGAAAATTGCTGATGCAATTTGGACTAATATAAGATGTCAATTGTGGCTCAAGAGGCAGATAGGCTGTGACGTCACGCTCAGCTGTTCAATACATTGAATATGTAAATGGAAGTGTCAGTTGCGCAGTTCCGTTGTGCGTTCAACTTGACTGGACTTGACTATCCCTGACCTTGCTCAGTGTGGGGCGAGGGGGTTAGCGCATTAAGAAATTACTTCTTGTGCGTGCCACTTGTGTTTACCGTTGTACATTTTATTATTCCAATTGGTATTAACACATCATTTTCTAAATTGCCAAATGGTATAATAGAAGAAGCATTCAATTGTGCACTAATTGAATTCCGTGACGTGCAAACTTGTCACCTGTGCATACAATTCAATTAGATGCCCAGACGTAAAGGGCTTAAGAAATGCTTCCGATTAGAATCACGCGAGGAACAGCTCAGCTCAGCTATTATCGATAGTAATTCATCAAAGTGCCAGACAGATTTCGATCAGATACCAAAGTCTACACACATGTTTGCATTTTATTTTTTGCAATAGCCAAAGTTCGGCATGAAGAACAACAACAAAACAAATAATGCAAACAAACACATTCAAACACACACACTTGGAGATACGCACATCAAAACAAGCGATAAAAGCGGAAGGCAAACAACGAAGAACAACAACAAAGCATAAATAAATAAAGCTCTATTTTGAGGTCAGCTAGTCAGTCAGCCGGTGTGGTGGGAAAGAGAGAGAAGTGCTAAAGTGCCGCGCGTGTCTAGCGATCGTGCTCTCTCTTTTCCACTGGCTCTCACTACTGCTCTCTCACAGTCGCTGCTGTCTGCCCATCCAGCTTTGGTAGTTTCTCGCATATTCTTATGGTTGCCGTCGCTTGTTTTTGTTTTTGTTTGTTATTGTTTTTTATGCTTTCGCGTGTTTTTATAACTCGTTTTATTAGATTCTGTTTTGTTTTGGAAATTCGTTACAATTGGCTCATAAACAAAATGGCCGACAAAGCAATCGCCGCTATTTATGACACATACACTGCTCCGCTCTCTTTAATTGTGAGCTTTGAGTCCCACTGTTAATTTGTTGTTTTTGCGTACTGCTTTTTATACAGCCCTCATCTATTTATTAGCTAAATTATCGGCAATTGGAAGTCATAATGTCTGGCGGGGCATGCCCCAATATGTTTGCCGTATTTTGGGTACAATTAAAAATCTAAATATCGCCTATTATTATGCTTATTTTCGTTACTGATGTGGAGTTCAATGTGCTTATCAGTTGTTAGTCGTTTGTCTTTGTCAATCGTTTGTTTTGTTTCTGTTACGAAATTTGCTGACGAACAATAACAGAAAGCGAAATACAAACACAAGTGTATGTGTTTGTGTGTAACACGCTTCTTTGTGTATGTGTGTGAGTTCAAAGATTTTAATTGGTTGACTAAATTTCCGTTCTGTGTATTTTGAACTGAGCTTATTTACAAATAAGTTCATGCAAGCGAAAGACATGTACAGTTGCTGCAAAAAGTTTCTGGACAAAGAAAAGGCAGAAAATTCTTTTCCGCAAGAACTGCACACCTGAAACAAGAAAATTTAGTACTTTGTTTAAATAAATTGGTGCGTAAATTAATTTCTTTGTCGGCATACTTCGCTGACCCACTGTGCATGCCTGGAATTCAAGCGTTTGGGTTCATTTGCATTGTTTGCTTAATAAATATGCGAATAAATTTAAATATAGCAACAATTCTCATATCAGACAAACTAAAGCGTAATATTTATATAAGTTTTCCACACATTGAATGAACTTAGACTCAAAATAAGTTGAATTTATTGTAACTGACCCTCATATTGTTTGCATGATCTGTGCAAATGTGATTCTGATTAGAATCTCGCTGACTGATTGGAATTGACTGCTGATAAGCGTAGAACGAAATTTGTGAGTTACTTTGCATACCCATGGAGTAGAGAATAATAAGTTTGTTGAAGGAAAGTTCGAAAAATTTGAATAAATATTAAAGAATTTTTTTCTTTTATAAATTTACTTAAATATTCTTTATTTTCCCGCTACTTTCAGGTCAAAATGCCTGCGAGAAAAAATCGTATATATTTCTGCGCAAGGAATTGCCCGTTCGCCTGGCGAATATCATGAAGGAAATCGCTTTACTGCCGGACAATCTGCTACACACACGCTCCGTCACCGAGGTGAGCTCCTGGTACGTCAAGAGCTTCGAGGATGTGCTGGAATTCGAAAACGCCGAACCCACTCATGATAATCTACAAAAGTGAGACGAAATTTACTTTATAAAAATTGAAAAGAAATTAATTTATTTGTTTGATCTTTTTGTAGATTTGTGCGCGATTTGGATCTCATTAGGAATCGACACAATGATGTTGTACAGACAATGGCCCAGGGCGTCATCGAAATGAAGGAAAACGAGGGCGGTCAAGTGGATGCACCCACTGAGAGCTCCATACAATACTTTCTCGACCGTCTCTACATGTCTCGCATCAGCATTCGTATGCTGATTAATCAGCACAGTGAGTCAAAGTCTTGAAAAATTTGATTCAAACTCTTATTTTAAATAAAATCAAAAGTTGTTAAGTTTTAGCTCTTAACTTAAACATTACAACTCTTTTAAATTAATTCCTCCTTATAATGTGCTTACTTTCCTACTTCCCTTACAGCTCTACTCTTTGGCGCCAGTCCGCACTCGTTGGGTCGTCACATTGGCTGCCTGGATCCCGCCTGTGATCTGTCGGATGTGGTGCGTGATGCGTACGAGAATGCGCGTTTCCTCTGTGATCAATACTATCTGACGAGTCCTGCACTGGAGATACAACAGCATAGCACATCAACGGATGAAGTATTACCCATACGCACCGTCTACGTGCCATCTCATTTGTATCACATGCTCTTTGAGCTGTTTAAGAACTCGATGCGTGCCGTTGTGGAGCATCATAATCATGACAACTGCGATACACTGCCGCCGCTGAAGGTCGCCATCTGTCGCGGCAAAGAAGATATATGTGTTAAGATCTCGGATCAGGGTGGTGGCATACCACGCTCCCAATCCGATCAGCTGTTCAAGTACATGTACAGCACAGCACCGCAGCCATCGAAATCGGATATGCACACGGTGCCATTGGCTGGTTATGGCTATGGTCTGCCCATTTCGAGGCTCTACGCTCGTTACTTCCACGGCGACATTGTGTTACTCTCTTGCGAGGGATTCGGCACTGATGCCATTATATACCTGAAGGTAAAACTGGCGTTCTACTCTGCTGAATATTTCACTTACCTTTATTTCTTTTTCAGGCCCTTTCCGATGAGGCCAACGAGTTGTTGCCCATCTTCAACAAGACGAGCTCAAAGTTCTATCGCGCCACAGTACCGACCGGTGACTGGTCGAATCAGGTAAAATACGCCAAGAAGCCGAAGAAGACGAGCGCTATCATCCAATAGTTATCCAAAAAAAACACCCCTCCAAATCCCAACCGAAGGCCAATCCTGTACTCTCCTCCACGGCGATCGGAAAACCCTTTGAACCCAGCATGGAATTTTCCATCTTTTCACTACTCAATTTGTTATTTGTTAGCTTTCTCCTTTTGCCAAGTCCAATTTGCATTTTTAGCGCAACTTCTGTTGTCGTTAACTAACCAATTTGTCATTTATTAATTGTTTGACATTCCAAAAAAAAGAAATTGCGAATTGCAGTCGATATGGGGTGTTTTCGCTGGGAAATTGTAGGGTTTACTTTTTGGTTTATATCATTAAAAACTAGCATATAACTATAAAGTCTTATAATTTGATATATATATTATATATTTATTGCTTCTTGAAAGTGAGATCTGTTTTAAAATTAAGTTTAAAAAAAGTTTTGTCTGTTTAATTTGAAGCACACGATATTTACATGTAATAAATACAAAATATATACATATATTTATTTTTTAAGCTCTACACAAAATAAACTGTTGAGATTTATACACATACACAACGTTACGTACATGATTTTATTAATAAATTGTGCTGTTAATAATTTCTAGTGTTTAATGAAGTTTTTGTTTAAGTTATTTAACTAATTTTGGGTGCAGCTATTTAGTTTTTTATTTTTGGTTAAAAGCACGCATGGTTTTTTAATGGAATGCACTTTTCAGTTACCCACCTTCATTTGTTACTAACAATTTAAGTTGTTGAAATTAAGACAGCGCTGAAATACGTTTACTGGCCGCTGTGTTAAAAAGTGTAGCATACTTTTAGGCACAGCTTAAAATTTCAGACTCCTCCCGACTTTGATTCGTTCGAGCTTTAAACGGTATACCATTTTTGCTCGGTGGCATTCAAATATTTAAAAAAAATTATAGTTTTTGTACGATTTTTAAAAATTTTAAACTAATGATTTTGAAACATTTATTTTTTAACGTGTCCAAGCTTAATCCATTTATTCTAGACTCTTAATTTTCGTTCTTTAACTTTATAATTTTCCACCCAATCTATTTATTTCAGAACTTTTCGAATCGTTGGCGTTATATATATGGTTTCTTGAAAAACCTATAAGACTGGCCCAATTTCAGTTGATAAATTCCTATCAAAAACTAGACCAACTAAAGCTACTCTCTATATAGCTAAACAGAGATTGAAGTATTATATTTATATATAGAGAATTTGCTTATTTCAGAGCTCTGATATGAATGCAAGGCAACTGAGTGCGACGATTCCGAAGCGCTATAACGATTTGGATTAGAAATCGATATACTCAAATGATACTCAGGACAACCGACTATGAGAAGACAAAGTAGATGAAGAGGAACAGCAACAGCAACAATAGTTTTAGAATCAAACCACAAAGTGGATAAATATACACACACATGCATACATATATATCACTATTTCTAGGCAAACATTCCCAAAAATACAAGAACAACAGCAGCAACAACAACTACAATTTGTATTCATGGCAGTAGCGTGTTAAGTTTATCATTGTTGTTAACAATACAAATTAATATAAATATATATAAATTGTTACAAAAAGTTGGAAAAAAAACGCAGTTTTTATACATTTTTAAACTGGTAAAACAGTATGAGTGTAAAACCAGTGAAGTTATTGATATCAAACTTACACAGTGTGCGCATAGAACCATTACAACTACCCAAACCAATTTTGGTTCGGATCGAACAACTATATCGTATAGATTTAATAGGCCAAATAGGTCGACTGGAGCAGCGTTCGGTACATATGATTTCAGAGGGAATTCCAAACTTTGCTAAAACCACTTGGGGATTATAAGGTACATTCTTTTTACAATGAAATTACACGATATCGATATAAATATATATTTTTATACACATATAAGATTCGTTTAGATTTACAATTATTTTATACAAAATTCTCACATTTAGGTTTTTAGCTTTTGCACATTATCACGACGTTTCTGACGCTTTTCATTTTCCATTTTCCGTTTTCCATTTAGACATTTTTTCGACTGATTGAATTAAACTATTTAACTACAGCAACAATTGATTCGTTTAAACAAAGTGCATTGAGTGCGATCTGGAAGACGAACACGAACTCGAATCGCAATAATAATATATATATAAAGTATATAATAATATTTAGTACATATAATAATAATAATAATAATCATACATAATATGCAAATATAAAATTATATAAACAATAATACACATACACATACAATATTTATATATAGAAATATTCAAAAATAAATGGAAATATCGAAATGGAAATCAACAGTGTACGAGAAAAGTATCTCACCAATAAGCTAACATACAATTTCTTTAACTTTATACTTTTTTGCTTGTTCTATTTTGTTGTTTGTTAATTTTTGTTTAGTTTTGTAATTTAATTATTTGATGTGTGTTTGCAATGGCTTCATTAGCACCTCTGGAACTTCCCTCCTCACTTGCGCAACGGATCCAAACTTTCCAGCGAAAAGTCATCAATATTTAGCTGTTGACTCTGTAGAAAAGGAAATTCATTAAAATTCAGTTTCAGGGCTGGACAATTGTGAGTTTTTCTTACCTTAAACACGCTAGGTCCATTGTTCATTTCAAACGGATCAGAGCCAAATGGATCCGTATTGCCATTTCGGCCATTGTTGTTAGCCACGTTATTGGTCAAAGGCGTTAGACGTCGTGGTGCCGCAATCTTTGGCGGTGGCGCCACTGCAAGGGAAAAATTGTAATTAGAATTAGGAACTATCAAGCGATAACAATAGTTTCAACTATCGATACCCTGTAGCACACAGTGCTATCGGGTATACACTTTCTACGTACATAATGGCGGCGTGATGTTGAGTTCGCTGGCGAAGCCGCTGCTGTTGTTGCTGCTGTTGTTGTTGCTCAGGCTAATGTTGTTGTTGTTGTGCAGCTTGTTATCGTTGTTGTTGTTGTTAGTGGCTGTGGTGGTGGTAAACAACTGTTGGCCAAAACTCTTGGATGGCTCAAAGCCAAACAGATCATTGCTAATAGCATTACGACCATTGAGATTCTCCTGAATCTCATCAGCTCGTGGATCGAAATCACTATCCGAATCCGAGTTCAACAAGAGTTCATCCATTTTCTGTGAATTTCCTTTGCCACCGCCGCCGCTGCTGCTGCTAATGCTTAGCTGACTGGACAGATTACTCCTGGGCGGTACGATTGGCAAGAAGGTATTGGGTGACGCCGAGTGAATCGAAGCAGTCGTCGAGTTAGTGTCAATCAGCAGTTTGTCCTCATCTAGAAGAATAACAAAGCGAAATTGTTTAAAAGAGAAAACGAAAAGTCGAACCGATTGTTCATGAACATATATACATATAGAATATATATATCGATTTGAGTTTTATTCAATTACTCACCCAATTTGCCGTTGCTCAAGCTGCTCTCGTTGCCATTCAGCTCCTTGGGAGGCGCATCGGTTATATCCTTGATGCCCAACTTAAATAGCATCGCATCCAGTTCGGACTTTGGCAATTTTGTGGACAACTCTCGCAGTCGATCCTTGTAGATGGCAATCGTTTGCTGCAAATGCTCGATCTGCTGCTGCGCTTTGTTCAGATTCGTCTTCTCATTGCTGTCCATGAATTTTCTGCACAAAAAGTTAAAAACAATTTAATACGACTGAAAAGACCCTGTAATCGTTTAGTTTCCCAAACAAATTACTAAATTTTTTGCCACAATTAGCTTCAAATATTTAAATACTCGACTGGTTTAGACCCTGTACCTCTGTAGTGAACGAGTATTAAATTCCGCAAAGCTTTCCAAAGTGTTTTTTCTTCCATTTCTATTACTCAATACTTTTTCTTTGCAAAACTTAAATAGTTTAGCTAAATCTAGCTATAAAACAGCTAAAATGGCAGCACTGACTTTTAATACTGCTGGCCCAGTTTTCTTTAACCTTTAAGCCCAAGCTGCTCTATATTTTTTCTAGCTATAACTTTTAAAAAGTTACTTATAAACGACTTTGGCTATTAAAAGCCAGCTAACTCACCTGTAGGCCAAATCAAAGGCCTGGCCAATGGTCAGCGTTATATCCGAGGCAAGCTTATTCGATATGAATACAAAACATTCATGGGTATCCTCCGATTTGGAGCTACTACCATTGCCATAACCATTCGTATCCAATGAATTATTATCCTTTATCTTAACGGTTTTGGCTATAAAGCTAAAGAACTTCTTGACACCCTTCTCGTCCGCACAATACGAGATATTGTACAAAGGGAATTGATGTAGAATTTTATGGGTACGCGGCTCCTGAATCGCGACACCTTTGATGCTAATCGTAATCTCCAGTTTCTTAAATTTCTCCTGTGTTCCCGTCTCCGCTTTCTTCATCTGTTGGGCGAACTGCAGCTTCCGTATGGCCTCCTTGACCACCTCGATGCCCTTGGGTTGATCCACGCTCAAATTACCAAAGAACTGCGCAGTGAAAAGAGGGGAAACAAAGGGTTAATGAGGAAATAAACACTTAAGAAGGGAGCTGCTCGACTGTCAGTAGCCCAGTTTAAGAACTAAAGAAGTATTTAACATTTGTAGCCCATTTTAAAGACTTTTCATCCCTGATCTATGTGCAGTAAACGAAAGTTGTGCGAAGAAGGCTGTGAGCTGCCTTCTACCCCCCCAAAAACATTACCCCTCGTTACCCAATTGATTAACGGGCCACAATTCCCCGTCTTACTGTCCTACCTTGACTAGATAGACCGCATGTCCGTTGATTAGCTGCTCAGGTGTGTGCAGCCAATTTCTTTTGCCGTTCTTTGAATCATTTTTGGAATTGCTGTTGTTGTTGCTGCTGCTGCTGTTGTTGTTGCCACTCCCATTGCCATTGCCATTGGCATCGATAATATCGGCATCTGAAATGCCTCCATCCTGTTGCAGTTGCTTCTCCTGTTGCTTGTTGTTGTTCTGTTTATTCCAGAATTTCAATTGCGACATTTTGGCCGTTTTTAAGCCAGAGCCACTGCTATTCCCCGCTGGCTGATAAGGCATCTTGAATCCGCCGATTTTGCTGCTTTTGTGGTGCTCACAATCTCAATTGGAAATCTGTAAATAAAAATAATATTCCACATTTATTAGTAGTGCATTAGGTGTTAGACCCTGTAATGTAAAATACATGAGTGTATAAATTTTTGAAGGCTAAGCTAAGAACTTTTTTGAAGAATTACAACTTTTTGCAGTCTGGCAAGCTCTCCACTAGTCTTTCCAGCTAGTTCTTTCTTTCTAGCTCAAGTTCTGATTTTGCTACAGGGTCTTTTGCAGTTTCCCCCAACAGTTTTAAGCACAATCCCTGGTTTTTACAATCTGTTAATGATGACGGGGTTTTTCCCTTCGACAACTGAAACTTAATTTGCAAAAATTCCAGACACAAACAAAACACATATAGCTTCCATATACTATAGCTACTTATAGCTATATAGCTTTAGCTTTATGTATTGCTAATTAACAACAACGTCTGTGCCGTCTTAATGATTCTGAATGCATTCTTTTTAGCTGGTAAATCAATCCGCAGCCAAGTCAAGTGCATCTGCATTCAAGTTAACAGCTAAACCTGTTGCCATTTGTCGTAACTACCTTCTAACAGCAGTGATGACAGAGTCACTTAACTGGCTTGATTGGAAAAGTAGCTATTAAAGGCTAATAAAAAGTTAACACATAAAATTACTTATTTTTTTAAAAGGTACGTATATTGGTAAGAAATACAACACTTAATGTTTTAAGCTATTTTTAAAGTTTTTGAAGTAATCAAGTCAGCTAGACTTTTAGCAAAACTTTGTTAACTAATTGTTTAGCCATAATCTGGCTAAATTGCCAACACTGCTGCAGACGTCATCGCAACGGTGTTTCATAAAAGAAAAAGACAAAGACAATAAGCCAGAGTTTCTCAGAAAACACACACATTAGCACACACTCACACAAAAGTAGAACAAACTCTTTCACACACACACACGTACAAGAGATAAAGACACATACATACATGCATATGCATATAATGTACTTGAGTCAATTTTATTAAGTATCACACCTTGAAACTCGGGATCTTTTGTGAAATTCTCCTATAATTCTCACATTTCGTGTTGTTGTTGTTCTTTATTTTTTTGTCGTGTCTCTTAATTAAGAAAAATCTTGCAAAATATAAAATGAATCGCTGTTGTTTTCGTGCACAAATCACACAAACTGTCATACAGTAAAACTTCGCTGGAAAGGCAATTAAATTGGCTGATTTTTTGTTAGAAATTTGTATAAAATTTATTTCGTTTTATACGTAAACAAAATTTTAAATTATTTATAGATTTTGAAAACTGGTTTCTTGCTGGGTTCGTCTTTGCGAGCGACTACTGTGCGCAACATAAGTTTGATTCATTTGCCAGTTGATTTGGACGTTAGGCAATGACAACAAAAGCAAAAACAACGGGTAATAATAATGGCACAAAAGCGAAAGCCAAATTATCCAAAAGCGGCGTGCGATGACGCCAGCAACAATAACAACAAAAACTAATAAAATAGCACAACACAAAACTAAAGCTTAACAAAATGAAATGAAAAGTAGCAAACACCACCCTGTATTTGGCAATTGCGCGCAATTATGGCGTCGACGTCGCGACGTCGCTTCTGCGCAATTCAAACAACAGCAAAATTTACGCAGTCAACATCAGCAGAGCAGCGCAGCGGCAGAGGCAACTGAAGATAATGTCGACAAGCAAACGACGTCAAAGTCAACCAACTAAAACCGCAATGACAACAACAACAACACTGCCATTGTTGCGGAAGTTAACAACACTGGCCTCCACTACCCACTCCCCCCTTCTGCCTGCTGCCCCAGCAACAAGTACTCCAAGTCTCCACATTCGCCGTTAAACAGCAAACGATCGGTTTAGCATGCAGAATGCGTGAGCTTTTTATGTCCACAGATTAGACAACGATGACAACAACAAAGCAGTCTTGTAAATACTATAAATACGAGAATATGCACGAACGTGCGCAGCAGCAGCAGCAGCGTTACCGATAGCAGCAGCAGAGTTCAAAGCGAATGGGGGAGGGAAGCGAATTTAACATCTATTTGCGGTACTTCAATGCGCCTAGCTGTGTCTACTGACTGTGAAATTTTTGGTAAACCATTTTGTTTTACATCTTCTCTTTGTCTCTCTGCCTATCTCCCTCCCCCATGCGATGTGAGCGTAATTTATGCAGCAGCGTGTTCGAGATTAATGATTTCTTCTTTAGCCTGGAGACTACAATAACAACAACAGTAGCAGTAGCAGCAGCATACTTTCTTTTAAATATGTCATGGTGGCCACACTGGCTAGGAGTGTGTACACAAATACTAACACATTTATGCCACAGGTGTCTGAGCAAAACAACAACAAAGCAAACACGCATAAATGTATTTTAATGTTTAAAAGATTGCACAAGAAAATTAAGTGGAAATACGAAATTAAAAACAACAATAAAATAAAAACTTTCATAATTAGCGGGCGTTGCGTACTGCGCTTGCGTGTGTGCGTGTCTGCAAATGTGCGTGACAAGCAAAAAAGGCAGAAAAATTTTGTGAGAAAACACACTGACACACTCTAGTACGGGTAACTGTAATTTATTGTAATTTTACATTTGCACTTTTGCTTTTCTTTTGCGGTTTTGAGACCATCAATATTGTAGAAAAACACACGCATACCGTTTGTTTAGCAAGGCGTTAAATCGATGTTAAAAACACTACTTTGTAGAGATTCAAAGTCGCACACACACAAACACACCAGTCTTGGCAAAGTAGTTACAGATTTTCACCGCTAATTTTAAGAGCGCCACGGCGCCACTACGTAACGTACACGTCGGGAGACAGCTGCGTACTAAATAACAAAAAAGCAAAGCTTCAACATTTTCAAGTCGTTTCGTTTAATTCACTTGCAGTTTAGCTCCTCACATTTACAATCACACTTACTGTCACACACACACACACATGCATGAACAAACAGCAGTCAAACACATCATCGCTCACACAAACACATGCAAAACGAATGCGAGAGAGGGGAAGAGAGACCGAGAGACAATAAACAATTGTTAAGATTGCCGCTCGTTTCTCTCACTACAAAGATAAATCGAGATTAGAGCAAACAACAACAACAGCAGCAGTAGTAACAAAAGAGAGCACCTACAACAACGCCGACTCTTCTATTGAGCGCAAGGAGCACTTATTTATTGTAATTAAATTTTACTTTTAACAAAATGATTGCTAAACTCCACATTTCTTTTCAATTAAATCGACATGTGCGCTCTCTCCCACTCTCTTTCTTTTTTGTTTTCTACGCTTTAGTCTTTTATTCGCGATCGCTCAAATGACGGTGCAAAAAAAACTCTTGTAAGAAGCAGAGATTTGTATTTGTGTATTTCCAGACAATTCCGGATTTAGAATCTAAATTTGGACAATGGGCCAATTTTACATGCATATACTAAACACACACACTTACACACACCTCTACTTTGTATGTACTTTTCACTTGTTGAACAATTTTCGCTAGTTTTACTCGTTAAAATAAATGTGAATCTTGCCTTGTGCGCTGATTGAAGAAATTAGTGCAATTGATGCGATGCGGGCGAGAATGGACGACAGACGACTGGAAACTTTAACAACAAAAACAACAACGACGGCACAGTTTTCCCGTTACACGCGATGCACGGTGGGCAAAAATAATAACAACAATGGCGGGATGCTGCGGCTGGTACAATACACAAAAAATACGGCGACAACAACAACAAGTGTTGATATATTATTTTTTTGCGCGCGCACTCTCTTTCGCTGCCTTCTCTTTTGCGCGTAGTCGTCGTCTCTTCTTCTTAAATATTTAAAAAGTTTACTGCGCAAATTTACAACAAAACAAGATAAGACAGCAGCCGCAGCGGCAACAACAACAGCAAACCACACACACGCACGCACACCAACAATGTTCGATGTCGATGGAATATCCTCACCACCTTCACGGTCCGTCGATTTGTTTTTACCGATCACGCGCAAGAGACTGAGGCTTGAGTTGCCGTTGCGTTGACCAAAAAGTTATGAGGCCGTTTCATTTTGCACCTGCCAGGGCTGCAGAGTCTCGCTCAACTTCAGCATAGCTGTCTCAGTGCAGTTTTCCAGAAAACCCGCGCATTTGCTTTCCAGTGAGCAACTCTATTACATGCCGGCATTGGAAAAGCTAATGAGCTAAAAACTGTTACAACAGCCCTGGTATGCGTGATGTACAAACGTGAAACTAGTTGTTGTTCACTTACGAATGAAGCATGCGGCATTATGAACACTTATGATGCGCTGCAATTGTTGCAAATGTAAACGAAAACTAATAATAAAAACATATGTATATCTTGTTTCATTTCAACAATGCAAAATACTTTTTAGTATTTTTCGATGTATCATGTGAAAGGTTCAACTCAAACGCCCGACAACAGCCACTGTGAGTGAGTAAGCGTAGTTTTCTCTTTTGTGGTTTCAGCACGCACACATACCAACACACGTACGAACGAGCGAGCGTTCAGTTGTGCGCATGTGTGCGTGTATTTAAAAGATTTACCTGTTGCTTTTCAATTGTTTTTATGTACATTTGGACTGTAAATATTTTGTCACACAATTTGTGTTTGAGCAACGTTAGAATCGCGCAAAAATCCCCAAGCTACATACGTAAGAAGTACATAAACAATTATACTTACAGGTGTCCACAACAACGCAAACAAACAGAAAAAAAACCTTTACATAAAAGTTTCAGTGTGTGTGTGGCAGCAATGCTTCAGTATGTGTGTGTTTGGTTTGCTTGTGTAAAAACAAAGACCAGACCCAAAGACAATTTTGTTTTTGCTGCTGCTTAGAGAGCGAGAGCGAAAGAGTGAGCAGCGACAGAAAAGCAGCGCAACATACAAGCACAGTATGCCACGCAAGTGTTTTGACAATTCAAATATTTAAATATATAATATTTTTTGGCATGTTCATTTTATTAATTTTGCAAAAATGAAACATTTTAAATTTATTGTCGAATGTTTATTTTATTCTTTTATTTGTGCACATATTTATTTCGATCAGTGTATGTTCACATACATTTGTGCTACGTAATTTCTTGGGGGATTTGTGTTTGGTTTGGTTGGTTGAATTGCAATAAAACTGGTTTCCTAACTCAGGCGTATAATGTACAAAATTATTTGTTCATACATAGTATTTATGCATGGAAGTGTATGTGAGTGTACCACTGTAAGCATGGGTGCGAGTGTGTGTGTAGTGTACCTACGAGGATTTAATTATTGTCTTCTGTTGTTTTTGTTATTGTTGCAGTGTAGAGCATGCCGCGAATTTTTTCAGTATTTTCTTTCAAATTTGCCACATTTTGTTGTTGTGTTTGTTGTCGCTACTGCTGGTGCAATCGATGTTGCACTGTAAATTGCATTCCAAAACCGGCTTAACACGTACACTGAGTATTGCATGGAAATGTTTCTATCGGTATAGAAGTGCGTGTGTGTGTGTGTGTGTGCGCGCTTCCAAGGCTTGCTCTGTGACATCCCTGGCAGCGACAACGCTCTCTCGCTCTCTCTGGAATAGGAGTCTCCGCTGAGCAACAACAATCAGAGCGATGGCTGTCTTGGCAATTTACAGTTAGAGGCCGCA
The DNA here is from genome assembly GCA_020829145.1 of Drosophila nigrodunni. Taxonomy (NCBI): domain Eukaryota; kingdom Metazoa; phylum Arthropoda; class Insecta; order Diptera; family Drosophilidae; genus Drosophila; species Drosophila nigrodunni. The sequence goes on from JACVCZ010000005.1 coordinate 11,248,533, forward strand.
ATTGCTGTTGTTTTTTTTTGCCCTTTTGCGTTGTGTGTCTAGCAACAACTTTATTGTCAGCCACAAAAATTGCATTTTATTAAGTCTCCACGTGTATTTGTGTGTGTGTGTGTGTGTGTGTGCGCTACGATCCACGCCCAACGCCCACTTGCATATGAAGCGAAACCTTTTCATCTCGTACATGTAAATTATAATAACCATATTGATTTTTAATTTTATTATTGCATATAATTTACATTTTTCGTTTTTATTGTCTTATTATTCTTGTTATCGATTTCGTCAAAGTCCAAACGACGTTGGTTTCGCTGTAGTCGTCGTCGTTGCCGTCGCAGTTGACGCCCGCTGGGGGCGTTGACTGCCAGCCAGGCGTGAGCTGTGGGGCAGGGCTTTCAAGAAGAAGGGAGGGGGGCGGAAGGCCTTGTTTAAAATCAAGTTTTATGTTTTTGTTTTTTTCGTCGTCGTTGTCGGGTGTGTTATCAACAACATCCTCGAGTTCAAAGCCCCAATTAACCAAATGCAGCAAAATAAAAGTCGCAGTTTATTTTATTTAAAATGCCACAAAATAAAAAATTGTTGTAAATAATCAAATGGCAGTTGAAGTCAATTTTCTGGTTTTCTGGCTGATGTAGAAACGTGCTGGTATTTCTCTATGTAATCATCCCATATAAAAAAACATTGTAAGCCTGGGTGCGGGGACAATAACAACAGCAGGCAGTGTGACAGCGACGTCGACTGCAACTGCGACGCTAGCAGCATAATTTCCATACGTGATGATGTTAAAGCGCAGCTCAAGTCACGTTTTCATTTCACGCTTTTTTTTTCTTTCTTCTTTTTTGATTGACAACTTTTGTTGAGCTGTTGTTGGGCTGCTGCTTATCGCGCTCAGCGGCTGTAATCGATAGACTTCGTTATCGATGTAACTGTGGGAAAAAACAACAATGCATTAGAAAAGCTTATAAGTGAACACACGCATGAAAAGCTCTGGTGAGCTTTCATGTTTTCTGTTGTCCTTCGTGCTTGCACTTGTTGCTGTTCTTGTTTCTGCTTGTCGTTTCGCATGAAATATGCAAATGAAGTTGTCAGCGGGCTTATCTTGTTAAAAATGCTCTGGCTTTTGGGTCTTATCAGCACGCTTTTGTGTACTGAACGCCCCTTGAATAATCACATCGCACACTCTGAGTCGGGTAATTCAATTATTTTGTATATTATTTTCAATGTGCAACAAAAGCGACAATAAAATAACAAGCCCAACAACAGCAACAGCAACAACGACAACGACACAGATAAGTGTTGTCATTGTTGTTATAGTTGTAGTTGTTTGCTGTTGTGGTAGTTGTAGCTGTAGTTGTAGTTGTTGTTGTTGGCGCTATGGCACCGACTGGCACAGCAATTATTCTGTATTCGCTTGGCCGCCATTGCGTTAGTGTGAGAGACTTCCGTCGCTCACCAAGGCAATGGGGTAGGGGGTACCGAAAATGGCAAGGGGAGTGAAGGGGGTTGGGTAACTGAAAACGGGGAAAGTTTTGTTTTGCAAGGCGAGTAACGTAGTAGATCTATACAATTTATAGGACAATAATTAACAATGCTTCAAAAAAAAAGTTGGACAAGGTCGTGAAATCTGATCATAGAATTCAAGAGTAATTTTTGCGCGCTCATTACTTTTCACTAGTCTGGCAGCATTAACTGAGTATCAGCTGTTCCAAAAACAGTGTGCAGCAGCGCTTTCAAGTTGTTATCGATGAGCAACGATAAGTATTTGCCGACCGCCACCTTCTACCCAGTGGTGTTAGCGATGAAATTTTAACAGATGTTAGATTCAAATACAAGCTTTTATGGCAGTTTTGCAGAAAAATAAATAGTTTTCCTGCCTTTAACATTGAACAAAACCAGTATTTTGTGCGTTTTTGCAACACTTCTCTGTGATCAGCTCTAGTTTTATAAAACTTACAAAAGTGTCCGCTTATTAAGCACGACACTGTTATTAACATTTTGGCAAGCTGTTAAGCTTTTGATGCTGTTAGAACAGCTGTCCGCTCACAGTCCGTGGATAAAGTCGGGGGGACGCGTAAAAAAATTGAAAAATTGATATTTTGATCGGTAATTTTTGCATTTTGCATTAAACAGAACACATAAAGCGCATTAAATTTGATGGTAAACGAACGCGCGTCACACTCAAAGTACGGGCTGCAGTTAAGAAAACGTATTGTTTACCTTTGTTTTTTTCCACCTTCGTGTATCGAGAAATATTTATTCGTTTGCTGCCCAACACACACATATAAGTACATACATTTGTATATATGTAAATAGATATATGTATGTGTGTGTGCGTGTGTTTATAAATGTACGTGTGCTATTTGTGAGTTTTTCGTGTGAGTTGCGTTGTGTTTGTGCGTGAAAATGTGAAAATGCGAAAATGGCATTTGACTAAGAATATAGTTTAGTTAAATGCGCAACGATGCAAATGCAATTGACTGCAAGGTGTTCACTTGTATAGCGTGTGTGGTGGAGTGTAGAATTTTATTTTTTGTTGGTGGGGAGAGCACATGGAAAAGGAGCCTAAACAAATAGCTTTTCCCGCTTTTCCGCGCTGCGTTGTTGTTGTTGGTCATGAATCTAAATCTGAATCTGCAACAAGGTAAGTACAAGAAAAGAACAGAAAAGGCAACAAACTTCAACTCTACACTCCACACGCATGCACACATGTACACACACATAATTATCGATGAGTTGTACCTTTATCTAGCAGGTCCCGTTAGTTGCTGATAAGTGCGCTGCTTCGATTACCGTTTGTTCACTATTGGTTTTCCAATTGGAATTTGCGTAGTTTTTTGTTGTTTTGTTTTGTTTGTGTTCTCTTCTTTGCGTCTTCCCTTACAAGGGCACTTGTTTCTTTTGCTTTTACTTTGCGTTTCTGCGCTTATTTATTTATTAGTTGCTTTATATTCGCTCTTTTTGCTGTAGCTGCACAGTGTCTCCTGCCTTATTTATTTAGCCCGCACTCTCGTGCTCTCCTCCTTTGTTTTTGCCTATCTTGATTTGCTTGGCTCCTTTTGATTTATGTTTCTAATAAAATTTCAATAGACTTGCAATTTGTTGTGTTGCACAGCAAAGGAGTTGCGTCCTTGTCATGCTTCATGCCACGTGCGTTCCTAGGCACAGTGGGGCCAAAACAGTTGAAAAGTGATTTCTGCGATGTGATGAATGTTTATCAGAATTTTAAGCTTATTACAAAGTGCTCAACTGCGATTTTATGTACAAAATTGTGTAAACAGTTCGAGTAGGAATACTTAAATATAGAATTGGGAATCATTTCCTTATTGCATGTTTATAAAGAAACATGTCTAATCAGAAGATTAATGTCGTAAACAATTTCTATTGTAAATACTGAAAACACTGTTTGTCCCACTGTGCGGCCAGTTTGGTTGCCTTCGCACATCAAAAGCCGCGACGAACACAAAAATATGCGAAACTTCAGCAAGTGCCTTCACTTCCCCTTCGCCTCACGCTCTGCTCTCCTGTGCAATGTTTTATGTGTTACGCGGACATTGCCAGGGCTCTCGCTATCTCCCTCTCACCCTCTGACTCTCTGCCTGTCTCTGTTAGGCCTATGCTCTGTGTGTCCTGCCATACATTACAATGAAGTATGTATGTTTGAATGAATGGTCGCTCCTCATTCTCATCTCTAACTTTGTCGCCTCTCACACCTCTCTCTTGCTGCCTCTCTCTCTCTCGAGCACTGCGTTGCTGATTGTTGTACCCTTTAGTAGGCGAAATAAAATGGAGTTTTGTTACTGTTGTGTGGTAAAGCTTGCTGATTTTAATAAAACAATTATTTATATTTTAGAAATTTGGAATTAGCTTTTAATATTATTTACTATATATCTTTCATTTTGTTTACATTTATTTAATAAATTATCCAAGTAAAGGGTATTTTCAAGTCAGCTATTTGTGTTTAAGTTTGTTTGCTTGTTTTGCTTTGGCGACCTTTTGCACACACACACACACATGCACACGTAAGTATGTGTGTGTACATATGTCTTTTTGGCCACATGGTCACAGACAGGACAGCAGCAGTGGTGGACAAGGAGACAGAGACGGAGAAAAAGTAGAAGAAGGAGAGAGAATAAGCAGAAGTAGTGGCTAATTATGACCCGCACACGTTTTCAAAACAAACAGAACACAAGTACGTGTCAGGGAGGGGGGATGGGGAAGTGTAGCAGGCCAAAGGAGAGTGTGTAGAAGAAGAGCAGATGGAGAAGGGCGTACACTGTAAGAAAAGGAGGTGTTTTAAGGAAACTCAAACTTTTATTCTTAAAACATTTTTACATGCGCACGATTACAATTCTCAAATGGTTTTAGTAGAGTAAAATTGGCTAATAGACGCTTCTTTTTGTCAGTGTAGTTGTGCTTGTTGGTGAGCAGTTGGAAGAGCGAGGGTGTCACAAGTGTTTAGCTACGTTTAAATGTTTCCTTTTAGCCTTGGAGTCTATATTTGGCAACGCATGCAGCCTGACGCGTCTGCTGCCCTACCCCACTGCCTTCCCCCCCTCTCCCCTCCACCTCTTTCCCCTTCCCTACTTGCTGTCGTCGCTCTGTTTGTTTTGTTGTTGCACTTTTATTGCGTTTTTCGTGCTTTTTCTCTCTCGCCCGAAAAGCTAAGTAGTCCTAGTTGTGTGAACGCGTCTGTGTCTCTGCCTGCATGTGAGTGTGTGTGTGTTCGAGCCATAAACATGTCGTCTTTCGCTTGATTTACCGTTAGTCCCTTTACCCCTCGTACACTGGCTTTTGTTTTGGCCCGTCTAAGCCACTGACCGCGCCAACAGGCAACAAACGTGGCGTATACGTAACATTCTGCTGATCATCATCTTGCCACACAATGGGGCACACACACACTGCTGCTTTGTGTCATATCATCGACTCTATCAATTTCTAATACACAACAAAAAAAGTCGCGTGTTGACAGTGTGCGACTAAACTCCAGTTATGGCCATAAATTCTGTTGCCTGTTTAGCTGGAGATACAAAAGTATATTTTGCCTGCTTCCTTTGTATCTTTTTGGTATCGGAAACAGTTTGTCAACTTTTGTTGGCACTCAACGTGAACTCATTTGCCACTTTTAAGCTAGCTGAAATAATTTACTAGTCTAATACTTAAAATTTACTCAATCTATAGCTTTAAATTAGCCAAAGTCTAATTTTTCTGGCGCTCTCTCTTTGCAGCCCACACAAAGAATGGCCTGAGCCGTGTTAGCCTGGTCAAATCACAGAGCAGTGGCAAACTGACCATTAGCAATGAGCCAACAACAGCAACCACAACAACAACAACAAGTTTACGCGCTGCCAAACTCAAGATCGAGGCCATGCAACAACAGCAACCACAACAACAGAAACAGGGCAACATTATTTTGTTGCGTGGCACACGAAATGAAAATGGACAAATCATCATACAGAACAAACAGGACATACTCAGTCTGCTCAGCGAACAGCAGCAACAACAACAGCAGCAGCAGGATAAAGCCACGGCCATAACGCTCAATCAGCTGCCCACAACAACAACTGTTGCAAGAAAAACTATTAGCAATTCGGGCAGCATTTCGATAGTTTCGAGCAGTGGAAAGGAGTCGAATACGATTCTGCTGCAGACGCCGATCAATGCCAGTCAGCTGGAGAGTGTGCTCAAGGCTCAAAACACCACAACAACCACAACTACCAAGCTCAACAACAGCAGCAACAACAACAACCGCAACAGCAACAACAACTCGAGCACGAAGCTTACCGAACGTCCTTTTATGCTGAAACATGTAAGTAATCAACAGGGTCTATAATCCTGTACTCAAGAGTAGTAGGTGGCGTGGCGTGTATATATACTCCTGGTTACTGGCAATGAACAACTGGTTCTTAGCTACTTTGAGAGCTAGAGCCAGCAAATTTAGACTGATTCCACATGTAGATTCCACATTTATATCCAATAGCTCGTAGTTTAACTTAAAGCTAAAATTATATTTATTTTCTTTGCTTCCTCTCCCTCTTAGGCTACTCGCAGCCTCAGCTCGGAGAGCAACTGCGACAGCAAATCACCTTTTGTGCTACAGACGCTCAAGCGCTTGGAGAAATCCCAGTCGATTCTCGTCATACGCAACTCGACAGCGACAGCCACAGCGGCAGTGGCAACAACGGCGATGGCCACATCGCCACCGCCAGCGCCACCGCCGCTTGCAGCCAACAAAAGTCACAGTGTGGCAGTCACAGCGCAGTCACAGTCACAGTCACATGTGCTGAGCGTGACACGCAATGGCAAAGCTGCCAAATCTGTGGCAGCTGCGTTGCATAAACTGAAGGCGCCGCCGAATGCGAGTGGAGCGGGAACAACGGCGACAACGATACTGCGTCTAAGCAAGAGTGTTAACAAGCAGGTGACAACAACAGCAGCGGCAGGAGCTGCAGTAACAACAACAACAGCGGCAGCCAGTGTGGCAACAACAACAGCAACAGCGTCTGTGGCAGCAACAAATAAACTTGAGCAAACGAATGTGCCACTGGGGAGCGGTAAGTCTAAGAGTCAACAATACAAATACCAATTCTCAGATGCAACACATAAATCTCACAGGTAGCAAGAGCTTGTGGCATGTGGCAAGCTTTTCTTGACTAGTCTCTTTGATCAACTCGCCAAAAACAAGAAAATAGAAAGAAAAGTTGATGAATCTTTTTTGTTGCCTACTTTGAGGCGTCGCTTTAAGCGCTGGCCACCATTTTGTGGCAGCCACATTGGGTGTGGCAACCTTGCTACTTTGAACGCGTACGTGGTCAGCCTAACAATTATTCAATTAAATCCGAATAAACTTGCCACGGGGCAAATCCTTGAGTCTCGTCTCTCTGCTGTCTGCTGCTCTCTCTCTCTGTGCTCTGTTACAGGGCATTCGTCCAGCTGTGAACGCTCATTGATTTTCACACTAGCTAGCATTTGTAATATACCCTATAAACGCCAGAAGGACAACAAAGGGCGTGCTCAATGCTTTAAACAGTTAAAAATAAACAAAACTCCGAAAAAGTATCCGAAAATGATATTTTTTCACTGTGCAGCACTTTCAACATACCCTGTAAACGCCAAAGAGTCTAAAAGTAAAATTCTGTCAGTAAAGTTCTGGTGAGTTTCTACAGGGTATGATACAAGTCTAGACCTCCCTCATTACTAGTCGTTATTGTACAGTTTCTGCCGCTGAAATCTCTAGGGTGAGCTGTGCGCCTCAATTGGTTACTTCTTTCTTGTTTTTTTATTGGCCTCTTTGTTTGTTGTCTCGTGCTTGTTCTTCTGGTTGTTCATTAGCGAACGTTGAACAAGAACAAATTAGTTCATTTGGGCGTAAAGTGCTCAAGACTCGAAATACTCGAAAACTGATCCAATTCAAACTTGAACTAAAAACTTTTACAAGTGCCGCACTTTGAGCGGCAGAAAGTGCTGAATCAAATGTGGAACGCTTGATTTGTAAAGCTATTTAAAGTTGTAGTTGGCAGGTCCTCCATGGTCACTTTACGAGCACAACTCTATAAAATTTCTTATTAAAATGTGATTAACTTTGTTTTTAAAGTTTCACAGTTTTAAGCTACAAATTTATGGTCTTCCTTGTTGTCTTTAAATCCTTGGAGATTCTAGATTAGCCAAGTGGCAACTTGAGCTCAGTTGAGTTCAGTTCAATTCAGTGGAGTTGCACGTAGCAGGCAGTAGCCTCCAGGCGACATTTTAGTTGCAACAAATTGCTGATGTCTACATAAAAAAGAAAATAAAGCAATAGCAAATCGGGTTCTATTATTACGCCCATTGCTGTTGTTGTAGCCAGAGTTGTTGTTGTCATAGATAAAATGTGCGACAACTCTGGAGTTGTACGTATGTCTGTCTAAAAGTCTGGTAAGCTGTGTTTTAGGTGTTGATTATTGTGCTACGTGGGGGGAGCGGAGAGAGGGAAATAGTTAAGGCAGCACTGTGGGAAGAATTTGTAAAATTGTGGCCAAAATGTGCTATTTAAGTGAAAAAGATATACAAATTTCATATGTCAACTTTTTTGTCAGCTAATAGCAGCTCTTGCGCCCACTGTGCGTAGTGCTGTTTAGGGCGGCATTTATATTTTTCTGCTGACACATTGGAAACAAGCATTTTTTGGGGGAAAAGAGCAAGTGCTAAGTGATTTTTAAGCCAGATTTAAGTTATGGCCAAGACGAAGACGGCCGTGAGTGGGTGTCAAGAGGCCAAAAAGGCTGTCGAGCTGTCGACATATTGCCAGCTCGAGTATTGCTGATGTTTCAATTGCTCTATTGAGTATCTTACACACACATGTATCTATGGTGTACCCTGTGTGTGTGTGTGAATGCAGACATATCCGTAAGATACTTATCTAACTTGCAGCGAAACGGACTTTTGCACGCTTTAGCATTTTATTGATAAAACTTTGGCTAAAATTTTAAAATATTTTTAAATTAGTTGTAGTTTTAGTTTGATGCTTTTGTTATTTCTCTGTTTCTGTTTCTGCTTCGCTTCGTGCCTCTGCCTTTATCGGAGTATGTGAAGCCATTAGCTAAAAGGCACCGAAAGCCAACCTTCAAAAATAATATACAAAAAGAAAGTAACATAAAAAGTAGGTGTCCAAAATGCCACTAACCCCTGCATTTCTATTTCTTTGAGCAAACGAATTTATAGGGTATGTAGGGTATATTTACTCAGAATTGGCTTAAGAACTCACTTAAAATGGTAGAAATGATGTTCAAAAACAGTGACTTCCATAAATCTATTGCTCCTCCGCCTATACAACCCTTCCTACAGGGTATTTGCTAGTTCATACCCCAACTCAAGCTGATTTTTTTGTCGGAAGGTAAGCAAATTAAACAAATTACCAACAGCGGCACAGGTACGACCCCCACAACAAGCACACGGCGTACACCCATCAAATCGCATTCAGAGTCGACCAGAAAGTATCTCATAGATACTTTGGCATGCATGTGCCGTCATGTGAGCAAAAAAAAAGTTGAATGGCAAAAGTTTTTTACATTTGTTTTTTGTTTTTCGTTTTTCGCTCTTTTTCAAAGTGTATTTTTTGGATTTTTCTTGAAAATCCTTTTTGGTTTCTTCATTATCATTATTTTGGGGCGTTTTCTTCTACTTTTTTTTTTGCGATTCGAGCACATAATTGCCAAAAGAGATGGAGGAAGAGAGCGGAAGAGATAAAAAAGTTTTCTGCTTTGTTTTTCGGCCGTTGTGCAAAAAAAAAAGAGCAGAAACTTTTGCATTTCCGTTTGTTATGAAACTTGAGCACAGTGTGCTTACAAAAAAAGGCAAGAAAGAAGTGTCAACTAACTGGGCCGACTAGAAAATACCCTACATAAAGTCTACACATCCATGGGAAAGCCTGAAACGTAAAGATAAAAAACTGTTGCATACTTATAGGCGAAACGTTAAAACAGCTATAACTTTGGCTTTATTTATGGCAGCTAGAAAGTAAAATAAGCGCTAAGCAGTACAGAAATATACCCTTTAAGTACAACTGTAATTGGTATTAAAAATGAAATGGAAAATGGAAAATTGTGGAAAAGCAAACGGCAAACAGTTTTCTTTCTGTGTTGCCTGTGAGTTAAATTGCAAAATATGATGGACCTGGCGCCTGGCACCACTTCACACACACCCCTACACACACACACTCACACACTCACAAAGGGACACACTGAACTACAAAGCGAGTTTGCACTGTAGGTGGCTAATTAGATAACACAGTGCCTAATTGTCACTGCCACGCCCCCAGAGCTCAAACCAAGTTGGATTTCTTTCTTTTAGCTCTTTTTTTTGCGTCACGTTTTGATTAGTTTCGGATTTTTGCACAAACTCTTTATTGACAATATTTGCCCAGCCCTGATTTGCACTTTAGGCCTGCTTCTAATGAGCGCAAACACACACTGCGACGAGCAAACTACCAAAAGCGTTTAGAAATAGCAAATTTGATTTTTATTTACAAAAAGAACTAACTTTTTTGGAGTAAAATATGCGACAAAATTCAAGTTACGCTTGATTTAAACACTGACTAAGTTGATGCATTTTTAATAACTATTAATGGGTTTGAAAATCAGTTTAAAGCCATCACCATTATAAACTATAATGGTGATGGCTTTAAACTGATTTTCAAACCTATCGGACACTAAAATGATAAATGGAACCATTAAGTGCCAATTTCAGGTGTTCTTTGATAAAAATTAGACACCTGCACCGCCATCGGCTAAATTATCCACTTCGAGATTAAAATTCTAGTAGAGATCCCACTGCCTGCCTGGAGAAAGCCTTTGATTTAAAAGTTATACACATGTTTATGCAATTTATTGATCCTTATAGTCAAAGTAATTAATGGAACCGTTGACTTTAAATTTCAATTCGTTTTTTACATAAAACGAGACTTGTACCAAATATTCGCCATTGTCGATGGGAAAACGTTCACGAACTTTAGCCACATCCAGATCGTAGTCCTTGACAATTAGCTGACTGCCTGCCTAGAGGTTTTTAAGTAATAAATTAAAAGCTTGTTAATAAAGTTAAACCAAAACTATACCAGGTAGGGACAGGAGTGATTGAGATTGGTAAAGGGTTTTATGTAACCAAATGCAAGGTTGACAATCAGATTATGGGAAGTCTTCAGGAATTTGCAGCCATCGAATTTAATGTTGTACAGAAAAGGATGCCAGCCGTTTGCACGTTTAAATAATTGAAATCGCACCTAAATTGATGGGAATAATCCACTCGGTGTTCAGAGGTCATATTTTGCTTGCTTCACTCACCTGAATTGCATTCACATTTTTATATAGTAGATATATGATATTTATGTAATTCCTAGTACGACTGACAGCCTTGATCTGACACAATTCAACACGAGTGTACTCCTTGTCATAGACATCACAGTTTAAATTCTTGAACTTGGCTGAAGACTGGGGGGGAAACAGTTTAGAAAGATGTGAATAGGGACACTTGACACTTACCAGTGGCCAAAATACAAACAGACAGAATAAAACTGGGAAAGGTTTTAACATTTTAGGAGTATTTCACTGAAACTGCAGTAAGTTTTCAGTAGTTTTTGGTTTTTATAACAAAGCTGCAAACTTTTGTAGTTGCAAATGTATTTTTAATGAGATTTAACTGGTTTGATTATTGAATTTTGGGTAGCAATCTTTTTGTTAGATTTAATAAGCGATTTTAGGGGTATAACATTTTAATTCAGAAATAAATAAAACTTTTGACTAAAGTAAATAAACTGTGGATATTGTGTTTGCACTGTATTTATTTTAGTTTAAACAATTAATTATATAAATACAGTTACAGTCCATAAAAAAAACCTTCGTTTACCCACACTATGGAACTTCGTGCTCTACTGATTACTATAGTTAAAATGACATAATTCGACAGTCTTTCGCTCGAAGTAAATTATATTAAACAAAATTTATTTATTGAATTTAACTTGAATTATGAATTACGTTTATGAATTCTTAGCACTGCAATTCGCTGGTCTATTGGTCCTTATAGTTGAAATAATAAATTGATCCGTTAACTGTCAATTTTAAAATCTTCTTCACATAAAGCGAGACCTGTAAAGCATATTCTCCGTTGTCGATGGGAAAGCGTTTGCGAAGGTTATCCACATCGAGATCAAAGTTCTTTACATGGATTATCTCGCCCGTCTATAAAAGGGAAGCGTAAATGAGCTGATTATATAAGTATTTTTAGCATACCTTATAAGGACACGTGTGATTCAAATTGGTGTATTGCTTTAGATAGCCATAGGCAAGACTGGCTATGAAATTGTTCGAGGCCTTTAAAAATTGGCATGCATCGAATTTAATGTCGTAGAGAAAAGGACGCCAACCATTCGCTCGTTTAAATATTTGGATTCGCGCCTAAAGTAATAAAGAATCGTTACTAAAACTCTTGGAATTTATTAGCTTGCGAACTCACCGTGGCTGAATCCACATCTTGAGTAATTTCGAACATTAAGTTTATCAGATTCTTTGTGCGACTCACGGCCTTGATCTGACACAAATCACAGCGCACAAAATTCTTTTCGTAGACCTCACAATGTAAAGACTTAAACTTGGCCAAAGTCTTGAGGGAAAATAGTTAAGTTTTAAAAGATTAGAATCTGTTGGCTTTACACTTACCACTGTGAACAGACAGAGAAACAGTCCAAAAGCTTTCAACATTTTGGAGCAGTCAAAATTACTGGAAATTTGATTTGATTTTGGTTTATATGAAGCCATTAAATTTTTTATTTTCAATGGGCTTATAATCATTTGCTGAATGTATTTTTAATAACTCTTAGCATTAAATCGAATGTGCTAGTCTAGTATGTGGATCTCACGTGTCTACTATAAATTGAATTGTTATACTCTCCGCAAGAATACATTGGGTTTGTTCAAAGTATGTAACAGGCAGAAGAAGGCGTCCAGACCCCATAAAGTATATATATGCTTGATCAGCATTAATAGCCGGGTCGATATAGCCATGTTCGTCTGTCTGTCCAAAAGAACAAACAGATTTCAGAGATAAGAACAGCTACAAGCTCGAACTTAGTCTCAATCGACTACATATTTAGTCAGTCAATACAAGTTTAGTCAAGTCAAGTCAAGTCAAATGGGGAATAAAGTGCAGAGAGTATTTTCCGGTCGCGCGTGCTCGACTGTACTTTTCTTTCTTGTTTTTACATTAGTAACACAATTTTCCGAGATGGTTAACAGATTTTCCCAATCATAAATAATTTTACTACACATATATACATAAATTACTCTTTTTTTTCGGGTTGTTTTCAATAAAGTGCTATCTGTTCAGTTGTAATTAACCTTATTTTGTTTTACAATTTTAATGTGCCACAATTTTAGCTCAAAAATTAGTATTTGGCGTAGTTATGCATTAATTTATGTTTAAAAATCTAAACTTATTCAAGTTTAACTAATTTGTGTACTTAGTAATCAAAGTGTAACATTTATTGACATAGTTTTTCAAATATTTATATATTAATCATGCAAATTATTAATTATTTTAGCGAAATGTGTGTTAGGCGTGTGCTACACTGCGTATGCGTAACGTGTGTGTGACATATTTGCGCGTTGGCGTCGCTGGCAATATATTTATTAAAAATTCCAGTGTTGCAAGTGTCCAGCAGGTGTGTGTATGTGTGTGTGTGTGTGCAAGTTTTGTAGTTGCATGCCACGCATAACTGTGCTTTGCCACGTGCACGGCATCCGCTGAATTACTATTTGTTTTCTGTTTTTTTTTTTGTTTTTGTAGTTTTCTTTTGGGGTAGGACCCATTTATCCCCTCGTTTTAGGCGCGCGCTCTCAATGCGCAGGTCAAACGATGAAGGCTCCTCTAACGGAACTCGGCACTCGGAACATCCCCTAACTGTTGTCACACTTTCTTGTGCAATAGAAATGCCACTATGTAGGTGTGTGTGTGTAGGAGTGTGTTTGTGTGTAGGTGCTGTCGACCAACCCACACAGCCGCTGACATCAAGACGGAATTAGGCTAATTGTAGCTGACTTGTATATTACGTATACGACGCGTCAGTCGGCTATGCTAACTAATTTATATATTGACACGCCCACTGACGCCCACGTGGATTGTTAATAAACATTTTACAATTTACTCAATAGTTATTTAAGAAAGGCTTTACTTTTCTAAGCAATTTTGTTACAGGGTCTACAGGGTCTCTAACAGTCGTTGTTGCTCCACTCTTGCCTTTGCTCTTTGTGATTTAGTTGTTGTTTGTCGAAGCTTCCACTTACAGGGCATAACTTGAGTTCGTTTCAAGGCGTTCACACGCACACACATACACAAGTAATCTCCTTCTCCTTCTTCTACTCCTTCCACTTCCACCTCCCCCTCCTCTTCCCCCACCCTTTCACAACTACATCCATCATCACCGCCTTGCTCGCTGCACTTCTCATGCTGTTGACATCTCACTCGCTCTCGTTGCTTCGAAGCGACAGGCAACCGACGAATCGTGGCTGAATGCACAGCCTAAAAAGCCGAACTACGCTCGTGTCGCAGCCGAAGCCGAAGGTGAAGCCGACACACGACGAGGACTTTGCTGCCTGCGTTGACTTTGGAGCTGTGCGATTTACCGTTTTCAGTTTTCAGACCTTGGGCAAACGTGTCGGACGTTAACGTAAACGTTGCCGTTGTCTTGATTACGTTACGCTGTCTTACGTTTTGCGTGTTTTCAGTGTTTCGCGTGGCTCGCGTTACGCGACGCGTGTCAACACACAAACAGTCAGCAATCTGACAATATTTGTTTGTCAATATCAACAGCAACGAGCAGCGAGCAGCGAGCATCGAGCATCGAATATCGAGCATTACTTTCTCCGAGACTTCGAGTTTCAGAGCTTCAGCTTCCTCCTCCGCTCACAAGGTTCATTTGCTCTCTCGAGTATTTAACAAGCGTTTGTTTATGTAATTTTTTTACGTTAACTGCAGCTGTTTATTATTATTTTCATTTAAATATCATTTAATTTGAACTCTTGTTGTGTTTCGTTGTTGTGTCAATGTTGTCAATCTTGTAATTGCCTTAAAGTTAAAGCTACACAGTAGAACAAATTTATAAATCAGGTACTAAAATAAATAAAAACTACATTAAAAAGTCGTATTTAAAACTTTATTTACCCAAAAGTTATTTACTACTTTGTGCTCAAAGAAATCCAGCTCAAATCTTCTTTAATTTTAGTTCTATTTATTTATTTATTTTTCTGTGTAGCAACTACTTATGTCACTAGTAAATTACTGTCTTCAACTACTCAAATTGTTGTTACTCTTCCTCTTTGTTATCGATGTGAACATTTTTGTTTTATTTTTATTTGTAACCAAAGAAATATATATATTACTATATGTATGTGTTATTCATGTGTCTAAATTAATTGTTGTTTGTGCTCTACTAAGATTTATTCAGTGTACTTTCTACATAATCTTTGTGATTTATAGCGACTATTTTCAAGTGTAAGCTGATTAAATTAGTAGTTGTTTATCTTTGTAACTTTGTGATATAAACGTGATAAGCTTAAATTGAACTTAAGTGAAATGTAGAATAAAATAAGTGAAAGAAAACTAGCTTGTAAATTTAAAGTCTTATTTAAAAATATATTACTAACAAGACCTTAAAATTGCTGAGCTATTTAGGCTTTTAAAATTCGGAAAAGTGACTACAAAGTTTAAGTAAAACATTTGAAGGCTTTTAAACAAATATTTCAAAATTAAACACGATTTAGTTAAATAAAGGCTTCCTTAGTTAGTAAGTAGTTTATACCAGCATAAACTCGACTGTTTTTAATCTGTGCCAAGTTGACATTTTGTAGACAAGTGTAAATAGTTTTTAAGTTCTGAAACTGAAAATCAGACAACCGAATACAAATTGAACTGCGGTTCAAGGTCGAGATAAAGCAAAAATTTTGTAAGAACAAATATTTAGACTTTAGCCTCAGATAACTCCGGACATATTTGTAAATTCTGTGACCATGCAAGTTGAAATTAATTTAATTATAATAATAATAACAATGTAATGTGAAAACTACAGCAAGAGAAGAGACAACAAATTTGAAATTTGAATATTTTTTGTTGACACACACGACTCTCGTGTGTCAAGATAATACATGGATAAAGACTTATCAGAGTGGGAAGAGTGACATTATCAGGCACAACTAAGCCTAAAATCTACGATCTGCTGGGAAAGAAATTTATTTTAATTCGTAATTTCAATTTAGTAGGAAATTAAAAGGCGAGTTAAACGAATTTAGTCACTAAACAGATTGCAGCGCGAAAAGACGTAGCCGATTGGCAATCAAATTAGTCAACAATTTACGTAATTAAGTAATTAATTGAGTGGCAAAACGCGGAGTTGTATTTAAATAGAGTAAATCTATTTTCGGAGTTATTTAGAGAAATTTTAGGTGAAATTTAAGTATATAAAAAATTTGTAGAGTTGTTACAAGTTAAAGGCAACTGATTTTACTAACTCCGAAAATTACTCCGAAAATCTATTAACTCCGAAAATTAGTCCGAAATAAGTCAGAAGAATTAAAAAGTAGTTTTTTCGTTATTATTTCGCTAAGTGAGTTAAAATCGGACCGGAAATGAGATCTAGTGAAGAACTAAACGATTTAAAAACGTGATTCACTCGAGATCTTACAAAGAACTAATTTACATACGATCGAAAGATATATAAAGTTAATATATAGTGCCGATCTATGGCCGGTTATCGTGCGCTGCCTTTGGCCCCCGTTTCGGCCACTTCGTCGGTGCAGCCGAGCAATGGACATGCGGGAGCAACAATGGCGTATGCTCATCATCATCATCATCAGTCGATGACGTCGATGTCAAATAACGGTATTATCTATCAATCGGCGGTACATGCCTCCATACACAGTTTGAATACAGTACAAAGTCAGCATCGTTCATCAACAACAACGCATCATCACATTTTAGCCACGGCAACAGCAACGGCCACAGCAGCAGCAGCGACGGCAGCAGCAGCGGCAACAGCAGCAGCAGCGGTGGCTGTGGCAATACCCACACCAGCAGCAGCAGCTGTCGCAGCAGCAGCGATACAGCCGACGGCAGCTGCAGCAGCAACATACGGACAGCAGCAACATATGCAGCAGCAACAGTTAACTCAACACCAACACCATCAGCAGCAACAGCAACAACAGCAGTTAATGCTGCATCAGCAACACTCTCAGCAGCAGCAACAACAACAGCAGCAATTGTTGCCACATGTACAGCAGCAACATAGCTTGCAACACCAGCAACAGCAGCAGCAACAACAACAACTACAACAGCAACAACAGCAGCACTTTCACCACCACCATCACCATCACCACCAACAGCTGTCGCTGCACCAGAACCACCTGTACTTCAATGGTCATTTGGGCCACCATCATCACCATCATCGACAGATCTTTAGTCACCTGCAGAGCGCTCTCTTGCCGCTCAGTGTCAGTAAGTATGCTAAACGCCCCTTTAAAGCTATGGGCGTGGCTAGTGAACAACCATCAACAAAATTAATCTGAAGTTTGTACGCAAAATTTTAACTATATATAACTATTTATATATATGTATTGGTGTTGCATGTGTGTCTAATTAATCAATTTAGTGAATTTATCTAATTATCTGTCTGTCTTTTTATCTATGTTGTTGGTGTTGTTTTATCTATGTGGAATTTTGAAACCTATTTTGAGCTAAGAAAAACTGAAAAACACTAAGAAAAGTTTTAAAGTTTGTAAGGTTTAAAGTTTTGTTGAATTTTTGGTGGAAAAACAGCTGAAAGTTATCAAAATCGAGGTAGAAAATTCTTTACTACTGTCAGAAGTCAAAAAAGGTAACATTAGCTATTTAATTTGTAGCATACTTCTGGGCAAATTCTAAAAATCATATTCGAAAACTGCATAACTTGGGAACTACTTGAGGTTTCTCTACCAAAGTCACGCATGTGGGAAATTATATCATTTTGTGAGCCTAAACTGAATCTGACAAGAATCGGTTAACTATATTATATAGCTGACAAGGAAACGTTTCCCTCTAAATTCAGTTTTTAGTATATAAAACTTTATATCTTATTGATTATGTAAAAAGAAGTCCAAGATTTAATCAGTTTGAGTGTGTTGCGGTCTCTTAAAGTTGGTTAGCTTTTCCCTCAGGCTTTTGTAGTGTATCTTCTGCTTTAAGTTGCCACATTTTCAATTGTGAAAAACATTTCATTAAATTTTATTTCATATCTTCCTGTGCAATAATTCGCACGCCATTCCACAAAACGCGTGCAGAGCGTCGCGCATATGTTTGCGAGTCGCCAAAGGACATTCACACACACAAACACACACAGATACAGTTACAGTTAGAGATATTGTCCTTAACGAGTGCGAGAGCCTAAACCTAAACTACAAACAATTGAAACAAAAGGCACTTCAAACTGAAAAGACACAAAACCTTCGCTACGTTCAGGTGAATTGTCTTTGCGCGTGTGTGTGTGTGTGTGTGTGTGTGTGTGTAGAGGTGTGTGTGAGTGCGTGTGTGTGCGATTTTATGTCGCTAACAATGCAAAATATGCCCAACATTTGCCGTTTGGTTTAGTTTTTTGTGTATTGTTTGGCGTTGGGTTTGTGGCATGCCCCCGATTGTGGCACGCCCTCGTCTCATTTATGTCTTCCTTGTCTTTTGTTGCACATTGAAATATGTCAGCAATTGTGCAACGTTTTCCCTGTATTTGTGTGTGTGGAAAGCATTGTTACATTAGATTTTGTTGCTGCCTCGCGGCCGCTTAACTTTATTATTTTAACTTAACGGCATTTTAAGTGTTTTTTATGCAACAACAATGGATGTGGGAGCAGAGGTGTGTATGTGTAGGAGGTGTGTGTGGGTTGTAGGTGCGAGTTAACATTTCATGCGACTGAGTAACGGCGACAGCGAAGCCAGCACAACGGCTGTAGACCCTGTAAACTAGCTTGAGAACCAAATTAATATTGAAAAGCCATAAAAAAGCCGTCTTTAGCTCTTTACAGGGACTAAAGCGAAACTTTTACTCTGTTTAAAACCAGTTTAAGCTGTCCGAGGCCTTAACAAATGTATTTTTTCCTTTCTAACTCAAAAAATCTCATGATATACCTATACTACGTATGCTAATGAAGCATATATACACTTTAAGAGCTGTGCCACGCCTCCCATGTCCTTTTTTTCATATTAATAAGTTCACAAACTTAGTTACTTCTTTGCTTTCCTCAACTACAGGGCCGCAATAACAATAATAAATTTCGTACTTCGTTTATAAGCAGCTTCATTATGCGCGTTTTGTAGCATACTTTGCAGCGCAGCCCCAGTCACTCGCACTCCAGCTCTCTCTCGCCCTGTCTCTCTCTCGCTCAGTCTACTCCCCCATTTGAAGTCCACTTAACACCACTTTTGTCCCACTGTTAGAGTTGTCGTCACTTGGGCACGCTAAAACTTTGTAACCAAAGTGCGTCAATGAAAAACCAACAAGTGTGCAATGTGTGTGTATTCGTGTGTGTGTGTGTGGAGTGTGTGTCTGGCTGTATATGTGTGTGTGTGTGTGTTAGTTGTCTTCCCTCTGCTGTTGTTGTTTGTTTTGTCAGTCAATTTTATTGTCTTTGGCATGCTATTGTCGTGACTGCTGTCCGCCAGGACGACTTGGCTTCTTGCTCTTTCTTTGTGCTGCCTCTGCGACCTCAATGGCACGCCCCCTGTCGCCTATCAAGTGCCAATAACAGGCGTGCATAACAGTTTAGTGTTAAAAAATAAGATTTTAGCGTTAACTACACCTAACACAGCAGTTTTGCGCTTAGAAAACTTTACTACAGTGAAGCTTGCACTACTTTTAAAATGAAATTATAACTTTCAATAATTGTTTAATTAAAAAATTACACTTTGTGTGCTTACAAAGAAGTTATACCTGTTTGAAGCTTTAAAACTTGAAACTTGCATAACTTTATCAAACCTCAAGCGATTTTTAAAAGGCATAATTCTTTGTGTGCAGCTTAATCTAAATAACTGAAGAAGTCGACCAGTTCAACTGTAATCTGCTTACTTTCCTCAAAATGATCAATGTGCATTCATGTTTAAAGCTGAAATGCATTGGAATTGTAGCTGCCAGTGTTTATGAAAGTTCAAGCTCGGTCAGCTTATAAATGTATAAGTCACAATGTCAGGGGACTAGCCAAAAAAAGTAGTCAAAACTAGTAGGAAGACTTGGAGTTAAAGGAGACGACGGGAAAAGGCCCTGTAGTCCCTTAGAACCTTAAAACAAACTGGCTTACAGCGTAGACTCTTACAATCCTTTTGACCACAGGGTCACTGTGCAAATCTCAAGTCAAGCCGAAGGAAAAGTGTGAAAAGCCAAAAGAAAAAAAGTAGGAAGAAAAATGTAAAAGAAAAAAACGAAAAGTCGCAAGTTGACAAAATTTTAATAAGGCACTTTGCTGGCCGCCTTTTGCATGCGAAACGAGGCGGTTACCAGCTGCCACAAGCAGCAGAGAGAGGAAGAGAGAGAGAGAGAGAGACAGAGAGAGAGGAGAGAGAGTGGGACGGCTAGTCACATACTGACCAAAGCGTAATAAAAAATTCAAAACGCTTCACATACGGATTTGTCAAAGATCACGTACTCAATAAATATTGCCCATGAGTTGGTCCTTTAGAGCCAGGGCCAGTAAGCCATACAGTTGGCCAAGCTTTTAACGAGTTTGTGTGTGTTTGTGTGCTTACTTTGGCCTTTAATTTTGGCTCAGTTATTGCCTTGAACAGCTGTGGGCGTTGTCGTTTTGATGTGCGCCTATTAATTTCCAGTTTGCAGCGGCAATTCAATTAGTTGCACCCTCAAAATCCATCGCCAAACAGCTCACTATATCCTGATCCTCTTGCTGTCTCCCCTCTTACTCCCCCCTCTTCTACCTCTGTCACTAACTGTTACTCTGTGCACTTTTGGCTGAGTTAACGTGTCACGTAATATATTTGCTCATATTACTAAAAGCTACATAAATCGTGCGGGCTTTAAGCGCTGCAATTTATAGATGAGTCCCCACGATACACTTGACAAAATTTCAAAACTAAAATTGGTAGATATTTGTAAATTGAATTATATGATAAGGGCAGTTTGTCTTTGATTAAAGACTCTTCTTAATCAATCTACTTGCTAAACTCACAAGTTTAATCCATTTTCTTAATCAATTCATTGTCTTAAACTTAGTCTTTCTCTCACAATAATCTCTACACATAAATTATTTTATTTCTTGGGCTTAGCTCCTTTTTGTGAGTGTAAAACAATCGCTTCATTCAACCAAAAAATGTTTAAAGTTCACTTTAAGCAGTAATCAAGAGGCAAGAGTGCCAGGAGGGGTTCTTGGTAGTTGGGGTTGGGGAGAGGCCATAGAATTTGGCAGTCGCCTTGTTGTTTTTAGCCTGATCGATGGTCAAATGGTGACAAAATGCAAGGCCTATGCCTGGGGCATGTTTACAAGCCAACTCTGCTATGTGCCACATATCGTACACACCAAAAGTGATAGCAGATAGCTTCACATGTGTCCTCCAATGTGTTGTAATGTGTTTTGCTTAACTTAACCAGCCCTGGTTAGAGAGGGTTGGCTAACAGTGCTGGCAAACTAAACATTTACAATGGGAACAGTTTTCTAAAAAGATCTTTATAATTTTAAAGGAACTATTTGGGAATTATTTCATGGAAGTTCCATAGACTTTCAGAACAGATCTAAAAAATTAAATTTCTGGTGAATTATTATTATAATTTATAAGATTCGCTGTGTCTTTTAGTGCTTTTGGTTTGATTTATGTGCAATATTATTATATTTGTCTCTTTTCTTAGCTTTCTTTTACTCCCATTTAGCCTTTTTTTCTCTGAATTGCCTCTGCACTACTGCCAAACTTTGCCTTTTTGCTTAAACGCTGCTGCAAAAGTCGGAAAAGTGTTTGCCAACGCAAAATTCCAAGCAATTAAATCACTTTGATGCTAATTTGGATTAATATGTTGTTGTCTCTGGCAATTTGTTGCCATTTAGTGTCTCGCTCGCACTACCAAACGACCTCCCTAGCATCTCACTTTTCCGCTCTTCCGCTCTCCCGCTCTCCTTCGTTTGCTGTTCAGGTGCTTCGATTAGAGCGTACGCAAATAGATTTATTGAACAATGCGCTACTAAACGATGCCCACATTGCATTCACACACACATGAGTGTGTGTGCGTGTGTGTGTTGCACCCGGGGGCTGTATGTGTGCGTTCTCTGTTACGTTATTTATTTGGCTTATCGGCTGCAACGCCTAAAATTGTGCTACATTTGTCGTTTGTCGGTTAGACAAACAATTTTTGTATGTTGTGTCCATGCGTGGACGGTTCGCTCTCTACCCTTTCCTTTCCGTACCCCTTCCCACTCCCTCCTAACTCCACTTTCAGTCCATGTCTTTATTAGCTTACAACCATATTAATTTTGTTAGATAAATATTAGTTTTAATACCAGTGCCTAAAGTGCTCTTGGGGTATAAACTGTTTAAAGCTTGTATTAACTAACTAATTGCAGCTACTAACTACTAATAATAGTGCTACTGCTTCTACTATCTCTACTACTAAATGGCCAACTTTCAGCACTATTTATACTACTAATTGGACTACTACTACCAATAGGACTACTACTACTACTACCATTGGACTACTTTGGTCCACAAATTTGTAAAGCAAACTTTAAATACAAGATAGTCTGGTATTTCCCAGCCGTGCATGCCCAATATTACCGATCAGAGCTTATTAGTTTTTGGGCATTTAGATTAATTTGCTTTCGTGTCGGGCAATTTGGGTTTTTATGCATTTTTAATGGAGAGCAGTTTAGTCTTTCCATGTGTTTTTGGACTCGTGCTAATTTCATGGCACTTTAAATGTTTAATTTACAATTTATGTAAAGCATACACACACAGGACACACACACACACCCAGCTGTAGCTGTCGGGCAAATACTCGTAGTGTATTTATGAGGACTTGATAAATACTAGCATTAAAATAAATTACAGCTTTCGCTGCTAAACCACTGGAAAAAAATATATTTTTATATGAAAAAATGTGTATTAAATAAACACAGGGGCGTGGCAGCAGGAGGCGGCGGGGGGACAGCGGGGTAAATGGTACTTCACATGCAAAGGTGCCCAAAAAAAAAAATTCGTATGTGAAAAAATTGCATGTTTATTGTGGTACAAAAAAAAAAGGGTGAAGGGACGCGAGACTCTGAAATTCAGCGACTGCATATTAATATAATTTGCAGGCCAAAAACAGTACGTCTCAAACTCCCCTCGGGGCTTCTGAAAAGGACACTGACTGAATCGTAAGACAGCTAAGTAAAAGTTTTCCAAAAGTGCATTAGTAGTTAGTTTTAGCTGTTTTTCCTCTATTTTTTTGGTGTAGCATATGCCAAAGGTTTGCCAGGCAGATGAATTTTTATGCGTATACCCTGTAAAGTGGTAATGAAATGGGGTAACATGGGCAAAGCTTAAAGTTAAGTGATTTAAAGGGATTTTTAATAAGCATTCAAGAGTTTCTTATGTTAAAAGGAAACTTTCTAGTTGAATTTACAGGGTATTTTGTGCTTACTACCTTTCTCTGCTTGTGCCCATGAAAATCATTTAGCAAATGTGAAATTTTTGCACTGATTTACAGCGTTTTGCCTTTAGCAAGCAAACAACAAATGAAATGAATGTCAGTAATTGCATAAGTCTCAAAGTAGAAAAGCCTGGTAGGGAGAGGGAGGGAGAGAGAAGTTGTGCCAGAGAGACAGGGAGACAGACTTTGACTCGTTGCTCATACGCCGCGTTGACAGTGCTGCTGTTGCTTGCTTTCTTTCCGTTTCATTTCATTTTGTTTCGTTTCGTTCCGTTTCATTTGGTCGTCATAAATGTGAATAATTTATTACATTTGTGCAGCTTTTGTTCTTGTGCTTTTCTTGGCCTTTGTTCTATGCCATTTTGGTTAGAAATTCATTAATAGCACTTTTATGACTTGGAAGACGTTCAACTTGGCTGTTCCCGTGCGCTGCAAGAAGGGTGTAATGGGCTGGCTAAACGGGAGTTACTAAGGGAAGAACAGAATGTTGAACATAAAGTTAAGTTTACATTTCCAGAGGTTCCTTCTTAAATCTCCAATTCTTAGGATCCTTTTCCTACAGGGTGTACTTGTGTCTGTTAAACTCCATTCTCACTGCTTTTCTAGCTGTTTTGTTGCATTTTTATGTTAATCGTTGTTGGTTCTGCCCTTTGGTGTACACCGACTTCGTTCTCTGTACTCGCTCCCTTTTGGCCCGCTTGCTGACCTGGCCCAAATGGTGCTGCACAATATTTTTATAAAAATTGCATAGCATTTCAGAGTTTACTGTTTATTGTTGTTGCTGTTGTTGCTGTTATTACTAATTATTGTTTGGCTTAGTTGCTGACACGATTATTTGCTGTTATGTGTCTTTTAATTGCTGTTTCAGTCAAACACAACGAAATATGCATAAAACTCTACGACTGAGAAATGGTTCCTTGTAATGCAAAGCACAGAAATTGCAGACAGTGACGGAGAGCGGGGGGGAGAGAGAGAGAGAGAGCGAGGGCAGAGCAGCGACTTCTTTTGCCAAAAAACTATGACTAAAAATCAACTGACAGGCGACTTTATATGATTTTTATCAACCGCAACGCGGCGTCTTTACAAATGTGTGTGTTTGGGTGTGTGCAAGGGTGTGTATGGGTGTGTGGTGTGCTGTGTGTGTGCATAAATCAAGTCGCATTCATCTGTCATAAGTAGTTGTGGTAACATTTGCTGAGAAGTTTACTTTGTGATATTCAAGATAAACTAAATGCGATGTGAACTTAAATACACTGATAAAAAAGAACGTGTTCTAAGATCAGTAAGAAGCAGCTGAAGTGTTGGGGTCTAAAGGCTAAGAAGAATGCTTTAAAATAAGTAAAGAGGGCTTCAATTGGAACCTCTAACATTTGATCGGTTTGCTTTCACAGAGCAAATTCTTTTCCTAAAGCTACTTTTTCCTTAAGCTAAGGTCTTTTATAGTTAAAACAGTTATATTTCCAACTTAATAGTTGTTTTTTTTTTTATTATTTTATAACCTACAAGAGTGTTTACCAATTCAAATATGCTCAAGAATTATTCTTTATGGTTTTCCAAAGACAATGACGTCTTTGTGCTTGGCTTTATCGCAAAAGTTTGTTTATTTATTGGTCTTTTGTTTTCGCAACGTTTTTCCGTTTAGGACGTCACGATGTCTTATCTTAACATGGCCATCTTATTAGCCTTGGTATTTCCAACGTCATGGACAGAAGAATGAGTAAAAAAAGTAGAGTTAGAAATACATTAAGGTGTTTGGCTGTTTATTAGCTGTTTTCTGGCCATTTTTCTATTTCGACTGCAGTTAATTTTCTTACACTTTTTAGCCAAGAGATGTGTGTGTATTTTGGGCCTGTTTCGCAGGCAGTTACGCGTTGAATGGCTTTTAATTGCCAGTGAGAAAGAGAGGGGTAGTAGGTAGAGAGAGAGAGAGACGAATGGCTGTGACAACAGTGCTAAACAAAAGTAATTTCACACTCGCTGACTTTGGCGGCCCAAAGTCGCGGCCAAAGTGTAAACAATTGCTTAGACCCTGTAGTGAAAAAGTTAACAGAGGAATGTAGTTAAAGTAAATGTGCAGAAAGAGGGCGTGGCAGCGCTCAAATGATTAAGGTGAACGAAGAAAAGCTGCAGGGTCTTTAACAGTCGATTTCTTTTGTCTGCAGGCCTTGACTACTAGCTGTCTTTTGTATACTTTAAACCAGATACGGAAAAAATGTTTTGTTTGCTGACCTCGCGCCCACTGCTTGCACCTGTGACCCCTCCCACCGCCCTTTGCACTGTACTGCTACTGCTCATGCGTTTTTTATGTCCAGTGTCAGATATTTATTAGCCACAATTTGGCAGCCACAAATTGGCAGCCTCAAAGTGCTCGTAAAACGACAAATTTATTATTTATGTGCAACTCTTTTGTGCTATTTGCCATGTCAATGCAATGTTACCTGGTCAGTACCTTCAACTACCCCGCTACCCCCCTACCCCGTCCAGTACAACACTTTACCCCAGGGGGCTGGGTAGACAAGTCAAGCTGCTCTTAAAGCGACAAATTATGCGAGTCTTGTGCAAATTTGTTGCTGCCAAAGCGCATTTGTCACAATTAAGCAAAAGGCTGAAAAATTATGAGAAGCTTCGAAAAGCGCTTTCCAAAAAAAAGCGTAAAAATCCTTGCCACATGGAGGCAGGGGCACGTTGACGTCGACGTCGACATGACGCGCCTGGGACCTCGTGGCTGATGGCACCTGAGTTGGACTCTTTGGTTTCATGCAGAGGAACACAGTGGCTAAAAGGGTATATTGATGATCATCTAGTGCTTAAAGTACTCAAAAACTAGCTATAATCATTAGCTATCATGTCTCTAAAGCCAAATTAGCTAGGCTTAATATAAGGCTAGTTATAGCCTTTTATAGCTTTTAAAACTCTAAACTTCAAACAGCTATAACTTTTGTGCCATTTATGCTATCTAAGAGGTATCTTTTGCGTTGGCTAACACACCTTTATACTCATTTTTTGGCAGTGTTTCAGTTAAGCCACGCCCAGTTATGCGCCCCCCAGGGCAGTCAGTCTATTATATGACGTCGAGGTTGAGCGTCAGTTTTGAGCGTCTGCCATGAAATATGCAAAGCGCAGTTAAAAAACTTTTTATTTGTATTAATCAAACAGAGTTTTTCTTTCTTTCTTTCATTCATTTTCTTGCTGGCTTTTCACCCTACCCCTACCCTCTGCCTGCTCCACTGGCTTCTCCAGTTTTTGACATTTTTAACACAACAATGGCAGGCGACTGCATAATAAAATTATTGCTGTAAACTCGCATATTGGAGAAGAGAAAAAACCTCTGATTTTGTATGACAATTATCGCGTTGGGAATTTTTATGGCTTTAAAAACTGAAAATGGAAAATGGGAAACAGTAAACTGAAAACTGAAAACTGAAAACTTAAGGCGGTTTTCTCATGACAAATTAGTTGAGCAATAAAACTTGAGTGTGCTATCAAACTACAAAATATTGCCATCAATTACACAACTAAGTGTGTTTCAAGTGTGTGTGTGTGTGTGTGTGTGTGTTTGGTGTGTGTTAAGTGTGTGTGCGCTATAGAAAAAGGCCATAAAGTACGCGAACGACAACAACTTGAACTGCGTCTAGGACAACGACAACGACGACGACAACACTTTTGCCCCGAGCAACTACATCATCATCATTATCATCATCATCACCTCAGTACATGTTCCCCACGCACCTTCAACACCAGCCACCAAACAGTGCTGGCGTTTGAGCTTTTTTTCAGTCAGATATAGCTTTCAAGAAGAAGTAAAAATGGCATAATAGCTAGATGGAATCTTTACTAACCTCATTTGGTATATTTTAAGGAATCTTTTTTCATAACTCCATAACTTGGAAACTACTAAAGCTTTTGTCATAAAATTGACACATTATAAGCTTTATGCTATTGTTAGTAACCCAACTTATTTTGGTTTGAATCGTGCAACTAAAGCATAAAATTTCCATAGGTCAAATCAGTTGAAAGATTAGAATATTTTATCAATCGGTTTGAACTCTTCAAAAACCGTCAACACTACCCCCAAAAGCCACCCCAAGTGCCTTTCAGGCCACCCCTTTCATTTTTATTTTTGGCCCTCTTTTGCCATTTGCAATTTGGCAACACTTTTGGTTACGCGGCGTTTGTTTGGACCTTTGGCAAGGGAAAGCAAGCAGTTTGAGCACTTTATATAAATTGTACAATACGTTCTACCCCCCTGTCCCCCTGTCCCCCTGTCCGCCTTTTTTTTTTATTTTTTATGACCCTTAAGAGTGCATTCTATTTACCAGTTACAGTAACAGTTACAGTTACAGTTAGCAAACGTATTGGTCTTTTTGATATATTCGTTTAGTTTTAGTTTCGCTGTGAGTACTTTTTTGAGCGCTCGGAATACTCAAAGTACTCTGAGTACTGAGTACGACGATTGAATGTGTCGAGTTTATTACACATTTTTGCTAAATTACACTTTGCTCGCTAGTTTATTTGGATAGTCATTTGTAAGTGTTTGTTGTGGGTATACCCTGTAATTTTTTGAAATAAAGTGTATGGGGTTACGTTGAGAATAGAGTAGAGTTTATTGCCGGCAAGTTGGGGAAAGTAAAGGAAAAGTTTTACCTGATTAATCCTTATTCCTATGAGTAATCAAAAACTAAATTTTATCAGACGGTATCTTATAGGGTATCTGATAGCTGAGCAGTTTGTGCAGCCAACTTGTATGCAATTGTTATAGTTTCAGTTGCGTGGCATTTTAATAAGCCAAAAGTCAAAGTTAAAGCCAAGTTCGATGGGTTTTTGCCATTTCAGTTAGTTGCAAGCGTCATTAAGTGCGCGATGTAATTATTCAATGACGAGCAAAGTTGGGAAAATGGAATCGGGATAGGTATAGCTTTGGAATAGGGACTGAGGGCGTGGCTGGCTACACGCATTTGGCCGGAATGCAATTTTGCGCCCCAAAAGCGAAGACATATGCCAAAAGCCAAAAGTTGCACAGTGATAAATGGATATGACGACTAGTCTTCGTATCGCTATTAAGTTGACATTTAAATTTAAACTATAAATCATTTTTTGTAGCTGATTTACATTTTTGTCGCATTTACGTGAGCCACGACAGCGGCACCTGTTGTTGGAAGTGGTCAGAAGTGGGAGGGGCAGACAAAGGGGGGGTAAATATGCAAAATTAATGGTGCAAAACAGGGTCTAAGAATTCACTTTGATATCTCTATTACTTCTACTATTTATACTGATATTTATACTTACACTTTCGTTGCATTTTGTTGCGTTTTCTTTCTCCCCATTTTCTATTTTCCAGATGGCGAACCCATCAAACTGCCCGACAATTTGGAGAGCCTGCCAAGAGCCGACAGTTTTCCATCGCAACGGCATCGTTGGAATACAAATGAGGTCAGTTTTGCATACTATTCAATCTATACTACTCCCTATATATACTTTTATAGACTAGCATGTTTAAGCGTAGAGTGTGATGGGTGCGTGGGAAAGTGCACAAGTTTTCCTATAATCTAAGTACTTTTACTTTTGTATTCTATTAAAATGCATCACTAACGTTACTGGTGCTTTAGAGTCCCAGCCACCGGGTACTTCCCAGTCTAGCACACTCTTCTCTCGCGCACTTGTTTATATTTTTTGTTACTTTTTATTTGTGTTTGTCTATTTGCATTTGATTGCACATAAAAATGTCGAAAATGAAAGCTCAAAAGAAATGTGACTTGAAAGGGGAAAAGAGACAGCGAAATGGTGAAAAAAGGGCGGTACTTCAGGGGTACAGGGCGCACTACGATTTACAGTTTCAGGCAGGCGGAGCAGCAGTTGACAGGCGGATGAGCCTGCCAGTCGTAGGCTGGACACTTTGACAGCTAAAAGCAGTTGTGTACTGAAGGTCCTCAAGTACTTATAGACCCTGTACTCTAATGTTATACAAAAAGGTAGAAATTCAGAAAGTTTTACAAGTACGGGGTGTTTTACAGTCACCTCACTCGTCTGTAGCTCTTTCTACTAGTTTTTCTCTAAGCAGATTAATAAGACGGCTCGCTGGCTTGGCCCGGTCGTCTGCTCCTTCTGGCCTGGTTTATTAGAAACGGTCGCGACTCGTGAGTTTTTTATGCGTCACAAACTATAATACAAATACAAATAGTTGAATTCCCTCTCCTACTCCCCACACCAGTCCCTTTCTCATCCTTAACCCTTGGCTGGGCCAAAGGACACAACCATCGCACGTACGCGACCCGCCAAAGTTCAGTTTTCTGCTGTTTACAATAAAACTTTTCGCTTAAAAAAATAACAATACAAGAGCAAATGGCTTTTTGGCCAACTCGACTGGTTTGTTTGCTGTTTTACTTGTGAATTAAGCGCAACCGCAAATATTCATTTGGACAGTTGTAAAGTTTTTCCCGCGGAGGCTGAGAGATCGGAAAAACTGCTGGTGCAGGGGCAGAAGGAGGGAAGCGTGGCATTTTGTAAGCGACCTTTTAAACACTCGCAGCGACAACTTGACTAAATTAAAAGCAGGCGAATGTGGTAAAAAACGAAAAGTAGAAATGCTTTAAAGTAGATGCTCGACTGTTGTGTGCCCAGCTCAGAACGAAATCGTTGAAATTTAAAACGGAGTATAGCACTCAAAAAGAGGGCACATTTTGTACCACTCGCAGACTGAGCTAAAAGTTCTGCTGGCGTCGCTGTCGGCACTAGACACGCATAGAGATCGAACGACGCGTTGCGTTCAAAGCAGCGAAGCTTACTGATCTCAAGCATAGTCCACTTGCTGCTTTGCACTAAGAAAGCACTCACTCACCAACACACGAATGCAAGAATTCTAACAGAACTTTACAAGTGTAAATTCGAAAGAAGAGAACAATAAACTTCCATTGGCTGCCCAGCTTTTGTTGTTGTTGTCGATCTCTTTGTGCTTAGGCAAAGAAAGAGACAAGAAATGTAAGACGAATTTGCGTTGTCCTATGCTGAACGTACACAGACACACACGCACACAAGCTTAGTAAGCTCAGAAAGCAGTGGCGTGAGCAACTGCGATCTAGAGTGCATTTCGTTTTCTTGCTTACGGCCTCCTCCTTCCTTCCGCCTCCCCTCTATCTGTTTCATGTGCCCATTTCTCTTTGCTGCTCTTTCTTTTTCAGCGCTTGCATAAAGTAGTGCTTACAGCGCATATACAAGAGCATAATCACAGTATGAAGCACCGTGCCACAGTTTATTAATATAAAGTTTTACAAGTAAAACAGCGAGGTGACAGCGGCAGCGAGGGAGTGGGGAGAGAGGGAGACGGCAGAGACTGCATCAGGCCTGGCAAAAATTACAAAATGTAACCGTGTTCGGGGCATAAATAAAATTACGCACGCTTATTTTAGTCTGCTTACAGGACGATAGCTTCAGGGCAGAGCGACATAAAGAGAGTAAGAGAGGGAGGGGGAGAGTGAGCGGTGGCTACACTGTACACTGACCGTTAAATGGCCGCTTGACTGTGGCTTTAACCACACAGTTTTAATTTGGCATTTAAGCAGCCAGCCGAGGTTTTGGTTCCCCACCTACCTTTCTCCGCCAAAAGGTAGAGCATAAAGCAGTAACAGTTGAGCTCATTTCCCCCCTCTCTACCCCTGCGCTCTCTTAAAAGTGTGGTTAAAAACGTTGCAACTTAAAAATCAAAAAGTTAAATTGATAATGAGATGAAAACCATTGCGCATTTAGCCAAAGTTTTAAATTGCTTTTTTGACACAACTCTAATTGTTTTGTAGGGAATATGAGTAATAATACAGCAAATGAAGAAATGCCTAAAACTCTTCTCTTTGAAAAACAATTGATTTGAAGAGAGTTGAATTTAAGAGAATCCCCTTACGCATTTTTGTTGCAAATGTGAAATGCGCTGAGGTGAGCATAAATTTTTAATGCGCCTCTCGCGCAGCACATTTCGCATGTGCCTAGAATTCATCATATCAAATGAGGAATTGGACAAGAAATGGGCAAAAAAGGAGTGGGAGGGGAGAAGGAAGAGACTTGAGGCTTGAGGCATGCATAAATAACCAAAATGGCAATGCCAAAAACGAAAGTCAAAGGCAATTTTGCCAAAATGCAAACGTTTGCCACTTGACAAACACGCGCCTGTGATTTCAACCCCATCTACCCGCTCTCCACTCTGTCTCTTTCTTCCTCTCCGTCTCTACCCTTCTCTCTCTCACACTCTCTCTCCCTTTGCTGCATACAATTTTTATGACACTCGCAAATGTTGCGATTTTTCTGACATATGAAATTGTTGTTGCACATCTTCAGTTCGACAATTGAACTATGGGTAAAGGGTATGCTGCTATTGGCCACGTTGGCACAGTGGGTGATTTAGCTGATTTTGTGAAACTGATGTTTACTTTTAAAAACTTGTTTTCTTATATGTTTATGATTTCGCAGAATCAACTGAATTGCCCACTGTGCGAGTGGAGCTTCGAGTTTGGGTCGAGTCTATTTGGTCTTAGGGGCGTGTCGCCAGCTGTGTTGACGGCACAGATGAATGGCTGCTGCTCTGAGTTGAGTCGAGTCGACTCGACTTGAGTTAAGGATGAATGCTAAACGAGTACTCGTTTGTTGTGAATGTGAGTGTGTGTACATGTGTGTGTGTGGCCACTTACATTATTCATGCAACGTCAAGGCTGGCAAAACAAATTGATAACTTTATCGGCAAAACATGCTATGAAAATGCCAAATGGGCATCCAGCAGCGTTTGTCCCTCTCCCCTACCCCCACTTGCCCTACCACTCCACTTCTCTCTGCTACCGCCTCCTGCCTGCTTTAAGCTGTGTGATTTGCATTTGAATGTCTTTTAGTTACACTCACTACTTAGTCACACTCTCTGGACTCCACAGTCGTGCTCAAATATGCACAGCAAATGTTTGTAGACCCTGTAGTGTAGAGAGTTAGCTAGGTTTGCTGCAAAATAGTAAGCTTTGTTTAAGGTGCAGGGTCTTTTCCAGTCTGATTTTCCTTAGTGCCCACTCCTTTGGCTCCCTTCGCACCTGAGTTCCAGGTGTCAACTGGCGACACCTGTAAATTGTGGTCCGCCTGTTTTGTTGCCTGCGGTCAAAATGAAAATTTCTCAAATTCCTTTTTAGCCTTTGTTTAATGCGCAAAAGAGGAAAAAAAAATAATAAAAGATAAAACTTTTGCCCGGACACTGGGCAGGAAATGCCGCGAGTTGTTTTGGCCACAAAATGTTACCAAGTCGGAAATTGTTAGCACGTTAGTTAAGTTGGTTAACGCTTGACCAACACTTTGTTGTACTAACTGTTTTTGTTCTGGCTTTAAAAATTGGTAAACACACGTGATTTGCTGATTAGCGTTAAAAGCGAAGGACGCGCACAAATTAAACAAATTTATCATGATAAAAAGACAATAATAAAAACAAAATTTGACACAATTTATTAGAATTATGTGCAATAAGCTCGAAGCTTAGATACTCTTTATTTAGAAATTATATATCGCATTTAATAATTAACTAAAATTTAAGTAAAGTAAAATTTGCGATGAACAACATTTAAAAGTTGTTATACTCAAAGTTAGTGTATATCGTAAATACTTGTATATAAATATTTATTTTGCTAAATATTTTCAGGAAATCGCAGCGATTCTTATCAGCTTTGATAAGCACAGCGAATGGCAATCAAAAGAAGTCAAAACAAGGTGAGTCACTGAGTGTATGTTTACATTTAAATATATTTATATATATAATAATCAAATAGGTAGTAGTCTAATTTTATTAAATTAATTTATAATTATTTTTACAAAGTTCTAAATTTACTTAGTGTACCCAGTTTGTAACTCTTCCAAATTTACAGCCTTCAAAATTGTCTCTTGAGTTACAGCTTAAAAAATTACTCTTAAATTAGTTTACTCATGTGCTCAGCTAATTCTCTTTTTGCTGTCTCTTCTGCAGACCCAAGAGCGGCTCGTTGCTGCTCTACTCCCGTAAGAAAGTGCGTTACCGACGCGATGGCTACTGCTGGAAGAAACGCAAGGACGGCAAAACAACTCGAGAGGATCACATGAAACTGAAAGTACAAGGCACTGAGGTGAGTTACCAACTGCTTGTCGCCTGCTGGGCAATTAGCCAATTAGGCGTGTGGGCTGGGCGAGTTGGTCAAGAGGCGTCAAAGCGTATATTAGCCATTAAGTTAACTGGACGGAAGTCGAAGCTTAAGTTAAGCTACTTTTTTTCATGTATTTAACTTTCAAGGGTTGCCCAGTCACAATTTCCAATGTGAGTTTTGATTTTCCGGCGGATGTATACGGAAAAACTAAGTTTTTTTCCTGCTCTTGGCTCTTGTCGTTTTGGCTGCTTTCTGGCTGTTTGTTTGTCTGCTAATGAAATAAGCTCTGCCAAGGGTTAAGCGTATTTATAAAGTCTCTTGTCCATCCGTCCGTCAGTAGTGTTCCCCTTCTTCAGCTACTCTCTTCCTTGGACGCTCTTTGCTGCCATTACAGAAGCATAAAAACTGTTGGCGTTTTCACGCCAATTTTTTTTTGTTTTACTCTTGGGGCAATTTCTATACGACATACCCTTTAAATAAGTGTTAGAAAAGGGTGTTCTGTGGTGTTAAAACTGTCGGATTTTATTTTTATAAAAGCTATTTGTTACAAATTTTGTATTAAAACAGAATTTAACAACTGTTAATTCGAGAGAAGAAAACAAAAAATACTATTGTTGTTGTTGATGATCTCTTTACGATGAGAGACGGAGAATGACATTGTGTCTGTGTGTGTGCGCTTTGCTTAGGCCTATGCTGGCAGCTCATACACACGCACCCACACATAAGCGGTGCCAAAAGAGATTAAAACGTGCTCTCTTTGTATGTAGACTTTCTATTCTTTCTGTGTAGACTTTGAATAGGCGCGCGTAGAAGATGCATAAAAGGAGAGAGGAGTATAAGAGAGTGCATTGGGCAAATAGAAACTTCTACTGAATATTTGTGTGTGTATTTACTCACTTCAGAGTAGTCTCCTTTCGCGTTTTGAGCTGTAAGCACAGTACTTTCTGTTGCTGCTGCGCATGAAGCTGGTCTCAGCAGTGATCAAAAGAGAGAGAGAGAGAGAGAGTAAACTCTACAACGAAAAACTAAAATGTTTATGTATTCGTATGTGAACTTACCTACAAGGCAAAGCCAAAGCTTATTACTGTAAGTCTGCATATGCTGGATATGTTAAAGTCAATCATTTACAGTTGCAACTCTCTCTCACATGTTTTAATTTTTATTTTAATACGCTGCTTGAATTTCCATCTCTCTCTATCTACTTCTTTCTTTTATTTGTTTTTTTTTTTGCACTTCGCAGCAAAGACAAGTAGCTTGTGGAGATTTATGCACTTGGCATGCACAGCATGGGGCTTCCTGGCTGTCTGTCTCTCTTTCTGTCCGTCTAACTGTCTGTCCGTGTGTCTCCTTACACGATAACTAATATTTATAAACGTTGAAACACTTGAAATGCCAGGGGAGAAAAAAAACAAGAAACAACTACACTAAAAATCAGCGGCATATCGCCCAAAGACGGCGGCCAACAAATTTATCAGCGAAGCCGGCAAAAGAAATGCGCAGCAAAAAAAAGTGGAAAGAAAAACAAAGAGAATAAAGCAAAACAACAAGAAAAGATGTTGCATAACTCAAACTACACAGTAGTAAAAAAAAAAGGGTTTGATTTTTGGCACTTGAGCTGGCTGCTGGTGGCGCCCCCTAGCGTGGGCGATACGTAATTTAATTTAAGCTTTGACTCCATTTTTTTTATGTCTTCCAATTAAATTAAAGCGCGTACAGTTGGAAACTTTATTTCATGTTTTATGATCTTGTTTGTGTTTTTGTTCCACAGTGCATCTACGGCTGTTATGTACACTCCGCCATATTGCCCACATTTCATCGCAGATGTTACTGGCTCTTGCAGGTAGGTGTGCCAGGGGGTAGGGAAAGGGGGTGTGACCGTATTCACTCCAAATTTATTGCATCAACTCAATTTTAGAATCCGGATATTGTTTTGGTGCACTATCTCAATGTCCCGTATCCGGATGATAACAAAATGGCGGTCATTGCGCCCAGCATCACACTCTGGGGTGACAAGAAGGAGTGGACCAAGGAGGAACTGGTCAGTCAGTTAAAACCCATGTGTAAGTAAAGCTTTCCTAGGAAAACCCGGTAGATTTTAATTGCTATTTAATCTACAGTGTCCACTGTAAACTCGGATGAGGATTCCGACTCTGGAAATGATATAGAAATATCGGTTAGTATGACAACTCTATCTATACAGCTTATAGCTCTTCTTCTACCCCCGTTTCTGCTTCATTTTGTAGACCGCCGAGACAGTGGAGTCCATTGTCTGTCAGCTGATGGAGAAGCAGCGACTGTCGCGTCAGGCGGCATTGGTCAAGCAATTGGATTGCGGTTGTGGTGATGCCAGTTGTGCCGATGGCAAGACCTGCACACACCCTGTAATGCGACGAACGGGCATTGTCAAGTCTGTGTCGGAAAAGCGTGGAAATGAGGGGTACAATGGGCAGAACGGCACACCGAATGTTGTGGTGGCCAGTAAGGTGAGTTGTACCCCAAAGGAGGCTTACCTAGTCCTTAATTTTACTCCGCTTGGCTTTAATAAATATAAAACTCTTTAAACTATACCTAAATACTGATAACTTCTTAACAAAATCGTGCATAACCTCAAAATTATTAGCCCTAACCTCAAATTATTTTCTTTATAGCTTTATTCACGCTGGTCGGAGCGTCATAGGCAGCGTGAGGCAGCGTTGCACTTGGATAATTCACACTCGCAGTTCCACAATGCCACACAACAGTTGCCGCAAGAATCGGCGATCAAGTTCCAAATCATTCCGCAGCAGCAACAGCAACAACAACAGCAGCAACAGCAGACAGATGGCAGCAACTATCAGCAGCAATATCGTGGTGCCAGTCAAATGTTGGCCACAAGAAGTAATCTGATAATACAGCAGCAACAACAGCAACAGCAACAACAACAACATCAGCAGTTCCAGCAACAGCAGCAGCAGCAACACTTAAACCTACAACGCTTTGTGGCCAGTCACAATCAGAGCAATCAAAATCATAATCACAACAGCAATAACAGCAACAACAATTCAACACATTTAAATCATCGCCTGCAAATTGCCAATACAACAATAACGGCAACAACAAGGGAGGCTGCAGCAGCAGCAGCGGCGGCAGCAGCAGCAGCTACGACAACAGCAACAACAATTGCCTCAAATGTCATGGATACGGAACTAATTGAAAATCAAACCTCAAACAACAAAATCGGCCACAACGGTAGCAAGCAATTAACATCAATAGCAGCAACAACAACAGCAGCAGCAGTAGCTACAACAACAACAACGGCAACACCGAGAGAGACAGCAGCAACAGCTCAAACAAGCAACGAATTAAATGCCGTAAATAATAATGTTAACAGCAATAACTTTATATACAATCAACAGCAGCAGCAAGCGAGTGCTGCCAGCAGCAACAACAACAACAACACACATTATTATAAATTGCAACAGACAGCAGCAACAACAACAACAACAGCAACAGCTGTAGCAGCAGCAAACCCCAACAATCAACCCCAAGTTGAGGCCATGTGTATGTCACCAGAGCATCAGCAGCTCAGCAGTGGGGGTAACAGCAACAGCAACAACAGCAACAATAACAATCTGCTGAGAGCAAATGTGGCAACAACAACAACGGCAACAACGTCTTCCGCTGGCAACACTCCTTCCACGTCGGCAACAACATCAAACTCGAGTTCCTTACAGTCGATTATCGATGGCAATCAACAGCAACAAATTGCAACAACAGCAGCAGCAGCAGCAACAACAACAGCAGCCGTAGCAGCAATAGCAACAAATTGTGATAATTTAATGAGCGCCAATGAGCTCAATGAGGTGAGTGTGAAACGGATGTGAGGGCGAGTTATGTGTCTTGTGGTTTCAACCGCAAATCAACTGCATTTTGTCAGTTTATGTTGATTAAATTTTGTTTTGTAAGGAGTTGAAATTATAAAATGTGTGCCTAAATAAAATTTACCCCTGCATGTCGACAGAAACACGTATATGTTTATTATGTGCACTGTTATAGCTTTTTGAATGTGAAGTTTAGTTTTTAAAATCTACAGCCTGCTTTTAGGCGCCCACTAATAAAAGTTGGTAATAATTGGATTTATTTTACAGCTGGAGTTGGAATCACAACAGCAACAGCAGCCAACCAGAAGCTACAACAGCAACAACAGCGTTAACAATCAGGCCACGGCCCCTCAACTTAATGGTTGTGCAAACTTTAGTGCTTCCAGTGATAACAGCAGCCAAATTAGCGCCAGCGATGACAGCAGCTACTCCGTCAACAACAACAGCAACAATCAGAGCAACAACAACAACGAGGAAGAAGCACAAACGGAAAACATGAGTTTCTTTAATGAAACACTGGATTTGTCACACGAGGACATACAACGAACTCTTATAGCCAATTTGCCGTACAACTCAGCAGCAGCAGCAGCAACAGCAGCGGTAACAACAGCAACAGTTGCAGCAACGACGGATCAGCAACAACAACAACAAACACAGCTCAACAGTGTGGCAACTCCTCCAGCTGAAGACGATAACAACGCAGATGTTTTTGCCAACTTGGATGCCTTCGACATGCTCGTCGAGTTTCCAGAGTTGGATTTGGATGACAAGCAGGCGCTGAATAACACCGCCTTGGAGCAGGAGCAAAGTCATTCCCAGAATTTGAACTATCTGGCAACGCCTCAGTCGCAGTCACCATCGCAGCGCAAGTTGCACAACATTTGTGACTTTAGTCCCGAGTGGTCCTACACCGAAGGCGGCGTGAAGGTTCTAGTCGCTGGTCCTTGGAGCAGTGACGTCGGCTGTTACACGGTGCTCTTCGATGCCCAGCCAGTGCCCACGGTGCTGGTGCAGGAGGGCGTACTGCGCTGCTACTGCCCTGCACATGAGGCAGGTGTGGTAACGCTGCAAGTGGCCTGCGGCGGTTTTCTCGTCTCCAATGCGGCCATGTTCGAGTACAAATTGTCCTTGCTCGCTGACGCACCCTTCGATGCCAGCAGCTCCAACGATTGTCTGTACAAATTCACGCTGCTGAATCGTTTGTCGACCATCGACGAGAAACTGCAGCTCAAAGTGGAGCAGGAACTGGCGGTAAGTGCGGTAGTCAGCTCTCGGAGCCCAGTCCCAAATTTCTTTGACTTTTTTACACATTTTCAATTAACACTACTTTCCTTTTCGCAGACGGATCAGACAGCGCTCTATCTGGAGCCCAATTTCGAGGACAAACTGGTGGCCTACTGCCATCGCTTGACGAAGCACGCCTGGAATACGCCCAGCACCGTCGCCAGCTGGAGTGTGGGCCTGCGTGGCATGACTTTGCTACATTTGGCTGCTGCTTTGGGCTATGCCAAACTGGTGGGCGCCATGCTCAACTGGCGTGCCGAGAATCCACATATCATACTCGAGACGGAGTTGGATGCACTCAGTCAGGATGTGCATGGATTTACTCCACTCGCCTGGGCCTGTGTGCGTGGTCACATCGAGTGCACGCTGCTGCTCTACAAGTGGAATCATAATGCTCTAAAAATCAAGACACAGGGCCAACAGACGCCGCTGGATTTGGCCAGTCTCAAGGGGCACAAACAGCTCTTGTCCCAGCTGTGTCGTCTGGAGAAGGAGCGTTGCCGCAAGCCGCACCCACGCGGTGGTCTTGCCAATCTTTCCATGAATTTGGCCGTTGAGTCGACGACAGAGGAGCCAGGCTATAGTGTCTATGAGTTGGAATTGCAACGACGCCACGATGGCGTCTTTTTGCGGCCCGTGGCTTGGCATAGGTATTAAAATTTAGTCTGCTAATCATTATAGTTTCTGAACTGATCTGATTTGCTTTGCTTGCAGCAACCAAAGTCCGCCCAACAACAACAGTCGCTACTCGAAGCGCTCCTCCATCGACAGTGGCATCAACATGGATATGCGCAGCAAGTCCGTCAAGCCTTTGACGAGACTTCACGGGTAGATTTGGAAACCCTTTTCTATAAAAACAACTTTCAATTAATAAAGTTTTCTTTAATTTTCCAGCAACTTTGAAGGACACGACAACTATGCACTGGGCGTTGATTCTCCGCTGGATACGCTGGCCGGGAATAACTGCTCCGGATTATTGTCCCCACTGCGTAAAATGGATTTTGCATTGTGTAAGTATTAGAGGATTGCATGGGTATAAGTTTTAGTTGAAAAAGAAGAAGAAAATATTATTGTTTGCTGACGACAAAAAGTGCTTAAACACCTCTCGCTAAATTCACAACCAGGCGAGGTATCCACGGGCGAATCGAGTCCCATACACGACAAAGAAATCGATTGTGATGAGAGTTCTACGAGCGTCACCGATGTCACCATTAACAATGAGCTCAATGATCCCGTTGTAGGTCAGTGACAACAACAAAATCTCCTTCAAAACAAACACACACACATACACAAACAAACACACACACACACACACATACAGAGGATGCATTTAATCCTGCTGTTTATCGTCTATCGTATATCGAGTATGCCATCAAATCTAATGCATAACTGTTAAAATAGCTAACTAAAACTAAACTAAACTAAACTGTCTCTCAATTGTTGTTGTTCGTTGCTCGTTGTTATTGCTGTTGTTCGTTGCATACTTGTACTAAACACACACACACACATACACACACACACACACATACACACACACACACTAATTGTAAATACTTGTCAAAGTCTAATAGTCTCATATAATCTATGTAAATGCTACTGTTTTCATGTTGATTTCTATTGCGGTGTGTGTGTGCGTGTGTATTTTTATGTGTGTATATGTGTGTGTGAGTGTATAAACATAAATACGCTTATGTTAAACAGTGTGGACAATGCTTTAGCTGGCTAAATAAGCTAGAAATCTAAAAAAAGGCTAGAAATACAAACACATAGCTAAAATACCCGAACTGTTCGTAAGCACGTATTTATGTTAATATGCTCGCCTAATACTTAAACGTATGATTAGTAACTAAACCGTAAATGTGCGTGTTTTTATCGATGTACTACACAGTCCTTCAATTAACAAATAACTAAGCTAATCAACCTAACTAACTTAGTAAATAATATGTCGTGTGTCGCATACAGCTGTAAATATGTTCAAAATGTACTCAACTCTATTGTAAATATTTAGCTACTAAGTGTGTGTATCGCGTGCTCTCAACAGACAAATTATACACGTAGCGAGGGCAGCTAGAAAAGTAAACAGTATTTAATGTCTTTAACGATTTCAAAAAATGTTGATGGAAAAGTTACTTTTATGATAAAATAAAAATAAAGGTAAACTTGTCGAGCTGCCCTCGCTAACTGTTTGCTACAGTTGTGCTTGTCTCGATGTAAATTTCTCTTGTTATCAAGTATCACCCTGTATTTGCCTGCAGTTTTTTCAAGCATTTTGTTGCATACTTTCAGGGGACTCGGATGCCAAAGTTTTGACGCTGGCAGAGCACATAATAGCAGCGATGCCAGAGCGCATTAAGGTGAGTCTGTTAAGTTAACAGAGAAAGAGAGTGAAACTTATGTTACTTACATTTCCTTTGCAGAACGAAGCCGATGAGATGATGGTGCTGGGCAGTCCATTGACTGAGCCACTGACCTCCGAGTCTTCTTCTATTTTGACCGATAGCTTTATGGATCCATTGTTGGACTCACTGCCGAATACGCATTTCGACAGTGACTTTAGTTTTGATTTCCATGATCACAGCTATCGGTATCATGACGTGAGCACACCCTGCTCCAGTCTAAGTCCAGCTAGCTCGGGACCACTACAATCTCCAGCCAGTTACTCCATACTCGGCACAGATCCTTCCGTTAGTTCACCAAGTCCGCCACCGTCGACCAAACAGTTAACTGAATTCCTGCACGCCTCGAGCACTTCCCAGTATCCTTTCGAAGCGGACTTTTCGAAACTAACGTTAACCGATACGGAGCAGCGCGAACTCTATGAGGCTGCCAAGTGCATACAGAAGGCATATCGCTCCTACAAGGGACGACAGAAGATGGAGGAGCAGAACAAAGAGCGCACAGCTGCGATTGTTATACAAAACTATTATCGTCGCTATAAGCAGTATGCCTACTACAGACAGATGACAAACGCCGCTTTGGTTATTCAACATGGCTATCGCTCGTATCGGCGGAATAAACGCTTTAAGAAGTCCCAGCACACGCCCTGCAGTGGCCTGGGCACGGGCAGTGATCATGGCAGTGTCAGCAGCAATTCGCAGTGCCTGTCCAGTTTTTATGATCACTACAAGCAAGATCAGCAGCAGCAGAATGAGATGGCCTCACAGCCCAGCACGCCCAAAGAGACAAGTCCATCGGGTCCGCTGAAGTGAGTTTAAAATCCCTTAAAGTTTCCTTTGTAATTGTATTTACTCTCTTACGCTCTGTCTCTTACACACTCTCCTTCCAGGCGCACTTATTCGCAGTCCACACAGAACCAGGCTGCACGCAAAATACAACAGTTCATGAGACAATCACGCATCAAGTGAGTAGTTCAGCTTAAGTTAAAGAGAACACGTTTTTATAGCAGAGGTGTCCGCTCTTATGCTCTTTAGTATGAGTGCATGTGTGGGAGCGCATGTGTGTGAGCTGCATAAGCCAAAGCAACACATTTTCGCTCTCCGTTGCTTATCTTTATTCGTTGTCGAAGCGAAAAGAGATCAGCAATAAAAACAAGCAACATTTCTTTTACTGCTTCGCCAATCTCAATGTTAATTTGTTATTGTGCTCTCTCGAGTTTACAGTTGTACAAATCTGTTTGAGTTTGGCGCTTAAAGCGAAAAGTTGGACAAGGTTTGTCAATGTATTGCTGAGTGCTTTACTGTTATTAGTTTTATGGCACCTCTGTTTTAATTTAAGTATTTAGTACTGAATTCTTGTGAGAATATAATTATTATAAATGTGCATCGATTTTCCATGCTAGCATTTGGGATAGCAACTTGACGACCTTGGTAAGATGTCAGACAGAACAGCGTTTAGTTATCTCCATTGCTTTCCTTAGTTTCTACTTTTTCTAACCTTTCTATTACAACCAACTAATTCAAAACTCTCTTTGAAACAGACTACAGAGAGAGCGAGCCGAAAAAGAGAAGCTGGTGCACCAACGCAGGGCGGAATACCTTCAAAACTTGCAGTTTCAAGGGCAGCAGGAAATGTCAATTTGCCATAGTGACAATGGGTAAATATAACCAAATTACAAAGTATTTTTACTCAACATTTTAATACCTGCAGCAAGAAGAACAATTTGCTGGAACAGATGCAATCCAATCAATGAGCGCAACTTTGCAACTGAGTGAACTTTTAACTTTAAACCTAAGAAATCTAATGAACTTTAAGAAATCGGAGAAATCTATAGCTGCGAGATAACACTATATGTTCAATAAGAATTTATTAATAGCTTTAACAACTGAGTGAAACTTTCTACTTTCATAATAATAATTGTTTATTAAGACACACAGTCACAACAGATACACACACACACCAGGCACCTCTTGTAGTGGAACTTTGTTTCTCTGACTCCCTAAACTTAGTAAACTTATATTCTATATATATCGTATATATACAGTGGTAGATAAAGTAGCAATATCTGCACTTTTATTCATTTGCATAACGAATTTTAACATATAATTATAAACTTATGTGCATGTACTACTTATGAAACTGATTCGTAGTTCTATAGGTTCTAGATTTTATATATACCATATACTATATACTAGATGAGAGAAGAAAGCTCCAAGTAACTACTTTTCCATTTGTCAACTCAAAAGAACTTATTAACGAAGCCTTCGATAAACAGAAACTTTTAAACTCCAAGTGTAGTGAAATATACGATAAATATAACTTTATATATATATAGTATGCCTCCCAAATATATAGATACATTTGTATATAACTAGCTCTAACTAAATACTAAATATATAACTATGTGCTAGTCTATTTAAAGGTATTATCTCTGCGAACTAAGCTTGTTTCTAAAACAGCCCGTCAGCCTGTATCTATATATATATATATATTTATATATATTTGGTATTTAAAGCATTAATTCTCGATTTTATAATACACACTAGTTGTTAATATCCAAAGCAAAACTAAAGCTCAGCTCTAAAGTCCAAAATGTTGTTGTTGATTTCTAAAATCGGAGCCAGCAAAAGATACATATATATCTAATGTTTTAAACAGTTCTTTTGATTAGTTTTGTTTATGCTTACTAAATTTAAACACAAGTACTTAACTCCAAGTCTGTAACTTAAGGTGACTTTGTAGTCTAGCAAATAAATATAGTTAAATGAAGGAAGAATCAAGTTAAAATTAACCCTATGCTCGCCAATATTCTTCGTACTCGTATTTAACAAATTGTTCAACTTTAAACTGGCTAGCTAAATGTAATAAATGAACTAGTTAATAATATAAATATTTAAAGCCAGCGGAAGATGATAAATTTTCGCTTTTCCAAAAAACTAAAATGTAACAATACAAGAATTTTTGTAAATTATTTTTGTCCGTCCACATTGTTAGCTTTCATAAATAAAACAAAAGAAAACAAAGAAATATGTAATAGATATAACTATAAAGAACTTATATACCAAAAAAAAAAAAGAAACAAAAATGTATATAAACCTGGTTAAAACCCGGTGCAAACCCGGTTCCACTTTGAGTTCTCTTTTCACAGTTGTTACTGGCCAGCAAGAAGCCAAATTTTGTAGCTCTATTCTATTGTTAACTACTCGTATTTAAATTTACATATATATATTTGCCCCTCTTTTCCTACTACAACTAATTCTAATTATTATGTACTTATGTATAAAAACGAAACTAATCTGAAATGAAGACTAAAAAGATTTCTCTACTTAAATGACTTATTAAAAATTAAAAATTTAAAATTAATAACAAATTGCAATCAATTTTAGAGCAAAGAAAAATCTACGTGAAGCTCTTTTTTGTTACTCGTTAGTCAGAGTGTAAAATAAAAGTAAAAAATAAAACGATTTGCAATATTTGCACATAAATATAGCTATACTTAATACTATGACACTCAAGTAGCAATACCTGAGTGTGTTTAAAATCTATAGAAAAAGGCCAAAAGGCACAGAAAAACTTAAAGTACCTTAAGCCAATTGGCACTAAAACTAAAAACTAAAAACTTGCAACTAATAAACAATTTAATTATAAAGAAACTGAAAATTAATAATTGAAACTTGCTAATTTCTTAGAAACTTTTTTTCAACTGAAGAACTATAAACACTATAAACTTAAAAAAACAACACCAATTGTTGATATTCGATAAATTTGATACTTGCAATTTATTATTATATATATAAATATATATATAGCTAAAGAAACTAAACTA
Source organism: Drosophila nigrodunni (assembly GCA_020829145.1). Lineage (NCBI taxonomy): Eukaryota > Metazoa > Arthropoda > Insecta > Diptera > Drosophilidae > Drosophila > Drosophila nigrodunni. The sequence goes on from JACVCZ010000005.1 coordinate 11,293,179, forward strand.
AATATTTGGTAGTCACATATCTGTTGGATTCTGTCAGATCCAAAATGTACTTACAACTTTAACTTCACTCCCAAAAACAGAAAACCAAAAACCAAAAAAAAATAAAAAACTTTCTTGAAAAACATTCAAAATACTTGATCAGTTATGTTTTTTGGATTTCGCACCAGATTTAGACAATGAAACTGTTAACTCTTAACTTTTATGTCACACACACACTCACACTAAACATAGCGTAATCTTTTTAAATACATATATTATATACACAACCTTAAACACATACTATATATATATATATTCAAACTGAAGTATAAGTATATACATCAAAAATATAACTGAAAATTAAGTACAGTATATATACTTATACATATATATCTAAATTTAAATATACAACAACAGCAAAGATGATGATAAAAGATTAACGTTGTTAAATAAACGTATTACGTATTGCGTATTATTAATATGAATGCTATATTGTAAAACGACTTTCCAGTTTATGTAAAATTGTAATTACATTCAATAAAGTTTAATTCAACACTTTAGTTGAACTAAATGTTTTGTTTTGGATTGAAGGAAAGTTTTTAGGTGTCTTAACCTCAAGTTGCTACCCTTTATAGCTCAGAGAACAACTGTCTTATCTTTTTGTGCTACCAAAACTTTATTCGAGAGACTATAATGCCCCTGAAAACTAAGTTTGGTGCACAACTTTATAACTAAACTTATAGTTAAACTAATATAAAAGCCTTTTCCTAATATTTCACCAGCTAAATTGAATACAAACATCATTTTTAATGACGTCACACTTTTCTTTCTAGTGACTAATTCAAGCGTCTTTGAAGAAGCGACAGCGGGGACTCAACTCAACTGTGAGTGCCATTTGATAATTATCTTCGTGTCCTGTCACACCTGTATAATTAGGCTTACCTGGCGATCCAATTAGTTAACAATTTGTCCCTACTGGCGCCAGTGTTTATCAATTAATCCTTTGCCGAACCCTCGACACTTCCCTCTGCCTTTTCCTCTGCTTCTTAACCCTTGTCCTCGCCCTGGGGTGACAGTGTGCAACATGTGGCGATAAGCAGACAAATTTACCTGCAACCTTTTGCAGCAGCTGCAACAAAAACAAATTTTCCATTTTCCACTTTGGCCTCTCAATTAACAAGCATGTGTCTAAAGCAGTGCTGGCCGTAAGTGATACAAAAAGGCTAGAAAAGGCCAACAAATATGTGCAAAAGAAACGATAAACGATACAAAAAAAGAGTCCAACTAATTTAGCTTGAATTTGTATTGAAACAAGCTACTTTGCCAGCTCTAACTCCGCCTATGAAACTGTTTTCTTCTTCTATGAGTATCTTTTGAATGCCACGCCCTCTTTTTCCACTACTCCCCCTACAAATTATGAATAGAATGCCAACTTAGCAGTGCTCTGTTAATGAATGTGATTCGAACCTTTGGCAAATTTGTGTAATTTGATGCAAAATCTTCCTTCCTGCCTGCCATTTGTATCTAACTGTCTGTGTATCTAAGTATCTGTCTAACTGCCTATCTGTCTATCTGCTTTTGTAGCTCAATTTACACCTGTCTGTTTGTCTGCTTGCAATCACAGTGTAGCCCAATTTGCCAATGCAAACAGCATATCGAATGCCCATTGTGCCCATAGTTCTAGCTTGAAATTCGCCTTATTACACAACGGAAGCACAGTGGGCCAAATTGCCAGATTTTCGATGGGTAAATTTATGAGTTAATAATTTTTGAGTTCATAGCTATTAATAGCTAGTTTCAGTAATATAAATTAGTTTTTTTTTTTTTAAATTTTAAATTAAATAGGCTAATTAATTTTAAAATATTTATGCTGCATTTAAAAAATTCTTTTTCTACTCTAAAATTGAGATTAATTACCTTCCGTTAGAATGACCGAATTTCTCATTGTGCACCAGCGGGAAATGTGAAACCAAGCGTTGCCCTGCCCTCTCCCCAAGATCTCCCTTACCCCTGCCCTACTCCATTCCGTGCCCTTTTCCGCTATTAACAAACAATACGCTCAAACAAATAAACAAACAAGAAAGAATGCTATAGTCGCCTCGCGACTTTAGGATACCCGTTACTCAGTTTCAATTTGTTATTAACAATGGTTATGGATGTAATAGCTTGGCAAACACAGGACATTTTCATACAAATTTATGTTTAGAGCATATTTTCGACCTTTCGTTCCTATGGGAGCTATACCATATAGTTGTCCGATTTGGATCAAACTTGGTCAGTATATATATATTATTGGCAGATGTATTCTGTGTGAGTTTGATTAATGTAGCTTAGTTAACGCAAAAGATTTCCTTACTAACTCATATTTGGAGCGTATTTTTGACCGATTTGGGGCTATACGATATAGTTGTCCTATTTGGATCAAACTTGGTCAGTACATGTACTTCCTAGACATGTACTTTCCGTGTAAATTTGGTTTAGATAGCATAGCTAACAAAAAAGTTTTCTATACTAAAACATTCTAGTTTAACCTGTACATTTACCTTTATATGCAAATAAATCGCCCTAAAGTGGGCGTGTCAAAAAACAAAAGCAAACTTGTACTGCTTGGGTATTGTACCTTTCATTTGCGACCACTATCATCTTTCTAGCTCTTATAGTCTCTGAGATCCTTTTGTTCATACAGACGGACGGACGGACGGACGGACGGACGGACAGACGGACAGACGGACATGGCTATATCGACTCGGCTATTGATGCTGATCAAGAATATATATACTTTATGGGGTCTGCCACGCCTCCTTTTGCCTGTTACATACATTCCAACGATTACAATATACCCTTTTACTCTACGAGTAACGGGTATAAAAATAACCACAATCGTATAAAATGAGCTGTTATTCCAGCCATTTATTGTTATTTGTTTGTTATTTATTTGTTTGTCATTTGTTCTTTGGCATTTCCACAAATTTGTTTATTAGCTGGAAACTCTGAGTTATTATTGTTTCACGCTTCTGATTTTTATGTGCCTCGCTTTTTTATCACTCTGCGCTCTCTGACCTGCTCTCCTAGTATTACATTAATTAAATAGTTCCACTTGCTGACTCTACAATAAACTAAAATCGAAGTAGTTAAAAATAAAAATATAAAAGAAATTTTAAAATAATTCGGAATTTGGAGACTAGAGAAATAAAGCTAGATTTTGTTTAAAGTAAGGAAAGTGGGCAACGAACAGTCTTCAGCTAGTTAAAAGTATCTTTAGCTTGCTACTAGCTGTTGAAGTGGAATTTCAAAGTAATTCCAGCTAAAAGTCTCTCCAACACTAAGCCAAGTTAGTAGCCAACTATTTACTGTCTTTTAATTAACAAACTTTACGTTAAAAAGTATTTAATTTAATAGTCTTACCACCTAATAAAATTGATCGAGGAATTGTTTGAAATGTGGGTCAAAATCGTAGAATTGATTGAAGTTCTCAGTTAGTTCCACTTGTCACGATAATGAGCTGACAACAATTGGCCATTTGTGTTGCTAACTTGGCCATAAAGCAGCAGTGATTGTTAGAAATCTCATCTTAAAGCTGAATCTTGTGAGTCACGTTTCTAAACTGAAATCTTAAATCGAAATCAAATCACAATAGGGCTAAAATCACAATTGCCAATTGGCAATTGGCAAACACCTGTTGAGTTATTATTATGGTTATTATTACTGTTACTATTATGGCCATATCTGTCACTCCGTTAACGCTTTAAGCGTAATTATCTTGGTATTAACGTAATTGCATTTAATAAGTCCGTCATCGCATCAAATGTGATTTTTAAATGCCATAAATTTTGTAAAATATTTTGTTAAGATCAAGATTATGTGAGTTGAAGCCAACAAGTTTAGGCCAAGTGTAAACATGGCAATCAACACGTTGGCACGGCATTAACATAAATGGCATATCAATTAAGCCAAACACGCGAGTATCCAAGAAATGCATTAGACCGGGCCAAAAGGAGACATCAGTTGCTCAGTTTCTAGAGCTAGATTTTTTCCCGCTGTTCGCCTGACAAGTTGGCTAAGAGAAAAACAGCTACCGTGGACGTGTGGCAGAAGCGCCAAGCGCGTCTTGGCCAAGTTAAAAACGAATTTCACAACTTGGCCAGCGGGGCTGTAAATAACCAACCATAAATCACTTTAAACAAATGCTAAAACAGCCACATATACAAAAAACGGCTAAAAACTAAAACAAAAACCAATTTGTAAAATACTATAAGCCGCAAACTGCAGAAATCGCCGTTGATGTTGAAGTTGATGCAATTGCAAATTTAAACAAGTTGTAAATTTGTGAGGCAAAAAACTAAAAGTAGCTAAAAATAAAAACAGCTAAATGTGACACGAAAACACTTTGATGAACATTATTCACAGCTGTCGGTGTGTGTGTGTGTGTAAAGTGTGATGACAAATCACCTGCTAATAATTTTTTTTTGCTTTTGATTCTATTGAAGAATTTGTATTGTAGAAAACACAGCTACTGGGTCATAAACAGGCGAGCAGCTTGATTGCAGCTTTATTGTTTATTTTATTTCATTTAAAATGTAGTTCTTCTTAGTTAGCCAAGCTAGTAGCACAGTTAGAACAGTTCATGAAAGGAAAAAGTCCAAATTCGATTTCTTGACATTAACCTACTGGCAAAAGCCGTTAACACGACTTTTAGCCGCTTTTGTAGAAATAATTGATTTGATTGCCGCTAAATTGAGGAAAGCTTTCCCAAGCAATCATTATCAAACGCCGTAATTGGGGCTTAATGACGACTCCAGTCTCAGTCCACAGTCTTTTCACAAGGATCAGTCATAAATCAGCACACGCTGATCATCGATCACTTGCAACATGTTGCAATCAAGCCAAGTGCGAGCGAACCAAACCCAAGTTGCGAGGGTAGCTCATGGAGTTAATGGTTCGGCGTAGCAAGTAAAATAATTAAACAACCTAAATAATACAATAACAGTTCCACACAATCTATTTCTAGTGTAGAATGTGCTAGTCCCGTTAGTGTCAGCAATAACTGCGTTTTGCAGTTGTTGTTTTTGTTCGGACGCAGACGAAAAGGAAGAAACAAAATACAGCAAAACAACGGGATAAGCTTAGAGAGCACTCCCTCCCACTCTCACTAAGTACGCTCTTCACACTTGGAGAAATATTCTGTGCTCCCGCAAAGCGACTGCTGTTGTTGTTGTTCGACTGAAGACGGAAAAGTAGGAAGCATAATGCAAAAAAATGATGGGATAAGCGAGTAAGTGCCCTTGCGCTCTCTCTCTCTCTCACTGCCTGCCTTTAAAGCCAACAACATATTGCGCGCTCAGCTCAGTGTGGTGCTTAAGCAGTTGCTTAGAGTAATATGCGGTTCTCCCCACAAGACTACTGCTACCAACGCCACTCAGCTACCGCTTGAACAACCCTCGTGAGCGCAGCTTCCTCGAGCGCAGCTCAAACATGTTCGCTGTGTCGGCTGATTGAATAGTTTTCTGTTGAATTTCGTTCAACTCGCACGCGCACTCGCAGTCGCAGTCGCCCGTTCGCTCGCTCGACAGTTCTTATACGACATTCGCGCCCAGCGGTTGACCCGGGTCCCAAAAAACAAAAGAGCGCGAACGCGAGCTCAAAAAATACGAAAATCCGAACTGAAAACCGAAACGAATTCGAGAATTCAAAGCGCTGCGTGTCGCGTTGTGTGTTGTGCCTGTGAATCTTTGTGGATTGTCGGCTCTGATCTTTAATTGTGTCACTAATGAGCCGCATTTATGTTAATCTCTCGGCACCCGGGTAGACGTCTAAGCCGTTCAAGCGATCACAACGGAGCCGACGACACGGAGGAGCAGCAGAGTCGAGGAGCCTCCTCCTGACCAAGGTGGAGACTACACAGCATCTTTATCTCGCGCTGTGAATTAACATACAACATTCAAACACTCGAAAGACTTAAAGTATTCCGCGTCTATTGCTTTTTAGCCTTTTCTGGCCTTTTTTTCTGCCTCTTTTTTTTGGTAGTTTTCACCTGCTGCGCCGTTTATGGTTATTGCCGCAATTTGGTTGTGACAGTCGGAGGCGCTTTATCATAAATTAAAAAGTCGTGTAGTTCGAGGGGATTACGACTGCGAGGGGCGATCGATCGTCTGCTTTGTCGTGTGTCGCTGCAGAGCGGTCAGTGCGTGTGCGTGTTCGTACCTGTGTGTGTGTGCGTATGTGTGTGCGGCTCTTTTCGACTGATGAATGAGGCTGGAGATTATGCGAGTTGAGTTATTTGCATGAATGAAACGAGCCAAGTGTTGAGAGCCAAGAGTCGATAGCCGCAAGCCGTAAGCCGCGATCCGCGATCTTTAAGCCAACAACTTTAAGCCAAGAGCCTGAGGCCTCAACTGTTTGATCCAATGAACTGGCGATGACTTAATTTAACAGAAGGTGTTAATTAGCATATGAACACATGTATTGTACATAAATCCAAACGAATCGAATCCAAATCGTATCGAAACCAATCGCATCCGATCGTATTGACTTTAGCAACAATTTCATTTATTTTGCCGTCGTCTGCTATTTTTTGTTTACTTACTTTGATTTCAAGGAAAACCCCTCGCACAATAAGAAAAACTATGAAATAGAAAATCAACATCCAAAACTTAATTTTACTATGAATTGTAGTGCAAAATTGTGCAGTGTTCAGCAGAAATTCAGTGGCAAGTGTTTAAAATTGAAATCAACACTTTTAGACTGGAAACGAATCGAAATGGTATAAAAACAAATGAACTGATTTAAAGTTTTATAAATATGATGACGATTTGTGTCTGTGACTGTGTCCGTGTCTGTGCTTGTGTTCGTGCAACGTAGCAACATGTGGAAGATACACAACAAACTCTTGATTTACTTACTCTGGATTATGGAAATAAGGTAAGGTATAAGGGCAACAAGTGCAAGTCGATTATGTTTGTAGATTTTTACATGAATTGTCAGCTGTATTTCTTAATTTTAGTTGGGAGTTGAATGAACTAAATTTCTAATATAAAAGTTGAGACATTTTAGTTTTAATATATTTGCTTTAAACCCGTTCCTCATTTACGTATTCCCTATGTAGTTACAGTATATTTTGGTATTACTCTTCTTTTAGAAAAGTTTAGAAGAGATTTTACAACTCACTCGATTGATCCTAAAGTAATGATGGATTTATTTTGGTCTATTCCTAACAATCTACTGATAGAACCTAGATAATTCTTTTCTCCAGGGGACGACAAAAATAATACGAATTATCAAAGGAAACGAATTGTTGGTAGACTTATTTTTGTACAATTGTTTCTTTCTGTGTAGCTCTAGTGTAATTTTTGTGATCTTTTTTTCTTAACGGCTTTTTATCGCTTACAACATCTGCAACAGTTGACAACTGTTTCCTCTGTCACTCTCTCTAGCTAAAACTGGCTGTCTCCCTCTCTCTCATTCTCTGTCTTTCTGTATCTTTTTTGTTCCTCTCTCACTTGTGCCACTTTCAGGCACACCACAAAATCGCTAAAATCAGTAATTTTGATCTGGAGACGTATGTAAATTTGTTATCTACAAACGCCCAAACACAAAACGCCCAATCGGCAATCGGTCTATCGGCAATCGGGTTATCGGCAATCGAATCGATCGTCGATGATTCTGCTGGAAAAAACGGGCGTTTGCAATAAAAAGTGCAAACAGACGGAAAGCGGGAAAAACACTGAAAAATCTCATTAAAATGGGCAATTAAATGGCTAGAAAAAAGACAGTCGTAGAGCGAGACAGCGCTACAGGGAGTGAGTGAGACAGACAAACTCATAACGAATGCCATTTTCCAAGGCGAACACTGTTTGCCAATCAAAGCCATGACATACACGACTTGGCCAAGTTAAGGAGCAACGGGAGCAGCAACAAAAACTAGCTGGAAAAGCTACAGAGATGATAAGCGACAGCAAAGGACCCTGTAGTCATGCTGGACTTGGGCTTCTAGCGCTGCACTACGACAGACTTTATATACCTGCTTTGTTTGGGTGGTACAGGGTGGTAAAACAACGACAACGACAACTGGAAATCAATTTTAGCCATAAACTCATCAACAACGTGGCTGACTGTGTTTTGTGTGTGTTAGTATTGGGTGTGTGTGTGTGTGTGTGTGTGTGCTCGGTGTGTGTGTTGTTTTGGCTGCTATCTAATTGCCTGTTGCTGCAGATGCAGTTGCGCGTATCTCAAAGATACGCAGCCAAAGCTGAAGTTGAATGTGGTGGGCTGGTCCAGGTGGGCCGCCTCCTCTCTTGGCCAGGCCAACAACTGAACGACCGAACTGAACTGAACACAATGCGCATCAAGCGGCCCAAAACAGAAATGAGCCATAAGCTGTAAGCCATGAGCCCTGAGCCTTGGCCGCTAACAGGTTGGCCCTCACAGTTGGCCAAAAAGGGTCTTAACCCAGAAACGAAGAGTCAGCAAATGTTGTCTTGACTGTCTTGTAATTGGGCTTACTTCAATTTTAAACGCGGCCAAATGGCTTGTTGGACATAACAGGAAACAAGCCAGCAGATGCGCTTAGAAAGAGACAGGGAGAGTGAGAGAAAGAGAGAGAGGGACGGAGGGAGTTGACCAACTAACTACTTGTTGTAACAGGCATCGAACAATTGAACGTGCAGACAAACGCTCAAATTGCGATCAAGATTGTTCATGTTCAAGCAGAGTTGCCACAATTTCAAGCTAAAAAGTAGCCTCTTTCCAGTTAACGACAGTTTAAAGAAAGCTAGAACTAGCACACACTTGTGTAACCCAAGCTGGTTAGTTTTTTTGTACTTTTAGCCCTTTTAAACTGTAACAGCAGCTATTTGAAAGTGAAAACTAGCTAGATTCTAGCTACAAACTTTTTGAAACTTAAACTATTAATTTCAAGCCAAATATCGACAACATGCTTATTTACAAGTTAAGTGGAAATAATTGTGTACTAAATAGTTTAGCTATAAAATGGCCAAAGTGTCAACACTGTGCTTAAAGTGCTCCAAGTGCATGTCTTGGCCAAGTAACAAGCCATGGCCAAAAATGGTCTTAAATGTGGATGCCTGCTGCTGTTGCTGGCCAACAGTTAAAGCCAAAGTCAATGCTATTTGGCTATAAACTGTGCGGTGGTTGAGCTGCAGTTGCCGGTGCTTGCGGTGGTTTCTGCTGCTTCGTCGGATCGTTTTGTACTTTTGGATGAGTGATCGACTCGAGCACAAACAAAACTATCTCTTGTTGATCTGTTTGTCTGTCTACGTCCCTCTCTTCCTCTCCGTCTCTGTCTCTGTATCTGAGTTGCCAGCTGGCCAACTTTAGTGGCCAATTGCCCATGACGAACGTTGCGTTTGGGCCATTTTGAGCGTTTGGGTCGTTTTACCTGTTGCCAGCAGCAGTCTCCACCTTCACATCCAACTTCACCTCCACCTCCAGCTCCACCTCCACCCCCACCTGCAGCTTCACTTTAAGCCTCTAACATACATCTTTCTCTGGTCAATTACGTCGTCGTTTTTGTTGCCAGGATTGTGCCTCAATGGGCCACAATTGTTGCCTTGGCCGGACAGCGACATTTTTCTTGCCAATGCCATTACCAAGGCTTGGCTCTATTTGTGCTTTTTGGACTCTGTACTTATTAAAATGGAAATTGTGTATTAGGTTTGTCAACAGACCAGTCGATTTAACATTAAGAACTTCAAGCAAATGCGCCAAAACTCGTTAACTTCTAAGCTACTTCTTCAATCCGAATAACTACAGGGTCTTTTTTAGCCAGTTTACTCCGCTATAGCTTTTCCTATTATTTTTTGTTTTATTGATGGCTTGTTGAACATGGCTTTATGGGTTTCTTTGGTATTCAGCTTGGTATTCGCCCACTTTGCATGCAGCCAAAAGGAACTGACTTTCGAGCTAAAAGGAGGAGGAGAAGTTGACCAAGAAATGCGCATTGTTTTGCAAACTGAATTAATGTGGCTTCCGCCTTCAATTGGCGCTTTTATTTAGCTTGTGTTTCGTTTTGTTTGCTGGCTGCAAACTCGTAAATTTTCAAGCCAAAAAGGCAGCGGGCAGAGCGCCATGAACATGTCAGCAGAGCCATGTAATTACCAGCACGGACAGCTTATGATCTTGGTCAGATCGCGATCATAACATGCGAGCGGCAGTTGGCCAAAAGCAGCCAAAGTAGCTACCAAGAATGCCGACTGCGTTGCAAGCCAATTGACGCAGCGGTGGGTCGTCTAAGACTAGTATTGTGCCTACACTGTGAGAATATGATGGGTAATCAATGAAGTAGATTGATCAGCGTGGAGTAAGATGTTTAGAGGGAAAAGGGCAGTAGTTTTCAAATAAATGAGGAATTTCTTAAACTATTTAGCTTTAGATCTCTTTGAATACTCTACCGTTTCTCTCAGTGCATTGATTGCTGCCCTATCGGGCCCTGGCTGGACCATAGACTTGCGTCTGGTTACGCGTTGTTTTGTTTGGACTCGGGTTTTGTCTGGCTAAAAACGCCTGCGCGTGAAAATATTAAAGTCATATTTTTATGAGGCTCCAAAGTGCGCATTAAGAGAGTCCCAATGTTGTTGTTGCTGCTGCTTTTTTGGCTTGTTATTGACACGCTGTGCATTTATGTTTATGCTGCTGTCGAGTTGTAGTATAAGTGGTCAGCCTGCCAGCTCAGCAGTGCTGGCAATTTAGCCTTTTCGGGGAAGAAAGAAAACAGTCTTTAAAGAAAGCTAGTAGCTTTTATGTAGCCAATGGTTGGCTGTAAAAAGGCTACTTATTTGTAACTCTTCTAGCCCTTTTTGTAGAAAATGGTTGGCTTTAAAAAGGCTACACTCTTGTACCTTTTATGTAGTCAATTGTTGGCTTTAAAAAGGCTAAACTCTTGTACCTTTCTTAGCCTTTGATTTTGAAATCTTTCCCTTTTAACTAAATATTTTTTTAATATTTGTTTATTTAATCGCCCTCTTTTTTAGCCTTTTTTCATTCACAGCACTGCCTGTCTTAGCGTCAGTCTGAATTTCATACCCCGTCAAAGCCCCAGTCTCTGCCTCAGCTCCAGTTTCAGTTGCAAGTCGCAAGTTGCGCGTTATAATTTGCGAGTTGCCTCCGCGTGTTGCTAATTGGAGTTAGGCTGGCTCTGAATGCGTCTAAATTATGCGACTGGTCTAATCCATTTTTTAATGATTCCCACTCTTAACCAGAGCTCGAGTTGGAGTTGGAGCTGTAGTTGGCCAAAACGGTTTCAGCCTGATTTGCACGTCATTCAATGATTAGCCAATGCTCAATCGATGTTCGGCTCAATTTGTTTCAAAGCGACCACGATCATAAAATTGTCAACCGAAAACAAGTTTCAATTTGTTAATGCCAAAAAGAAACTACTCGTATCATAATAATTATTTGCTGATATTTAGCATAAAGATTCCCATTGGGAAATGCGTTTTCCTGAGCTACTGGAAAAGCGTTGATTTGGGGAAAAAACTCGAAAAAACTTTTAAGAAAACTTAAATTTTATTTTTATTGTATTTTTTATTTTCTAGCATTTAGTTTTATACATTTTCCTTATGTCGCTTTAAATTGGCTTTGAGTTAGTAACTTAGTATTTTTAGGGTAGTAAAAACCAGTTATTTGTTATTTGGCTAACTGAAGAATTGACATCATACTTGCGAGCATCATTCAGTTGATTTATTGCTGAATTTTATTCATGCACTGCGAGAAATCTTCAACAATTTCCTATAGAGATGAGTTGCATATGGTGACAACTCTATAAATTGGAATTAAATAAAATAAATCTTATTATTATAGATAATATAAATAGTTCATATGGACGTCAACCCTTTCTGTTGAATAGGAATTTGCATAATATATATTTTTGCTAGTTGGCAACCCTGTTCAGAATAGTGTTGCCTTTCAGTGCCTTTAATAACTCACTATAAGCTGAAACTCTAAGAAAACTACACTTTAATTTGGTTTTACTTCAATTATATGCTAGTATGTTGGCAACCCTGGTCGGAAATCTGTGGTATCAAGTTCACAGCAGGTCCTTGCTCTCTCACGCACAAGAATCTAAGCTGTGAATCGACTCAAAAAAAAAAGAGGAAAACAAGAGGAAAAAGGGTCACGAAATAAAGGCGAGTCTCGTTCCCATTCCTGGACTTTAATGATATAGAGCCAGAGATAAAAGAGTGGAGAGTAGGAGGAGGGGCAGGGGTTAGGGAAGGAATAGGGAAGGGTTAAGAAAAGGGAACAAAGCACAAATCAAGTACACGTGACTTGGACTGTTGACGCTGCGTATGAAGTGCTAGGAATTGGGATGGGAATGGGAATGAAATGAAGAAGAGTGGATGTTGTTGTTGCTGCTGTTGTTGTTGCTGCTGCTGTTGTTGTTGCTGCTGCTGTTGTTGATGAAATTGTCGGCGTTGACATGCAACAGGCAACTCGCAACGCGAAACGCGCTTCAAGTGCCACAAACAAATTAAATAAGGCACGAAAAGTATGTGGAACAAGCAACTAAGAAAGCGCTAGTCGAAGGTAGGCACGACTGTGGTATGCCCTGTAAGGCAGACGAGGTGAGCACCTAATAAGCAGTTACAATCCTAGAAGCTTTCGGGCAAAGGCGTGGAATGATGTCCTTTAAAAGACCAAAATTGTAGCGCTCCTTCGACCTTTTCCTAGCCAAATGAATGCAGTCTTAAGTGCCAAGCCCACTGTCGTTGCATACACCTGCACAAAACTAAAATACCCAGAGCTAGTAAAAGGCTAAAAGCTAAAACAAAAGGTCTTCAATGAAAAGAGATTTCTGTCCCTGATTGCGGTGGTTGTTGCTGTGGTTGTTGTTGTTGCTATTGAGGTGGGCATGACGGTCACGCTGTGCGAACGCACGAAAAGCTATTGACTGAATGACAAACTGACTGACTGACTGACTGACAAACCAAATGCGGATGCGCTGACAGATCGATCAACTGAATTTAGCGGTGAGTTAAAGTTGAAGGTTGTTGCAGCCACTGAAGCGTTGAAACCACTTCAACAACCACAAAGCAGCATTGTTGCTGTTGTTGTGCTGTGGCCGTTGCAGCTCAACGATTCGCAGTCGCATCCGCATCCTGGCCCCGATCTCTGGTCGTGTCTGTTAAACGAGCCTAATTATTAGTTTACTACCAATTTCGCTCGTTGCTCGAGCTGCATGTTAACAACGTGTACAACAAGTCATGAGCAACAGCAGCAACAACAACAATAACAACAGCAACATAAATATGTTTTAAGATGGCGAAGCACTACGAACTGTGGTTGCCCTTTCAGGTGTTGGGCAGAATTTTATGGCTGGTGAAAAGTAAAAAATATATTTCAAATTTCCAACACTTTTTTGTATGATTGAAAGACATTCTTCCAATTAAGAGTGTTGCCGAAGTAGCTTTATTTCTTAAAGTGCTCTTAAATGTCTGCCCTGACTAAAGTAGCCAGTCTGAAAGTGAGTGTATTAAAACGATCGTCGATTGTCGACTGTCCACTGTACACTGTCGATACGCCCTACTCCATGTGTTTTGTGTTTGCGGTTGCTGCTTGGCCAGTTGAAGGGTTAATTTGCCGGAGGACATGAGTTTGCGATCATGTTGCTCCTTTTGGGCATTGTCTGAGCGCTGTAAAAAGTGTAATTTTTGTAAATTGATTTAATTGGGCCAATTAAAAGTGCGTTGTTGTAAGCGAAGACGGCGAAAGCCGTTTTGCAGTTTTTAGTTTTTTCTCAGGCGAAAAAAGCTAGATTTAACTCTTGAAATGTCTTTCCTTTCATCTGACTCTCTCTTTCTTTCTTTCACTGTGTTCCTTTTTAAATAACCAATTAAAATGAAAAAATTAAATTCCTGTTAGCATTGCCATAAAACAGCTAGAGTGCCAGCACTGATTGGCAGTTGTATTGCAACCAGTTGGAATTGTTTAGCCCGAGGATGTAGCACAGCTGTTAGTCCGAATCCAAATCCAAATCCGAATACGATTCCGAATAAACTCTAATGTAAGCTGGCAGCATTTTTCGCATTTTCCATTTGTTGTTTTCTTTTTTTTTGGTTTTATTTTTTGGCAGCTGTTTGATTGGTTTTCTACTGGCCAATCGACAGGTAGACAATTGAGCTCGTTATGCCCTGGAATGTTCTCAGGTGAGTCGAGTGAGCCGAGCTGAGCTGACTGTGTCGAGTGGGAAGCGGACTTACACGGTGTCTCTTCCTACGATTCGAAGATTAATCACAGCTTGTAAGAGCCGAACAAGATGTGGAAATTGAGCTGTTTTATGCGCCAAAATGATTTGCGATTTTAGTATTTTTTGTTGTATATTTTGGTTTTTTTTTTTTTGCTTGCCTTAATCACTTTTTTCGCATGGCAATTTGCAAGTCATTATGAAACGACTTCATTAATCCACTTTTAAGTGAGCTAAGCTCTAAGCCAGCAACGCGTCTTAAACTTAAATTGGCCCGTAAACTGTGGAGCTGTGGCCCGTTGTCTGGCATTTAGTGGCCCAAAAAGATGCTTGTCTTGGAGTTTTTAGCATTTAAGCGAGCCTTGATTAGACACATTCCACTATTTCACTGCATAAGCTTCTCCGTGATTAGACGACGTCGGAGGAGATGTCTGTAATTATGGCTAATAACACAGCTGGCGGCATTATTTTGACTAAAACTGACAGTAAAACTGTCTACGCCCCCGATGCATGCCACTACAAATGCCGCAAAGCAACAATAACAACTGAGGAGTGTAGTTAACTGTGTGCTGTAAGACCCTGTACTTGTTAAAAGTATTTACTTGAAAGAGTTCGCAGCGGGAGCTCCCCAACGAACGGCTGTCAAGTGTGATAAGCTTTCAGCAGAAAAAAGAAGTCAGCTATTCTCTTACTAAAGCATAGCCTAACCTTTCTACTTTCCCAGTACAGGGTCTAACTGCACTCACAATAAAAGCCGAGAGCCACAAGTCGCAGCTTGCGAGTTGCGAGTTTTGCTCGCCTCGAGTCGAACGCATTTATCTTTTGGCTTGAAAAAAAACAGCGAACAAAAAAACGTTTAGTTTTTTTCAGTTTTCTATTGGCCATTCATTGGCCAGTTGGCTAACTCGACTGTTAGTTGGCTGTTAGCTCAAACGCTTTTCCATGGCAATGGCAACGGCGGCAAACGAAATGGAAATGAATTGATCACCGTCGGCGTTTATTGAGCACGACTTTTCAGCCATCGATCGATCCACATTTGTTTGTGCATATTTCTATAGCTATATTTTATTTATTTGTTGTTGTGGTTGTTGTTGTTGTGGCTGTTTGTAGACAGGCAACAGGCAAGTACATGAGCTGCTCGGTGGTCCACAGTTCGTGTCGCGGCATTGCTACAAAGTGAGAGGTGAAAATTCAATCAAAATGTCAACTCACAAGCTAAAAAAACAGTGCAGTGCAGCTGAATTCAAGCGCCAATGGGAAGCTGTGTCCGGTTTAGTCACTAGTTGGACAGAGTAGTCAATTTTAGGTACTTATTTTCTTCAGTGTATTAAATAACTTTCCTAAATCCCTGTACACATAACTGTTTCTCCTTCCCTGAACACTCCTGATTAATACGAGTATTTTCTGTTCTACTTTCTCGTCAGATTAGTGTCCAGCTTTACGTCCGTTTTGCTCTGCGGCCGCATACCGGGCTTGACGCCGGCGCAGCGACAGTTCTGCGTGGAACAGCCGGACGTGCTCATCGCTCTGGGGGAGGGCCAGCAGCTGGGAGCACGTGAATGCCAGCAGCAGTTTCGTGGTCATCGCTGGAACTGTTCCGAGGTGTGGCACAAGAATGTCTTTGCCCACGTCGTGCCCATTGGTGAGTGAAGTTTGAGGAGCCATGGGAGAAACTGTAATCATCGAGAATTTTAGCTTCCAGGGAGGCCGCCTACACGTATGCCATAGCGAGTGCTGGAGCTGCCTACTCTGTCACTGCCGCCTGTGCGAGGGGAAACATCTCGAAGTGCGGCTGTGATGTGCGGCACAAGACAGCGCCGCCGGAGAACTGGAAGTGGGGCGGTTGTTCGGCGGACGTGGATTTTGGTGTGCGACACACCAGCAAGTTCATGGACGCCAGGGAACTGGAACGAGACGCGCGTTCGCTCATGAACCTGCACAACAATCAAGTGGGGCGCAGGGTGCGTATGCTTAATATTTGTAAAGAGACCACAACTAACTCATTTTTCTTGTCTCAAACAGATTGTTAAGAAGCTGCTGCGCACGGACTGCAAGTGCCATGGCGTCAGCGGTTCCTGTGTGATGAAGACCTGCTGGAAGAGTCTGCCGCCTTTTAACATGGTCGGCGACAAGCTCATGCAGAAATATCACAAAGCCAAAACTGTTCAAGCCGTCAGAGGCAAACGTGGACTGAGATTAGCAATAAGCAGGTGAGTTCCCTCCCTTCCTCCTATTGCTGTATGTTTCTAATTCCATATTTCACTACAGAAAGAAGCGCACTGTGGCTGGCTCAGGCAAGAAGCCAGCGTGGAGTTGGCCAAAACGCATGGAACTCGTCTATTTGGAGGCTTCGCCCAACTACTGCGAGCGCAGCGTTCAAACCGGCACAGTGGGCACTATGGGTCGACCCTGTAATCGCACCGGTCACGGCCCCCAAAGCTGTGATCTTCTCTGCTGTGGGCGTGGCCACAACACCCAGCACATCCATCGCAAGCAGCAGTGTCGCTGTCAATTCCAATGGTGTTGCCACGTCGAGTGCGATGTGTGCGAGGAGAGCTACGAGGAGTTCACCTGTAAATAGTTGTCCCAAATGCGAATGTTGCTAGTATTACTTAGTTAGCTCTTAGCGAACAATTCTTAGTATTATTCAATATGTATTACACTTACACCATGACACGATCGAATAAAAAGCTATAGAAATGTTGAAAGAATTGATTTTATTTAAAACTTACAGCTTAAATGGTATTGATTTTATGATCATCTTGAGAACGGTAAAGTAACATAGTTACTTTATAAGGCTAGGATTATAATAATAAAATAATTTGAATATTCAAATCTAACGTATTTTTCATTGGAAGGGGTGGGAGGGAAAGTGCAACGAGCCGCTGAACTCGCAAACTGTAGAAAATCCAGCTGAAATACCAGGTGAACATAATTTACAGCAACTACCAATGCACAAAACAAACAAGCAAAGAAAACTATTCTAGCAGGTGCAGGAATAACTGTAACAGTTGTAAATGCACACACGCACACAGCAATCTTTCGTTCTCCCTTCCACTTTTCAGCCACTGCTTAGAGAGAGTTCTGCCGCTCTCTAAGCAGAGGCCCATTACTGCTTGCATGTATGCGTGAGCCGCTAGCTACGATGCCCGCCAATAGCAGGCAAGGGCTCTCGCTCTCGCTCTCCCCTCTATGTTCTAATTACGCGTCAAGTAAATTTAGTTGCTTGCTGCTGATTTATGTTCGCCTGGTATTTCGGCTGCTAAAATCTTCGTTTTTAAGAGCTTCGCGGCTGCTCTTTCTGGCTGAGCATGTGTCTGTGTGTGTACCCACGTCTATCTGTGCGTATCAGTATTTTATTTAAACATTTTTAATTTGCTTCACGCTTTTGTTGTATTTTACTGTTTACTTCTTTTCACCTAATAATTGAGCTGGCAATTTAAATATTCCAGCTGCAATTCCAGGCGAGCAGAACTTTCAGTAGATTGCGTTGAATAAATAAATTTTACAAAAATCACTTCCACATGCTATTTCCACGTACAACAAATGTTTGCATCTCATGTTTTAGAACAAAGCTGTGTATAGAAAAAGTTTGAAGTTGATTATTTTGGGTTTTGGGCGAAAGATCTCCGATTGTTGTACCATTTTGGACTCGTGATTAGTAGGACTATCGATTGACACCAAAACATTCATAAATTTTAACAACTAAATTTTCAGTCGATTTTTGGCATAAATGCAATGGGGTAGTAACATCATAAAAATTGCCAAAAATGGGTCGATTCCTAAAAATCCAAATTTTGATAACGATCGACTCTACTAGTTGTATAGATCACAAAATGGTATACATTTTTTAATTGCGACTTCATTTGGCTGAGCTACAGTCATTCTATGTTGAGAAAAAGTCCTTGTGTGCTGATAACTGCAGACGGCACTGTTAACAAACTCTGCTAACGCGACAACAAGAAAACTGTTGCATACTTTTAGGGCGCGCATTTAAATGCGCAGCGCAGCGTTGCCAGACAGCTAAGCTTAAAACTATGCAATGCTAACGTTATGGAAAAACGTAAGCGCACAAAAGTGAGGCGGCAATATTAAAGGAATTTTCAGGCACAAATTTTCATATTTTGGTATTGGAATTTTCATAAAGCCGCACAACAAAGCGGAGCGAGAGAGAGTGTGTGAGCAAGAGAGGAAGAGAGAGACAGCTAGAGTCAGAGCGAGAGAGAGAGTAAGGGAAACTGCGCGAGCGCGATGAAAATTCATTGATTGCAAACAGCAAGCAAAAGCGTTAAACTCAGTGCGCTCTCAAACTATTTCACCACACCGATGGAATATGTGGAATACACGAGATATGGCGACTATTAGAGCCGACTTGGCCGACTATAATAGCAAGTGGCAAGAACGAACGTCGCTCAGTTCTCTGAGGGTAGTTAGTTGGACAACGGCTTTGCCGCAAAACGCGCCTTACAGCTGCCGCACAACAATAATTTTTTGGGTTAGATTCTACAAACACACACACTCACACCACACACACACACTGAGACACAAAAAGATACACACACGCATACGCACACTGAGTATATGTATCTGTAGCTGTAAATGTATCTTTTAACTGCTGCTGCTGCTACTGCTGGAAAAAAGGCCAACTTAATTGCTTGGCAAGCCAGAAAAAAACAGCTAAATTTTGTGTAAAAGTGCGTGAAAATTGTGCAAAATAATCAGCAGCAAAGTATGCAATAAAAATACGAAACACAAAAAAGTTAAAACTAAAAAAGTTTCACGAAAGCTGAAAAAAAGAAGATATAATGTGTATAAGTATGTGTGTGTGTGAGCGTGAGTGTATGTGTGTGTGCGTGTGTAGTAGCAATTGTGCTTCAGGCCGCGACTGCGACTCCCTGGATACAGAAAAGTGATTTCCTGCAAAATGTGCTCGCGTCTTGCCAAAAAAGGCAAAAAAAATTAAATAAAAATATAAAAATTGCCAAAAATAAAATAAAAGAAAAGAAAGAAAAGAAACCACGAAATGAATAATGAATAAGTCGAGTACGAGTACGAGTAAAAGTATGAGTACTCATACTCATGACTACACTTGGACTGTAATGAATACACATTAAAGTGAAAGCGGGAAAAGGGGAAAAGGGGGCTTACAGTGGGTGAAAGGGGGCGAAGGGGTTCGGAGCTGTTTGCCTCACTCAACTTGACTGCATATCGATTGATGAAAAAATTATTATAAATTGCTTCAACCTACATATAAAGCGTGTGAGATACACACACAGACACGCACACACACACTCAAACACACACACACGCATACATTAAGTTTGAAAAGCTATAAGCTGTGTAACACACATACACACACACTGCCATACGCGTAGGGTTAGCGGGGGGGCGTAACATAATGTTGTAAGTGGGCGGAGTGGGTGAAGCAGAGAGAGAAGCAAAGGGAAAGCAAGTGGAGTGGGAGTGGAGACTGGAGAGTGGGGGTAGAGGAGCCCTTATGTCGTTAGCTTCGTTAGTGGTTCGTTCGCTTGTTTGCTTACGTTACGTTACGTTACATTACATTACGTTACGTTACGTTGTTGCCACTCGTGTCGTTAAGTTGCTTTAGACTCCGTAAAACTTCGCTGGCACTAACTTCACGGCATGCTCCTCTCCCTCTCTCTTTCTCGCTCTCCCTCTCTTTCTGCTGCTTACTCTGTCTCTATACTCCCCTTTCGCTCTTTCTCTCTTTCACACTCTTGCGCTGAGTGCTCTAAGTGCCACATTGTGTGGGCGCTGCTGCTTCGTGCCTCGGCAAATATGTGTCAGTGGCTTCTCGTCGGAGCATTGAAGCGAGCGAAAAGAGCGTGTGATTCTCACTCCGCTTGTTCTTTGACACATGCTCCTTCTCTGAACCTAACTCCGGCAGAGACTTGGCTACTTCACTGACTGCTACTGTGCTCCCTTCTCCTACTCGTTTTCTCACTTATTCTACTTTTCCTACCGTTGTTGCGGCTTTTGCTTCAACGGCTCACACTTCCATTAAAAACCGTAATCTTGTTCTGACTATTAGTCCTTCTCCAGGTCTAGGTGCTACTTCGATCCTTTCTCCTACGAAACCAGCTTCTGTTCCGATCCTTAATACTTAGAACCTGTCATCTATTAGGGTTATTATTTCATACCAGATTGGTATAACTACTAGAATTATTACTTCTTTTTTTATATTTCTATTCAATCCTTTTCCCGGTCGTCTTCCTTCTTCAATTCCTTCTCCTACGCACACTTCTGCTATGAGTGCAACTCTCCCTTCTCCTCTAGCTCCTTTCTTGTCTCCCACTGTTCCACACCATACTCCAGTCCCTTTTCCTATTCTTCTACTTCATTTCCTCTGTCCCTCCGACTCCTTCTCCATCAAACAACTTCATCTCGTTTGACGTGAAGCGAGTTTACCTCTTGTAAATCACTCGTTGGGCACGAAGCACTTGAGTCACAACAAGCTCCACAACAACAACAAAAGAGGACATAATAAATTATGGTTTAATTAACTGAAGCGCTCAAAGTTCAACAGTTGAACTAAATTAACATACTTTTAACTAGACATGTGCCACAAACCCAAAGAAACAAAAAATCAATAATAAAACTCTTAAAAACTACGATTAAAGGCATAAAAATTAAGATTCATAACTTAACTATACTTAACGTAAAACAAAAACCCCATTAAAAAGTGTTTAAAATGAATTGTGATGTGTTCTCGATTATAATCATTATTAATGCTAATTCAGTCTCTTCTCACACAACTACACTTTCACACACACTTGTAGCCCTGTACATACATAAAAAATGCATTAAATTAACAAGCGGCTATTAAAAAAATTCAATTAGTAAACAAGTGAAACTAACTTAAAAAAACACAAGCAAAAAACAAATAGAAAAAAACAACTAAAAAGTGCGGCAAAAAAAAAACACGAAGCGAAAGCGGAAACGGAAATGCATAGCAAGAACAACAACAGCAACAACTAACCGGAGAGTCAACAAATTTCGCACGCCTCCCCCGACTCTTCCCCTTCCCCTCAGACACACACACACACACACGCACACACTTGCAAAGCAATGTAGTCGCCGCTGTGCGTGTCTGTGTCTATGTTAGTGCGCTTGGAACTGCAGTTGGAACGGAAACTAGAACTGGAACTGGAACTAGAGTTTGGAACCAGCGAAAGAGAAATCTGCGAATAATTAAATTTCATAGCCAGCGACGTCAGAGGGAAAATCATTCAAAATTCATCGTTTAAGCAAAGCGGGTAAGCTTCACTGTGCCAGGCTTCACTGTACCAAACACACACACATGCACACACACACACGTACAGCACACACACACATGGAGACACTCAAACTGCATTGAAATTGTATTTATGCGTATTGATTTCTGCGTATGTCTTTGAGTAAACGTAAAAAACGACCCAATAAAAATTATACAAAATATTCAAAAATACTCCAAAATATTCCAAACTGTTCATGCTTGTAATAACTATGAGTGCTAGGCCATTTCACATACAAAGTTTGAGAAATTTAGCTAAGTTTTCAAGCATTTTTTAGTTTTTATTAAAAATCTCAAAGTAAATTCGGAAAACTCGAAGTAGAATCCTCAAACTTTGTTGGGGAAAAGGCCCATAATAAATTCCGTCTATTTTTCTTTATTGTCTGTAAGTGTATGTGTATGTGTATGTGTATTGTGCATTAAATTTACTTAATTTATCTATTAAAACCTAAGTAAGTTTAGCATTATTAATTTTTAACTTAATTTCAACTTTATTTAGTTTAGTGTGCAGTATTAACTAAATATGTTTGTGTCTAAGTAATGTATACTAAATAATTAGTTGTAATTTAGCTCTAAGTAGTTTTAGTTATTAGCCAAAGTATATTACACATACGCCCAGTGTAACATTTGGTATTCCGTACTCGATTTCACAGCTGACAAGTCGATTATCTCAGCTGTCGTTCACATTTAATTGGTTTGCATTTCCCTTGGCTTTTCCTTGTTGATTTCCATTTCGATTTTCCTTTTTTTTTTTGGCATATTTGTCTGGCAAATTGATAGTTTATAATTAGACGCGGCTTAAACGAAAAACGCGCACGAAATTGGCTCCAAAAAGTGGCAGCTCAAATAGTGCTAGGTACGTTACTGCCGCTGCCACGCCTCCCTGTGACCCAACGCCTCCCTTTTCCCTCCTTCGCCTCGCAGGATTTGTCATGCAGTATACATACAGCAGCCACTGTCAATATTCATTCGAGCGCTTTGCGTGTTTGTTTTTATTCTTATGACTTGCGGCAAGTGCCTGCCACCCTACCCCCTCCTCTGCCCCCTACCCTCCTGTTCGCCCTCTGTGGCATTGCTTTCCTTTTTGTTGTTGATTTAGTTACAGTTTCTTGGCTTGTCTTAGTCTTGTTCTAATTTTAGATGAATGGAATAATTTTTATTGATTTCAAATTTTAACCTTATTTAACACGCTCGCCGCGTGGGAGTGTGCGACACTGTGTGCGCCAGTGTGTGTGTGAGTGTGTGCTGGAGTGTGTGGCAACACAAAAAAAAATAGTTGTGTAGAAAAAATGCCGCTCGCTGCTAACAACAAAATGCGGCAAATGTTTTACGATGACGCTATTGTTGAGCCGTCAACCACATGAGTGTGTGTACGAGTGTGCGTGTGTAGTGTGAGTGTGAGAGAGAAAGAGCGTAGGCCAGTGTGTGTGTGTGTGTGGAGCAGCTGCGCAGTTGACTGTGGTGAATTTGCCGTGGCAGCGGCAATTCAACATGTTTTTGCTTGCTCGCCTCTACAAATACTCACATAGAGGGAGAGAGAGAGAGAGAGAGAGAGCGAGAGAGGCAGATAGTGAGCGATAAGTCGACTGATAAGCCAAACTGTCGACTGTCGACCGCTTCTGCCGCGAGCTGTGAGTGCACAGACAACAATTGTACACGATTTCGTCATCAAATTCCATTACGAATGTGCCCAGAGTGACAACAGGAAGTGCAAGTGGCTGCGTTAACGCCGCGCCTCAAAGTATGCAACTAAAAACTGAGCTTAGTATATGCATGAATAGATCAAACTGTGTGGCAGTGTGTGGACGTGGGCGTTGAAGGGAGTGCAAGAGTAGTTTGAAAGGAAGCTGAGGAATCCATCAAGCGATAGAAAAACAAAGAGTAAAAATCGAATACATTTAAATAGTTTTAACATAAGCAAAGGAAATAGCAGATGGGAAGAAATGGCTGCTCCAAAGTGCTTTTCGTTAAAAAAACTACAAAAATTTGGCCAGAATGCAGCTCTTTTTGGCTCAGACTACCAGAAGTGCTTCACCTCATGATCTAACAGTTTTGGCAACGTTTTAACAGATTAACATTTAAATCAATACAAATTTATTAAAGTTCCAGCTGCACAACAGCTTTTTCTGGCTAATATATTTTCTGGCTGGTTTTTGGCAGCATTTCAATTTTGTTTATAGCATTTTATTTTTTTACTTGCTTTCTTGTTTTATGTATCAAACTTGTTTTATTATCCCAGAACTCCCAGTGGAAAGCGACTAGCTTAAACTAAGAGACTTTGAGGATTAGTGTACGTATGTGTGAGTGTGTGTGTGAGTGAATGTTTGCATGCAGTGTTTGCACAGCAAAGTGCTGTGTTGCAATCGAATCTGGCCCTATTATTATGAGCAGGCTCTTAGCGCCCGTTCTGACCTCATCTTGATTGTGTTTTGACGCTGTCCAAAAGCAGCTGTGGGCCACTACTGCATTTTGGCCATAAATACACTTGCACACATACGGGCTTGTCACGTAAATGGGCACTCAAGTGACACCGAGGCACACACAAACACACACACACACTTGTTCATGCAAGTAAACATTTGAATGGTCTTCCGGTCTGCTGATTCGTTTAGCTTTTATTTAGCCGCTGTCTTCTTGTTGTTGTTGTTCACTCGCCTCGCCCTGCCTTTCCTCTACCCACTCTCCCTCTTCCAACCTACCTCCCTCGCCCCCCGCTCGCCATCTGCTTTGTCCATTCATAAAAGCAGCGCATTCTGTCTCGCTGCACTCTTCACTTTTGAGCCTTTCCGTTTCGGCCAGGTTAACAAAAAACGTGAGAACTGTCTTAGCGCTATACGCGCTGTAGCTGGCAATCTATTGAGGTAGCTGTGTCGCTCTGGATAGCGTGGGTAGTTTCTAAAGTTTGCTGCTTGCCTGCTGTCGTCACTAGCTGATGGGCTGCCTATTCTGTCCATTATTCAATTAGCTTGCCAAGATAGCAAGAAATCTGGAATAGAATTAGTACCAAACGTTGTCAGGAGTAGGCTAACACCGGCTTCATTTATCTACTATCTCTTTTAATTTATTACTTTACATTCTTGCGTTTTCCTTTGAATATTTTGTTTAACTTTATGAAAAATGGCAGCTTTTATTGCCAACCTCGTTTGCTATTCATGTGAATCGGTTGCCTGCGTATAGAGGCATGTGTGTTTGTGTGTATGAACGTATGTGTGCTCGTGTATTTAACTGAATGCGACTCCTCTGCGAAGCGGTTGTTCTAGTGCCAATTTGCATGCGATTTGTTTTGTTTAAATAGAGAGAAGAGAAAGGAGAAAAGGGCGAGAGAGGGAGAAAAGTAGGGAAATAAGAAGCCGAGAAGGAAAACGGATATTTGCATATTCTGTTCATATTCCCTAAGCTGTCATAATGCAATGCTTTCGACATTCTGTAGCGGCTCCTTCTGCTTGCTTCCGCCGGCTTCCTTGACAAGCTTTTAGCTGGTTACGGCTAAGCAGTTGGCTGAGATTTGGGTAAAAAGGTTAAGTTGGCTAAGACTAATTTAAATGCAAAACGGCCAGACAAATAGATGCGCTTCACACACAAAACAAACACCCATAAACACACCATACAACAGGGCGTATGTGTAATGCGTATGCTTTGAATTATTACGTATACGTACCCGTAAGTTATTCATTCGTTTCCCGTACTTTGTACTCTGTACTCGTATTCGTATTCGTATTTGTATTCGTATTCGTTTTCGTACTATGTTTTTTCTTCTCACTTCTTACACTTGCAGATGCAGCGTCCACTTGAAACGACGTGTCTGAATCTAAAACTAAATCCAGATCCCAAACTAAAAGCAATCTCAAGAATTTAACCATAAATAGATACAAATGTTTGCAATCAAATAAAGTGCATATCAATCTAGCTATTAAAAGCCAAATCAAACGTCGCATTTAAAGGACAACACAAGGACAGCTGAAAGCCACAAAAACAGCTAAAAAACACGGCTAAAAGCGGAGTGTGGAGAGAGATACAAGAGTAACGGCTTTCTGCTCGCTGGCTGAGATTGCATGCCGCGGATCAGCCGCGGATTATGTCACGTGACGATTATAATCCAGTGAATAGCTCTGGTGTCCGCAGCCCTGGTCGCGTGCGTCGACTCCAGGAATTGCCAACAGTCGATCGATCACCGTCTCGGGATTACGGCGCACGCGGAAGTCCTCTAGGTGAACACCCAATCACACACCCACACACACAAAAATACACTCCAAACACACACACACACATACACTTACAAGTTACAGCTAACAACTAAAAACTAACTAACTAACTAGTTACAATTGCTCAAACTTAACAATTAGTGTTAAGCATCCGAATTAAGCTTCTACTAACCAACTCTGGACTTAAAGCAAAGCACAACTGAGACGAGCACTTAAGTAGCAGCAACAGCTAAGGACCCTGTAGCTCCACTTTTAATTAATCACAATTGACGGTTTCTTTGAGTTAACTCAGAGGACACAAAAGTTGTCGAAAAATTATTCCAACGTCACAACCACAAATTCAAATATAAATAATTGTACCTTGAAGCTACAAAGCTAAAAACTTGAACAGAAAACGAGTAGACCTCTACCCTTGATATTACTTTAAACTCTTTAAACTCAGTGTATTGAAAGTGGATCTCAAAGATACACACTGCTCACCTTAGTGCTCACGTATCTCAAAGTGCTTTACTCCAACAACTATAAACTTTACGCGCTCTTTAACTAACAAACAAATTGGCTTACTAACTATAAAATTAACAACCAAAACAGCAACTATTTAATGCTAGTACTTCTACTAACTCTAAAAGTAACTACAAATCCTGTTGCATGCATACAAATTGAAATAATGTAACTAAACGATGATTTCTGTATGTTAGCACGGATAATTGGCTTAAGGACAACTGCGACAAAAGGACAAGTAACTTTTGTACAAAGAAATATAAACAAAAACTATATGCTTTTAGTTGTGTACTTGCTGTACTTACTGTACTAACTGTAGTTAATGAAACTAATGCAAAATTATAACTAAAATCTATAATTTCTGTCTAACATCACACGCATGCGCATGGTACATTTTCCGTTTTGGCTTAACTCATCTGCAAAAATCTGTAACAAATTTTCAATTTTCAATTTTCGATTTTCAATTTTAATTTTCAACAACAAAAAATACACACACACAAACCAACACACACACTCAAACACACACACATAATTGGTATGACTTCATACTGAAATTGAATTGAATTTTTGTCCTTTTTTTCTGGTGACACTTTTTAGTCTGATTTAACTCTTAACGTGGCTAGCAAACATGGCTAGCAGCTGAACTGTATTAAATTTCCTGCTGTAGCCTTAAACCAAATCAAAAGCCTCAAACTGGATTACAATTATGGTTAGCATAAGGAAGAAAACGATTCACTTAATTCCCAATACGAACTGCCGTGCGAATACTTTAACAGACAGACTGTGACCCAGTTGAATGGCCATAAATCAGGCAGGGACTAAGGAGTGGGGGTGGAAGTAGCGAATGTAGATAGGGAGTTGAGAAAGCCGCTTAACTGAGCACACAAATTGACCATAATTCGCTGGCTTGAGTTGAGTTTAAGCGGGACACATGTTCGAATAAAACTGTAACTAACCAACGCTACTAACTCTTACTAACCACACTAATTAGCTGGAACAGCTTGAACACGAGCAGGCCAACATATTTATGGCCCAAGCACCGAGAAGCAAAAGTCTGTCCTGAATAGTGTCAGTAGTAAACTAACCCGGAGAAAGAAGAACTCGATTTGAGTAGGAACTTGAGGATTAGATAGCTTGTTTATTTGCAAAATTATATAATTTTTACAACTCAAAACTATAATCAAAAACACGAGGTTTAGTGATGAGTAAGTTATCATAGTCGAACAACTTTCAGCTACACCCAGAAATCATGTTCCAAAATTGCTTGAATATGCCAACTTAGCTGCAGCTGCTTTTCCCAACAATTCGTAATCCTTTTGCTGCAAAAAACTGCCACACAAATTAAAAACAATATTTCAGTCTACACTTAGCTGCCTTAAATAAAGCCTTAGAAAAATTTGCTTTAATGTGGCCAAAATGCCAGCACTGACACGCCAAGCACACAAAGAGCCACAAATTAAGTTTCAGAGCCGCGAGCTGCGATACGTGCAAAATGTTCTCGTGTTCGTTATGGAAAAGTTTAGTTTATGGTCCACACTTTTCCACAAATCACACACACGAAAGGAGGGAAATTTGAGAGCAGCAGTGTGGGCGGTTGGAGGCGGGTCAGGCAGTGAAAAGAAGCCAAAGTAGCAGCCAACAATGTAGCTAGTTTATGAGCCTTTTTATAAGTACTACTTTGACAGCGACAAAAAAAAGGAAAGGAGACGAAAACACCTTAAACATTTTTGCATTTTGCATTTTCCTGCTTTTTGTGGGAAAAGTATGGAAAGTAATTGTTTAAACTAAGGCAAATACATTTGTTCTGCTAGCTTAATTTATATAAATTTCAAACATAAAGTAGGTATAACATTTCTAAACAAAGTCCGATTTTTTCGTTATTGAGCTAGTTTATAGCTAGTTTTGTGGGTAACCTTAGAAGTGTTTTATGGGAAGTTTTCTAAATATATAAGGTTTTAAACAATTACTTCACATACTCCCAATACTTCACACAAAATTTCAGTATGAAGCTGCTAAATTAATGCAGTAACAGCCCAAAATTTGCCAAGTAAACCGAGAGGTTTCAAAAACTTTCACGGCACTAGTTTCCACAAGTTTCGCAAAACTAGTTACCGCTTTTCTTTTGGTTTCCTGTTTTCATTTCTTGTCACACACACCCACCCACACACATACACACTCACATGTGAGAAAGAAAGCAAAAGAAAGAGAAACCAGAAAACCCGTCATCCTCATTTGATCATCGTCATGAATTCTGTGTGAATTTCAGCAATGGGCAGTCCATACTACCGCGACATGGATGAGCCAACCAGTCCCGCTGGAGCGGGACACCATCGCAGCCGCAGTGCCAGCAGACCACCGATGTCACATGCCATGGACTATCCAAGTAATGACCCAGACTGAGACTCCCAAAAGTGTCACAGACACTTCCACTGAGTGTAACAATCTCTAACTCCTTTTCTTTTACCCACTAGGAACCCGCTATCAATCACTGGATCGCGGTGGCCTCGTCGATCCGCACGATCGTGAGTTTATACCCATCCGCGAACCGCGTGACCGCTCCAGGGACAGATCCTTGGAGCGTGGCTTGTACCTAGAGGACGAGCTCTACGGCCGTTCAGCGCGACAGAGTCCCAATGCCCTAGGAGGTAATTACTAGGCTTCACTGTACTTAAAATCTGTTCTTTACCCCTTTGTTCTCCTTTTTCCCGTGCCCCTCAGGCTATAATACCGGAATGCCCACATCGGATCGCGCCTATCTCGGTGACTTGCAGCATCAGAACACGGATCTGCAGCGTGAGCTGGGCAATCTGAAGCGCGAACTGGAGCTGACGAATCAAAAGCTGGGCAGCTCAATGCACAGCATCAAAACCTTCTGGTCGCCGGAGCTGAAGAAGGAGCGTGCGCTGCGCAAGGAGGAGAGCGCCAAGTACAGTCTGATCAACGATCAGCTAAAGTTGCTCAGCACAGAGAATCAGGTAGGTGTTGGTGTGGCATAAAAGAGCACCTATAGCTAAGCCGCTCCACTTCCCTCTTTCTCCCCTTTCCTCTACAGAAACAAGCGATGCTCGTGCGCCAACTGGAAGAGGAGCTGCGTCTGCGCATGCGTCAACCCAATCTGGAGATGCAGCAGCAAATGGAGGCGATTTATGCAGAGAATGATCATTTGCAGCGTGAGATCAGCATATTGAGGGAGACGATCAAGGATCTCGAGTGTCGTGTGGAGACTCAGAAGCAAACGTTGATTGCACGCGATGAGAGCATCAAGAAACTGCTGGAAATGCTGCAGGCCAAGGGCATGGGTAAGTCAGGCACTCTTCCGCTCACTCCCCCCGTCTTTATGCCAATCTCTTTCTTGCCCACAAACCTTACAGGCAAAGAGGAGGAGCGTCAGATGTTCCAGCAGATGCAGGCGATGGCACAAAAACAGGTAAGTCCACACAAATTTTCCATTAGCTATTTGAATCCACTCGAAATTTCCCAACTCTTGTTACTCGTATTCTTTTGTGTTCTCTTCTGTTTTGCTGTTCATTTTGCCACCTGAAACAGGCGGCACAAATTTTCCCCTTTTACCCACCACCCAAGAAAAAATAACCAAAAAGAAGAAGAAGAAGAAGAAGAAGAAATATCGACTCTCTCTATATACTATATATATAAAATTTATGTTTGCGGCAAACAAAATGCTCTAGAGACAATGATTTCGTACACACTATGAAATGGGGGCGTGGGAGCGGGGCGTGGCGCAGTTGGTAACTAAAGAAATACTGGTGGCACGCCCCCATGCCATGCCCCCCACAACTCTTAAACGAAACCAACAATAAACTACAACAACAATAACAAATACTTGTTAACTGTTTTTTCTTATCGATTTTCTATTTTCCCGCCAGTTTTTTATTTTCTACTAACTTTACATACCACCCGTCGTAGTGTTATTAACTCGTTTACTTAAAACTTAGCATTTGCCGTTATTTTCATAGTTTTTCTACCGCAGTGTTGCCATTTGAGCTTGTTTATGGCTAGTTTTAGCTATTATTTTCAACTGCTTATGAATTATTTGCTTCTTAAACTCTTTTATTATATTTTATTGTTTTACCGGCTAGTTTACTGACATTGTTAACTGTCTGGCAACACTGTGACACACACACCTACATATATATTTACTCACACGCACACACACGCACACACACACCTACATACTTACTCATACGCCTGCTAACTGCTTTGTCGTTGTTAAATTAATTTGAAATGTTGCATTTATTGTATTGCCTGCCCCAAAAATCTCAAGAAATGAGTTGCAACATCAATAGACACCCTCACACACACATACACCTCCACACACACACAGACAGAGAGAGAGGGGTAGACAGCTTGTCACATTCACATTGTTCATGATTTTTGCATCGCCTCCTTTTGTTGCAACTTTGAATGTCGCAAAATGGGGCAAGCACTTGTAATAAAATTCAATTTGTTGCACAGTTCTTATACCCCCACCCCCTGCTTCGTGCCCCATATTATAGTTTATTGCCGAGGCATTATGCAACACAGAAAATGCATTTCGATTTCCATCATAATTCACACTTATTGTCCCTCCAAACTGAACCCAAAAAGCAGTCTCCATTTATTACTTGTATCCCACTTTTTTTATGTGATTGTACTTGCCACATTCCGCGTTGCAAGGCAGCCAGTTGCGTCATGAAATCTCCAGGGAAATTCATAGAGTTGCTAGCTTTGTATCCCCATGTCCAGAGTGTCCAAAATGCCCCCAAGGACAGTCAGAAACAGAGAGCGAAAAAACCTCTATAATTACGTATACGACAAGTGTGCCCGAGCATAGATAAAATGCGTAGACAACACATAATGCCATACATTAAGCCGCAATTTCCATTTCCACTGCAATTTGCCAAATCCCTTGGACACACAAAAGACTGTCCCAGTGTCCACTCCCCACTGTCCATGGCATGTCAACACAGCAGCGAATGGAGAGGGGAAGAGGCAGCTGTTGTGGCATGTCTCTTGGTGTGGCATAAACAACCTTGATGCCAGCAAACTGACAGATAGCTTCGAGTATTCCAACACTTATTTAAGGCGCCTCTCAGCTCCATTCTTCTTTCTCCTCCAATCTCCAAGAATGCCAATTTTAATGGCTCGTTGTGCACTTGACATTATTCGAGTGTATTCGCAATTTATTCAAGCATTCAGATGAATTATGAATAAATTATTATTCCATCTACTTATTTATTATTGCATAACAGCCACACCACAGGCAGGCTATTTCAAAAATTGATTTATAATTATGGCCAATGGACGTAGCCAAGTTTTGTTTGCATGCAAATACCAAAGACTTAAAATTCATTTTTATTCCGTGCATCAACTAATTTAAAGTGTGATTTAAATTAAAAATCATTTGACATTTAAAATTTATGGAACTTAAACTAACTCTTTATAAAATTCAATTTCAAGCATTTCTCTTATGACAAATCAATTCATATATTAAAGTTTATTTTATTGGTTGATTTATTCAATTCTGTTGAAATTTCATTTCATTTCACAGCCAAAACTAAGCTCTAAAATATAATTGCTCCGTTTCAAACATAAATTCTTGTACACTCGTCAAAGGAACTAAATAAATACAATCTTAAAATAAAACAAATTTGTTACTTGCGGCACTAGAAAACCAGGCACTGCACATGTCCAGGGACATCAGTAATTAAAAATCGTCAGTTCAAATAGTGACAACAACAATTTTAGCTTGTTTTTTCTACCACTTTTCGCTACGTGGAGTGGGCGAGCAATTAAAAGTTGCGTATACGCCGCCTAGACCCAAAAAAAAAAACAGAAAAAAGACGAGCAATCAGAGCCGTTTTGTTGCTGCATTTCCTTTCTTTATGTTTTTTTTTTTGTATGCCGTTCGAGGTCAGCTTGTATCGTTCCAATTGCATTTCCTATATGTCTGCTTGTGTCTTTTCACGCTATAAAACTAGCAGAATGGCAACTGCTACTGCAACTGTAATTAATAGTTCCCATTGCGCCCAGTTGTCTGCTTTTTCCGGTTCATCTGGTAGTCAAGGCTGCCCTATTTAAATGCACAGCATTGTTCAATATGCTCTCGATACAGTATTCAATTTATTTTCTATAATCTTTGGACACAAAACAAACTGTTCGAATTAGTTTTACTTTCAGAACAGACTATTTAATTATGGTAGCTAGTTTTTAGATGAGTGCTTGTGAAACTAATAAATATGGACCAGTATTAACAGCTTAGTATTAATTGATTGTGTTTTAAAGGGTTTTAAAATGTAATATTTAAAATAAACTCACTCTATTTCTGTGTGCACTTTCCAATGATACTCAGCTTAGCCAGTACTTTACAATAAATTTGCTTACCAAGTTTACTTTATTGCTACATGACTTAGACAAAGTCTTAGTCTTAGCCCAAGGCCCCGTTTTATTTTATTTTTTATTTGTTGGCAGACCTTACATAACATTCAGATTACGCATATTTTGTGTGTGTCAATTTTTTATTAACATTTTCTATGGGCATTTATGTGGCGTCAGTTGGTCTGCCTGCCACATGCCGCAAACTCCTACCCTCCCACCCCTATTCTCGTGCTCTTTTGCCCTTTTGAAGCGCAAAGAAACTATAAAATCTTCTCTCACACACTCACACTGACACACACACTCACACATAGCTTGATTTGGAGCGTGAAATCAAGAAATACGCTCAGGAGGAGCAGGGGGTGAGGGTGAGTGTACCGTTATTTGTTGTTTTTAGCTCGACAAAATACATTTGCGCTAGCCTTTATCCACATTTATCTCTTAGCCACTGAACAACACTCTACAAACGTACACAGAGAGAAAAGTGTAATAAAAATGAAAATTAGAGAAAAATTATTTATTTATTTATTTAAATTTCAAGACTCAACAGTTACTTGAGTTTTTCTCTCTGTGTAGACATTAGCCCAATGCCCATTAGCCAATGGCTTAGAGTAGGCCAACATGACCTGGTCTCAACCTGTCGATGAATGGCAGCTACATTCAAATATTCATGCTGTTTAAGGCCCCTCCCATCCCACTACACACCGCCCACCTACTCCTACCCTTCCCCTTTCTGTATAGTTTTCCATTGCCTTTGCGGGCAAGCACAAATTACCAAGCTATGCAAAACGGCGCCAATGCCTGAATTTTAATTAGTATGCAAAGCGAACTTAACAGAGCGAAGGAGAAGGCGAAAGAGAGAGGGGAAGAGGGAGAGGCAGTGAGTAGCGGGACAGTGTGTTATGTTCATGCATACGCATAAATAATAATGGCAGTGGGTGTAACAATGCGTGAGTTTGTGTGTGTAGTTGCGGCTGCTGCTGGTTATTTGACCCTGTACCTAAAGCAAAGGGTGTGGCGAAATTATCGAAACCTATTCAATTACCAGCGTTTAAGTCACAGGGTCTCACACAGTCGAGTTTACTCGCTTTATAGCTACTCCCCGCTAGTTATAAATACACGGCTGGCAGCACAACGCTTGATATATTGTGGCAGGACACGGTTTGTGCGGCAAGCGTGGCTGTGTTTGTGCCGAGGGCATAAAATAATTACGCGGCTGCCCACAAAATTCATTTTGCTCTACAACACACACACACACATAAACAGCAAGTTTATAAAGTTATGTCGCAGACTCCGACTTTGTGGGCATGTCCTGTGCTGATGTCCTGGACAGATGCAATGCAATTACAAAGTTCCCTGATAAAATTCGTTTATTTAGTGCTGAGCTGAGTTGAGTTGAGTTGAGTGAATTGAAATGAAATGAAAACAATTAAGCCGGAAACGGAAATGCGCTGTGAAACTGCGCTGAGCACCCACACACCGCTCTAGACACCCACACACACACATATATAACACTCAACAAAGAGCAAAGAGGAATAGCAAGAACAGAGCAAAGAGCATCATTTATGCTGAAGAGAATCTCATCATTGCTCATGCCATTTGCACTCAAAATGTCACTTACAATTGATTTATCGATTTCCATGCAATTGCATTTCAATTTTAAACGGCCAAGCACAAACATTTACCATTCATTCTGACCCATTCCCAATGGACACAATCATGCCATTATTCTATGCAGTTAGTTGTCAAAAACACACACACTCATACAGGCAGAATACACAATGAAATGCGTACTGAACTAATAAAGCAAACTAGGACAACAGCTGGAACGCGTGTTTGGCTGGGAGTTTAAAAACAATTTATTTCTTACAAGTAAAGCACATCAAAGAAGTTGTTATAGTTGTCAGAAATAAATTTAAAGAAATAAATTATATTACTTTAATAGTATAAATAATTTCTAAACCTTGGCATTAATTTAGCCTTATAGTTTGCATAAGGGCAGACAAGCGAGACCATAGTGAACTACGCCTTGTGGCGTAAAAAATGCATAAATATTGAGATACTGCATTGATACTGGCTAAAATATTCCTACATTTCAAAACTGGTCTAAAATCGTTCAAAGATAACTGAAGAACAAGTAATTTTCAGGCGACTGCTGCAGAAAAGTTGGCAAGCAGTAAAAGTGTTGCCTACTTTTGTGGGCAGCTCTAAATGAGTAATGAAACAAGAGAAATAATAAGAAAAGCAGCGAAGTGTATAAAAGCTTCATGCAATTTGCAGTTAATATGTGGCACGACTTAAAGCCGAGAGAGATAATTAACTTAAAATAACAATATGCATTTGATACTAAACGTGCCTGCTGCACAGACTAATCGAAAGGCAACCCCATTTCCTGCCACATCCTGCCTTCTACTGCTCTTGCTGTCCACTTTCAGTTTCATTTTCATTTGCAACATTTGGTAGCGTCAGTCGCACAAAAAACAGCTGCTGAAAAAGCGAGACTGTAAACTTGCATTTAACTGTCAGACGCACGCGCTGCAGGCATCAAATGCAAAGCTGGCAATGCCAAAGCAGATGCCGCAGCAGCTGCAGCTGCAGCAAAAACAGCAGTAGCAACAACAGTGGCAGCTGCAAGCATAAACCGAATGTTTGGTGTTTAGCAAAAACGTTGGCCGCTAATTCGTGGCAAGAAATACACAAACACAGAGAAAGAGAGAGAGAGAGAGGGGAGAGAGCAGAGCACTGAGCAGCGCTGTTAAGCACGACACGTACTCACGAGCTGCTGCTCACGACTGGCAAACCAATCAATAAACGAATAAACGAGTCAAAGCTTTTGAGCGTAAAACGTAAAAGCTTTCTGCTTTCTGTCTGAGCCAAAGTTGTAAAAGCTCACCGCGTGCCGACTGACTAAGGACAGCTGAGAGCGCACTGCTGAGAGAGCGCACTGCTGAGAGAGCGCACTGCTGAGAGAGCGTAACACTTCGAACGCAGTGAGAGCGTATGCCGAATGCACCACATGACGCGCTTTTTTTCTTCGTTGAGCTAAACCAAAGCTGAGTCGAGATTTTGCGCTCAAGCGAAGCTCTGCGAAATGCCAAAAGTGGGCAGCGCTGCCCTCGGCCCCCGTCTGCTGCCCCAAGAACTGCTTGCCTGCTGCCAAACAGTCTCAATGGTTTTGTGGCCTCGTGGGCGCAAAAGCTTCGCAGACGCGAACAGTTGTATACGCAACGTTTTAGCTAACCAGACACGCGACACGGACAAATTTGCCGAAAGTCCCTCCCCGAAACCCCCCGCGCGACGCGTACGCATCGAAAGTGTGACTTGTGACTGCCCAAAAGAATTGGCAGCACAGAAAGAAAAAGCAAAAATATATAGCAGAAAAAAGCTACAAATATATATGTATATATATTTTAAGAAATATCTTCGAATAACAACGAATTGTGCCGTTTTAGGCCAGATAAACGCAGCACGTTTGCTCCAAAATATCTGTGCCATATAAAAGGAAAATTAATATACAAAAGCCGAGCTGACGAGCACTAAAAACGTGGCGCGAACGTGTGTGCCAGAAAATCATTGAAAAATTAAAAGAAAATCCTTCAAAAGGATGTAAAGCATTTCAATTTGTGCCTTTAACTGCAAAAATCTCGCTCACTGTGCATGTGGGTGTGAGTGTATATGTGTCTCGGTGTGTGTGTGTTTGAGCTTAAAAAAATTAATAAGCAACAAAAAAAAGAAAAGAAAAATAGCAAAAGTAAAAGAAACGCATGAGCAAAAGTGCACTTTCAATTAAAAGCTAGCCACAGCAGCCGAAGCAGAAGCAGCGACGGAGGCAGCAACGCAGGCAGCAACGCTGGCAGCGCATAAAATCAATAATTTTTGTTTAAGCAGCGGCAGACAAAAATCTGCGACATTAACTAGCAATAACAACAACAGCAGCAGCGACGAAAACAAAAACAACAACAAGAAAAACAAACGAAGCAGCTACAAAAACAAATACAAATAACGGGAATAGTAACGGGAATAACAACAACAACAACAACAACTACAAGAACAACAGAAGCAGCGACAGCAGCTGCAAAATTCTTGCTCTTTGCTCAACTTTTAGCGTCTTCTTGTCTCCCCGTCTCACTCAGCCATATACGCATAATTACTGCTGCTAAGGTTTATATGTATATGTGTGTATGTGTGTGTGTGTGTGTAGAAGTTAACAGTAAGCAGCAGGAAGCGAAAGCAGCGCGAAGATAAAAAGTAACAAGGAAGTTGTTGTTTAGCGGTTTATTATTGTATTACTGCGCACACACAGAGACAGGCAGGCAGACACACAGACTGACAGGCAGACGGATAGACAGACACTGTGAGTTGTCAGACCGACAGACGGTTAGACGGCGCTGGTCTGACACCTGCGCACAAAAAACTTGCAGGCAACTCAAATTACATAAATAGTGGCAATAGCAAAATAAGGTCTAAACCAAAGGGCCTCCACACAGTACAACGAACTGCAGCAGCAACACCAGTAACAGCAGCAACAACTGCAACAACAACCGCAACATTTTAAAGTCAAGACAGAAAGCAGAGCCAGAAACCTATGGACAATGCCTATGTCTACTATAAGGTATTGTAGTATGATCGATCGGTACAATCGGAGCACTCCGAGCAGGCGTTTACAGTCAGTCAATCAATCAATCATCAGTTAACATCATCACCATCAACTCTCAATCAACTGAGCAATAACAAAGCGTCAAAAAAACAACAACAAATCGACACGTTCATCAATAATAGACACATCATCAGCAAAGCCCTCAATTGTCATTCCATCATTACATCAAAAAGTTCACTCCCATGTTAATATTATAGTTAATGTCATGTCTCGACTTGTTTCGACACGTCTCGATTCGCAAATGTCGCTAACAGACAAACCAGACACACACACAGACACTCTAAATACCCTACACACACGCAGACACCCCAAACTTTGCCCCTCTATCAAAAAATGAAGTACCGACTGCAGGGACAGCGGAGAGAGAGCGGCCTTTGTATGCAGTAATGCAACCCTTTTTAACAGTGTTGTCAACTTTTTAATTCGCACAAACACAAGCCTTGACTAACGTTCTCAAAAAAGGCAAAATTAGCTACATTTTGTATGTATTTTAAAGCTATAAACTCTATTGTCAGCACAGTTTGTTTGCGAGCTAGTAAAACAGCTAAAGTCAGCTAATAAATCGAGAAATATTTTTTCTTGCTTGGGGTAGGTCAGTAGTTTTGGCTTAACAATTACTTGCAAGTTTATGCAGGCAAAGTTAATGTCTTGGCCATGTGCCACAGCAAACACAACACGACATGAAAAGCACAAACCAGCACAGAGAGCGAAAGAGAGAAGGAGAGATAGAGAAAGTGGGCACATAAAAAGCATAGCACGCTGTTATGCTAATCGAATCGTAAAGCACTTTTTAAAGGTCACCATGCGTAATTAGTGAAATTTGGCAACAGCGTTCGAGCGAGTTGAACGAATGAGCTCAAGTGCAAACTCAGCAAGACAGCCACCTACCCATTCCTTCATTCCACATACACCCCACACACACACCCATGACAGTCTATTCAAAATGAGAAACGTGCAGACATGCACAATGCAAGTTTGTTCGTGTCCGTGTCCGTGACGTACGACCATCCGCTCATTAGCAAAAAGCCCCCGAACGCGTGCCGCAATTGTTCTTACAAATGCGACAGACAAAACTGGCTGGTAATGTGCGAAAATGGGCATGCAAGACACAGAGATACCCAGCAGGCATCACTGTCCATTGTTCACATTATCAAGGACTTTGAAAGCGCTGCCAAGCAGTAGGTAGTGATTTCTGCTTGACTGATTTTGCACATTGCGCTCAAAAGTATGCAATGAACTATTTAGATATCAATTGATCGATTGCGCTTAAAAGTAGGCAATGGAAATCAAATGCCAAAGTTTTTAATGTTTTGCGGCAATAACTAAATTTCCCAAATAGTTTACTTGACACACAAACAGTTTTATTTATAACTTAAGTGCAGCTAAATCAAATGTTATATAAACCACCAGTTAACAGGGTATATTGAAAGACAAAAAAGACACAAAAGGGGACAATGGCAAGACAGCAAACACTCAGCACTTCATAAACGTCACTTGAAATACATTTTTACTTAACCCATTCTAGCAGTGAGCTGCTTCGTATACCCAGACGAAACAGGGAAGGGGATTGGGTGTATAGAGGTAGCGGATAAAGGGATATAAGGGGATATGGGGGGACTCTTCCTGGACGCAGCTGAAAAGACTTGGCTTGTCTGTCTGGCTTTGTGAAAGATACGTGATGATTTGTCATAATTACAAAGCCTAAAAGCCGACTCCCAACTTCAT
Source organism: Drosophila nigrodunni (assembly GCA_020829145.1). Lineage (NCBI taxonomy): Eukaryota > Metazoa > Arthropoda > Insecta > Diptera > Drosophilidae > Drosophila > Drosophila nigrodunni. The sequence continues at coordinate 11,332,106 of JACVCZ010000005.1, forward strand.
TTCACTCGTCAAGTGCTGTGGGCGTGGCCTGCGCCCACAACTCAAGTTGTTATTCAAGTCAGTCATTAAGCGAACGGTCGAATTGTGTTTGCGCTTTATTTTATGTATTTATTTTTAATTTTATGACAGGCAACAAAAATACGCACACTTTGTCAGCACACACACACGCACCGACACACACACACAAACCACACACAGACACTTGTACCGTCGAGTACATGTGTACTTTTGCACTTAACACACTTATTGTTGGGCACTTTTTTCACTTTTTCTGCCTTTGGCTTTTGCTACTTGCTTATTTTTCATTTTCTTTTGGATTTGCCATTCCCCCTGCCTTCATTCCTCTTTCATCTGCGGCTCTATCATTTTCTCAGTCTTTGTCTTTTGCTTTGGGTTTCATTTCATTTGAGTTCCTGCGTCTCTCTATCTAAAATTCCCTTACACACACAGAGATGTCGTTATTGTATTCTCTGTTCACACACACCCACACACACACGCCGTTAAGCACTTATACATATACACATTGCGACACACATGACGTATACGTAATAACCTTGTAACCAAAATGTTGTTATTTCGGGCCACATTCAATGAGTGTGTATGTGTGTGTGAGTGTGCCGTTTTTTATGTTGCTCTTTGATGTGTGTGTGTGTGTGTGTGTGTGTGTGTGTTTGTGTGTTGGCCAAAGTTCTTGGCATTATTTGAAGTGAGCGAGTCACTTTAGCTGCTCACCTGCTCTCTCTCGCTCTCATTCAGTCTCTCTTTCTGCCTCTCTGTCTCTCTTCCACTATCCCCACTCTCTCTCATTCTCTGTCTCTCTCCCGCTGTGTGTGGCTTGGCATATTTCTAAATATATATATTCTTTAAACTCGTGCCTTTATTACTATATACTATATATATATACACATATTTATCCTTAACAGTTTTATCTTTACTGTTGTTGGTGTTAATTGTCGTGTGTTTCAAATTAAATGTTTCTTTCTGTTCTCTTTTTATTGTTCGTACATTTTAATTCAAATTAACACTGAAAAAAACTCTGACACTCCAAAGAAACGACTAACGGCAGTTTTACTCTCATGACCTGTTTAATTAAAAATCTTGCAAAAAACTAAATTTTAATTCCTTAAATTCCAAACTTAAATTCTTAGCTTTATTACTTACTTAATTAAAACCAAAGTGGAATACACTGAAAATATTTCTTTTATAAACTTTACTCTTTAGTTTTACTACAGTTTTAATTAACTACAAATTAGTGGCTTAATTTTTGCTAATTTCTCCACATGCTGCCGTTTTTGTGCATTTTTTAACTAGTATTGTACGGAACGTTGTTTGTTTCTGTTTCTTTTTAATGCCGTTACATAATCAAAAAGTAATATAAAAAATATTTAAACACTCACACACACACACACACCGAAGTACACACGAGAACACATTAAGCAAATTTAATACAAAAAAATACAAAACAATTCAAAAAATGAATTTTTTAAAACAAATTTAATCGATTAACCAAAGATTAACCAAAACTTTAAACTATTAGTGAACTGTGATTTATTTAGCATACAAGAATAATTCTTTTGTCATTTTATTGCCAAAAGATTCCGATTTTCACGAAACTTATCGATTGTAATGGCTCCAAAAATTGGCTTTTTTATATGCAAAAAAAAAAAGAAAAACAGAAGAAATAAAAAAAAACTAATATAAAATAACAAAACACTTTAAAGCTTAAAACGATGAATGCGAGATACTTGTATTTGTTTCCAGAATTGATCACTTTCAATTACATGCAATTACATCTATGACATATTTTGTTGTTGTTCTAAAAGCAAACACAAAACAAGCAAAAAAAGAACAAAAAAAAAGTTCAACCAAAAAAAAAACAAAAAGAAAATCTAACAATTTATTTAAAGAAGTTGAAAATTAAAAATCGTATGCAACTATTTACAATATGCTTTTGTAATATTTTCGCACCAATAAAAAGAAAAACCAAATCAGAAACAAAAGTCAAAAGAAAAGAAATAAAAAATTGTAGGCGATTAGAAACAACTGACAAATCTCTTTGACGATAAAATGATAAAAACAATTATGACCTGTATATAGTACATACTTACATACGTATACCAGCAAAACATCAAACTACCAAACTATATAAATATATATATATATATGAATTTAAACCACACTTTCAAACACACTTCTCTCTATCTCTCTCTCTACTGTCTGCCTCTCTCTCTCTCTCTCTCTGTGTCTCTACTTGTCGCTCAGTTCATTCATTAAACATATATATATGTTTATATAGCGTTATATATATACGATTCTCTACAGTTTGTTGTTATTATTGCGTTTATTTGCTTACAAGACGAAACTTGTACTGAATTTGTTCCCTTTTCGGTTTACCTCTCCCCTCTCCCTACCCCTCCCCTTTTCCCCACTTAACTGAACTTAAAGACTGGCCGCCTGTTGCAGTTACTTAAACTTAAACTTAAACTACTTAAATATATTACTTTTTGGTTTTGTAAATAATTAAAAAAAAACGCATTAAAAAAAATATGAACTGCAATTTGTTATTTGAAACAAACGACGACCAAGCAACCAACAAGTCACACACACCACTCACACACACACACAACCACTACTCGTTGGATTCTAGCACACTCACACACACATACACACAACTCAGCCGCAATCAACAAAAGTTGCGCTCAAAATAAAAAAATTCTCTCTCTATCTCTGTCTAAATAATTAATCTCTAACTGTGTCACTTTTTTATTGCTGTCTCTATCTCTTTGTAATTCTATAACTCTATCTCTATCTCTGTTTCTGTCTCTGTCTCTAACTCTGTCACACTCACTCACTCACTGTCTGTCTAACTCTACTCAAAATACTCAAATCGAATACTTTCTGTGTATATATTTATAAAATATATATTATATTTGTTTGTTATACATACACAACAACAACAACAGCAACAACAACAATTACAACAACTACCACACAGCAACAGCAACAATTGTTTACAATATACTTTTGCACGTTATTTCTATAATGCATCTGAACTATATATTGTTATAAGTAATTTATGTTTCTTTCCTGAGTAAAAAAAAGAGAAAAATATACCATATACTCGTACCGTACCACAAACAAAGTATAAAATATGAAATAAAATACGAAATCAGAATCCAAGCGCATTTGTATGCCTCGCCACACATGTCGTATACGCAATATTCACTTAACCAACAAAAAACCAAAAGAAATGAAAACCAAACAAAACAAAATGAAACGAGCAGCGGCATTCACACACACAGGCACGCCCACACTGCATAGTAATGGGCGTGCTGCACACACTCCTACACACACACACACACATACAGTGACCCTCTCTCAAGTGACACACATTTCATGTTGCAAAAGCCAAGGCCCCTCTCTCTCTCTTTCTCTCTGTCTCTATTTCTCTCTCTTTCCTGCTCTCACTCTCCTTCAGTCACGCCCCCCTTGTTGAACTTTTAGGTGCAGTTTGCCAGCAAAGCAAAAAAAAAAGAAAAAAGAACAAAAAAGTTATAAAAATAATTAACAAAATATTAAAAAATTAAATGAGAGTTAAAAAAGTATTAAACTATTATTACAAAACCTTATTGTAAATTAAGCAAAGTGTTGAAAACATTTGAATTAAGTCAAAAACTTGTAGAAAAACAACAAAAGCAAAAACAAGAAAATATATGAAAAATATGGGGCCAAAATAGTCCGTAAGTGTTCGGGCAAAAAAATCGCTTTGGTTAAATGAAAATGTACAAAAAACTTGTTGTTAAAACTAAATACATTTTAGAGCTAACAATTAACTTATGATTTAGTACAAAAACCTCAAGAAAAGGACAAAAGAAACGCGTACGAAAACTCAAAACAACAGAAACAAAATTACACGAAAAATAAACAATAAAAAAAAAGTTAACATAAATATATAAAAAAGAAATAAAATATAAATAAAATTGAACTAAAAACAGACTCGAACTCAACACAACAACAACAAAAAAAAACCCAAACAAAAAAAAACCAATTTGAAATCGGCCATTTTCAGATGTACAATAACTTCACGGGCGCCGGAAGCGGAAGTCCACCACTGCCAGACATAATTGGACAATATTACGGCCCCGGCGGTTACGGCACGACAGCGCTAAACGGCTCCTCACTGGGCCTAGGATTGGGAGCGGGACTGGGCTATGGCAATACCTATGATCTGTATGGACCGACAACAGCCTCAAGCGGTTATCTGTACGATCCCACGAGTGCGGCCTGTGCGGCGGCATGTGCAGCGGCAGCAGCTCAGCTGTACGGCGGACAGAACGGCTCACCGATACGCCGAAGACGGTACAGCATTGCCGGACTGCCATCGGCGACCATGTATAACGACGTGTACGGTTACCCGGCACCACCCTTGCACCAGAGCAGCTCATCGAACATTGTCAATCTGCTGAATGAGGCGCACAAATCGATATCGCGGTCATCGCAAATCTTAAATCTGAGCCATCAGGCCAGACAGTTGGTGGGTGGTCAGCAACATCAACAGTTTGGGACAATTGGTCCCGGTGGTTTGGTGACAACGCCGCTGTCCGGTCGCGTGGTCTCCAGTTATCCGACACTACATGGCGGTGATATATCACCGCCATATCTTAACGATAATCTGCTGCAAATGTCGCAGAGCTTTTCATCGCAGCCGAACATGTATTTTCAGCCAACGCAGACGCCGACGCAGTTGACGCCGCAGCTGCAGTCGCAGAGCGCAGCGGTGGCAGCTGCTCGACTGCGTTCAGCCCATTCGGTGTCCAATTTGATGGCTGCCCAATCGTATCCTACGGCCAGCTGCAAATACTCGAATCCCTATCAAAACTCGGAGCTCAATTCTGGCTACGGTTTGGGTTTGGGCTTGGGTTCCGGTTTGGGTACCGTTTCCGGTCTCGGTCTTGGTTTGGGTTCGACAGCAGGTTTGGGTTCAGGTCTGGGCTTGGGCTTGGGCCTCAATCAGCGGCATCACCTCATGTCCCACTCACTGCATGCCTCAAATCCCGCCATCTCGCAGTATTACCAGCAGCAGCAGCCAAATGCCTACAATTTGCATCAACAATTCGCTGGCACTCAGCACCATCAGTTGGGGCATCACCAGCATCATCATCACCATCAGCCACACTCACAGATACAGGCATCGGTGCAGCAGCAGATGAATCCACAGTATCAGTATCATGTGCATCAGCATCAGAATCATTTGCAGACACATCCGTTGGCTGCTTTGGCCAACACAACGGGCCCCTTTGGCGGCACTTTGGCGAGTAGTGCTCGCGATGTGGGCATCGGTAGTGGTATCGGTTCAGGCATCGGTTCGGGACTCGGTAGCGGCTATGATAGTTTACATCATTCGCATCCGCATACGCATTCGCATCATCATCATCATCCGATTGGTCTGCATTCCTCGTCATATCCGCATACGTATACGCAACATCAGCAACAACTTCAACAACAACAACAGCAACACCATCACCACCACCACCAGCAACAACAACAGCAGCAACAACACCATCATCACCATCACTTGCCATACTCGAAACTAGACTTAGATTACCCGAAACTGCCGCCAGAGCATAAGCGACAAGTAAGTTTTAAATTTGACGTAGACACGCTTTCCCTAGATTCCTAGACCGCTAATCCTTGGTGTTATTATATGGCTGACTAGAATGAGCTCAAGATTTTGTTAAAATACTTCAGAAACCAACAAAGGCTAAGAAACTTTATGATCTTTTTTGCCGACTTTCCAAGCAGCGAAATACTTTTAAAAAGTGCCAAATTTCGGGATAGAGTATCCAACTTCATTTCAAGATTTGTATGATACCCATTTAATCTACTTTCCCGCCTTTTAGCCTTGTAATACTTTAAAGAGCTCTTGATTTCAGCTATATAATGACCCCAAGCGTTTAGCGAGACAACTCGTTACTCGAAACTACTCGTTACTCGATACTACAAACATAAACAAAATTCAACTAAAACTCGTTAAGCATCATCATCTACAAAAATACCAAGAAAATACGTAAGCCGTAAAAGAAACTGGATCTATATCTAACGAAATATAAAATCTATAATGCATTTTACGCTTTTCCCGCCCCCTTACCGCCCTCACAAACAACTCTCACTCATCAGCAAAGTTATCGAAAAGCGAACGACATTTGCAGTGTACGATTCTCGTATAGAACACCAATAAAGATATGTCCAACTTTTAGGATGTATCTTATAGGATTAGCCTAAGGAAAGAACTATTGTTTCATGTGCCATTTTAAAGTAGCAAAAGATACCAAAAACAAATAAAAATAAATAAATTAAGTAATCAATTATTCGTAATATTTTTTATAGTTTCGGTACTAGCTTGTTGTTAAATTTTGGTTTGTTTTAGAGCACTCAGGGCAACTTTTCAGAGAAATTGTAAAAGAACTGTATAGAGATACTGTATCATTTCGGTTTATGAAATTTGAACAACTTTGCTCTTGACTCTCAAAAGTAAAAGACTGTAAATAACAACAAGAAAGATAAGAAGATAAAAAAAGAAGTGAAACTAAATGATATTTACTCATAAATGTAAAACCATTAGTATAAACATATATATAGTTATACACACATAAATAAATACTTGTAATGAAATTTACTTTACTTTATTTGATGATGAAAGTTTTTCAAACTCGTATGTGTTAAGTTGAGCGAGAAAATAAGTAAAAGAAACTAAATGAAAGTGAAGCTTAAAGTTAGTATTATTAAATCAAAACAAAACGAAAACGAAAACAAAAACAAAAACCTAATTAAAACAAAAGTAATCGATACTTAGATACTTATATATATAGATCAAATTGTTAGTGCAACTCTCTAAAGAAAAAGAATTACTCCCAGTATTTGTAAGTTTCCCGCTCTCTTCTTCACTTCCAAACTAGCCAAGGAGCTCTGTACCCAATCAACCTACTAACTACCTATACCTACAACTATACCTATACCTAAACTATACCTAATATACCTACTATGACTAAACTAACTAGCTAAATTAACTCAAATGCTTAACTAGTATCCAAATGTATTCGTAATTCGTATTTGCATAATAAATTTATTCACCCAGTCGCCATTTTGAATCGGTTAACTGTACTTTAGTTGCAACTACCAAACTCTCACTCTTCCAACAACAATAATTAAAAGTAATACAAAACGTTATCGTGTGATTAGCAATGAAGGTCAATTAAGTACTTAATATATGAAACATGATGAATAAAAATTCCATGTAAATTATTTAATCAACGAAAGAGTCAAACCGAAAAAAAAAAAAACAAAAAACAAACAACAATGAAGGCAATTTGAATAAATTATAAAACGATAATTGAGTTAAGTGGAAAATTAGTAAATTGGTAAATTGGGCAGCTGACTAGCCGGTTTAGACCTATTTCTTAAACCGCTGGCCAGGTGTGTGTGTCTAACACAACACTGGTTGAAATTTCAAAAAGTTATAAATAAACTAACAAATAAAAAAGTGTTCGATCGAAAAGCAAATAAACGAAGAAGCATTCAAAATGTGTCTATGCAAATATTATACAACAAATGGAAAATGGAAAATGGAAAAATGAAAAATCAATTGAAATGTATTATCTATTGTACGGCGTACTAATGTTCTTATTGTACTCATACTTATTACTTAGTATTCCAACTGAATATATTTATATAATTATACATCTATATACATACTTATACATATATATACTCTATATACTTACAACTAGGTGCTTTTATTACAACTTTCAACTCGATTCGTCTCCCAAACACTAAAAAAACATAAACAAAACTTTGTTTTTGTGCGTAGAAATTGTTCGGCTTTAGAAATTCTTTTTCGAATTCAATATTTTTCTCAAAGAAAGTAAAACTCGTTTGTTATAGCTTCGTAAGTAGTTGAAATCAAAACCTAAAACCTTAAAAAGGAGTTACTCTAATTTGTCTTAAAAGATTTGTAGTTAAAAGTATAGCATAGCATACAAAATTGTAGTTGATCGAAAGTAGTAGCGATCTCGAGTTTATAGGAAGAGCTAGACGTATACAATACGCTGGCCAAAGCAATAAGAAGCAGATAAAACTATCGTTGTGTTCATAGAAGAAAAACTTGAAGAACTTGAAAACTAACTAAAAGCAGTTTGAAGTAGTTATCCTTTTGTTTAAGTTTTCCCACAAAGGTGTAATCGCTCTCTATAGTCGTATAAGGCAGGATAATAAGCTTAACACTAGCCAATTGAAAGCATTTATGTGTAAAGGACATAACTAGACTCAGATACATTTAAAAAACACATGCATAGATACAAGATACAGTTTTAGTTCTCTTCACTTGACTCACTGTACTTTTGTCATACATTTAGATAGTTTTTTTTTTTGATTTCGATTTTCCTATGTGAGCAGTGAGAACTTTTGACAAGCAGAAGGCATTTATAATAATCAATAACGATGAATCTTGAATATTTATACTTAAAATATAACAACAATACTTGTAATTATAATAATTATTAACTACTCCAGCGATATATATATATATATACATAAATATATATTTATATTTATACACTGATTTGTATTTGTAAACTTAATTAAGATTACTTCAGACTTAATTCAACTTCTTTGAGTTCGAATTCGGAGCTCGTAATCGAATTATCTGTTAAACTTAATCTAAAACTTAAGCAATTATAAAATGAACATTTTTCGAAAAAGCAAACAATAAAAAATTCAAAACATGCGACAAACCGATAAATGGAAAAACCTCTAGTCTCAGCCAGCTACTTCAAGTGACCCTTTCTAACCTCCACTAACACACAGATACACAGATACACGCATACACACACACACTCTCACACACGTCTTTGATTGGGGCAACGACTTTTGCAGACACTTCCTCACAATTCTCTCCAAACAATGTTTTTTGCTCGCTCGACCACGCCCACACTTTTGCCCATTAAACATCGCTCATACGACATGTAAAAACATGCATAATCATGCCATATTTCTACACAACTACGCCGCAATTTGCACCCCGCAAACTCCAAAAAAAACTTGTAAATGGAGAAAACAAAAAAAAAGAATTTTTAACTTAGGCAATTTGCGATTTGTGCTGCAATTTTAAAATGTTTACCATCTTGTATCTTGTCCTCTTTTCCCCACCTAATTTTCCAAACAAACCAAAATACAATCCCGAAAAAAATCCAAAAAACTCCGTGCAGTTGGACGAATTCCGTCTTGAAATACAAAGAAGGGATCAAGAGATTCTGGCGATGGCGGCCAAAATGAAAACGCTCGAGGAGCAGCATCAGGTAATTGTCCCCCACCCAAGAAATCCCTTTTTGTTTTCCGTGACAACAGTAAACATAACATTTCGTTAGGACTATCAGCGGCACATAGCGGTGCTCAAGGAGTCGCTATGTGCCAAAGAGGAGCACTACAATATGCTGCAGACGGACGTCGAGGAGATGCGTGCGCGGCTCGAGGAGAAGAATCGTCTCATCGAAAAGAAGACCCAGGGCACTCTGCAGACCGTCCAGGAGCGCAATCGTCTCACCAGCGAACTAACCGAGCTCAAGGATCACATGGACATCAAGGATCGCAAGATTAGTGTGCTGCAGCGCAAGGTTAGATCAAAGAACACACACAAACAGCACAATTCGTGTACATTTTTAGAACTTTTAGGCTTTTTAGACAAAGCTCTTCAGACATTTATTCTACTACAAACTCTTAAGGGTTAATAATTTTAAGGATCGCTTACCTTTTGAAAGCGACCTCCAAATCTTCTTTAGTTCTCCAGACAATGTATCCTGCAATAAAATGAAGACAATTGATTAATTTCATATGTTATATGTAGACCTACAAACTCTAAACTTTTTAAGGAACAGAAATTCTTTTTTTCTTCGCTAAACAAACAAATTTCTATGGACTTTCAGTCACCACTAAACCACTCGAGTATTCTCTATATACTCAAATCAAAATAGCTAGAAATCAATATTGTTTACCTTAAGACAAACAAACATCATTTCAAAAGCACCCAAAACCGACGTAACATCCCAAAACTTAACATTCGCACCTCCTAACAGATTGAGAACCTCGAGGATCTGCTCAAGGAGAAGGACAACCAGGTGGACATGGCACGTGCACGTCTCTCCGCCATGCAGGCCCACCACAGCAGCTCCGAGGGTGCACTAACTAGTCTCGAGGAGGCCATCGGGGACAAGGAGAAGCAGATGGCTCAGCTGCGGGAACAGCGCGATCGTGCCGAACATGAGAAGCAGGAGGAACGGGATCTGCATGAACGTGAGGTCACCGATTACAAGATGAAACTGCGAGCGGCCGAAAGCGATGTGGAGAAACTGCAGACACGTCTGGAGCGAGCGGTCAATGAGCGGGAGCGACTCGAGATCAAACTGGAGGCATCCCAAAGCGAACTGGGCAAGTCCAAGGCGGAGCTGGAGAAGGCTACCTGTGAAATGGGACGCAGCAGTGCCGACTGGGAGTCCACGAAGCAGCGCATAGCAAGGCTCGAGCTGGAGAACGAGAGGCTTAAACACGATCTGGAGCGTTCGCAGGTACTCGTGCATTATGACCGGTTCCCGCAACCGATAATATATCGATAAACGATAGACAGGCAGTCAAGTAGAGTTAGGAGAAGTAAATTGGTGTCTATGGGCACCGCAAGGATTCTATATGCCTGCATTTTCCACAAAACAGTATTTATATAAACATTGAGGTTATGTTCCAACATAAATCCCATCCGATAAATCAAAATTCACTATAAACTGTGTAATATTAATTTTATAGCCTTTTTAAGCCTTTCTCAACACTAGCTTGACCAACTGTCTATCGATAAATACCCATATAAATCTATCTAAACTTAGCCGATATCAGTTATATCACAACTACCATACTCTATATACCTATGTATGTGTTCCTCTGTGTGCAGTGTACATATATAAGTAACATATCGAACAATGCTATCTAATAACTATAAAAATATATATTTCTAATCGATAAACGATAACTATACAATAACTATTACTCTAACTATTACTATAAATATGCCTCTATGTGTGCCTATTATATTTACATGTACACTTAACAACAACAACAACTATTGTAACAACAACATCTCGCATCCCAACAACAACTACAACAACAACTTATCACCACTATATAATAATCAATCAAAAAAAAAAATACATTAATCGATAAAAAACAAAAAACAAAAATAGATGCAGCTAGAAGAACAGACCACATTACACAAAGTAAGCCTATTGCCAAAAACCTACCTAAAACTAAATACCCAAACTAACTAACTAATCGTAGTGCCTAAGTTGTGCTCGCATCTCGTAGTGCTCCCACTAACCCCATGTAAACCCCCCACCAACCCGTAGCTCTACACTAAAGCATTATTAGCATCTTGCCAGCAGGATTTTTATTTTACTTTTGCTAGCAACATTTTCAGCACACACCCTATGAGCAAATCCTACAAGTTTCTGGTAGGAAAACGAAAAATGTAATTGGTAATACCCACCTGAAAAAAATCATATAACTTAGTTTTAACTATTAGCAAAAATCTTAAAGTTATACATCTTTCTGAGTTTTTACACTGACAAACAAATGTGTTCTAAAAGAGATTTTTATCTAAGAAATGTTTCCAGTAGCTTTTCCATCTATTTGATTCTAGCACACCTTTGTTTTTCTCAGTGTAACATGCTATTATGTAGCTTCAAACATTTAAATTGATCTGTTAGATAGCCAGACAGAAACTTAAAGGTCAGCTCGTTTAGCAAATTAGCACCACTGACTAAACACCAGTTTCAGTCGCACCATTAAGAACTCACACGTGTTTCCTACCAGCACCACAATCATTTTAGCCTGGTCAAAACAGAGGCACCGCACCAAAGCACAGCACTTAGTACTCGTACCACTTTTCTCACTCGCCACTCGTTCGGTTTTGATTTAATCTCAATTACACTTACACGATTACAAATTGAAGTGCATAATTTAAGTAGGGGCTTATTCAGTAATGGAAATGAATAAAATAAATGGAAGGGAAGGGGTGGATAGAGGGTATAATTCGCATCATCATTGCCTTTAATTAAGTATGACCATGCAATGTCTCTATTTGAATTTGGTTTAATTGTCGCTGAACATGATATGCATGTGCTCCCCATTGTACTTTGCAGAACGTACAAAAGTTAATGTTCGAAACGGGCAAAATATCGGTAAGTTTTGGCCAAAAGCTGCTAGCTAACTTGGTCCACTAGAAGTAGACAAAACAACGCTCACGGCTAGTACAGAAAAACAAAAGAAAATCGAACTGCCATCAATCAAATTGTCAAAAATTTAATGCCAAACATTAAGCATACGCCCAGTAGAGACAGTCCAAGTCTAAGAGAAAACTTTAGTTAGTTGTACTAAATTTAGTTAGAGGTGAACCAATTCTAAAGCGTCAAATGCACTTGAATCACTCAAAGCTTAACAAAATAAGAAACCAAATCAATTTCATGCTCATTAAAACAATCAGAACTTGACAAACTGGGAGTACAGTGAGTGCAGGAAATGTGTGTAACTAGTTTACAGTTGAAAACTTTAAAGAAAAGCCTCACCTACTGCACTCACTGTAGCTCCAATCAGTGTACACACACATTACGTATACGCATCGTATGCCATTCTGTTTGCATTCCCTGCTGGACACACAAACTGCTGTTTTCTGTGCTTATTTTAAATGCTAATGCTCAGTAGTTGCACTTTCTCTTGAAAATGTTAATGTTAACAAGTCTGCAGCTTATTTACCTAATAATAATTGAATACTCTCCCGTTTTGGGGTCTCATTAAACAACAAAATGAAGACAACTTTCGGGCGCACCACAATGACAACCTCCCAGGAACTGGATCGAGCTCAGGAGCGAGCTGACAAGGCAGCTGCCGAGCTGAGACGCACTCAGGCCGAACTGAGAGTGACACAGGTATGCAACCACTTGATATATAAATTAAATACTCGCAAATACAAACATGTATCTTTATATATAAATACATATATATATCTTATGCATAAAGTGCTCTTTTAGTTTAGTTTTGTCTGCGTGTCATAAGAATTCTCGTCTCTGTGTGCGTGTGCTAAATTAATTGTGTTGATTAACAGACAAAAATCTCTTTACTTCTACTATAACATATATCTATATACTGTATACACAACGCATTGGTTCGATCCAACCATGAACCACTTTCTATATATACAATACTTTCTACTGCATCAATTTCTAACTTTCTCTTTAAGTCACACATTCCGCTGACTCATTGGTGGCACTACAAAAACAACTACAACAAACACACACTACCACACACACACACACTGCCACACACACACACATTTGCACCTGCAAATCAAACGCATTTCAAGTGTATATAAAACTCAATGAGCAAAAAGTGTCTAAACAAAAGAAATTTAAATTTAAAACTATAAATAAATGATGCTAATTAAATCAGTTCTAGAATTTTTAATCGCTGCTAGTTTGGTAGTTGTTTTTCCTAGTAACTTTCAACTTATTACTAGAGCAACTTTAAAGTTTCTTCTCTTTTCATTTGTAAAACTTTCATTGCTATTATTTAAACTAAACTTAAAGTAAATACAACTAATTATCTTGTGTTTCTCTAAGCTCTTTAACTTGAAAATTGTATACTAAAACCTAAACTCTATTTAAATCGTTGTGCTTACATTCACTTTTCTATAGGGCGAAACTGAAAAACGTTTTGTGAGTAAAAATCAAACAAATCAAAAAAGATTTTAGCCAAAAAGATACAGCAACTAAAACAATTGAAAGAAATTAAACGAAAAAACAAATAAAACTATTAAAAAATAGAAATACTTTCTAAAAAACTATACAAACTAAACAAAAATAGTTGCCATCTACTATATATATCGTATCGTATACTATATATCGTGTACATCCATAAATGTCATGTGTTTTACTTACTGTACAGCTCCAACTACTCGTAACTTGCATTTGCCTAAATTATTAACATACTAACCCACATTTAATACTTAATATACATATTTAAATATCCACTAAATAAATCTACACATTTATCCATTGACATTGTAAAAATCTACGCTTTGAGTCGCTCCATCTCAGTCTCATTTATCTTCCTTTCTCTGTCAGCCATTGAACCGAGTGTTTCGTGTGTGTCTCCAGCATGATTTGTGTGCAGCCCTGTACCATTTTACTATATAAAGTGTATATAGTATGACATCAATTTGTGTATGTTTATGCCAAAACATTGATTAGTTTCTAAAGGTGTAACCTTTTCCCTCTACAGAAATCAGAGTTCTAAGACATATTTAATCTTTGTCTATTTATGATGCTTCTCTAATTTATTAAATCTATTAGCCAGATTAAAATTTAAGACAATTGTTTCTTGACTACAATCTTTATTCACTTCCTAACAATTTAAACAACTGGCATGACAGTTCCCAGCTTAGCATAGACAATTCTTAGTAAAGAACAAAAGGTTTTACCTGATAAACTTTGTCTTTGGCAACTACCCCGCCAATTGACACTCATACACACCAAACCACACAGTCAAGACACGAGTAACCATTTGCAACGTGACTTTGGCAACTCTGCTCAAAGAGATTCAGCAAAAGTTATAAAACTTGCGCTTGATTTACCTAAGCTGTTAATTTCTTGTACACACAAACACCAACACACACAGCTGTACATAATTCACACACACACACACGCATACACTTGGTCTTAAGAGACTTTTCCATACTTTGCCTTAATACTTGTAGCTTTACCTCTATTCACACACACACACACAGACACATACACACGCATACCTTCTTTGTCTTTTCTCACACTCTTTGTTGTGCTCTTGCTCATTGTGTTGTTGCACCCAAGCGCCATCTACCGTTGTCAGTCTGCCTGCTCGCCAAACATTATTGTCATGAGTCATTCTCAATTTGCTTTTGTGCCTCAGCCTCGCTCTCGCTCTCGCTCTAGAACTTGTTTATCGTAATCGTTATCGTAATTAGTTTTAAGAACTCGTATTTGTTGTTTACTACCTATGTCAGTCAGTCAGTCAGTCAATCATTTAAGACCAAACCTAACAAGGTGCCTGTAAATAATATCCGATATCCACATCCAATTTACCCCCCCAAAACAAAAAAAAATCGATAAATCGCTCAATCGATAACGCTACAAATCTCCGATAACCAGTCGGATGCCGAGCGTGCACGCGAAGAGGCCGCCGCGTTGCAGGAGAAACTGGAAAAGAGCCAGGGAGAAGTGTATCGACTCAAGGCAAAACTGGAGAATGCCCAGGGAGAGCAAGAGAGTCTGCGCCAGGAGCTGGAGAAAGCCCAGAGCGGTGTCTCGCGCATACACGCCGATCGCGATCGGGTAGGGTATAAAGCCACTATAATTCCCCAAAACCAAACACTAAAGTACACCTACCCTCCCCACTTTCCCCCTCTCCGTTCTACGCTCTTTGCTGTGCCATAGGCCTTCTCCGAGGTGGAGAAAATCAAGGAGGAAATGGAGCGCACGCAGGCAACGCTTGGCAAATCGCAGCTGCAGCACGAGAAGTTACAAAACTCATTGGACAAGGCCCAGAACGAAGTCGATCATCTGCAGGATAAACTAGACAAGGCCGGTGCCGAGAATCGTCGCCTGGTGCTCGAGAAGGAGAAACTAACCTACGACTACGACAATCTGCAGTCGCAGCTCGACAAGGCGCTGGGACAAGCGGCTCGCATGCAAAAGGAGCGCGAAACTCTCACGTTGGACACGGATCGCATACGCGAGAAGCTTGAGAAGACGCAGGTATGCAGGTTGACCCCCAACTATTCCCCACACACACCTCTAGTACACACACCTCAGGCACAACAACAAACACTACACTCTCTTGCGTAGACCTTGTGGAATTGCCTAATCGATGTCTGTGAAATATAGTTGTAAAATGTTGTGATTAACACCCCTTACCCCTAATTACCCCGAGCCATAACCCCCAGTAACTGTACATAACCCTACTACTACACTGATAAAAAAAGTAAGCCCTTGAAATTGTCTGGGGAAAACTAATCACATTTTGTTGTGTTTTAAACAGTTTTTATTTCGATTCTAATTTCTACACTTCAAAAAATTACTTGAAGCTTTTACTTTACATAATTCCCCTACATAAGCTTTTAATTTATTTTCTACATTTATAATTGCATCAAAAAAATGCCTCTTAATTTTTTATCAGTGTAACACACACACCCACACCCAAACACTACATATGCATCGCAACTATATAATCTAACTATATATACCCAAAAATATATATATAAATGTACTTCCTCTGCATACATATACGTATAACTATCTTTCAAACTGTCTGTGCTACATGCATCCATCTACATCCATCTATAATGCCACGAATATATACATATATATATACATGTACAATCAATCGATCGATCGTAACATAAACAGATGCAGCTAGCACGCATACAAAAGGAGCGGGATCAGTTCTCCGATGAACTGGAAACGCTCAAGGAGCGATCGGAATCATCGCAGACGCTACTGATGAAGGCAGCACGCGATCGGGAAGCGATGCAAACCGATCTGGAAGTGTTGAAGGAGCGCTACGAGAAATCCCATGCCATACAACAGAAATTACAGGTAAAAAGAGAGAAAAGAAACGACTTTTTACTCACTCACACACATGCTTACGAATTGGCTTTCTATCAAAACTAAATCGAAACTATATCGAATATATATATACTTAACCCTATAAATATATATACTATATATTATTGGAAAATCGCATGAGAACTGAAATTGAACCAGTGAAATTGGCTGTTTGTAAAATTATTGTAGCTTCGTTTGAAAAGAACACTCACACACTCGACTCACACCGACTTAATTATACCCTGTATATGCTAAGTCCCCCTTCAAATCCCACATCTCTACCTCGTTACAGATGGAACGCGACGATGCCGTCACCGAGGTGGAAATACTCAAGGAGAAACTGGACAAGGCGCTCTACGCGAGCCAAAAGCTGATCGACGAGAAGGACACCTCCAACAAAGAGTTCGAGAAGATGCTCGAGAAGTACGATCGTGCCCAGAACGAGATCTATCGCCTGCAATCCCGTTGCGATACCGCCGAAGCGGATCGTGCCCGTCTCGAGGTGGAAGCCGAGCGTTCGGGTCTGGCCGCCTCCAAGGCACGCGAGGATCTGCGTAAGCTGCAGGACGAGAGCACACGACTGCAGGAGGCCTGCGACAGAGCAGCTCTGCAGCTGAGTCGGGCCAAAGAGTGCGAGGACAACGCACGCAGTGAACTCGAACACAGTCGCGATCGGTTCGACAAACTGCAGACGGACATACGACGCTCTCAGGGCGAGAAGGAGCACTTCCAGTCGGAGCTGGAGCGTGTTACCTACGAACTGGAGCGCGCCCATGCGGCCCAGACCAAGGCGGGTGCCAGCGTGGAGGCAGCGAAGGAGGAGGCCGCACACTATGCCGTCGAGCTGGAGAAGATGCGTGAACGCTACGAGAAGAATCAGGTGGAGTTGCGTAAGCTGCAGGACACGGACACCTTTGGCCGCGAGACACGGCGACTGAAGGAGGAGAACGAACGATTGAGGGAGAAACTGGACAAGACGTTGATGGAGCTGGAGACGATACGCGGCAAGTCGCAGTACGAGTCGGAATCGTTTGAGAAGTACAAGGATAAATACGAGAAGATCGAGAATGAGATACAGAATATGGAATCAAAACTGCATGAGACCAGTTTGCAGCTGGAGCTGTCCAAGGGCGAGGTGGCCAAACTGTTGGCCAATCAGGACAAGCAGCGCAGCGAACTGGAGCGTGCACACATTGAGCGGGAGAAGGCGCGGGATAAGCACGAGAAACTGCTGAAGGAGGTCGATCGTTTGCGCCTGCAACAGTCCTCGGTGAGCCCCGGCGAACCGGTTCGCACATCCGCCTCGATGTCGATGCCCTCGGCTGGCGAAAGGCAGGAGATCGATCGGCTGCGTGATCGCCTCGAGAAGGCGCTGCAGTCGCGCGATGCTACCGAACTGGAGGCCGGTCGCTTGGCCAAGGAACTGGAGAAGGCACAAATGCATTTGGCCAAACAGCAGGAGAACACCGAGTCCACACGCATCGAATTCGAGCGCATGGGCGCCGAGCTCGGTCGCCTCCACGATCGTCTCGAGAAATCCGAGTCGGAGCGCGAAACATTACGGCAAACAAATCGTGCTGGCGCCGCTGGCGGCGCTGCCCATCCCCAGCTGGAGAAGCATGTCCAGAAACTAGAGAGCGACATCAAACAGCTAGCCATGGAGCGAGAACAGCTTGTGCTACAGCTGGAGAAGAGTCAGGAGATACTGATGAACTTCCAGAAGGAGCTGCAAAATGCCGAAACGGAATTGCAAAAGACACGCGAGGAGAATCGCAAACTGCGCAATGGCCAGCCCGTTGCACCCGCTGCTCCAGCCGAAATCCAGGCCATGCAGAAGGAGATTCAGGCCCTGCAACAGAAGCTCGCAGAGTCCGAGAGAGCCCTGGCTGCGGTGGGACCCCAGCAACAGCAGCAACAGGCGGCAGCAGCAGCTGCAGCGGGCGCAAGTCGCGAGGAGATCGAACAGTGGCGCAAGGTCATCGAGCAGGAGAAGAATCGTGCGGATATGGCCGACAAGGCGGCTCAGGAGATGCACAAGCGCATACAGGTAAGGGAAGGGAGTGGAGAGAGAAAGGGGAATGGGGAGCGAAGAGGGAGGGAGAGAGGGAGTAAGAATTGATCTACTAAAATAACATTTCTCCTTCCATTACCCTGTCCCACAGCTGATGGACCAACACATCAAGGATCAGCACGCTCAGATGCAGAAGATGCAGCAACAGATGACGCAGATGACACAACAGCAGCAGCAACAAGCAGCACAGCAGCAGCAAACAGCTGCCAGCAGCGGCGTCGATGCCAAGGAGCTTGAGAAAGTCAAAGGCGAACTGCAAGCAGCGTGCACGGAACGAGATCGCTTCCAACAGCAGCTGGAACTGCTCGTGCAGGAGCTGGAGAAGAGTCAGGTGAGTCCACTCAACAGTAGAATACTCTGTAGATCAGCTTTCTTAACCCGAACAAACCACTTTGCCTTGCAGATGTCGAACCAGGAGCAGGCGAAGCAGCTGCAGGCATCTCAGCAGCAAGTGCAACAGCTGCAGCAGCAGATACAAGCGCTGCAACAGCAAATGCAGCAGCTCCAACAAGCGGGCACTGCAGGAGCAGCCGCCACCGACGTGCAGCGTCAGCAACTGGAGCAGCAGCAGAAGCAGCTGGAGGAGGTGAGAAAGCAGATCGATAACCAGGCAAAGGCCACCGAAGGAGAGCGTAAAATCATCGACGAGCAGCGCAAACAAATCGAGGCGAAGCGCAAGGACATCGAGGATAAGGAGAAGAAAATGTCCGAGTTCGATGTGCAGCTGCGCAAGCGAAAGGAGCAAATGGATCAGCTGGAGAAATCGCTGCAGACCCAAGGAGGCGGCGCAGCGGCAGCTGGTGAACTCAACAAAAAGCTCATGGATACGCAACGGCAGCTCGAGGCGTAAGTTAAGAAAGGGTTTAAAAAAAGGACTTGATTTAATCCAATTTCATAACAGTTGCGTCAAGGAACTGCAGAACACAAAGGAGGAGCACAAGAAGGCGGCTACCGAGACGGAGCGACTGCTACAGTTGGTACAAATGTCACAGGAGGAGCAGAATGCCAAGGAGAAGACCATCATGGATTTGCAACAGTAAGTAAACGATAGGCGATGAGGATGATTAAGGGGAGCTGTAACTAGGATGGGAATAACTTAGACTTTAAAACAATAAGAGGCTTAAGAAATCATGATCCCATTTATAAATCCTTTTTCCTATTCAATCATTTACAGAGCCTTAAAGATCGCTCAAGCCAAAGTCAAACAAGCACAAACACAGCAACAGCAGCAACAAGATGTGAGTATAGAGAAAGTTAATTAATATAAGTTAAGTGCATAGCTAATTTAATTTTAAAATTTCAGGCTGGACCCGCTGGCTTCTTGAAGAGCTTCTTCTAAAGAGAAACCGCAACAGAGCCCACAACAGCAGAGCAAGAAAGGATATTTACAAAGCAAATAGAAAAGAAAAAGAAAATGAAAACTACAAACAGCACTGTCTACTATTTTGTATACTACCGATACCGATACCGACTATGCAGTATTTCTTCTACTACTATGTACCACACACACACACACACACACACACACACACACACACATACACTCTACACACACATTTGTAAATGACATATGTAAATGCAAGGAAATTATTTGATATTTATTGTATTGTAATTAGGTTGCCGCTATACTCAAATTATGAATGCATTTATGTAAATGTCAGTCAGTACGTAACGCGCTACGTAACACGTAACGTCAAACGTAACTTAGTAACGTCTCTCGAACTTAAACTTAAACGTAAACTCAATGTATACCCTTAAATGCCACACTTTTCGTATACTCTTACTATCTCTCTCGCTATCTCTCTCTCTCTCTCTTTCACACACGCTCCCTCTATTTGTCTCACTCTTACACACTCTTATTCCCCGTCTGTTTCTCTCGCTGTCTCGCTGTCTAGTTAACCGTTAACTTCGTTCATTTTATGTACATGCTCCCAAAAGTAGGCAACACTTTCGACACTTTTCGACAACAGCAAGTTTACACTGCAAAAAAACACAGTGTGTGAACACAAATTGAGATTTCGATGAAGTTTTTCTCGGCACAGAAAGTCCCATCATTAGTTTTTTGCATACGGCGCGAATGTGATTCACAAAAAAGGGAAAAACAAAATAAAAATTTAAAGAGAAATTAAAAAAAATAAAATAATTAATAAATATAATAAAAAATAATACTACATACAAGTATAATAAATTGTTAGGCGCTGGTGGTACATATAATTAATAAATTACATATTTGTAGTTATCGATATGCTAAATAACCTCTGTTATAGTTAGTTAAAACTGAACAATTGAGACGAGGAGATCACAAATACATGCCCACAAAACATACCTACATACAAACATTACATACACTGTACATACAGCATAGATGCATTTATCGTTATCGAAAAATAATAATACAAAAATATACAAAATATTAAAATTAACAATTAAAAAGTAGAGCAATAACTTATACTACAAATATTATTCGATATGCCGATATATATCTATATCTATGAATATATATATATACGATTATCTGTATATTGTAGCCTACTTGTATCGAGCATTACGAGTATATTAGCCTTTAGCCCTGTACCAAAGAACAACAACAAAGAACTACAAATCGATCAAGAAATATGCCTACAAATTCGAATTATTCAAATAAAAATCAACTATTGAAATTGGAACTCTATTTTAATTAGTTAAATATACATTATAAAACATTGCATCCAACCTACTCAACTCAAAACTAGAACAATTTCCACTCTGGACCCTACTCTCTCTATCCCCCACTCTTTTCACCCTCCCTCTCACTTACTTTCTTGTGTATGAGCTTTGAGGCGACTTCAACAGTCGATAACTCGCCATTAGTGTTATTGTTATCGAACATTTATCGATTTTTTATTTATTTATTATGATTATTTTCCTAAATCACTGCCAATATCTGAGATTAGTCAAAAGTTTCTCGATTAAAATTACGCGTAGTTCAATTTAGTTTATTGCTAGCATACATTAGAGGTATTCCTGCTTACAAGAAAATTGCTAGAACGTTTGGTTTCCGTTTGTTGTTACGCATTTAAATTGTATAGCAGTTAGAGGTTAGTTAGTTTAATTATGCTAGGGGAATGCCCCTATTATTATTATATCCAATTTGTTTGAAGCCCATGACATTCAGAAGAACACAACAAAAACACAATCATATCATCTAACTGAATATCACATGACTAAATAAACAAATCGATACACTTCAAGTATGAATATGACTACGAATATTCATATTCGTATATGAATATGAGTAAAGCGACTAATTAAATAAGTTAGTAATTGTCTTTGTTTCAAATTCCACAAAATAACATAAAAAATGCATAGCTTTCGCTCGATTAATCGACTAATCGATAATTATTCGACAAGTTTATATTTAAACGACCAAAATTAAATCGATTTGTCGCTGCAATATTAGTTTGAGAACAAAGAACAATTCATAAGCATTATTAGCCACCCAAAAAAACTAGATATCGATTAATCGTTGTCGTTATCGTAATCGTTATCGATATCATTACCAATATCGTTAAGCTTAGGCAAATAAATATTTAATACATAAAGCATACAAGCGTCTCAGTCAGTCAACTGTGCTGGATAAGCGGGTACTCGATAAATATTCAAACACTCAAAACGAGTACTCGATAGTATTCAGACATAGAACGAAACGAGTATACTCGTTTGTATTCACGTTACGTTACTTAAATTATATTAGATATTGAGCAGACGTGTTATCGGGTACATTCGATTAATCGATTTATCGATACACGTTCGCTTTGTGTACATAACTAAGGGCCCCCAAAAAGTTCCTAAACTAGGAACGACGGGTAAAACGCATTAAAAACACGAGTTGCAAGTCAAGTAATAAACTTAATGAACGGTAAAGGACATTGCCACGCCCCCTACTCCCCGCCCCAACCCCATTTCCGACTCTAGACGGCAAGTGTGTACAGATATATACAATATATATATATATATATATATCTAGGTTCTAAGGCCGATACATAATAAAATCTGTATTATATATGACAACACATACTACTACAACTTACTAATACTACTATATATCTCTCTCTATATATATATATTCTCGATCCATACCAGAATCATGAGTAACAAAAACACGAACAGTTTAATCAAGCAATTAAGGACAAATCAGATAAATACAACACTACCCAACAAATCTACACAACAATTGACAATATATATAAATGACAACCCACACACACACACACACACAAACACACACACAGTTATACACACACAGACACAGATAGACTAACACTAAGGTTTGTTGGAAGCCAACATATCGGGGCTTAGAGCAAAAGATTAGCATAGCACCAACAATTTGAAAGACAAAACAAATCGATTACTCGATAACACGCATAATCGACTATTCGATTAAACGTTTATTTGATTGATTTCACTCACTCTCGAGTTCTAAATAAATAGTAATGGAACACTTGCCTTTCAACTAAACTAAACTAAACTAAACTTATTCTTAGCCTAGATAGTTTCAACAACAGAAGATCAGCAACTAATTGGTACATTGTCTATATATAAATATATCTATATATATATACTGTAGACTTATCTTACCAACAAAAAGAGAACACACTTTAATCATATTATCCCCGCCGTCGTGTACCCAAGAAATAAAAATGAAAATGAAAATAAATAAAAAATGGAAAGGAAATTAAGAAAAGCTTCAACTTTTTCTATACAACAAAAGAAAAAACGAGAAAAACTAGTAATTCTAATATGTAATTTAGCAAATTGTAAACTCAATATTAAAATACACACATACACACACCACACACACAGATACACAGACACACACAGAGTATGCATTAACTGTAGTTTTAAAGTAAGGCCAATTATGAATTTATTAAAGAACAGAGAGAGCATAAAACACACACAGAAACATACAGAAAATAATTTAAAATAAATTATGTTTGATGCTGCGATAAATGATAAAACTTTATTAATCAGTTAGAAACTAAATACACACAAACACACACACACATAAGTATTTAAAGTCTAGCAGATAAAACCAAAAAGAAAGCGCAAAATATTTAATTATTTAAAAGAAAGTCAGCAGTTAAAAAGTAGCTGAAAGTAAAGTAGGCCGAGAAGTTCCACATACGATCCACATACGATCCACAGCAGCAGCAGAGGCGAACGGAGAACGGAAACGGAGACGGAGAACAACAGCAATTTGAGGCAAAACATTAAAATTCGTGTAAACATTTTTTTAACAAGTTTGGTGATCTACGATATTGATTATTGATAAATAAATAATAATAATAATAAATAAATAAAAGTAAAAAAAGAAAAACAAAATACTTATATATATATTATATATATATAGATAAGCCATTATATATATACACATACATATACATATACAAATATATATATACATTATATATATTATACATATATGAACTAAATAAGTTTACAAGGTATTTGCATTAAACAAACAAAACAAAACAAAAACAACAACAACAAAAGCAACAAGAACGCAACCGCAGCAAACTAAAAACAAAATTTAAAAAAAAAACAGAAAAACAACAAACAAATAAGTAATAAATAATACAAATAAAAACATAAAGTAAATAAATAAATAAATTTATTATATACATACATAGAAGAATATTAAAATCGAGATGAAATTTGAGGTATGAGAAAAAAAGAAACGGGAAAAAACGATTATTTGAAACATGTTCATTATATATAAATGTCATTACAAATGTTCTTCAAAACTGCCTACCAATAAAATATATTTCAAATAATATGAAAATCAGTTTGTTTCTGTTCAAAGTACAGCGCTGCTTTGTTTATTCCAAGAGCTGCTGCATCGCAGTGTTGTTTAAATTTGCCTACTCAGCGTAGCAAGCGCAACCAACTTCAAGCAGCTCACATGTGCGCAGCTCTTAAGTGCGCTTTTGCGTTAACATAGTGCCCAAGTTTCTGCGCTAACATTGGCGTTGGTAGAGCAAGCAGTTGAAAGCAGTGCGCCATGTTAATGCCACCAAGCAGTGTTTGATTTAACGGCTGCCAGCAACATAAACATAAAATATTGGCAAACAAAACTCGCACACAAATTGCAAATTAAATGGAAATGCAATCAACTTAGCACAAATGGAATCAGTCTTATTTTACTTTGGTATTATTTCTTTTTTGGGCAAGGTCCTGGGCAGCCCAAAAGTAAAGCACATTCATTATGCGGCATTATTTATTTGCTGCTCATGCAAACTGAATACGAAATTTTTGACTGCTTTAATAGGGCCACAAAATTGTAGGGGCGGTGGTGTATTGGGTGTGGCAAGGGGGTGGAGGTGGCGACTGGGGACAACGCAATTGGAATCGCAGAGCCAGCTGCCCCATAAAATATTAAAAGTCACCCAAACACAGACACACTACGACTCACACACACACATGCACACGCACATACATGGCATGATGTAATCATAAGTAAGTATGTATTGGTTAACGAGCATTTGCTGGGGTCACATGAAGCATATACCGTTAGCACATACGTGTGTATGTACCTGCACACACCCACACTCTCCCACACCCACCCACATACACAGCTTTATGTACAGTTAGTTATTACTGCCCCGCTACAATTGGATTAAATCCAAGCGCTAGCGAAGCTTTCATGAAGAGCTTTCAGCCACCACCGCACTGCTTTGGCGCATGTGCTGCAGCCGCGCAGCCGACGCCAACGTCGGCGCCAGAGCTAACGCAGCTGCTGCTGCTGCTGCTGCTTTGGTGTTGCCTTTTATCGATTGACCCAATTTCCAAGTACATAGTTTCCCCGCCTCGCTCCCTCGCTCGCTCCCTCGCTCGCTCCCTCGCTCGCTCCCTCTCGCTTTATATGCTTGGCACCCACTCGACGCTTGCAAATTCCAATGGCTTCGTCCTTTCAACGTCCTTTCCACAGCAGCAGCAGCAGCAACGAAAGCTTTTGCAATTTAATAGCTAAATTCTTTGGGGGCAAAGGCAAAGCCTTGAAGCGTGTGTCCTCTTTGTGCCCTTTCCCAACCCCACCCCTCTCTCCTTTTTAGTGGTTGGGCAAACATAGTGTACATATTTTCATGTAGATTATAACTAGTTTCCACTTTCCCGTTATTAAAAATATGCTCATTATGTCATCAGCAGATTCAGCAAGGAAAAGCAAGAGGAGCGGCATGACCGAGGGGAAGGAAAAGGAGAAGGGGTTGTAGTGAGTCGGGAGTGCTTAACGAGTCAAAAATTGCAATTTGCTGGAATAACTGTTTTATTTTTGGCACAGGAAGCAGCTTTAGGGGAAACTTTGAGCGCTGCTAACTTAATAAACAGCTTAAACTGGAAACCCTAATTTTAGATGTTAAACTTTTCTGTTTAAAACATGTAAAAAACACAAAGTATAGAACTGTTATACAATCAAAAATTAGTCAACTAACTGTAAACTGGTACAAAACACTTAGTAAACTCGGCTCCTAACTGTTATACAAACTATCTATTGCTCCAGGTAAACAATAAAAGTTAATTTAACCAACACTTCAAAACAATTCAGCTTTTGTGCTTAAACAAATATGTACCCAAAAAGCATATGTATTATGCATGTCTGTATGTGTGTGTGTCGTGTTTATGCGGAAATTCATGTGGTTTTAGTTGTTTAATCTTGTCGAGTTTATGTTTTTGGGCATAAACAAATGTTTATCCGGTCCAAACGACCCAGAAACATATTTGTACACAAATAGCACAAGAAAAACCAGAAACCCAAAAAAAGAGAACAGAAAAACAAAGCGAACAGAGCAATAAGTTTTTCTTTTTAAAGTAATGAGTTGAAGCAGCAACAACAAAAACAAGAACAACGCAGATAATGCTGCTCAAGCATAAAGTGTGGAGTACACACAAACAAACACATACTCACACACACACGCACTCAAATGTGTGTGAGCACTTGTATATGACACGTGTAATTGACCTACTTTCCCTACGCGAAGCAGAAGCAGCAGCAGCGCGGGCAGAGAAACTGTGCATGCGTGTGTATGTGTTTGAGAGCCCAGCACAAGAGAGAGAGCTAGAGGTAGTGGGAGTGGGAGTGGAAGTGGGAGTGTGAGTGGCTGCGAAAGAGCTGCTGCAAATGGCGTAGGAAGGGGAGCTGCGTGCACTACGTATAACAGCTACAACGCAGTATAACAGTGGAAAAATGTGTATTTTTTATCCACTTTTTCTACTTCTTGTTATTGACATGTTAATAGTCACAATTTGTTTTCATTTGCCGATCAAAATTTATGCTGTCACATATACACACAAACGCAGAGAGCGTAGGCTACATCGAAGCAGGGAGAGGGAGAGCGAGAGCAGCGCTGCCACTGCTGTTGCCGAGCTTTTACAGCTCTGCCAAAGCTCGCTCAGCACACAAGCGAGTACATAGCTGGCATGTATGCCTGTGTGTATATATGTGTGCACATAAGCTTTGTAGCTGTAGCTTTGTGACTTTGTGGCTGGCGACAAATAGTTTTGTAGCCGACGACCTATTTATCGTGTAGCCGCTGTCTGCGTGTATCCAACAGATACGAGAAAAAAATACACACACTAATACACATACAGATACGCCCCTTTTTTGTTGTTCGCAGGAAAATGCAGTAGGAAAATTGTAGTAGCAAACAAAATGGAAAAGCAAACGAAACGGAAAGAAATCAAATTTAACTTTAGCTCTCTCGCTGTGTGTTATCAAAAGATACATTTTTGTCTGTAAGATTGTTCTGTTTGCTCATTGTCGCGACAATGAGATAAAGTCAATTAGCAGAAAACAAGCGGACTCAAGTGCAAAACGCTGGCAACAGTTAAAAAAATTAATTAATTAGCTAGAGACTCACACACACACACACGCACAGGCGTTGCCACATCTTGCACCATCATCATTATCAGCAGATGGCACCACTGTGCACAGTGGTACTGCTGACAACACTTGTAGTTTGCTGACAAAACGACAATTTTGACATGTTGAAAAATGTTTAATTAACTTTAAAGTCTGTAAAGAAATTATGTTGTCACTCAATCAAAAAAAGAAATTGCTCAGAAATGTAATTTTTTGCATTACTAGTGATGTAATTCTTCTGCGTCTCACTGTTGACATGGTAATTGTACCTACAAGATACATGGTCATATATTTACAGCAAGCTAATCGATCCAATTGTTAAGACGTTCGGTATTTTCGCTGCTGATGTAATCAGAAATGTCAGTCCGCCGTCTTTCCACTGTCCACTGTCCACAGTCCACAATCGCCTGCCAAATTGTCTGTCTACTTTATGACAGCAACAAAAGAAAAGAAAACAACAACAACAGTGGCAGTCATAAATACATTTACACTGTACACATGTAATATTCTTATAGATAGCGAGCACACGCTCTCCCTCTCCTTCTCTATCTATGACTTCTGCTGATGTTGGCCAAAAAAATAAATAAAGAGCTTTCGCTCTAAGTGCTCACACTGTTGCCCCTTCCCTTCCACTCCCCACCGCTTCCCCATTCGACACTGTCACCTTTTGTCGCTGTGGATTTATTTGAGTACGTGAGATTCTAGTCGCACTCAGACGAAGCTCAAATACTCTGCTCACGGAGCTTTAACTGTTCACTACTGTAAGTCTGCGAGCAGCGGCAGCAACAAAGGCAGCGGCAGTGCTCTTGCCGCCATTGCTCTTGGAACAACAGCCGACAACCGACAGCTCTCCTTCTTGCTCTCTCTCTCACAGGCAGCAAGCCTGGCAAATGACAACAACAGTTATTCATATATTTTTGTTGCTTATCTCGTGCTGTTTTGCACGTGTTGTTTTTGATCCTCAATGCTAATTTCGTGTTGTTGTTGTCGTGTCGCTGAGTTGTACAGTGGGCCAAGTTGGTTTTCGTCAGAAATTAAAAAATAAGATATTTGTTAAAATAAATTTTAATCGAATTATGGTATTCTTTAAGCTATATTTATAGTATTTATAGGTGACCTAAAGCATAGTTAACGATGTAGTATTTTAAAATAATGGAATGGCCCTACTTTCCACTCCAGTGATGGCTTTCAACAGCTTTCAGATTAAGCGGGTAAATCAAACTTAGCTTTACAGTTGGAATACAAACGTGCTCTTGGGAAATGTCTATGATTTGGTAGTAAATACAATAAAATATTTAACAATAGTAACTAACCTAAACGATATGATGGAATTGAATGATATTTGGGTATTACTCATTAAGCAAAAGCTCATCTCAAAGACTCGCTTAAGCCTGAACTAAAACTAGACTTAGGCTAATGCGCTATCAATCTGATCTCTCGGGACTGGACATGGGATCACCGCCAAAGGTTTCCGGCTTAGAGGCGAACGAGGAACTGGCTGTGACTAGTGACTCCTCGCGTCGCCGTTTCTGATCGCGCTGGTGACCAAAACGCTTGTTACGCTTCATGTTGGTAAACCGCACATAGATCTTGCCACGCCTCTCGGTGCGATAGAAACAGAGTTGTTCCTTGGGAAAGAGCTGAAGAATTTCCCGTTCCAAGAGATGACTACGTTGCAGGGTCAAATGCAGCCGGTTATCCTCGTAGTAACTGCAAATCAATTGGATCAAAAGCAATCGCTGAACTGCATCCAAGGCCTCATTGTGGCCCAAACGTTCCAGCAGCGATTGGGCCTTGATGGGCGAGGCCTGAAGTATGGCCAAGACGGTCACGCCGCTCTCCACACTCCCATCCAGTTCGGGTAGTTCTGGTTTGATCAGCTCCGAGGTAACCAGTTCCGTGTGCACCAGTTCCGTGTGATCGCTAAGCGGCAGTGGCACATTGAAACCGGAACAGGCGTCGCCCTCCTCGTTGAGCGACACAAACGGTTCCGAAGGCAATTGCTTACTGCACTCATCGATCAAATCGTTCTTGGAATGACTTTTGTTCAGCTGCAGCGGCGGAATGCTGGAACTCAGCGAGCACTGACAGCCCGTACAGTGGCCACTCAAACGCTCTCTGCCGTCCCGCTCCAGCGGAACGTCTGGCAATGGCACATTGATCCACCTACGCCAACGTTCCAAGTGATGCTCAAAGCGAATTCTGGTTCCGTAGCGAAAGTTCCTCAAAAGCTCGTTCAAGTGGTGACGTTTGAGCATCTGCAGCTCCTGTGTATTAATGGCCTCCTCTAAAGAGTGCAGAAAGAGTGATCGATATATCGGTAAGAATATCGGTTTGAAATGCCATCAGTAACTGTAAATTGTTTACCTTGCAAATGCGGCAAAAGTTCGCTTACATTCCACGACTTTAACAGCTGCGAGAGCTCCTCGTATTCTTGGCTACCGTTATTCATAACGTTGCTATACATGTGTAAGTATGTGTGTGTGTGTGTGTGTGCTATGTAAATGTTTTCATACGCTCTTGTTAGCGGCGTACATCCTTTCGTCACGAACGAAACTGCGGCACTGAATTTTGCAACAGGCGCGAAGCGCGTACATACCCTCCGCCTCTATACCTGTGTAGACACACACACACACGTACACAGGCGTACGTACATATCATCCACTCACACACACACAGACGCACGCACACAATCTGCTGCTGTCGTCGTCGTCGTCGCTGACGTCGCTGCTTGTGTGCGCTGTACATACACGTACATAGTACAGTCATGCCATCGTTTCATCGTTTCGTTATTTCGTCGTCGTCGTCGTCAACGTCGTTTCTTTTTTCCATTTTTCGTTTTCAGCTGTGTTTCGTTGTTTCGTTGTTTGCTGTGCTCTTTGCGTCGTCTTCATCGCTTCATGTATGCACGCCAGTGGCGTAGTTGTCTAAGCAGCAAGGGGAAAAGGGGGTTTGCTGCCACCTTAGCTGTTTCTTGTGCACTATTCACTACTACTGTTTACTTCGAAACAGTTTATCTGCTTTGACCCCTCCTTGAAAAACTTTCAGCCTACGCCACTGCCACTGCTGCTGCTGGCACGTATGTAAGTATGTTTACATAATGCATACATTTACACCTCGCATGTATCTATGTATGTATGCATGTATGCACGCTTGTTGTGGCTATGTAAATACATACAAATACATACTTTGTATGTAAACATACTTATGTACATACTTACAGTCGCAGTCGTAAGTTTGTTGACAAAAGCTGTTTAAATATTCGCACTTCCCTATGCGGGAAAAAAGCTAAAACAATGGCATGAATTGCATTTTTAGCGGTTTTTTTTAGTTTCTGCTGATGTACATGGGGAGTTGGCTTAAACTCCTTGTACATAAATATGTATTTAATAAGGAATTAATGTATGTAACTCTTTAGTAACCTTTCAACCTCTGCGTGTGTGCGTATGACACGCCCCTCCCACTGTGTACGCCCCTTACTGTCTAATGCACTCAGCATCAGCAGCAGCTGTGCAGCTGAATATCCCCTCCCCTAACACCACCACTCCCCCTCCCCCTCCCCTTCTTTCTTTTACTCTCCCTAAGAGCGTTTTGAAGTCAGCGGGAAAGTCGCAGTGAAGAAACCGAAGACGTTGGAGTTTTTGTTGTTGTTGTAAAGTAGCCAACGCTACGCAGGTTCAATGAACTTTTTTGTAATGTTTTCCATTCTTCAGTGTCTTCTCCCCCCTTCCAAGTCACTGTCCCTCGCTCTTCTCCTCAAACTCCTCTTCTTCATCTTTTTTTTTGTTTACTTGGCCCGCTTTACTGTCGTCTCCGTTGTCGTTGTTTCTGTCGTTTTTTGGGCTACGACTTGCTGGAATTGCTTCACCCATGTATTTCAAGACCCTGTACTAGGGGAGTACACAGGGTCTACTTGGTTATTGGGCCAATCATGACTGCCTTTTGGCTTGCTCTACTCGCACACCAAATACAGGGTCTGTTACCGTCGAGTTTGCTCCTCCCAAGCTGCTTCGAGGTTACTTTGGTTTAGGGGATTCACTTCTTATGACAAAAAAAACCGCTGCTCACTTTGGTTGAGCTCAGTTCCAAATGCCTTCATTATCTCCGTGTGTGAATACACCTAATGCATGTATGTGCGTTTGTGTGTGTGTGTGTGTAGGGCAAAAACCCAATCTTCAAAGTTAAATGAAAATACGGATACGGATGTGAGTTTTCTTTGCTCCTCCCCTTCCCACCGCATCCACTTTCCTATCCTTTTCTCCTCCCTTTTGCCTTCCGTTTCAATTTACCTCAATTTTCCTACCTGAATGCAATCAACCTTGGGTTTTCCTCTAATGAGTTCTACATTTTTGGATAATCTTAAAGTGAAACACGAAATACAAGACGTTTTTCCCTCTAGATACTACGGAGTGCCCTTGTGCGTAATCATCTTTCGTTTCCAATTAAGCACAAATTGTTTGTCTTATCCAGAAAGTCAAGCTAAAGATACTAATTAAGAGCTGTAGATACAGGCACAAAAGATTCATTAGCGGGGGCATATAGATACATAGCTATCATTTTTCAGTCCATCATATTGATATCACTACCGAGTACTGCCTAAAACTGCTACAAAGCTAACAATATAGCTATATATTATACTTTATATATAATATATATTTTAAGCTAATTGAGACTAATGAATCGTTTAACCTTTCGTTGCTTTTACTTGCACTTGAAAAGTTCTCAGATATTTCTTATTATTCATCTGCTAGTTGGACATTCTTAAAATATTTTTAGCTTTTTTATAGCTACATAATCGAACGGCTGCCGTTTTGGGCTTTAGCGTTCTGAAAAGGAATTGGACTCGAAATTGATAAACTTGGATTAGGATTATACAACTATATAGCACTTATAGGTAGCTAAAAGCCCAGTACTTCAGTTAGCAGTTTAGCAGTTATTGTCATCAGTTGAATGGGTTGGAATTCAATGAAATTATGTGATCTAATGCTAACGACAATGGTAATGGTAATGAGCTCGAATGTCTCAACGGATTTCGCATGGAAATGGTCGTGATTCGACTGAATATCAAGTGACAAATCGACGATTAATCACAAGGCAAACGGGTTCTGAATTGCAGTGCTTGCCACCCCAGATACAAAAGTATCTCTGTATCTCACAAACTAAATTGCATTCCGGAAAACGAATTGTTGTTCTTTTCTTGTGAGCCAAGTTGTCCAATTCTAAATGAAAATTCCTTCAGGTAGCGTTGCGGGAAAAACAAAAGAAAATCGCATACATACAGTGGGAAAATGGGAAAAACATGCGCAGTAAAAATAACTTGAGAGGGGGTTGCTACAGGGTCGTCAGGGGTGCAGAGGGGCGTGGTGGAAAGGAGAGGAAAGGAAACTGAAACTTGCATTGCGCTGCATACAAAAAATATCAGCACAGTGGGACGACGCTTAGCAACAAACCAAAAACGATAGAAAAAAAAAACAAAAGAAAAAAGGCAAGAACTGATAAGGGTGCTGCCTCCCTGCTCTAATCAATTCCATTGCGGAAATAGCCAGAGTCTTGTGTGTGTGTGTGTACATAAAGAAAACTACATGCTTGTGTTTAGCTACATTACAAAGACACAAACTGCGCAGCTTTTGGTGGCAGTGACAGCGGCAGCTGTTCACATTTATGCGCAATTTTCACACAACGTTTTGTTGGGGAGCCACACACTCGCTCTCTCACTCACTCTCTTCCTTACTCTCTCCCACTGTGTTGTTCCAAGAGCAAAGGCTGCTTCCATTGTATTGGAAACGGCTTAAAATTCGTCACATGTCTGCGCTGAGCTTGAAATGCGCTACGCTTACTGCGGCTTAGCGTCCCATACGCGCGAGACATTTTGGGAAGCTTAAAAGCTGTGCGACAAACAAAGCCAAAGGCAAAGACACACACACTATGACACTCACACACACGCACAGAGGCAAAGTTAAGCGACGTCAGCGACAGCGAAGCCAGCGACGACGTCAGCGACGACGTCGACACGAAGAGTACTCTGTGTAGCCATTGTTGTTGTTGTCTCTCGTTGACCTACACTAGCTTCCCCTACAGAGCAAGCACATACGCACACACACAGCCAACTGCACATAGTTATATATGTATGTATGTATATGGAACGCATTTTTCGGTTGGAACTGGAGGCTAAGGCAAAGGCTGCGCACATTCGCCAACGATTATTCGCTGGCATTAGACGCGCACATTCGGACGGACGGTGGACAGTGGTGAAGGACTCGCAAAATCTACGATATAGAAAATAAGAAAAAGCTGAAAAATAAAGTGGAAAACACATGGATCAACTTATACGGAATGTTATGCAGTTTTTCATAAATCTTTGATAAGAATACAGTGAGAAATGTAAGTATGTAAAATCACAGCTTTTGTGTGGGAAGTCGCTGAGAAAAAAATTATTTAACTAGCTGCTTACAAATCAATGTATAAAAATCAAAATACACATATATAAAGTTGGAATTTGAACCTAAACCGATTGCTTAGTTCACAGGCCCCGTGCCAGTGCAGTTTCCGCTCTCCCGCCATCGACAAAACCTCCTCTAATTAGTCACTCGTGCATATTTCAAGGTTTTCCAGTTGTTAAATAACTACACTCTTTGTTGTAGTTGAGCAAACACATAAACAAACACGCACACACACATACTGTGCGGAATTCGTAACTAAAGTTCAAAAGCGCAATGTTCAAAGCTGAGCTTAGTTACAAATACCATTACACACACACATACATACACAGAATAGAGAGCAACTCAATTAAAAGCAAAACGGATGTGCAAAAAACATGTTTTACTTTTTTCTACTATTATGCCCATTGTGCGATGTGAACACACAGTATTTTTCTATAGCCAACTTTCTAAACACAAATCATGTGTAATTTAGTAAACAAAATTAATGTTAAATATTTCAAAGATACATAGATCATCTGCACGATAAGTAAGTAGGTCAATGAGCTTTACACTTTTGCTCTTTTCCCCAAGAATGCAAGACAAAAGTCGCTCTGTTTTGGTTCACCACAACAACAAATCCAATCAGAAACGGACTCGCCAATTGGAAGCAAGACTTCCAATCCAACGGTTTACCAAATGAAATGGAATGCTTTCCACGCATAAACAAATTGTGGACTGCGTGTTGTGGATTATAATTGAAAGATTGAGGATACAAATGTGATCGTGCTTGGAGCGCATTAACTTTTGGCCCCAAAAAGCAAAAAAATATCATTTCGTTTGCGTTTTGTGGTTAAACATAAACAGAAGAATGAAGAGACAAAAGGGGCATAAAAGATGGGAAAAACTAAATGAAATCACATGCAACACACGTTTTGCTCGTAAAGGCGGTAGAAGACCAAAGAGAAGCAGCAGCAGCCACAAAAAGCGCGCAGAGTAAGAGAGAGGGAGAGTTGCTTTGGTCAGCTTTCTTTCGTTTTACGAGTGCGTGGCTTTTAATTTTCAACATAAAACATATAACGCAATAAAACAACAACAGCAACAACGTAGCAAAGAGAACCAAACGCAGCAGCTACAAGAAGTAGAAGCAGAAGCAGCAGCAGCTGTGGCGTCATCGCCAAAAATTTGTTTCGCTTTATTGAAACTCGTTTGGTTTCTCTTTATGTTTGACGTTGATGTCGTCATCATGCAAGTAGCACAGTGTGTCGAATGAGCTTTTTTCAAACATAGAAAATAATTCACAGTCCAAACTCTTTGCTTGACCCACTGTGCATATACAAATGCGAAAACGCAAAGAGCAATCAGCGATAGGCAATGGGCAAAAATAAGAACAATGAAATTAGTCATTTGATGCAATTTCCGCCCACTTTACGTTGCTAGGCAACAACAAGAGAAGCAGCAAGAAAAAACTAAAATGTAGTCGCAGCTGCAGCTGTGGCTTTCGCATGACAAGTGCAAAAGCAACAACTACACCGAGGACCCACTGGTGCGACAGGGAGGGGAAAACAGCAGGTTGGTAGCTTGGTAAGAAGAGGAGGGCAATGTAAAAAAACGCGCGCATTTGCACCAATAACCCAGTTTCAGTTTCTAGTTTGCACTTATAAAGCAAAAGTCTCTCTATGTATGTGTATGTGTGTGTGTAAACATGTGCAATGTGCTAGGCACAAGAAGTTTTGAAGAAGAAGAAGTAGAAGTGGAGACAAGAACAGCAGAAGAGAATTGCAATACAGCGAGAGAGAGGAAGAGAGTGCGATACAGCAAAGTTGTTGCTGTTTTTGCTTTGGCAAATAACAAGTTTTCTAGTTGAGCAAAGTGATGACACACTTTAACACACACACATGCATGCATGCTGATTGGCAACTATTTACACACACACACACACGAATATACGTATGTATTTGCTTCCTGCGGTCACTGGTCGTTCTTCCTCCCTCCCACTTAACTAATCAGAATCTCTGCCGCTGGCACACTTTCTACCACACACACAGGCAACTGCACGTTTTCTAATTAGATTTGTTTTCATCAAGCATTTTGCATACGCCCACTCCACTCCTTAGTCTCTTCGAAGCCCGTTATCTTTGCAATTTATCTAAGCATAAAGTCAGCATATTTTTATTTGTTTGTTTTGCTGGTTTTTCACAACTTTGATACAAATCTTTTCATTGCGTTTCAATGAAAAACCATCAAAGACGGAACAATTTTCAACCAAGTAGCGCGTCAAAGCTACAAAACTACACAGCGACGTGCAACATACACACACACATACACACACGTACGATGACTACAAAAAAAAGCACAAAAGAGAGCAGCAGCAATAGCAGCCACAAATTGAATGTGTGTCAACGACAAAACTACACCAACACATACACACAGGAAAAAAAATATTCTCGCTTATGTACAACAGCAAAAGGAGCTTTCACGAAGCTTGAAGCGCTGCTCTCGCATACATACACACACATAAATACATAGCTTATATTTACTGTACTTGCGCGCGGGCTTATGTAAAACTGGTTTGTCGCCGTGTTGCTGTCGCTGGCGTTGCTGTTGAATCATTCGTGCGTCGAACGTTGGACCGTGCGGTTCGTTGAGCGCTTATAGCGCTTTGGAAAATTACAATCAAGTGAAAAATAAAATAATAAAAAACCAAGGAGAGCAGCAACACACAATACATACACACACTTAAACAAATGAGAACATAAAGAAAAAAAAAAACTACTCGACTCTGCTGAGCGAAAGAATCCGTCCGCTAACGTGGAAAATAGTTAAATAGTGGCGCGGCATTTGTTGGTGGTGGTGGTTGTGGTTCAGTGGCGCGGCGCAAAGCAACGCAACGCTTTGTGGCTGCTGCTGCTGCTGGTGGTGGTTTTTTCTAGTGAACTTTGCCTGGAGACAATACATGTGTATGCATATGTGTGTGTACGATTTTATATCATGTGTGTATCATGTGAGCAAAGCAAATAAAAATTAAATGAAAATCGGATACAATTGAAACGTGCATGCACAAGTCAAGAAAAAATAATTAAATAAATTCATGGAAAAGCCCGCGCATTACGTAAAGAAAAAATATGTATTGAAAAATGTAGAGGGAGAGAAGATGAAAGTTGCTGCTGCTACACTGCCTCAAAGAACCAGGAACTTGAATGACACATTTTTGAATCGACCGACAATTACGCAACTTGCAAATGGCGCTGAGTAAATGGGAAAAACGCGCTGCCATCTCACTCTAACGGCAGCGCGCTCGTCGATTTAACTAAGCTGACACACACACACATTTATTTCGACAAGTTTGAATGGCCTTTGCATGTGCTTTTTATTATCGGATGACGGCAAGTCTGAAAGAAATATGTACATGTGTGTATGTGCTTGTCTACATATTTCTTCACCTAAATTCGAAAGAGAAACAAAAAAAAAACGAAAAGCTCCGGACAACGTCATAATTTATGAAACGGCAAGCAACACACACAGATACATATACGCGAATTCTAACGAAATGCTCGCTCTCTTATTCATTCGTTCGTTAAGTTGGCTTTTTCGTCAAGTTTGCGCTCGTGTATTGCTTTCGGCGTTTGCTTTGTGTTTGCTCGCGCCATTTGCAGCTGCACAGCGAACAAAGTTGGCCGCGTTTTTCGGTTCGTGTCGCAAGCTTTGTCGGCAAGCAGCAGCGTTACAGAAATCTAATGGAATTTTTTTCTTTCTTTCTGTGTGCTGCTCGCTTGCGCCTCCGCGTCGCGCTTTCAGTGTATTTGTTTTACAAGTTTTTCCACACGAGCTAACGCTGCTGCTGCGACGCTCTGGTACAACGACAACATTCTATCGATATTTGTAACGTGTGTAAAGCAACAAAGTTGAGGGCTTTTATTTATCAACGTACTGCAACCTATGTGGGAGCGAGACGGGGACTTACTGTTCTTTTCTAGTAGTCAGTCTTTTTCTCTCTCCTATACAAATTGCGGGCGTATCAACATGTTCAATTTAAACCAATATATTGTGTGCTATATCCTAGTTGTAAAAACAAATACAGTGTTTACTCTTAAGATGGAATATGTTTGTAATTGTCTCACCATTTTCAATCACTTGAAAATTCAAATAAAATATTGCAGCCTATGAAACGTTTTCTTTTATTACACATTTTATCATTCCCTCACACACACACACACGCTCATAATGTACGCATTCATATCTCTCTAGCTCTGTCGCACGCATACGCTTTATCAAATGTGTACGCTGCTTTTTCCACGAACGCGAGAAAGGCAAGAGGCAAGCGACGAAACCGTTACGACTAGCAAACAACAACGACAGAGAACACTGAACAAACGGCGACGGCAGTTTTTTTTGTATTTTACTTTTTCTTGTTTCTGTTTTTGTTGTCTTGTTGCTAAGTCAGTCATACGTGTATGAACGTTTGCTAGCATGTGCGTGTGTGTATGACGGAATGAAACTGTACTGTGGGTAGAAATAATACTTTTTCTAGTTTGGAGAGCGAGCAACAAATGGGTCGCTCTCACCACAAACACACACACAGGGAGTTTGTGTGTGTGTGTCATTGTAAGTGGTGATTTTTATCGCTGAAGAAAGTTGATTAAGAAGTCATTTGGTAGGCGCTTTTAACATCTGATGCCTGCGGTTGTTTCCAATTAGCAAAACGCTGCTAAACAAGCAGCAACTCATTCTAATTGGAAATTGAATCATTCGATTCCGTCGGCAATCTTTCAATTTACAAAATAAACAAGTTCGCTACAATGTTCACACACACACACACACGTAGCCTGACAGGTGAGAGTCTAGGCTGTGTATGTGTGTGTGGCTAGGCAGTTTTGGGGTGCTTGTCATATGTGTGTGTTTGTGTATGAGTGGAACGAACGGGAAGCGAGATCATGTGGATCATGTGCCAAGAGAGACAAAGAGAGCCATACACAGTGGGTCAAGTAATTGTTTTGAAACAGAAAAAACTATTTTATTTTTAAATTATAGTTTAATAAAATTTAACAATAAAAATGGAGTACTCTATGTATGTACATATATACATTTTCTGTTAATTGCTTTGTGGGAATAATTACTTGACACACTGTATGCACTGCCCAATTACATTCTCATGGGCTGTGCACACGTCAAAATTATCTCCGTGTCCGTTTTTTTTCCATCACTTAAAATGACTAACAAATTGCATAAGTTTTTATTGTTCTCGTTGTAAATATTTATATTATTGTTGATGATGCAATTTTTTTTGCTCAGCTTATGTAGAAAATGTGTATAAATTTAGTAGCCGTGACTCACACACTGATCAGCGCGCAGTCGAAATGTAAAAAGATGAGAGACGGAATTTAGGGAAAATTTGTGTTTGATCCTAATTCTTGCTAAAACTAGAATTTTTCCGATATTTCTCACAGGTTTTTCTTGTATATAAAATTTGTTTTCATTGAATTCCTCTAAAAACAGCTAAATATAAAAAACTAGCTAAAGTTTTTAATTGCTTGCAGCTGGAAAACATGTTTAAACCATTTTTTTTTTTCAAGTACGACTCATTAACATTTAGTTATTAGCCAAGTTTGCATTTGAGCGAGCGACCGAGAGAGGTAGATCGAGAGCGGGATAGCGCTAAAGTTGCCATGAAATCACGTATACGTGTTCAACTATTTCCATAGACTTCACTCATGTATAATTAATAAATATTGTTGTGTTTTGTATTTTGCATTCAAACATGGAGTTTTGCAACAAAGTCTCAGGCCCTGAGACTGAGACTTAGATCAAGACTTGGAACTGTTAACAGTTACTGGGTCTCTCGCTCTGTGGGGGCCTCAAACTACAGAGAAGTTGACCTTGGAGCACAGCAACTTGAGTTTGACGTACAAAAATAATAAAAACTGACTCGAGCCAGACAAGTAAAAATACCAAAATCAGTACAGCCAACTGTATAGCTTTTTCTGGTGTGAAGTACAAAAATAGCTAACTATTTGATAGCTAAAAGGCTGCTTTGGCAGCACTGGTGTACGAGTTTTGTTTGTCGAGACTGTTGCTCATTAGCAAACCGCAATGCGACTCCAAATCCACATTCTAACAGATGACGCCATTTTTGTATCTGACGAATCTTTTGGAAGCGTTCCAATGAGCCATGACGAGCCACGCCCACACTTAAAAGCCACATACAACAAACACAAAGCGAGTCCAAGTTTTGAAGGCCCTGCGAGCAGCTGGTTTTTCGGCTAAAATAGCTAGATTTTAGCTATTTTTGGCGGTAGGTCAGCTAGCTTGTGATGCAGGGTATCAAAGCTTCGGGTATACCCAACTTTACACAGCTTTAGCTGAAAAACTCAAGTAACTTTTGCGATCTGTAATTATAGGCAAGCTTTTTGCAGTGTATTTGTATCTGTTAGGTTGTATCTTGTATCTCGCTAGCTGTAGCTTTGTATCTTTGCAGCTTTGTAGTTTCTATTCTCAATACAAACGCTCACATTTTGGCATTTAATAAGAAGTTGGCCTTGAAGCAACCACTTGGGTGTGTGTGTGTGTTGGTGTGCGTGTGTGTGTGTGTAAGGTTTGAGCTTGGTAGATTTTGTTGCTCGACTGGAGAATCAAATGTGTATTTAGATACGTTGTATCTACAGCGTCTAGACTATGATAAATGGGATTAAGTGCCTGTAGAACTGTGTAGATTCTGCCAACCAGTTCTACTAAAATAACGGACTCTTTTTTGGCCTTGTCTTTTAGCCATTTATGAATGTAGATTCCATTCAAGTGAATAAGCTCTGAATTAAATATTTAAGAATTCTAAAAAAAGTGAATAAAAAGCTATTACTTTAAGATTTGCGAAGAATTGGAGCAGAAGAATTCAATTAGCTTGTAGTTGAAACTAGTTTGAAGATCTACAGTTGAGTAGAGTACACTTTTGAGCCAATATGATATAGTGGTTCGATCTAATCGAGTTAGAAGAATCCCCTTTTCTGCAGTTTCAATATTTATTCATT
Source organism: Drosophila nigrodunni (assembly GCA_020829145.1). Classification (NCBI taxonomy): domain Eukaryota; kingdom Metazoa; phylum Arthropoda; class Insecta; order Diptera; family Drosophilidae; genus Drosophila; species Drosophila nigrodunni. Next base: position 11,373,238 of record JACVCZ010000005.1, read on the forward strand.
TCTCGGGCATACTTTAAGAATTACTTTGCTTTAACGCCCCCAGACCTCGACCTGATCCTTGATGCCATAACCGCGCTGTGAGGTAAACTCAATGGTAGCGCCCTTTGAGCCCGGTCCGCCGGCCGTAAGCACGGCCGTGGCGCCATTGTTTTTCTTCTTGTCGGTGATCTTAATGGCCGTGATGGTCAAAGCATTCAGATTATCCTGAAGAGTGGAAAGGAGATATAAAACTCTATGTAAAAGACTTGAGTGTTTTTAAACCCACTTTTTGCTTGAACACGTATTTCTTGTGCTGCACAACGCCCAGGAAGAAGGCCTTCGATACGATGTCCTTGGCAAGCTGATAGTCATTGGGTCCCACTTCGCCCCAGGCGTAGTCGGTGCCACCATAGACACCGACTAGGAGCACACTGCAGAGCACCAAACACAGCAAAGTCAGGGAACTTAACGACTTAGCCATTTTCTCTCTGAACTATTAACGATTCTGATTCTTGGCGAATTTTCAGTCGCCTTTTTATGGCAAAATGACAAAACTGATAAGTTGCGATATTTCAGAAAGCCGCTAAATACTACACGCGTAGTGGTTGGACCCTGTACTAAAAGTGCACACAGGGTATGCTAAGCAAAGCATTCTTGGATTCGCTTCTAACTTAAAAATATCATTAAAATTGCATGACTAACTCAAAAGTTATGCAAAAACCAAAATTTAAACTTCCAAAACGGCATAAATTGGTTAATTTATTTAAAACCTCTGTTAAGTTCAAAAAAACATTTAGCTACAGGGTCTAATCAAGTCAGTTGTAGCCTTTTTTTAATTACTTTAATTTTATCAACAGCTTTTCTTACACTTTTATTAATTATTTGAGCATTGTACAAACATGTTGCGCAATACAATGACATTTTATCGCCATCGATAACTCGTAATATCCACTTAAGTTCCGAAATTCCCAAAATAAACAACACTGCTTAAAAAACTTTTCTTTTCTTTGTGATACAAATAGACCACTCGCAATAGTTGTTAACTTTAATTAAGCAGAGGAAACAAATTGAGAGCCACAGTGGCATTGTTATCAGCTAGTGACGAAAGTAGGCAGAAAAAAAAGACAACTAAGAGGGGAACAAATAGAAAAGGCAATCAAGTGACGAGGGGGAAGAGGTGGTTGGAAGAGGAGCGGAAGAAAACAAGAGTTGTAGAGAACTAGTGACGAAAGCAGTCACTGTTAAGAGGACACTTAAGACGGATCCTTCACTTACAGCTAGTAAATTAGATTCGTTGGAAGGATTAACCCTAATCAATTAACAGTCAGTTTAAAGCATAAGATATAAACTAGTCTTAGCAACTGTCACTTCAGTTTTCACTGCTTAACTGATGACAGTTTTCAGCTTAAACAAACTGAAACTTAACATTTCCTGGACATTTCAAAAGGACACTTAAGCAGGATCCTACAGTTATAGCTAGTAAATTAGATTTATTTAAAGGATTAACACTAACCGATTAAAAGTCAGTTTAAAGCATAAGATATAAACTAGTTTTAACAACTGTCACTTCAGTTTTCACTGCTTAACTGATGACAGTTTTCAGCTTAAACAAACTGAAACTTAACATTTCAAAAGGACACTTCAAAGGAAGCCATTAAACTAATTGCACTAGGGAATTGAACGAATTTAGAGCATTACCAAATTTAATCAGTTGTAGTTAAAATGCGGCAGGTTAAACTGTTTGTCGCCTGGTTCCTCGCGCTACACGGACTCATCAAATTTTACCCCGAATCCGCAACTGGGAAGCTCACAACTTGCCGTTTTTTACAGACTTATAGTGTGCTATTTAGTCTACTGATGTTCTTTAGTGTGCCCTCGATGTTCCTCTACTTGATGGTGGATAATCCAAAATTTGTCTCCAACATGAGTTCAAATTGTGTGAAATGTGCGATCCTCTTGGATGGAGTAGTACACGCGATAGCTGCTTTATCGACGCTCTACTGTACGCAGTTGCTGCAGCCCAGAATTCGGGGCATTTTTAACAAACTACAGAAATTAGAGTTGGATATAGAACCCTTAAAGGATCGGCGACATCTTAATGTGAAACTCTATCTGAAAGTCTTTCTTACCTCTTACCAATTTGTCATTCAAATTTTGTGTGTCTTTTGGATTTGGCCAGAAACAATTTCTATTGAAACTCTGGTACTTTTAAGCAGATGTTGTATATTTAATCTGATCGCTGCCATGGGCACGTTGACATTCTTTATACTCTGGAGAATTTACTGCTGTGGAGTGGGTATACAGTGTCAGTTCGTGGAGCGGTTAAAACTTAGCGAAAGTCTACAGCTTTTTCGAAAAAATCAAATTTTTCTGGATTTGTGCGCTGAGTTTTGTCAGCTTTTTGGCGTTCCCTTGTTCTGTAACCTTTTGGTTGTGATTTCCACGGGCATTTTAAATGGCTACTTCTTCGCACGTTTACTCTTTGATCGTGATCACTTGCTGATCATCACACGGCAGTTTCTACTCATGGTTGTGCCTGCATTTGCTGTGTATTCCCTCACAGAGTTTTTTCTGCTCAATCATTTAGCTAAAGCTGTTGCCGATCTGCCAGAAAGTACTTTAACTATCTTGATACAGTCGAGGTATGGCCATAAAAATGTGGAAAGATCGGTAAGTGAATTTTGTTCACTTTTTGTCATAAATAATCCAACTCTACTCAGTTTTCTTACAGCTCGATTGGCTGATTCTACAACTCAGTTGTCGGAGCACAGATATACAGACTTTTGGCATGATTACACTCAATCAACGTTTGTCTTTTGTGGTAATGACTCAAATCATACTCAATGCGATCTACATGGTACAAAACGATTATAACATTTTTATGTAAATAACTTTTAGCTTAAGAGTCGCTCAGACGACTGTTATATACTTGACTATGTAGCCTACACTAAGACTTTAAGACTTGAACAACGATTTCTTGGCACTTTATTAATAAAGCTATTACACCCCACAGCACTGGGTGCTCCAAACTACTCAAGTAACAGAGTTTTAGTTTCTTGTACTAACTTGTTTCACGTTAATGGACTTTTGGGGGCTACGTGACAATGGCAACAAGTCAGAATAGAAATTTGCGGTTCTAGATTTAAGATTTTACACAAATTAAAATGCTGCTGTTGTGGGTCACGCGAACAGTGCCGTACAGTGTGTTCTCGACAGTGTGTACTGCTGTGTACTACACATGACATCAAAGTTGATGTTTTATGCGAGTGTTGTGCTAGTTTTGAACTCATTTGTCCATTTGTCCAATTGCCAAACGACATGCGACTGCCACAAAACTGCAGATTTATGGCGCCACAAAGGCAACAACAACAGCAACACTAACAACAACAAGCAGAGGAGCAACTACAACAACTTTGGGGGAACCTAATTCCTTTTTGGCGAGAGTGAATTGTCTGAGAAGCCGACTGAAAGATGTGGCGTGACTTGTCCTCGCCTGCCTGCCGTGTTTGCTGACACTTACAGTGCGTAGCATAAGTTTGTTGATAGGCAGAAGTAGTTCACACATAGCAGGGTGTATAACAAACGATTGGGAGTTTAGTTCCTAAGTTTAACACAAAAAATGGCTTAAGCTAAGTACCAAGAGCATAAAATTCTATACTTAAAGTAAATAAAAGTAAAGAATTACTCACCAAACTGTAAAGTTCATCAAAAACTTGATGAAATAGAGCACTGAAAAACAAAAAGTGTAAGAAAAATCAATAAAATTTCAATTTAATTTTGGTTTGGTTAGAAAACTTTTGCCTACCACTGTCTGTTAGTTTAGCTCTTTGTGTTAACAGCGAACTCAAATGAATTTTGAGCACTGTAATTCTTTATTATGACTATGTAGGTGGGCGGGGTCTGAGATAGATCTATCTATCTATCTGTCTATTTGTCTAACTGTCTATTCTCTCGGCTCACTAATTGCTATTAATCAGTTGGGAGCTGACGTCAGTTGACAGTCTCATTCAATCAGCAATTATGTCGTGCACTATTGACCGCAATAACAACAAGATCTGTGGGTTTTATGAGTCGGTTTCAATATGGTTACTATATGTATGGCCCGCTTCGATTTCTGTACAGATCTTGGGGCGAAAACCCGAAAAAAACACTTGACAAATGCGTCGAGAGCAGCTACTTGAATGATCAACCGACTTGAGTGACTGTAAAATACGCTAGAGCTAAGAAAAGTTCTAAATTATGACTAAAAGAGTTTAGCGAAGCTTCAGCACAAGATACCCATATACAGTTACTCAATAATTACAGGGTACAACGGCTAAATAATCGCCTTGCTCCATGTAGTCATTTGAAAAGCGATTCAACAAAAATTTAAAACAATTTAACTTATGTCACGTCACGTCAGTCGATGCGAAACGACACGAGACGCGACGACCCGCAAAGCGGGGCATTACAGGGTAGCAGGGGGCGATGGCCCAGGGCCGAGGGGCGGGGGATAGAACAAAGTACCGCAGTGCACAAATTGTATTGTGTCATGCTTGATCTGTGTACAACGACAATGACAACCACAACTAATACAGCATGTATCTGAGTGCTGATTGTATCTGTATCTGTAACTGTATCTGTATCTGTTAGTTAGTTGTGTACATGTGTCTTAATGCCTTCACGCCATTCGCTATTTATTTATGCACATTTCTGTTTAGCTCAATAGTTTTAATTATAATTAACGCCGCATTGCAAATTACTAAGAAAAAAACAAAAAAATGAGTCGAGTTCGCATTTTCCAGCACTGCAATTAAATTCTAGCTAAAAATGGAATTCTCAGGGGCGGGAAAACCAAGGACGGAAATGGAGAATTCAACTTTAAATGTTTATTCAGCGAGAGATAAATACAGAGATGGGAGAGGAGACAAAGGAAGGAGATAGGAGAACATTCTTTGTTCTCGCTTTTCCCCTAACTCAATCAATGATCATTCTATGCTCCAGATTGTGAGCGTAATAAATTTGATTCAGGCTGCTATAAATTCTATCTAAACTCTATCAAAGTATTTGCAGTCTATTGGCATTATCTAAGCCATAAAATATTGAATTCGTGGCAGAAACAACGCAGATAAATTCATGTGCGCCCGATTTGAGCTAAAAAATAAATGTAATTTAAGGTAACTTGGTGTAAATTGATCAAGCTATGGAAGGGGATGGTGGAAAAAGGGGAGAAGAGTGGGGATAAACAGTTGGCACATGTGGCAGGTGCTGCCAGTGCTGGCAAGTTGGCCTTTTTTGAGCCAGAGCTAGGAAATCTTGAATAGTTTCAAATTTTTCTGCATTTGTTGATTGATTTTATATAAATTTGATTAGATTTATCTGCCCAACTTTTGTCTTATTTTTTAGAGAATACTTCAAGCCTTTTTTGCAATCGATTGTTGACAACATTGGCTGGCATGTGAGCCAAGGAAGCGTGTGAAATCCCATTTGGCTAATGGCCAACGGCAACGGGAGACAGGAAAATCAACCTGTTTCCACACACACACATACACACACACACACACGCACACGCGAATCAAGAAAAACCTCGTTCAAATCGTGACTCAACCTCCAATTGGTGCAGCGTCGGAAAAACTCGTTTTCCCCGCTCTACACAAAGCCAGTCCCCTTCCCACCCTTTCACTCTCCCCACTTGAGTGCCTCCCACTGCCCGGGGCCGCGACAATGTAGGGCACAAGTACAAACACATTTAACAAATGTCTCTGCGCAAAAACAAGAAAAGAAAAGCAAAAAGAGAAAAAAAGCTAAAGAAAAGAATAAAATGGAAAAACTGGTTTATTTTTCTGCTTGTTGCCGACTGAGTTTTCCTCATGACACCATGACCTGATTTCAGATTTTTCCGCGACTCGATTACAGCCAAAGCAAAGCTGGGAAAAAAGTTTAAAAAAGTTGGGAAACGAGTACGTGTGACGGAGTAATACCCTGCACAGATTTAGTGTTTTCTAGCTAACACAAAACTCACTTTGGGAATGAAATGAAAATTATTTTAAAAGCTTTGAAAAGAAATCTCCCTCGTTACAGGGTCTAAAAATCACTGGCACACCTTGTTTTATGCCACTTGCCACTTTCTGTTGCAGGATCATCAGCCAAGTTACACAACGCCACTGGCCGAGGGTGGATTTCTGCTATTTGGGGCTGTTGGGGGTGTGGATTTTTGGGGAGGTTTAACTGGGTGTGGCGCCACCAAAAACACTCTAAAATATTCGGGTGATTGTTGGGTGGTTTAGCGGGTGGTTGCCTTGCGTGTGCGTGAGTTAGTTTCCTTTATTTACTTGTTGTCATAAAAAGTCAAAGTTTGTAGGCCAACGCTGTGTTAAGGTGCAGTTTCTAGCCGTAAAAAGGCTAGAAAGTAACTGGAAACTGTTTGGCTGGCACTGAGAACAGTTGTCGACTAAATCAAGGCTTCGTATTACACTCTTATGGCTGTATAAAGACTAAACTTTAGATTAAGCTCCAATATTTAGCTAGAAAAAAGCTAAATGCGCCTCGCTGTTTGTTTGCACCGAGTGTCGCTGCTGAGGATAGCGACTGCTGCTCCCATTTTCACATTTCCCTGCGATGATATCAGCCGAAGGAGTCCCTTGGCTGCATATGCATGCATATTGGCCATAAAAGAGCCAAGTTTCAGTTTCACTGACACTCCAACCACTGTGCATGTGGTGCTAGGTGCTAGGTGCTGGGAGATTGCTGATTGGTGCCTGGTGCTACTTAGATGGATAGCATTGTCACAGCTGGCTGTCAAATAATGAAATTTCTCCATCCCCAGAATCAATATGTGGCGACATTTGATTGCGTATACGCCACGTTCGACGTTCGACGCACTGAAGAAGCTGTGCGAATTTTGCCAGTTAATTAAAAGTGATTACATGACAGCATATGCTGCACACTGACTTTTGACAGCCACTGTCCAGCTGGGTTTCAACTAATTTTCAAACTAATTTCCCCTAAAACTTAAAATCTTGTTAAACATTTTACCCATAAACTTTATAAAAAACATTATTGAAATAGTGACTCATGTTTAGACACGATCAAACTAAGAATTATCGGAAAGAAACTTAGCAAATAAAAATTCAACATGTGGAAAAATTTGAAAAAGATATTGAAATAATTCATTGCCTTCTGGGAAAAGAAAACTCGTATAAAATTTGGGTTTGGCACATTGAAATGTAAAGATATCTGCATAGAAGGTAGGTTAAGAATTCATATATGCGCACTAAAAAGGGGGACAATAAAACATAGTGACCTATAAAAATCGGAGCGTTATTGGATTGCTCGTGTGGCAGATCCATTTAAAATTCTAATTGGCTGACAACAAAGGCAACACTTGGAGCAATGCTACAAATTTTTTATTTTATATATAAAGATATATATAAGCTATTTTGCATGATTTTTGGGGAATTGCGGGTTCAAAAACCTGCAGATTTATGCCATGACTTGCAATACAATTGAGACTGTGGGAAAAAGACAAAGAGGAAGAGGAATATTTAACGAGCAGGAGATTGATTTAAATTAATACAGATTTTGGCTACAAAGAAGCCCTGGAACTAACCCCAAAAGGTAACTCTTAGTCTATACAAATCTTTTGTTTGACTTTGAGCCTTTGGGGTCAAGTTATGCGCTGGTTGCTCAATCCTTTGGCCCGTAATTAAGTAATTTAATAATAAACGGAGCCCAATTAGCTAAGCAGCTATCATGTTATTAACCAAAACAGACGCTAATGTTATTTTAATTGTTTGTAATTCAATTAGATACTGGAAATTGTCTAATTGCTCGGTTACGCACTATAAATACATCCACTTGGTTATCCTTTGTGATTAGTTTGATCGAAATGTTGCCTCGTTTTCTCAGTCGGAACTATCCTCTGCAGAAGGATTTGTTCTTTTCCACTCGCTACTCTTTCAGTCTTTTGGGATTGCGGTTTGAGCAGCAGCCAACGATTTGGTCCTCTGCCTGGTTGTTCTTCAATTTCGTCAATTTGGCCCACTGTTGTCAGGCGGAATTTAGTTTTGGATGGTTCTATATCTTCAGTAATCCTGTGGATGCCATGGATGCCTTTTGTCCACTCGCCTGCAGTCTCACCACGCTCTTCAAGATGGCCTGCATGTGGTGGAGTCGCGAGGAGGTAGGAAAACATGAGCTGCCCGACTGTTCAAAGCCCATTTTGTATGTTACTTTCTTTCCTTTCCGAGGTGGCTCTGCTGATCGGTCGCATTCGTCAGCTCACGGAGCAGCAGCGCGGGGAGGAGCGGGACAAGCTGAAGCGTAGCTACTACAGGGTCGCCACACTGCTGAGCATGCTCATGTTCACACTGGGCACCATCAACACGGCTGCCTTTGTTCTGCGCTCGTTCTGGGAGATGTGGTCGCGCCGTTTTCTGCCCTTCAAATACGACATGCCCTTCCGAATGCAGTAAATAGAGAATTGTCTTTAGTAACACCTTTAGCACATCCTTTGGCAGCTTTAGCACTTGTTAAATACTTAAATACGCCTAAGCGCGACTTTTACCCTCTATCCCCTTTCTTTCTCTTTCCTTAGTTTCCCTGCCATTGCCCACCGCTTACCCCTCTATCCACTAGCCTACCTCTACTCCACTTGGAGCGGTCAAGTCACCGTTTATGCCTTTGTAGCCACCGACGGTTTCTTCTTCAGTTTCACGCTCTACGTCACCTTTCTGCTCAAGGCGCTGCAACTGGACATACAACGTGTGCTCAGATCAGTGCAGGGTGAGCACCAATAACGGTTCTATTAATATACCCATCAATATATTTTCTGTAGCTCCTACTGAACGTGAATCGGAGCAGTGTTGTCGGGAGCTACACGATGTGATCAATCGTCATAACGAGATCGTTGGCATTGTGCAACGTTTCTCGGTGATTATGGCCGCGCCCACTTTTGCCCAGTTTCTATCGTCCAGTCTGGTGATAGCCACCAGTGTTATCGATATACTTTTGGTGAGCATTGATAAGGAATTGGAAATTATGTTAATGTAGATAAGAAATCTGTTGAATTGAGTCGTAAATTCCAGGTAATACTTATCTATAGGTTAAATTTATAGACATCTTACTTAAATTAGCTACTAACTTATATTATATGATCTATAGTAACGATAACTCTGAAGTACCTTTCTCTGATTTGCCAATTTCTCAGTATTCTGGCTATAATATCATACGCTACGTGGTCTATGCCAGCACCGTGAGTTCCTGCCTCTATTTGTACTGCTACGGAGCCACCGAAATGTCCACTGCGGTACGTAAATTAGTCTAAATTTTAAAAAACTCTGAGGTCTAATTAAGATTTCCTTGTAGAGCTTGGAACTGGGCGAAACTGCCTACACTAGTTACTGGTATCAGTGGGATCGCAAGGTGCGACAACGTGTCTATTTGTTTATAATGCGCGCCCAGCGACCCATTGTGGTGGAAGTGCCCTTCTTTCCACCCTCGCTGCCGCTATTCACCGCCGTAAGCCGCATACTACATATCTATACGTACATCCCCCATTTCCCCATTTTTATCTGTTTAGGTCATCAAGTTTACGGGCTCCATTGTGGCGCTGGCTAAAACCATACTATAGTCGAGCAAAAACTTATTTAACTGGCGCCAAAGCAACGATGAAACGAATACTTTTCAAACTGTCTGTCACTTAGCACTTATCCTAAAAGTATGCAGCACTTTTTGTATGCACATGAAAGAAATTTCGATTGGGAAAAAGTTGAGTAATTTATGGAATTTTTATGGCGTTATTTAAGCAATTTCTTAACCGAGTCCAACACATGAAATTGTTGTTTAGACCCTGTACACAAGAGTACATAAGGTATGAACAGTATAAGGTAGTTATTTGGAAACTTTCAAAGCAACTGCCTTAAATTGCACATCTTCGTAAACTTTACTAAATAAATATGCATTTCAATGACTTTTAAAGCTGCTAGTTTCATTTTTGGCTATTTTGAAGCATAGTTTGCTGGAGTTTCTTGAGCTTTATTGCGAGCTAATCAAAATTTTACCGAGTTCGTAGTTGAAATTTTTGCATATTTGGCTTAACTCATTTCGATACACAGCAACAGCAGTGCTGACGTCAAAAGCCTTCTGTAACGAACACAGCAACAACAACAACAACAAGAGCACAAAGAAGCTGGCTGATTAAAAGCGCCTACAGGCTTCTGACATAAGAAAATGCCAGGCACTTTGGCAGTTTTCGGTTTTCTCTTTGCCGGACGCTGGGGCGTATACGTAACGAGAGCTTGGTGTACTCCGTTGCAAGAGTATAACAAGTTTGTTGTGGGCAGTAGGAGACTTATGTCTTGACTATCTACCTCTGCTTCAGCTCAACAGCAAGTAAACCCATACAAGGTATCTTTTGGTCGTGTCAGCTCCACTCTACGTCTTTGCCTGCTGACCAAGCTTATTTACATCCATTTTAAGCCCCTTGACTGCCTCTCGGACACGTGAATTCATCTAAACTGCTAATACCTCAATTTGCTTTGGCCATAAATCGTTTTTGGCGATTTGATTTTGGCCTTTTGATTACCTGGAATTACTGATTAGATTTTTCATTCGACCATTCACAGCGATAAGCTGCCCACAATGTATGCCGTGCCATAATAATTGTTTTGTCCAATATTCTTTTAGTGCACTTTTGAAACTTGATCTCGCCACAAGTCCGAAGACTGCGAGACTCGAACTTCAAATGGAATTCAAACCAAATCTGCGAGTGCTTTTCGCTCTTCTTCTACTCGTCGTTTTAGTCAGCGCACAGCGAGGTGGGTAGAGTACTCAATTTCCACCAAAAGGCAGTCGAATTGGCTGGAAAGTCCTTTGGGAATATTTTGAAATCCATACAAAACTGAAGCTAATTGAAGTTAGTTGATTTACAGCTAAATACTTTTGCCGTCAATCAATCAGTCAATCATGTAGTTAGCACACGTGTAAGTGCGACTGTAAGCCTATGAAAAGTGGAATTTTTTAAGTGCTCTTCAAAATATTAAGTCGATTATCGTAATTATCAGTCACTCAGTCAATCAAGCTGTCAGCACACGATTATCGAGAGTGTAGCAATTTTAATCAGCTGGTCAATCAAGCAGCAAAAAACTAAGGAAATACCAAAAAACATTCTTTAACATACACTATTCAGCCTTGGAGTTATAATTTCATGAAAAAAAGGAAAATCAATCAGCGTCAATCAAGCAGTAGGCATAAAATAGTACGGATTTTTCCAGGAACGCTTTAAGATCAGTTTTCTATGCAAATTTCAGCCTTGGAGTTAAAACTTCGTGGGCAAACGATGATCAATCGACATCAATCAAGCAGTGTTTGCCCAAAAGTCTTTTCTTGGGGGAAGTTTTTGCCGTGCTTATGTCAGAAATAGAAATCCCCATTTGTTGGAAAAGATTTAAAAGGCATTCAGGAAGTTATTGTTTGGATGAAAGAGCTTATCGTGGCCATATAAAATAGAGCCGTCAAACTGATACGACGATAAGCACATGACCACCTCTTAAACGTAGGTCCAGTAAATAATCGCCTACGTGATAAACCTATATTTACAGACCATCAACATGCGCGCACCGCACGCTCCTCAAAGGGCCTGAAGAACGAGGCGGAGGCCAACACAGTCTACTGGCAGGAGACTGCCCAAAAGATTCTCGCCGCGAAGTTGGAACAATTGAAAGCGGCGCATACAAAAAAAGCCAAGAATGTGATTTTGTTCCTGGGCGATGGCATGTCCATTCACACGGTGACGGCGACACGTAATCTGCTCGGCGACAGCGCGGAGAAGGTCTACTTTGAGCAGTTCCCCTTCACGGGTCTGTCCAAGACGTACTGCGTCAACCGCCAGGTGGCGGACTCCGCCTGCACAGCCACGGCGTACCTTGGCGGCGTGAAGGGCAACTACGGCACAATTGGCGTGAATGCGAATGCTCAGCGCTACGACTGCAAGGCAGGAAATGTGGAGGACAATCATGTGCAGAGCATCGGACAGTGGGCACAGGCAGCGGGCAAGGACGCGGGTTTGGTGACGAGTGCACGCGTCACACACGCCTCCCCGGCGGGTGTTTATGCCCACACCACAGATCGCAATTGGGAGAACGACATGGAGGTGACAGAGGGCGGCTGTGATTCCCAGGAGACCATTGACATTGCTCGCCAGCTGGTCGAGTGGGAGGTGGGCAAGAATCTGAAGGTCATTCTAGGCGGTGGCAGGCAGAATTTCCATAATGAGACAGTGAGGGACGAGACTGGTCGCATGGGCTATCGCCAGGATGGACGTCATCTCATCAAGGACTGGCTGAAGGAAAAACAGGAAAGAAATGTCTCCGCTCGCTATGTGTGGAATCGCAAGGGTCTGTTGGAAACGGATTTGGATAATACCGATTTCCTGCTGGGTCTTTTCTCCCCCGGACACTTGCCCTACGATGGCGATCGGGTGCGCAGTCCCTCCCTAAGCCCCCTGGCCGATCCATCGCTTACCGAACTGACCGAGGCAGCAGTGCGTGTGCTGCGCCGGAATGACAATGGCTACTTCCTGTTTGTGGAGGGCGCTCGCATCGACATGGCCCATCACTCGAATTACGCGAGGAGATCGCTCGAAGACACCGCCGAGTTTGCCAGGGCCATAAAGAAGGCCAGGGAGATGACCTCCGAGGAGGACACGCTGATTGTGGTCACTTCAGATCACTCGCACGTGTTTAGCATCAACGGTTATCCGGTAAGTAACTTACCGGGAGGGTAGTAAAGGATTTTACACAGGGTGTATTGCAGTCTTTGAAACTCCACCGTACTTCCCCTTCTAATATTTCTCTGATCCTTCAGGATCGCAATCTGGACATAACTGGTCTTACCGACTCCCTGGGCGATGATCACAAGCCTATCAACATACTCTCCTACGCCAATGGACCTGGCTACTATGCCGCCTTTAGCGAGAAGGAGGGTCGCAAGGAAATCAGCATGAAGGACACACAGCATCCACTGTACGTGAGTCCTGCAATGGTTCCTCTCACTTCGGAGACTCATGGGGGCGACGATGTCGCTGTCTTTGCCTCGGGTCCCTATGCTCAGTATTTCAGTGGCAACTACGAGCAGAGCAATATACCCGCTTTGATGGCTAGAGCTGCAGGTATTGGCCCCTATGCCAACGCGTAGTTTCAAGTATTCTTTTTATGCAATTAAAAATAAAGTGCTTAAATAAAGCTAAAAAAATTTAGTAAGTTTTATGTTTTAAACGATTTTGGTGCTTTTAATTGATTGCCAATTTGACAGCATCAAAAGCGCAATTTCCTGGCAATCGAAATGCAATTAAAAATTAAAAAAAAACTGCAGTTCTTGAACTAAATCAATCAATGCAAGTGATTGATAACTCAATTATCCTTATCTACAGTAAAAATTCCTACAAACAAACAAAAAATGGTCAACTGGTATGCAGACGCCAAATAACTGTAACACAGAATCAAAAGTAAAGCAAAAGAAAGAGAGCGACAAACATACACACAAACAAACACAAAACGTTGAGCAGTTCATGTGTGTGTGTGTGTCGGCCACTCTCTGCAATCGCTCTCTTTGCAGACGCCAAACAACCGTTACACAAAATCAAAAGTAAAGCGCAGCTTGAGTGCAAGAAAAAGAGTGACACACATACATACACAAACGTTTGTCAGTTTGTATGCCAATGCATGTGTACGTGTTTGTGCTCTAGTTGCCGTTCTCACAATGCAATTGCATTTAATTCCCAATTGGAATGACAGCGTCAGCCTCTAGTCTCTATAGAGGGTGCTCTCAGGGGCAGGGGGACGGGCGCACAGCCACAGGCAGCAGGTTGGCAGACTGGCGACCGCAGCACATGTGCTTGCACTTGTAATTGCGCAAATCTGTCGACCGCACAGGTGTGCAAGCAACGACGACGCCATGCGGGCTGCTGGTGGCAGCACTGCACTGCCTATTATTCCAATTAGATATGTACATAGCTTCTGCTGGCCTGACAACACACACAGACATGTATACGTTTGGCCTTTGTCAGCCATGTAAAGTCACGGTTTAAAACATACATATGGGTTTCACAATTTAATTAAGCGCTTAAACCTTACAACTCACCTGCCAGAAGATCACTATTCATTAGTTTTCACTTTGACACAGAACACAATTTCGCAATTATCACGATTTTCACAATTGGGAAGGACACCGACCGCACTTTGTAATTCCCGGACTGTTTAACAGTAGCGAACTGATGTCTATCGATATCCAATCGATCGTGTCGATTCTAATTGGCTACCGATGGCTTGTAACTATCGCGTAGCGTAAAAATATCGTATAGAGAGCAATGTAAATGGCAATGGAAGTGTGATGATTATGAATTGATTTTTTTCTATTTTAACAAGACAGCTTGAAGAGCATCTTAACTGTTTATATGCAGGTGGACAGCACTGTCTGGAGTAGTACAAATACGTTGGTATGGGCATACATATGTGTGTGAGTGTTTTCGTTGTTGTTTTCTTTTTTAGAGAGGACACGTTCCAGCAGCGCAAATCGGAAGCTTGTAATTTATTTTCGATTCTACGTGTCTTTGAGTTTTGTGTAATTTCCGTTAGCATTTCAATTTAACAGGATTATATTTTAATTTGCAAACCAAACAGAAGGAGGGGAGGGGAGCGGAGGCAAGTGGAGTTCTGTGGTGTGGTGGAATGTAATCCAAGTGTGGACTCTAAACTTTTGTGGGTGGCAAGGGAATGCAAAGCAACTTGGACTGCGATCCAAAAGTGGGAGAAGAAGCAGTATGCTTGGTTGGTTTGGTGGGTGGTGGCAAGGGAAAAAAGGGTGCGAAGCAACAAGAAAGTTGTGTGTTGTGAAAGCCAAGTTAAAACCAAACCCAAAACCCACTTGGCCAGTGCAGGCCTAGAAAACTGGGTCAGCAGCAACATGAGTACCACACCGAGTTAGAAGAGCGCGCAAGCGAGAGAGTGAAAGACTGTAGACAGGTAGAGAGCGTGTCAGAAGCAAAAAATATATAGAAAGAGAAAGAAAAAAATCCAGTTGTGGTTTTTATGTTTTCTTTGGTTTCTGTTAAGGTCTGTCTAGCTGAAGTCCACTGTATTAATGTATGCATATGTACATACATATGTATGTGTGAGTGTGTGTGTAGCTGCAACGCTGCATAAACATTTGAAAGGCGACAGAAAAAAGTAAACGTAAAGAAATATCAAGCAACAACAATTATGCGCAATGCGCAAACAACAACAACGCTGAGATGAAAAGAGAAAAAAAGAGGTGCTGTAAGAAAAAAAAGCGAAGCAGCAAGAAAGCGTAGCCCGAAAGCAGCATACACAAAATGTGTTCAAACTAATGGCGCTGAGTCAGCGAGCGCGAGCGGGAGCGCGAGCTTAACGTGCGCCACAAAAAGCTCTGTGCTGCCAAGCTACAGAAACTACATCAGCGCAACAAACACACATACTTAGATACATACAACAGCGAACACGAACACGTGACAGCGCCTGTTATTGTATTGGTTGAAGCTGTCGCTGCTGCTGCCGCATTTGAAGCTTTTTAACGAAACTTTGCTCTCGCTCTCTCTCTCGCTGAAGCACGCGCGCGCGCATTTCTAAGCACATTCAAATTGGACGCGCTTTTTTGTATCTTTCAGATATGAACTGTGTATATAAGCGTTGTATACATAGGTTTGCATATGTAGTGTAGGGAGAGAGCAGGGGCTCAGTTTGCGCAGCTACTGCGACGTCGACGCCACATTTAAGTGTGCCACATTTTTTCTATGTTGTTGCTGCTTGCTGCCCGTCGCCTGGTTGCCAAGCGCGCACACACACACACACCCAGTCAAACATATGTGTATACATACTAGTATTTTTCCGCCTTATGTCAAAAATTCATGTGAATTAAGAGCCAACGATAGCGATGACTGCAGCATTTCAATTAATGCTGAATTCGTGTCAATGTATTTACAATAGAAACAAACACACTTACATGTGTACTATGTATGTGCTTATCCATTATCCGCCGTTATCCGTTTATCGACATTTCATTGTTTTCGGCTGTTTACTTAACCTAAATGTATGCTTCCCTCTCCCTCCCCCAACCTTCCCCGTCATGTGCCTTTCGTTGGGATGGTCTTATGTAAGTCTGCTTGCGGAAATAGGCTTCATATATATAAGCTTATATGTATGTGTGTATCTGTTTGCCCCAGTAAAAAAAAAGCTTTTCTACCAGAAATCATTAAAACACGGTTCTTGTAAAATTTTGCCATTTATACATATATATATTTAATTTTATTCCACTTAATGCATAATGTTACTTAATTCGATTGTAATGGATTATTATGTATTTATATAGATTTCATTTTGTTTCATCGTTTTGTTGTTTTCATTTTGTTTTTACATAAGAATCGGAAATTGTTAGCAATGTAGAAAAGTATTTGCATTGATCTTGAATACCCTTACTATACCAGTTGTTGTTGCTGCGCATAATTCAATTAGTCTATTTAATGAGTTGCATATGTATGTCTGTGTGTGTGTTTTATCTGCTGCTGCTCTTTCTCCTCTCTTTCCTCTCTCTCAACAATGTACACATTTTTTTCTATAATCGTCGCTCGATTCACTTCAAATTGCTGACGTACATAAATACAGTTAATGTAAGTGTGAGTTGGTATGCGTTTGTGTGTGTGAGTGTAGAGTACATTAACTCATGTGGGGCTTATTGATTGCTGCAGTGAGTTGAGCTAATAACATTTAAAAAAACTAAACTAAACATAGAAAAATTTAAGGTTTAAAACAAACTCGTTTCTTTTTTTTCTATCTCTTTCTAGCCGCAGTTACAGTTTACATATCTTGCAAATAACAAGGTTTTTTTTTAGTTTTTAATTTAATTTTAGTAAAAGTTAAGCAGCTCAAATATATATGTAGTTTATGGGAAACAGTTTTAAAAAACTTAAAAAATTTAACATTTTTTCAATTATTGACTTGATATTAATTTAATCTGCTTCGCATTTATCGTTTTTATATATATATATATTTAAATACACAAAACTGATAAGAATATTTTAGTTACATATGTATATATAATAATTTTATGTACTTGTCGTTGCCTTTGCTTATAATAATAGTTGCCGTTATTATTATAAGCAATTTAAGCCACAACTACATACATATTTACATCGCTTTTCTCTCCTATTTTTTTTTTTGTTAATTTTTTGCTTTTTTTGAGTACAATTTTACAATTTTTTTTAGTTTTTTCCATTTGATTTCGCTAGTTTTTAAGCGCTTAAAGATTGGTAACAGCTCGAGTTGGCAGCTGCTTTAGCGCTCCAGGTGTATAAAACCACAGGTAAATACAGGAATTTCATTTATAATTATAATACAACTCAATTAAAATTTGTTTAACATTTGCATTCCGCATATTTAAAATGTTCTCAATTTTATGTTTCATTTAATTTTTAAGTGTGTGTGTGTGGGTGTTTTTTTTGTTGTTGTTTGTTTGTTCATTCTTCGCTTGGATTTCAAAACAAATTTTTCAATTTTTCAATTATTACTACTAAATACAGTTTCGAATTTGTTTTTCCTCTCTCGTATTTAACAGTTTTCCATTTCCTCTTCTTTTCCTTTCGTGTTTCTCTTTTGCTGTTTGTTGCTTTTGCTTGTTATTGTTTCTCATTTTTCATTGTTTCATTACTTGCTTAAAACGATTTTACTAAAAACTAAACACATTTTTGTTAGTATATGTATATATATATATAATTGATTTTATGGGTTGCCTTTGTTGTTGCTGTTTGCTGTAGTTCTTGTTGTTGTTTCTGCTGCTGTTGTTGCTCCAATTCTGCTGTCTGTCTTCCTAGCGGACACATACATGTTTATGCATGCCAAACTTGCACTCAGTTTATGCTAACAACTTCCTGATTCTCGTTACCGCCATCGACGGCCATATTCAGCTGCTGGCTAACATTCGATTTGGCCAAACACGATCTTGCCACCGATTCGAATAATCTGCAAAAAGTCAAAGAAAGAAAGGGGAAAAAAAATCGAAAAAGGTTAGGTTACAATATCGATTAATTGGAATCGAGTCAATTTGAATTCACTTACAATATTTGTTTTCTTATATATATAGAATATGGTTCGAAAATTTCAATATAATTGGAATTAAAAATTAATTGTAATTTTTTCAGGCATTTTTACATGCAAATTATCGTTATCGTAATCGTTATCTTATTGCTTAACTCTTGCTATGCTGCACACTGAATGCTGTTCAATGGCTCAAATCGATTAAATACAATCAGACATTCACCAAAATATCTGAAAACGAGAACGAAAACAAAATGAACGGGCAAATCATAAAGTGACCACGCATCGTGCTCTACTGTAGGTCGTGCCATGGAGTGTGTGTGGCGGTGCGGTGTGTGGCAAGTGTGCGTGCTAATACACTACAAGAAAAAGTATCCAACTACTTGAAACATTTAAACCAGCGACAGCAAATCAAAACTGTTAGTAACATGTAAGAAAGGCTACAGTCGTGCAAGCCGACTGTAAAAGACCCCGTACTCCTTTGTCCTATGGGAGCTATAGGTTATAGTTGTTCGATGCTTGTTGAGGATAGTTATATATGAGTTTGGTTGCGATAGCTCAAACAGATTCCAAGTTATGGAAAGTATGGTAAGACAGTTTTTAACAATCTGCGGTTCATACTTCATCTGCCTGGCATATAGACAGTGATTTATTCCCAATTTAGTGGCTTTAGCTCTTATAGTCGCTCTGATCCAGGTGTTCATGCGGGCGGGCGGACAGAGGGACACTTCTATATCATCCCTGCTGTTGATGCTGAACAGGAGTATAAATATATAGTTTATGTGATCGGAAATGCCTTCATCTGGCTGCTGATACCCCTATTACTCTTTGTAAGAGTACAGAGTCTAAAAATGATTTTGAAATTTGGAAAACTGTTTTTAAAAGTCGATAAAATTAAAACTCTACCAATATAATTGGGTAAATTCCTAAATTAAACTTAAATTAAAGTTAGTTAATCAATTTGCCTCCCGATTTAACAGCTTTTGCTAACTTACTTGGTAATTTCGGGTGCGCAATGCACGAAATCATGATCCCAGAACTTGTAAATTGGATTCTTGATGAGCTCAATGAATGTGATCAAGAGTCCCCAAGGATGCGGCCGATTGACAATCAAACGCTCTAGAAGCACTCGTGTGATCTGCTCTTGAATCGCCTCCGAATTGGCCTCGGCGAAGAGGTGAAGCACAGCACAGCTGAAGTAGTGCGTGTGACTGTTCGGATAACGCAACTGATTGGCAATAGCATTCAGGAACAAGTAGCGTCCCTCGGTGTCCAGATCAACGGCCAGATTCTGGAAAATGTCCATGTGAGCACTGTGCGCAATGTTCGAAGTGTTGGGCACAAAGTTTTTGTTCCTAAGGGGAGAAGAGCAGAGGAGAAAGAGGGATTAGTATGGGAAAACAGCCGAGTATAAGCCCCGGTAGACTCACCTGATCAGAGCAATCGCTTGGGTGCCCACATACATGACCAGCGCGTTCATCAGTGTCATGTTGTAGCGAGTTCCCGGTTCGCTGGTGACCTGCAGATGACCCCTTAGCTCCGAGAGGAATGTAACAGGAGCACGTGCCTTCAGATACGAGTCCAGGTCCTTCTTGAAGTTCAGAGGCTGAATGTTCATGATATAACTGCTGCAGACCTTGGGGGCATTGCTGCTGTCGGACAACATGTCCACCTTCAGATTGGGCGTGAAGGGATCGGGCAGACGCATATTCCTAGGGAATGCCGACAGAATAATATTGCGCATCTGGACACAGTTGGGTGGTATGGTATCGCAGAAGCCAAAGTGATAGTCGCACAGGAATTCGGGGAAATCGTGCAGCAGTACGAGCAGCACACGGAGTGTACCCTTGTACAGCAACTGCACCGGTTTGCCCAGCTCTGTGTTGCGTAAGAATGGTGCCAAATACTTGAACAGATCCTGCAAGAGTTGGGCATACAGTGGCCAACCCTTTTGGCCGGGTATCTGCACTAGAATGCGACCCAGGAAGACGCGATGCGAGATCAATTCCAGCCAGGCAAAGCAAAAACCAGGAGCAAAGCTCGGGTTAAGCAGATGATAGGTGTAGGCAAATGCCGACACAATGCTGTGCATCAGGGACTCCAGGTTGACATCAGCGGAGCACAATTCCATGAACAACATCATGAAGAAACGATGGTAGCCCACCTGCTGGAACCCAACGCCACGCATCTCGTGATCCTTGAGTAGTGTGCCCAACACAATGCCCAGCACTTTGTTGAGCAGATTGATCTTGGTCGTGGGATTCCCGGCTTCGCCGGAGTGACGCACCAGCATCGCAATCAAATGCACAAAGGCATCAATCCATTGGAATATCTTGTTCTTGGCCTGGTTTATAGGCAGGCTTGGCTCCGCAAACATGCGGTAGACCACATCCGTGCAGATGTGCGTTGCCTGTCGGAAGAATCTGGTGATCAAATCATCTGTTTTCAGTATGCCGTAGGTGTTCATCTTCTGCACGAAGGCCCCGAAGTTGCGGGCATCCCGTGTCGTCTGCTGATTCTGCTGTGTGTAGAGCGCTACCCAGTCCTTAAGCAGGAACTCGGTCTTCTCCTGCAAACCAGGTGGATCATCTGTGTCGCATGACTGTAAAGGGATGGAAAGCTTGAAGT
This sequence comes from Drosophila nigrodunni, assembly GCA_020829145.1. Classification (NCBI taxonomy): domain Eukaryota; kingdom Metazoa; phylum Arthropoda; class Insecta; order Diptera; family Drosophilidae; genus Drosophila; species Drosophila nigrodunni. The sequence goes on from JACVCZ010000005.1 coordinate 11,393,928, forward strand.
GAATAAGGAAGCCTTGGAACCTCTTGTAGTACTCACCCTAACGTGATGCATGCCGGACTGAATGTAGTGCGATGTGCCCGCGGGATAGCGCTCTCCGGGATTGAATGGTCCATAGTCGCTGGCATTGAGATTACCAGACCATAAGGTCTCAATAGCATTCACAATGCACTCGGGATAGCGATGACGATGCTGGGTAAGACGTCCCAGAAGCTCCACAGTGGCCATGAACTCATTGTCGGACACAATGTTAATGGCTCGATCCTCCAGTATGAGACGCTCGAGCAGTGCAATGCCAAATGAAATGGCCACGTAGTTGTTGCCATTCTCCATGCAATCCCTCAGCATGCCATCAAACTGATTGAGATTAACAAAGTGGGAAGTGATTAGGGCACGTGCGGCCTCCACATTGTAGCGCACCTCCTCGCGTATGTCGAAGAAGCACTTGGTCACCGCACGCTCCGTGTTGGGTGCGCCAAAGCTGTTGTGCAGCAGACTTAGTATCCGCAAGTGAATGTCACGGTAGAGTTTCATTTGCTCCAGATGATCTTGCACATTAATCAAGCCCTCGGTTAGGCCTTCGACAGCTCTGGTGAGCAGATTAAAAGCCGATTCCTGATCCCGCAGACGACGTGTGGCCATCAGGGCGGTGAGTAACATGTGCATCTTACTGGCCTGCAGCTGCAGTGTGGGTACATTGATGGCTGTGTTCATGAATGCCTCCATTTTGTTGGCCACCTCGGCATAGACCATGCTGCTCTCATCATTGGCAAAAACATTCGGTGGCTGCAAATCCTGCGGCTTTGGCACAAACAATGCAATGTCCCGATCGCTCATCTGCTGGAACCCGGGAATGCTGCGTGCAAACTCCGAATAGACGGCATACAGTGTGGGCGGTGCTGGACCTACCTTGAGACGCACTGGCTCTGGCAGACGTTCCTGCTGATAGCTTAAGATCTGTGCGTCTACAAAGCGACTGCCCTCCTCGCGGGCAATTTTCCTGGTCTCAAAGTCTGTGGAGAGACGTCGATCGATCTCCAGAGCGGATTTCTCCGCCGACGTCTTTTGGATGAATGCACAGACGAGCTCCACATTCTCATTGGCCAATTGCACAGATGCGGCCTGAATGTCGGACATGCTGGACACACCCGTCAGCGCCGTCATGAATGCTTTGTGCAGATTCTGGCTTATGGCACGCGCGATCTCATCCTTGCCGGTGATCATGGCCATGCCAGCTGCCAGATTCCTGACCATCTGATGGGCTGCTGTGCGCATGCGATTCTCATCCGCATCCAGAGCGAAATCCTTGCGTATGATTTGCTCGGTGGTGGCACAAGCGATCCTAATGCTTCTATCCACCACTGGCTGCAGCCAATCTGTAATTGTGCGTTCGATGGCATTCACCACGATGTGCTTGATGCCGGGATTGGCATGTAGAAACGGTATATTCGCTGGCAGTACCAACTGCTGGGCAATCAGCTGGAAATTGGATACGTTCACCTCCACGTAGGAGTAACGTGGCTCTGGTGGGGGCAGCACCACCTGGCTAGGATCTGTCGGCAGATTGGGTGAGGCCACAGCGCCAGCTGAGCCAGCGGCATTCGAATTGTTCATCATCATCGACTGTGCATCTTCCACGGAGGTGGGCACCGGAGGCGCCGCCTGTTGCTGCTGTTGTTGTTGCTGCTGCTGTTGTTGCTGCTGCTGCTGTTGTTGTTGCGATGCCTCCACCGCCTTTGGCTTGGGCTGGGACATCTGTTGCTCGATGAGCAGTGCACGCGTAGGATCCTTCAAATAGATCACTGGCTTGAGTTTGTCCAGTTCCAAATTCAATGTCTTGCATAAAACTTCAATTTCAAATTTCAAATTCAATTTGAGATCCGGTTCCTGATGCAGTTCACCGAGCACATACATAATGCCCATGGTCCAGGGATTGGGGGATTTGAAGATGCGCGACTTGGCCGAAGATTCCAGTATTTTGGCCACAAACGGCACCACGAACAACAGCTCTTGTTGCCCCTTGTGATAGGCCTCCGCTAGCAAGGATTTCAAATCCAAATCAATCTGTAAAATTGGACGATTGCGTCCCAATGTCATCATGCCCAGCCAATGGCCAAGATTCTTTAAAAGACTGCGATCCGAGAAGTTAATCACACCCTTGTCCGATCGCAGCAAAACTTTGATATTTCGCAGCGTTTCCTTGGTCACAAAACGATTGATTTCGCTGTTCTTGAGCGCGTCCAGGAAGTTGTAGTAGAGCGTGTGGAAATTGAACTCCATGGAGGCACGCTTCAATACCAAGTACTGCGCCAACCAGGGCCAGTACTCCTTGGTCATGATCTCCTTGATCTCCTCGCATTTCTGGGGTATATTCAACTGGCTGAGATTGTTGAAAATGAATGCGGTCTTGTCCTGCACTGGCTCCGGTGGCGCCGTTACCTTCTCCTCCTGGTTGGCCACCAGCAGTGTGTCGATATTGGTGGCATTCGCAATGGATTTCATGCGCGTGGCGTGGGACACAGCCACCGGAGGCTTCTGCACATTCGAGGTAGCGGGCATATTACCTGAAAGGGAGGGGAACCATTAATCCCTAATTAGGACACATCTTTGCTAACTTACCTGGCATGGAATTGGCTCTATACAAAGGTTCAGCTGCGCCAGCACCACCGCCCTGCGCTATAGCCGATGGTATAGTATTGCTCAGACCAATGAGCTTCTGCTGTGGCGGCTCCTGGCCATGCATGCCGTACTCCACGTACTGGATCAGATGTTGTGGGAAGTCCGTGAAGTGCGGAATTGAGCGTATGTGTTCGCAATACTTGTTGTAGGTGTGGAGACGTGTCTTGAACCGATCTAGGGCCGTCACACCAAAGTAATAGAGCTTGGAGCCTTCGGGTTTGCGCAGCGCATCGAGTACACAGCGCAGTGAGAGACCCAGGGCCACAAAAGTGGGCACCAGATTCCGATCAATGATGCCGCCAAAGAGTTGTGCTGTGATTTGTAGCTCCTTTTCGGGATAGTGGGCAAAGAAGCGATATTCCTCGAACAGATTACGCAGCATGCAGAGGAAGACCTCCTGTTCCCGTCGATTGCTCGACTCCTTGAAGCGCTGCAGTATGTCCAGTACTTCATCAATGGACAACGTTGGATTCGGCTGATGATTGTAGATGCGTTGGAAGTATGAATTCGCCTCATCCTCCACCTCCTTGGAAACGGGCATCTGTAGGTCAGCCATTACTGAATTATTAGGATTAGGCGCAGCTGGTGCTGGTTGTTGGGGTCCCGATGGCAACATACGTCCCAGATTACCCACATTTGGTGGCGGTGGCGCTGGGATCTGTATGGGAATGGGCGGATACGGATTGGCAGCGCCGGGATTCATGAGACGCGACGGAGATGCTGGAGTAGAAACCAAGTTGTCTGTTGCCAATCACAAAGATACAGTATATAAATTTAAATTCAAATTACAAACATGCACAAACACGCATACAAACTCAATATTGAGTTTAGAAATACTTAGAATTATTTGGGAATTGGCGAAAGATTCAGTAATTGCTAATATTCTGAATTATCGGAAGGTGGTTTCGTAATTCTTTCTGAAGAGAATTAGTTTTGTATCCTAAGAATCAGTCTGATCACCGAAGGTAGTTAAAGTACTGACGAAGTGAACATTTATCTAGATCTCAAGTTTTTGGTTTAATTAGAAATCTACATTTAACATATAGATTAGAGAACCACTGTTTAAACCAAAACATGTTTAGACTTCTGAGCTTTAGAAGATTTAGATTGCCCTCTTGTGGCTTTCTTAGAAGAAAAGCATTTTATCTACTAACAAAATACTCACTCAGCATGTTGCCAAAGTTGAAGGCGCCATTTGGACCGCCCAGATTGAGACCAGCTAGATTGTTGGACATATTGGTCAGTGGATCCATGCCGCCGGGTCCAAACATTTGTTGTGCATTCAGGTTGCCCGAGAAGGGCTGCTGTGGCTGCGGCGGTGGGGGCACAGAGCCGGGCACGATGCCACCACCTGGCAGATCCATGCCACGATGGCCACGCATAATGCTCGCTTGTGGGGGCACAAGTCCTTGTGGGCCGCCAGCTTGTTGCTGCTGCTGTTGTTGCTGCTGGGCGGCACGAGCCTTGTTGGCCATAATGGCCACGTTGGCCACCATTTGCATTATCATTTCGGCTATTTCCGGTTGCATGCAACTGTTGATGCACGCCTGCAGGCAAGTGATCATTGTGGTGACCGTTTCGGGCAACAGTTGTGCCTGTTTCGGAGGCAGCTGATCCTCGGGTAGCTTCGCATTGGTCACCTGGGGACAGCGACGCTGCAGCACTTTGATCATGGCCTGGATGAAGGGTTCGCCGTGCTCCCTGATCTTGTCACTCAACCATTTCTCCAGCTGCAAAAAAAAAGAAATCAATTAAACTTTTAGAATTTTTTGGATAATAAAATAAATTTGCATAATATATGGTATTTTTCGGTATTTTGTTGGTATTTAGGTAGCAGTATTTTATATTTACCTTTAAGTACTCCCGTCGCGATGCCAAACAAGCCAGATCAATGATGAACAAAAAGGAGCGTGCATTGAGCAATGAGGACAGGGCCTTCAAGTCCTGAGCCAAGTCCAAAATACGCGACAGTTTCACTTGATCAAATTCACTGCCTCGCAAATACCACTCGGACATGGCGTTCATAATGTTCGGTCTTAGCTGGAAATTGGTGGAGCTCCAGGCACTGGCAAGGATCACATTCGAATTGGGATGATTGCCCAGGAAGGTGGGTATCAATTGATTGAATAGATCCTGTCGCAGTGGTGTCAAGGGCGGATTGATGTGTAACAAAGCCAGAAAGAGCACATCCGGGCAATTTTGTGCCGGAAATTTGAACAATTCGTGCACTTGACTATAGTAACCTTTGTCCGCAATGGAGAGTAATACTTCCACCAAATGTAACGATTTCCAGGCAGCAATTTCCTTATTGTCCGCATCGGGTGGCGTTTTTAAAACATCCAATGTCGGTTGAGTAAAGACATAGTCGGCGAAGGAGAACAAATCGGGATTCTTCAACATAATTGTCACTAGCGATAACTGGCCTTCGGTATTCGCCCAGTGGCGATAAATGCATTCCGGTTGGGGGAACAGATTAGATTGTGTGGCCAATCTTAAAATGGTCAACAACAGATCCAAACCGATGCGATCTTTCAGTACAAACTCTGGATGATCCAATTCTATAAGCAAATAATTTGGTACAGAAATAATATAGATATAGATATGTAAAGGAAGGTATATAGGGTATACGAGCTAATCGAATTAAAAATAAAATACTGTAAATAATTTATCAAATACTATCCTTGCAAGTGTCCGCGTGTTCCAAAACGTGTACGAAAATTCAACTAAATTAGAAATGTATAGAGACTTTTCAAAACTAAATAACTATTAATACTAAATACTAAGATAACCGATGACATAAACATAAATTGTTTATACAGAATTTAAGCCAATTAATGACATTAATATCCCAGTTAAGCTTTAACTTGCTGACCAGATGTTTTTGAGGTATTTAGAGCAGAGTGGAGATGTCGTTTTAGCTTTGTTCCAGCTAGTTCTAGCTGCAGTTTCTAGTCTAGTCTATTGTGCCTAATCGTCCTAATCTCCCACTTACCCATGCAGACGTCCTTCCAGTTGAGCTGCGGCACCAGCTCCTTGAGGGCCTGCACGAATACATCGGGCTTCCATGTTTGTGTGGCATCGGTCGTCTCCTTTTTGTCCTTCTTCTGATCGCTGGCTGAGCTGCCGGATTCGCTGCTGCCATCGTTGTTGTTATTGGAATTTTGCTGGCCAGACTGTTGTGATGCAGTTGCGGAACTATTGCCAGCTTGGCCAGGCCAAAAGTTGGCTGGTGTCGGTAGATTTACATTGCAATCGAGTAGCGATGAGTGACGCCGGCACATGAGTCCAATGATCTTGGACACATCCTTAGCCTGGATTTCGCGGGATGCGCCGCCACAACACAAATGATTTTTGCACTCTTCAACGCTCGATGTAAATTCATAACCGATTTCAAGGATTAAATTAATCCAAGATGTGTCCATAATATTATTTTTGCCCTAAACGAAGAATAATTAGTCAAGCAATGGTATAAAATGCTACAAAGTAGTTTAATTTACCTGTTTTGTAAATATTATCTCGCATAAATGGTCATAGATATCCTCGATGCCAACTTCATTCAGATTATCTGCATTGGAGCCGCTCCAATTGCTGTTATTCGTCGTGTTGGAGGTCGTTGTTTCCTCCTCAGCATCAGTTTCGTTTGACTTGGAGCTGGACGCAGGAGTTGATGTCGTCGTTGCGCTGCGGTATAACAGTGGAGCTAGGACCAATGGCACCGCTTCGCGCGGAAACTCCTCGCGTAGTTTGTTTAGAAACTGTGCCTCCAACTGTGGCGATACGTATTCGTGGAGACAGCAAAGTAAATACTGCAATAAATCGAATGAGATCTCATGCAATCCACTGGCAGCAGCGTTCTGACCCAAGTAAGAGTCGAGCAGATCAGGCAATGAATGACGAAGACTATCCCGTGCCGACTGTCGTAGTTCGGGATGAGAACTATGGGTTACCGCTAGCGCAAATATGCACTCGCAGAGTTTGTTAATGCCGGTAAGCTTGGCAACCTGTCCAATGAGCTCGGCAAGAGCAAACGGCTTTAGACTCTGCTAATAAAAGAATTCCAAATAAATTATATTAATAGTTAAAGGGTTTAAGTTAGTTACCTTTTGTTTGGCAAAGTGCTGATCAAAAGCAATGCAAATATTGGTCACAAACGAGGAGCTCTGCAATTGGCGCTGCAAATGGGCTCCAAGCAGCTTTGCCTGCAGCTGGGAGGCAACGTTTGGCGACAAATCGTGCAAGTTTAATACCGTAAACAGATAGCGGAGACAGCTACGATCCGCATCGAGGCCGTAGTCTTGAATAAACTATTGAGAGAATAGAAAAATTGGAAATTCTTAGATTAGTTTAATGAGTCGATAAATCGATTACCTGAGCATGTTGCCGTGCCCGGGCAACAGAAGTTAGAGATCGATAACAACACATGGAGCAATTACAGCAATTACAGTAATTAATTGATGCAATTATTTAATATCTTCTTTTTCTTCGATTTTCATTGCACACTTTGAAATTTTGACAAGTCATAAACAGAAATATTAGGCGCAGCTAACTTTACACTTCTATTAAACTACTAAATACAAAATTCCTTACAATACTGACAAACGTACACACACACACAAGTGCTCTCTGTGTTGTGTGAGTGAAACCAAGTGAACGCAGAAACGAGACAACAACAGCTGTGGCCGCGCAGCTGCTGCTCCACAAAAACAAAAATGCAAAGTGTTGAAAAAAAAAAAGTCATACAAAGTAGTTGGGAATTATAGGCCTACACAAAATCCAAGAAGAAGAATTAGGGGTAAAGGGAAAGGTTCAATAAATATGTACCTAAAGATGTTGCTGGAATCACATTTAAAAAACTTATTTTACTTATTTATGAGCACGTCCTTACCAAAAATCCAATTTCATATATTTATGCTGGGTTTTTTTGCGTAAACTGCGCACTCAATAAAGTAATTTAGACAAGTTCGTACACTGAACTTGGAAGGGCTGGCGGCAGCGCAGCTGGCCAGAAAAGTTTGTACTTGGTTTTTTTTGCACAATTTCACTTGAGTTTTTTCACTATCTCGCACGCATAGGCGGCGTGCATTGTTTATAGTTAACAATTAATTCAGTTTTATACATTCTAAATAGCTCGCAACTTAACAAAAAAGGCAATTTTATTGTACAAGAAACTCGCGCAACGCAGAGAAATTTTCTGCTTTTTACACAAACTGTAATGGCGTCGGCAAAAATGCATGTGCGAGCGAAATGGCGCTATACATATAATCGAAACAGTGCCGATTAAGTTGGCAGCCCTTAAGTGTGTGTCCTAACACTGATATTGTGCAAAATTTGCCAACACTTGTAAAAACGGTTTCATTGTCGCTGAGTATTATTGTTGTTGTTATTATTATTATTTGGTTATGTACTATTTAAAACAAGGTTAAATGTGAAAACATACCTGCTTTATTTGCTCGCTGCTCTCATTAAAATTTCGTTTGTTCACGTGTTTGACCAAATTACGAATCTGCGTTAGCGGTGTCTTCAATTGGTTCTCTACGTTCATAATTCTACGTATCAAATATGTTTGGTTGTGTGATTTGTGTAGTTCGTTGAGGTTTTGTCAATTTTTCTTTGCTTTTCGCTTTGTTGTCGTTGTCGCTGTCTTTGGCACTTTCAGACGACTGAGCGTTTAATTGTGCTGCTCGGGGACTCTCTCTGGGTGGGTGATGGTGTTGATAACGCCAAAAATTAGTCGAAAAATACTTTTCACTCACAGACACACGTATTCTCCTTCTCATAAATGTGTGTTTACCAATACGATGAAATTGCCAAGTTGCCCTGTATTGGGGTATTGGTATTGGTATTTTGACGTATTTATTATTGCTTCTTCTTTTTCAAAACGTAAACGTATTGTATATTACGATGTCTTCTTTTAATTTGCGGCGCAAATATTAATTTTTTTTTAGTATAGCTTTTGAAAATTGTCTTTTTTTGTGTTTATTTTTATTCCTATTTCATGGCACTTGGCTGAGGCCCCTCACCGTCTCCCTCTTCGTAGGGGCCAGCAGCAGGCTCTACATTGCTGACATCTATGTGGACAATTGCAAACAATAACAATAACTATCGAAAATTGTACAAGTCATGGACAAACTGTTGCTGCCTATTTGGTTAACTTTTACCCCGTCCAAAATCTTTCTTGCCAGCAAGCACAGCACACACGTAATGGGAATGAATGAATCGCACGTACGCACACACAGACAAGAGGCTCACACACACACATCAACTCTCTCGCATAAAGAAATTTCTTTTCTTTGATTTGTTCACGCTACACGAGTGTTTCTTTCCCACGAAAATTACTTGAGTTAGAGCACTGCAAATTTCGTTGTTCAACACAATTGTGTTTATTTGTTTTGTTAATTTTGTTCGAAAACTATTATTAATTTTCACACTTATTTTTGATTAATTTAATCGCCATTCATTCGATCGCTTAAAACACACACACGCAGACAGAAAAGTCGAAATATTTTACAGCACCCATTATTGACGTTGTTCAACACGAACAGCTGCTTAAATGGAGCGCCATTGGGGGTGCTCAAAACAGTCAAGAGCACATGTTGAAAGTTTAAAGATTGCTAACTCTTCGAAGACATTTATTAAAAAATAGTTAGTAGTTAACTTTTATCTTAATTAAAAAATACTCAATTGAAATCAACTAAACAACTTTTAAATGAGGGTCACCAATCGACGAAACTATCGTTATGTTGCAAATGCTTATTGGAATACTAGTGTTAAACAACGTTGGTGTTAATTGATCAGCTGTTTGCAGACCTTAATTATTGCTTATTTTTTTAATTAGCTGCTCAGTTCAATTTATAAAACTTTTACAAAATAATCCCCAGTTTAAAGGGAGCTATGAGAAACAACGGATGTTATAGTTTAAAGCCGAAGAGCATTTAAAGAGCGCGCTTTCAATTGGCCATCATGCAAGTCTGCTCGTGCATCGCGTGGGAAGGGAGGAAGCACGCAAGTGTACACATAACAAGAACGCACACATTCAGTTAAATAAAATAAATCAGGCAATCAAGTTAAATGTGTGCCGCGCGTAGTCCAATTGTTAGTGCATTTTTTAAACAGAATGTGATCTTTGGCTTTGCCACAAATGCCAGCAGGCATGGCACTAACAGCAGGCTGAGTAGGCTCACAAAATCCCTGAGCACAACAACAACAACAAGGCGTAATTTGAGCGATTGTAAAGAAACCGTTACGAACCAATCAAAGTCAATCAAGCACAGTCAATCAAAAACAGTGAGTGATTTTCAAGCGCTCTACGAAGCAACAAAAAAGAAATTTCAATGTAAGCCTTAATATAGTTATTAGGCAAAGTTAGTATTAAAATATATATTTGAAATATGCAGCTGGTCAAGTGAGTGCTGTTGAACACCCTGTACTGAGAACAATGGGTGTGTTAAATTTGTGGAGTGATAACAAATAAATTTTTTCAAAGTCATTAAAATTATGTTGAACTCAGTGAATATAGGGGTTTTAAAAATGCTTAATTTCAGTTATATTTGAGTTTGGTTAAAATCGGACGGACCATAAAAATTTGTATTAAGTACAGGGTGTTTTAAAGTGACTTCTCGCTTGCTTGACCAACTGTTTGCTCCATTTAAGCATAAGGGTTAAATGATTTGAGCCCAATTGTGTGGACTCCTCCATTGCAGCCAAAAAACTCCCCGTCGACGTCCATCCAGACGCCGTGTTCGCGTGCAATGAACTCGACTTGAGTGAGGTGCAGGTCTATGGCTTCGACTATGATTACACGCTGGCCTGCTATAAGCCCATATTGGAGGATTTACTCTACAATTTGGCAAGGGAAATGCTCGTTAAACGTTTCCGTTATCCCGATGATATTCTAGAACTCGAATATGAACCCAATTTCGCTGTGCGTGGCCTGCACTACGATGTGGAAAAGGGTTTGCTCGTCAAACTCGATTCCTTTCTGCAGCTGCAATTGGGTTCTGTTTACAGGGGACGCACCAAAGTGGGCGCTGAGGAGGTGCTGAAACTCTACCACAATCGACTGCTTCCCATTGCGTATGTGGAGGGACCCAACAGCACCCATCAGGTAAGCGAATCTTCAACTCAGTCCACAGTCCACTTTAAGCCTTTCGTCTTGTTCTATCGCAGCACAATACGAACTCCAAAATGGTACAATTGGCTGATCTGTTCTCTGTGCCCGAAATGTGTCTGCTCTGCAATGTCATCGAGTACTTTGAGCATAATCGCATCGATTACAATCCGGAAATCGTTTTCCATGACACAAGAACCGCCATGGGCTCTTGTCACCCCATTATGCATGCCACTGTCATGAAGAATACGGAAAAATACATCGAACGCAATGCAAAGCTAGTGCAATATTTTCAGAAGCTACAAAAGGCGGGCAAGAATCTCTTTCTGGTCACAAACAGTCCGTTCTCCTTTGTGTGAGTCTGAATTCGAAACTTTTCCACACTCAACTAATTTAGAATTTGAAAAGTGCCAGAGTTATTGTTTTTTTTAGTACATTTAATGCAGGTTTAAGAGTTTAGAGGCTTTTCTTTGAAGAAACCGGTTTATATCATACAATTTAACTAGAACTCTCTTTTTTGGCTCGAAAGTAGACCATTTATTTTAATTGAAAGTGTATCCACGCTAGTGACAAAAGCATAACTCAAAAATACGTTATAGTTGTATGATCTGTATCAAAAAAGTTTAAAGACAATAACAAATAGTCTGTGAAATTGTTGCATATATCTCATAAAACAAGTTTATATTTGTGCTGGCTAACTGATCAGCGTTTGGGCAGCTATAGAGCTGAAATTTTGACAAAATAGCTCCAACAAATCTATTTATATATAAGCTAAGAAAGCTCTTAAAACTTTTTAGAAAAACCTGTTGTAGATTGTTGTTAAACCATATATAATTGCGATCCCTGATTGTTAATTACTGCTCAATAAAATCGTTGTAATAGTTGACAAAAATATCCCTCGTTTCCTTGGCCAGATGGTTAAAGGTGCTCCGTATTTGCTGCAGCCGCTGTGTTGGGCACTTGTGCTTCTTCCAGGCTAGTATATCCAACAAGTAGGTCAACCTGGAGATGTATTCGTTGGAGTGCTGGCCACTTTGGATAGCAATACCAGCCAACTGGAACTCAATGATCTTCGCCAACTGCTCGTAGTCCCAGTCAGACCAGTTAGAAGCTGTAAAAGCGGACAAATTAGCAGTTGGCTGGATTCATTATAGACTCTTTCTTACCCTCCTTCACAGCAAAGCAGGCCACAACCAGTTCCTTGGCCAAACTGAGCTTGAGAGTATGATAACCAATTATCCATGTCTCGAGTCCTTCGAATGCCGTGTACAGATCACGACGCCCTTGAGCATCCCCACAGCGCTCCAGTAGATCCATAAAGTGGTCGTACCATTCGGAAAGCTGTGATTTGCCGCAGAAAGTGCAGAAGATTTCGATGTCTTCATCGGGCTCCATCCACCAGTTAAGAGTGTCCTGATGCCGTTGAGGTTTGGGTAGGAAAATGCGTCTGCAGCCCTCGAACTCGCAGCGATAGCGATGGAATTCCAGCTGTGAAACAAAAGCAAACACAACGTTTTTGACCCTGTAAGGCACACAAACTAGACAAACTCACATAGTCCTGATTCTTGTCCGGGAGCACACACTTTTTGCAGTTGCAATTGAATTTGTAGGTGTCCTCCAGTTGTGCCTGACGCTGGCAGTGCATCAACTGCCTGCAGTCCGGCGTGTAACAATTGAAGATTTCATCCCCTGGTTTAAGCTGCTCCACTGCAAAGTTGCGTACCAAACACCCGTCGTACTTGGTGTACAGGGAGGGGGCACAGGAGTGATTACACAGACTGAGATGGGGTATGTTGATGGCCGTGATCAGAGTGCTGTTGGAGAACTTGTGCAGGCAGCCTAGTCTCAGGTGATAGGGACTCAACCAGAGCGCGGGCTGCAGCAGGGCAAACTCATTGGTGACGAGGCTGCTGGGAAGCAGTGCATCACCCACATGACCATTCACCAGCAATTGTCCAGCGTTGCGTAGCAGTAGAGCGGCTACAATCAAATGCCAACTCTCTTGGGAGCATCCAAGCTTTAGTAGGTCATAGAATTTGGTGCATTTGTGGAGATACACCTGCAGCAGGTTAGCGCAGAGCGCGTGGTAAACCAGTTCATCTCGCGGCACCTTGTCCAGATGGGTAATCATGCGTAGACTCTGCACAGCCTGTGAAGCACTGCCACTGTGCTCCTGGTGTGCCATGGCCATGAGGGATTGCCATAGCTCACGCGCATTGGAGCCGCGCATTTGTGGCAGAAGCTGCGGCAAGTGTGTGATCAACACACGCAGCGCTAGATGTGATACGCCCAGCATCTTGGGTAGATCACGACGATGGGCGGCACACTCGTAGAAGTGCACGTTGGCGTCCAGCTGCCGACAGCGGCGGGAACAGTAGACGACGCGCTTACGACACTGAGGACATGGAATGGGTGCACACATCATGACCGCTGCACATTTCTGGCAGATCAGACGCTGCTCCACTGGCACAAAGCACTCTGCCTGCTCCGTGAATATTAAATCTCCTGCGGCAATGCTTTCCTCGGCGATCATATGGCGTCCTCTACTACCAGACTCTTTGGCGCTGCAGAAAGATTAGCTTGAAATCTTTTTTTAATCTTTGCTTATAAACATACATTTTGTGGCGCTTTCCTTTCTCTAGGTTGTTCTCCTGCTGCTGCTTTACCTTCACAGTCGTCTTAAGCACTTTAAGCTCTTGCTGCAGCTGCTGTTGTTGTTCCTTGAAGTTCTCATTCAGCTCCAAACGATGCAAGACGCTCAAGTGCTCCTCCAGCAGCTTGGCGTCGTTTAGTTTCCAGGCGCAGTGGGCTTGCCGAATTATCAGCTTCTGCTCCATTTTTTCCGGATACCCAAAGTCCAGTGCACAGGCATGATCATCATACGCCTGCTGAAAGTAACCGAAATCCTGAAGCGCCAGGCCACGATTCGCATAGGCCAAAGCCAGTTCGTCGTAGGCATTCTCAGCTGCCAGTATGGCCTGTGTGTAAAGGCGACAGGCGGCGAGCAAACGATCCGCTGCTTTTGTAGCATCTTCTTCCGCTTGTTTTGCTTTATAAATGCGATTTCCCTCTTCCCTCAAAACTTTTGAGCGCTTGGCTAACGTTTCCTTGTCCTCTGGCTTATGTAGTTCTGCCAGCAAACTATCGGTCATTGCTTCGAATTCCTTGAGCTTGTCCTTAGGCAGTGTGTGCAGTACTTTGATGGCCTCAAGTTCATTTTTATAAACTCCATTTAAATTTATTAATTCACTTTGCTTTGAAAAAGTTTCAGCTAACCCAAACATTGTTGTGGTCTAATTAGCCGGCCATCAGCTGTTGTAGAGGTACTGCCGATAACCGCTCGAATTTCGTATATCGATGTACGAGCTATCGGCTGTTGTGTGGGCCAGTGCTGCGCATCAGTGGCCAGTGCAATAGTTTAAGTGACATAAAATCATTTAAGCGATTGTTTAAAAAAATACCCGATTATTTAATAAAAATATTTATTAATTGATTTACTTTAAATTAAGTAATTTTCATGAATTAAAACATTTTGGTTTCAGTTACTGGTACGCAGCTGTTGTGGTGGCACATCGATTGCTATCAGCTGTGCAACGCAACAACCAACCCCATTATATCGATAAAGTAACATTCCGACTTTGGGAATTGTTAATCACAAAAGTTGCAACTTTTTCACAATGGACTTGCAACAATTGGAGGAGGAGGCTCGCCAAGCGGCACTTAAGGACATACAGAACATGCTGCAGCGGCCGGGACAGCTGGAGAAGGTGGAGCAGTACCGCCACCGCATCGCACGCAAAAAGGCCTCCGTGGAGGCGTTGCTCAAGACGGGAATGCAGAATCAACTGGAGGGAGTGCGTGTCGGCTTGAAACAACTGGAGACGTGCATGCAGGACGTGCGCGAGGTGCGACGCCGCATGAATGAAGTGGAGCGGCTGCTGGAGGGCGTGCCCGAGGTATACGATGCGCTGGAGGCGGTGCGGGAGGAGAACACAAAGCATTCCCAGTACGCCACCGCTATGGAGAATTTAAAGCACATTTTCAATGTGGATGCCAGCGTGGAGAAGACCATGGGTTTGATCGACGAGGACAAACTGCTGACTGCGCATCAGGGTCTGTCAGATTTGGAAAACTCTCGCGACGATTTGCTCTACGAGCTGCATAAGCAGCCGAAGCAGCATGCCTCCGACAAGATTACTCTCAAGCGGCACTTTGAAAAGGTGGACACCGTCTCGCAGGCCTTGGAGAAGAAGATTCGACTCATACTCAGTCGCACGCTAAACACCGTGCGCAAGCAACCAACGGTTATTGTCACCGCTTTGCGAATCATAGAACGCGAGGAGAAGAATGATCAGTTTGCGCTGCAGCAGCAGAAAGTTACGGGCTTTCTGCCACCTGGCCGACCCAAGGCTTGGCGCAAGATGATCATGGACGTGCTGCAGGGGGCTGTGGTCACCCGCATCGAAGGCTCAAAGCTGGAGGAACGGGCAGACAACAAGATGTGGCTGGTGCGGGATCTGGAGATACTGCGTCAGATCATTCTGGAGGATTTACGCGTGGTAAAGTCCCTTTGTGTGCCTTGTTTTCCCGCACACTATGATATATTCAATGAGTATGTCAAGTTCTATCACGAGGGTTTGTCCAGCTATGTAAGTTTCCTGCTGATTCCTGAAGCGCTTGCTAATTCCCGTTTCTTTGCAGCTGGACAATATTGTGCACTCAGGACTGGAGGGAAATGAGTATGTCTCCATGCTGGCCTGGGTAACGCATACGTATCCGGGCACGGAACTCATGTCCCATCCAGATCTTGGCGTGGATGTGCACAAGCTGGCTGGACCTCTACTGCGGGAGGAGCACCTCAAATCGCTTGAGAACGAGTACTTGCAGAACATGCAGCGTAACTACCAGGAGTGGATGACTAAGGCGGCACAGACCGAGAAGCAGGAATGGTTCTCTGAAATGATACCTGACCAGGATGAGCACTACTATCACACATCGGCACCAGTGATCATCTTCCAGATGATTGATCAGCATCTTCAGGTGACCAATACCATACACCAGGAGTTGACATTCAAGGCGCTGGTCATGAGCATCCAGCAGGTGGAGATCTTCGGCCAAACGTATCTGAAGAACGTCATCGAACTGAAGGAGCATCATTTCCGTAATCGGGATCAGATCAAGTACTTCACCCACTACATCATTACCATTGTGAACAACAGTCAGCAGATGATTGAGTTGGCGCAGCAAATGAAGCAGTTGTACTGGCCTAAGTCCCGCACGGATCATTACGAGGATTTCGAGAAACTTTTAGCCACATTCCAGCGTATTCGCGCGCATGCAGCCAACTATTTGCTAGAGGAAGCCTTCCTGGACATGGAGTGTCATTTCAATGATCTCTTCACGGCCAAATGGCTGGCTAGTACCATTGCCGTGGACACCATCTGTGTGACATTGGATGATTACTTCCAGGACTACAATCATCTGCGTCCTGCTAACTTTGAGATGGTCATCAGTGAGGCCCAGAAGCTGCTGGCCAAGCGGTATATACGTGCTCTGCTCTCCAAGCGTTTGTCCAAGCCGCGCGTGGAGTGCGATGCCATTACAAGGAAGATTAACCAGGAGGCCAAGCGATTTAAGCTTTTCTTCGAGAAGATTGCTCCCAAGATTTCGCTCAGTGATTCTCCGTTAGATTTGATAGCCACGTTGTCAGCACTGCTCATTTCAGACATTGAGTTGCTGATTCTGGATCTACACACGCTGCTGGGCAGTTATCCGTCGCTGAGTGAGGATCATTTGGTGCGTCTTTTCTACATACGCAACGATGTGAAGGCCGCCGAGGTACGGGAAAAAGTCCAGGATGCCATGAAGTCCAAGAAATCCATGGTCAGCATTGCTAAGCAGGATTGCATCTTCAAGGAGATTGTGTTCAGTGACAAGCTTTGGTAGCACCGCAACAGTTTTCTTATTAATTAAGTTAATCTAATATTATTAATAAACATTAATTAACCAATCCGAATTTACATTTTGTTTACATCTTGTTTTGTTTTGTTTATGGGCTGTCCAGCACTGAACGATGCAGTGCAACCAACTTAACGCATTTCTTTTGCCGGTCAGCTGTTTCAACGTAAACATTACTACACCATTCCACTCAACCCAATTTGCAATGGCCAATCAGCTGTCCTGTCTACTTTGGCGCGTTTTCGCTTAGTGAGCTTTCATGCGGCGAAAGCTTTCAAAGTGGTGAGCAGCGTCGTTCGTTCAGTTGCCATGCTTATGAACGGTTGGTGGGGATTTGGAAGGGGGGTGGCCGCTGGGCGCGCACTGAGCATAAGCACGTTTCCATATGATTTTCAGTTTTGTTAGTGCCTGTGACAGCAACGGCCGCAGCAGCAGCGTCGGCGGCAGCGGTGCGAGCAACAGCCGTAGTTAATTTTTTAATATTATTTATGTTTCGAGTTTAGTTAAAAGTTGACGAAATTTGTTAAACACATAAATAACAAATTAATTATTTAGTATAAAACAATACTACCTAAATAATAACGGTAAGTTGAACGAACAAAACTTTTAACCGGAAGCAAGTGGTGGAGTGGGGTGCGCATAATGCTTATGTATGCTATGTGTGTGTGTATGCTATGTGCATATAGCATATATGTACAAACATAAGTATAAATTTATATATTGATGTGAAATTGTTGAAAATTGCTGTTGCTACAGAACCTTGAAAACTTTTTTGGTTATTTTGTTTGTAGAATAATATAAAATCAATGCTAAACTCGTGCGCTCTCTTTCTGGCAGCAGCCCAGTATGTGTGTGTGTGTGAGCATGAATTGTATAAGCAGCTACTGCATGTATATTAGTGTTGCCCGCGGGGTTGCTCACACTGAAGCGCGGCAAATTGAACTGGTCCAGCAAAGATGCAAGTGGAAAGAGCAAGAGAAAAAACAAGAAGCATTAAAACAACAACAGCAACAACAGAAGGTCTATTAATAAATTCATGTTGAACTCTGTGCGTGTATGCGTGCATATGTGTGCGTGTGACAAAGCTCTCTCTGCCGCTCTTACTTTCAGTCGCTCTCTAACGTGAAGCGACTCTTATCAGTGCGTGTTGCGCGCGCTTTTCTTATCAGCATTCAAACAAATGTTAGCGCTAATTGAATAGTTTACAACAGCTGTTCTCGCATACCAACTAAATATGCAGCTAACTATAAATGCAGCTGTGTAAATGTATGCATGGAATTTGCATTTGCAATAATTTCTCTCTCGCTCTCTCACTTATGCAAATATAGAATTACTGAGTGCTTTGCCGGCTTTTCATTATAATTCCCAACGTCAGACGCATAACCTGCGCTATAAAGCTTTGCTGTGGAGCTTAAAACAATTGCTTCAATCAATTCTTAAACTGTTCTGTTTAGATAAAGTACTGGCTTTGAAATACTCTTGATTTTAATAAAAATTAATTATATAATTGGTATTTTGCTGAAGTAAAATAATATTAATAATTATAATCCTTTACCAAAATATATTTGGAGGATTGAGGACTCTCCTATGAAAACTTTGATGATCCTGTGTCCAATTTTAGGTCTTCAAATGAGGATTCATATTTTTCTAATCTATTCCCTATTTTTAAAAATTTTTCTTGCTTCAGCAGATCGGATTTAAAGTTATAGAACCCTAAACTATGAGCAAATTACAACGAGATCACAAGATCGTGGTAATCGGCGCTGGAGCATCGGGCATAGCGTGTGCCACAAAACTACTGGAGTATGGATTCCAGAACGTGCTCGTCCTGGAGGCCGAGGATCGACTGGGAGGACGCATACACACTATACCCTTTGGCGAAAATGTGATTGATCTGGGGGCCCAATGGTGTCACGGGGAACAGGACAATATTGTGCATGAGTTGGCTAGTAAACACGATTTACTGGAGTCCACGGGACCTGTCTATGAGAACTACCAGTGTGTGAGAAGTAACAAGGAGGTGCTACCCGATAATGTGGCTAATAGACTCAAAGCGATTGTTGGTGATTCGCTGGTGACGCGGCAATTGGAGCTGCGACACTGTAGCGGATCACTAGGCAGTTATCTGTCAAACAAGTTTTATGAGATGTTGCAGAGACCCGAGAACTCGGACATCGATCAGGTTATAGCGGATGAGTTCTTCGACAATTACAAGAAATTCGAAAACTCCGTGGAAGCATCGGATACGCTGGAGGAGGTGTCGGGACGGGGTTACCTCAACTACTGGGAGTGTGAGGGTGACATACTACTCAACTGGAAGGACAAGGGGTACGTGGAGTTACTGCGTCTACTACTGCACACTCGAGAGCTGCCAAACGATGATTCCGAGCTGGGAATCCTCGAGCAACGAGTCCTCTTCAACCGGACTGTCAAGCAGATCAACTGGAATCGCAATGATGCTCGTGTGGAGCTTCAATTGTCCAACGGGGAGAGCTGTCTAGCGGATCATGTGATTGTTACCGTCTCCCTGGGTGTGCTCAAGGAACAGCACCTGCGGCTGTTCGATCCGAAGTTGCCCGTGGCCAAACAACGGGCGGTCGAGGGTTTGGCTTTTGGCACAGTCAACAAAATCTTTGTGGAATTCCCCGAGGCCTTTTGGCCCGATGACTGGACGGGATTTACTCTGTTGTGGCGGCAGGAGGATTTGAATGATATACGTAATACTTCTAGAGCCTGGTTGGAAGATGTCTTTGGCTTCTACCGGGTCAGCTATCAGCCGAGGATTCTGGCTGGCTGGATAATTAATGCCAACGGTCGGCACATGGAGACCTTACCCGAGGAGGAGGTGCTCTCGGGCTGCATGTATCTCTTCCGGCGCTTCCTTCACTGGCAGATACCTGAACCGCTGAGTTTTCGCACCTCGGCGTGGCATAAAAATGTTCACTTTCGTGGCTCATACTCGTTTCGTTCCATGGACACCGAACGACTGGGCACGGGAGCCAGCGAATTGGCGCAGCCACTGACTGTGGTCACTATGACACCGCCATCTCCTAGCAGAGACAAGTCTGTGCCTCACCAGAGTCGCTGTGATAAGCCAATTGTAATGTTCGCCGGTGAGGCAACCAGTGAGCATTACTATTCCACAGTCCATGGAGCTGTGGAGGCGGGCTGGAGGGAGGCCAAAAGATTAGCCGACTTCTATGGACTCGCTCTGACCAAGTCCCAGCTATGACAGCGGGAGAAATCAACTAAAAAACTGTGCAATGTGGTCAAGTAGCGTGATCGATAAGGACTACAACCAATCAATCAATCAATAATACATAATAGACTTCATATATACTTTGTGTTTAAGGATCCTATATTAAGTCTTCGATTAACTGATATGGTATGACATAAATGATATGTAAACTGAACAGCTTTGTCTAGTACAACTTAGAAGGCTGCTCCCAAGTGAGTCCCCTTATCTAGACTCTAGTCAAGAACTTGACTAGTGGGGAGGTAGGCTGGGTGAGCTAAGTTAACAAAATTGTCTAAAAGTTTTCTAATTATTTAAAATTACGACCTATGGGAAGTGTAAGTTAAATGATCCAACTGTGTTCCTACCTCCCCTCACCTCTCTCCAACTGCAGTGCTGGTCGAAGAAACCACAACGAACCCGACTCCACAATCGATACCATGCCTCGAAGCGTAAATCTCCCAAGAAGCTCAGTCAATGCTTTAACTCCGAGCCGAATATAATAATTTTGGGTGCTGGAGCTGCTGGATTGGCCTGTGCGGTGGAGCTTAAGAATCAGGGATTTCAGAATGTTCGCATTGTGGAAATGTCGGATCGTATTGGGGGACGTATTAGAACAATGAGATTTGCCGATAATTATATCGATATGGGCGCCCAGTGGGTGAATGGTGAGCGTAACAATATTGTCTACCAAATGGTAAAGGATCTCAACATGTTGGATTCAACGAGAGATTCTTTTCTGCATTGCGATTGGATACGTTCAAATGGACAGAAAATGCGACGTTCCTTGGTCGTCAAACTGGTCGAGGTTATGCGTACGATATTCAATAACCGATTTAAGGATCTGCATAATCGGGACGACACCTTTGGAGAGTATCTCGTCGAGAAGTTTGCCGAGGAGCTTGCGAAGCCCGAGTTTAAAAATATTAGTCGTAAATTAGCCGCTGAGTTTCTGCGCACCTTCAAGAAGATGGAGGGACCTGCTGTCGATGTGGACATGAGTTCATCGGAATATGAAACGTTCAACACCTGTCAAGGCGATGGCACGCTCAATTGGCGGGACACCGGGTAATCAGTTAATGATGTAGCAGATTGGGTAATCCATTGATCGGAAGTCCTGTTAGTTCGATAGAGGGTAGGATAGTCTACTTAGGTCTACTCTGGGGTAATCGGCTAACAGGATGTCGAACATAGTTCGATACAAAGTAACCGGTCTGTTGGTATCCAGGGCATAATCATTTCTACTGATATTTTTCTTAGTCTGTCCTGGGGTAAAAACGAGCTGATCGTGTACGTGTGTCCTAATACTAGCTCCTTTGCAGATTCAAGGAGTTCCTGCGCGTGCTAGTCGACGGCGATGAGATGAACGAACATGGATTGCTGAAGGACTGCATTGAACTCAATACCCGTGTCTTGACGATAAACTGGGATCGTTGTGATGGCACGGTTCAGATCGTGTGTGAGAACAATAAACAATATTTAGCGGATCATGTGGTGGTAACTGTTTCGTTGGGTGTGCTGAAGAAAAACACTCGACTCTTTGAGCCAGTTTTGCCCCTGGCTAAGAGGAAGGCAATTAACTTCCTGGGCTTCGGACATGTGTGTAAAATATTTGCAGAGTTCGAGGAACCCTTTTGGCATGAGAACTGGGGTGGATTCAATGCCATGTGGCGAGCGGATGATGTGAATCAACCGCAGCTAGAGTGGCTATCGGATATTTACAGCATTACTCCGTATGCGTATCAGCCCCGAGTACTGCTCTGCTGGGCGGCTGGACCCAATACGGAGGTAATCGAGACAATCGATACGAAGTTATTAACCCATGGCATTATGTATATGCTGCGTAAGTTTTTGCCCAAGATGAAAATAACGCAGCCGAAGCGACTGATGAGCACCCGATGGACCGTTGATCCCGCCCATTTGGGTGCTTACTCCTACCCATCACTGTTAACCAAGAGCTATAAAACTGGACCCGAACAACTGGCTCAACCGGTCAATCTGCTGGCCTTTGAACCGGCAAGTGCCTCGTATGTGTCCCTGTTTGATGTGAGACCCATGTCAGTACGACCAGTGATCTTATTTGCCGGCGAGGCAACTAGTCCCAAGCACTACTCGACCGTACACGGTGCTGTCGAGACGGGAATACGGGAGGCTCGCCGACTTTCTGGCTACTACCAGAAGGACTTGTAATACTAGTTTGTATCAGACGTATTAGGAGTAATCCGTTTCTCAAATTATATTTTCCAAAATTAAAATACAAAAAAAAACTACTTTTCCCTAATGATTTGGGGCTTAAAGTCCAGTTCAGATGCCTTTTGCAGCGACTCCGCGTAAAGGGGAATGCGCTGTGTCTGACGGAAGCCCCAGAAATCCTTCACTTGACGGCACAGGTTCAAGTCCAGTTCCGTCACCAGCAGACCGTCATGACAGCGGGAGAGACTCTGTGAGAGATACGAGTAAAATGTAGTTTCTACTTGATTAGGCGCTCCAAAAAGAAACTTACTGGAGTTCTGGAGCCATCAGGGGCCGCCACGTAGGTGGAACCGTAGAAGGGTCCGAATTCCTTGTGGGCTGGACGTCCATCTCCCGAGGTGTATTCATTGGGGAACTCCTCGGTGCCCACACGATTGATGGGCACTGTGAAATAAGAATTCGCTATGGCCGCATTCCTTGCCTCAATGCACCAAAGTGGCTCCGAGAGACGACCGATGGTGGCCGAGGGATTGAAGACGATCTCGGCGCCATTAAGGCCAAACATCATCCAGTTCTGTGGATGATGGCGTCCATAGCAGATGTTGATGGCAATCTTACCGAATTCCGTCTCAAACACCGGATGTCCCGTGTTGCCCTCCAGGTAGTAGGTTGACTCATTGAAATCGCCTACTCTGGGGATATGATTCTTTCGGTGCTTGCCTATGTACCGTCCGCTGTTGGAGATCACTACAGCAGTGTTCCAGATCGTCTCTCCGTGTTCAACATCTCGCTCGAGTATGGAGTGAATGATGACCATGTTGTAGGCCTTGGCCAACTCGGCGAGCATTTTGGTAGTGGGTCCATTTTCAGCCTCCTCGGCAAACTCGCACCAGGGAAACTTCTCACGCGTGCAGAAGGCAAAGGGCATGGCTATAGGAAAGAATAGGGATAAGAATGTAGAACCCCGGCATAGATTCAATCCTACACCATACTGGTGTACTTACTCCACGCCTCCTGGGTGCACACAATGTTGCAGCCTGCCTCTGCTGCGGCCTTGATCATGGCCTTGACCTTTTTCCAGATGCCCTCACGCTGTTCCGCAATGGGTGCCGTTGTGGGTAGCGCTATGGAGTTTTGGATGGCTCCCACTCTCACCACGCGGGGCTTTCTTAACTCCTCAGGTCGTGCCGTGAATCGATAACCTTTGATTTCGAAACCATTCTCCTTGGCGGTGGCCAGAGATTCAGCGGACAACTCGATGGTTTGACTAGGGGAAAAATGGGTAGGTTAACAAAAGAAATGGAGTATGAAGAGTTTCACTGATAAAAAATCGAAGAACTTTAGTTACTAGACGCTTTTTATATTAAATAAATTTCAGTAAACTAAACTTTCGCTCACTTTAATCTTGTTGGCTCTTTTTACTGCTTCGTAAACATTGCCGTTTTTTAGGTATCTGTTTTTGTTTTGCTCTTGAGTTTTTCCCACTATCTCTAAGATATGCCCTAGCATGTGTGTGTGTAGCGTATACGTGATGTGCGCCTAATCTAATTATAAATTTATTGAGCATATATGTACTTTTATACCAATACGTACGATTTTATACTGGCTCATCAAAAATTCAAAAAAAATTCTCTACAAAGTATTCGATTTTCTTCTAGACTTATCTCCACTCTCTATATCAATTTACTAGGGCTAATCTAATGTCAGATGTTTTATTTAAATAGCTTTAGATTTGATACTCACTCTTTTTCCACGCCATAGAGAATACGCTTTACCTCCCGCAGCTCCTCAGCGGGTAAATGCTTTTCCAAGCATTCATCAAGATTTTTCAATTCAAATGCCGACATTATTGACACACACACGCACACAGAACACTAAACGAATCTAACGGTGAGTGGGTAACGGGAACTTGTTTCTGGGGCGCAGCAACCACTTGTGATTAGCACACAATCCGGAATGCGAATGCCACGCGATCGCAGACTGCGCTGTTCCTTGGTTCTTTTCGTTTTCGCTGACGCTGCCTCAGTCGCGGTCGCAGTCGAAGTCGCTGTTTCAGTCGCAGCCTTACCAGCTGCTTTATCTGCATGCCTACCCTCTCTCTGTTACTAGTTTACTCTGCTTTAGCTTCTGTTGCAGACGCTGCCGGCGCCTCTTTTTCTAGCGCAGTCGCTGCCTCTGCCGCTGTTACTTGCGATGCTCTCTATGTATGCTTACTCTCTCACTGCTATTACTCTGGTCCAGGCGCTGCCTTGCTAGCTCAGTCGCTGCCTCTGCCTCAGTCCACCCTCTGCCATAACTGTGCTCCAGCCGCTACCGGCGCCTCTTTTGCTAGCTCAGTCGCTGTTCTCACTGCAATTACTCTAGTCCAGCATCTGCCGTCGGCGCTGCTTTAGCCTCTGCTTTATCTGTATGCTGCCGGCGACGGTTTGGCTACCTCAGCTGCTGCCGCTCTCACTGTTTCTCTTTCTCTTCGCTAACTCTGCTCTCTTTATGGTGGCGCTTGTTCTGATTGACCTTAGATCTGTTCGCAATGACGTTGATAATTTATGGGCCTCAGACAATAGCAAATTCGCTGCCTTAACACCTATGTGTGCAGTTGTCTGCAATTTGCTGAATCAAATGATGTAAGCAAATTCAATTGAGTAATTAATGATCTGATGCTAACTAATCTCAACAGTTGCTGCTTTATCTCATATGTGCACAATGGGATTTAAAGTGGACGGGTAAGTTAATTATGTTGATTTATATTGATATGAAACAGTTTTACTTATCTGCTGATAAAGTAATACAATGTGAGCTTATCTAGATAGCATTCAAAACTGTCGTGTTATTTCATACAAGCGTTATGCAAATTATCACCTAAATATAATGATCACATTTGCAAGTGTTCTAGTTGTACCTTACTATTAGCTTAACACCTGTTTTTTCAAGTGAAACTTGCCTCGAAACTAGTTGGATTACATTACTGTAGTAACACCTTTTATGTATTGCATTCCATCCCCCCCATTTTAAAATAAAATATCAGTGCTTTTTGGAATTTGTAACACGTTTATAATTATTTCTCTGTTTTTGTTTATAAAATTTAAACATTTAAATCTTTTTTTTTAATATATAGTTAGATTTTGGACATCATTATTCGAATAAAATAATTGTTGTACAACATATTTCCAACTTTGTTAAGATTTTGTTGGTTAAATGAATTGTCGAATTAATAGTTTACATAATTTATTTTATTATAATAATTGTTTAAATGTTACTTAGTTTTTGTTTTTATTGTATTCTTTTCATTGTTTTCACTTTTACGCAAAAAGGTACATGTCGTGAAAAGGACTAACACTGGACAGGATTTGTGCCCGTGGGACTGCCTAAGGGTTAATAGTATTTTCTCTACCTCGCACTGTCTTCGTCTTATTCTCCGTCTTTCGTACGTCTGTCTACATGTCTCTGTCTCTGTCTTTCTAAATGCCGTCCAACATTGGCAACTAACTGTACATTTAGCTTTAGCTTTAGCGGTTTTTTCTGTTTCTTTTTTCTTTGACAAACAAGGGCTAAATTCGTATGGCAAATACTTTGGTGTTTTTTCATTAACAAGTTGGATCCTTGATCCTACACTGATAAAAATTAGTTTAAAGTTCCCTTTTCTTTTAGTGTACATAATTAGTTTAATGAGCGTTCATCCTACTGCACCCAAATGGAGGGCGCCCAGAGCGGTTCGTTCTCCAGCCGCTGGACATGCTGGACCAGCTGCTCGAAGGCATTCACCAGTTCACCATTGACGATCTCCACGTCGAAGAAGTGTCCGTAAAGGAAGTCAATGCGCTCCGCTGACTTGAGCATATCTTCAAATTCCTCGTCCGTAAAGCTCCGAGCATTCGCCTCATCGAAAGTGGACTTGGCTCTAGCCTCGGTGCGTGTGGATTTCAGTGTTTCCAGCTCGGGTGGCTTAATGTGCACTAGGAACGGCTTCAGCTGCGCCGTACGCAGCGTCTTGATGGCCTGGTAGTGGGGACTGAGCACACACACACAGCCGGCATTCACAATCGACTTCACGCTCTCCGCCGAGGTGCCATACAAGTGTCCCTTGTACTCGCCGTGCTCCACAAACTTGCCGGCCTCAATGTCCGCATCCATTTTGTCGCGTGCCACGAAAATGTACTCGCGACCTGGCACCTCCCCGGTGCGCATGGGACGTGTTGTGTCTGAAAGGCGGTTAATTAGTTTGAATTCCCTTTGAGACCTCTCCGATTTCATATTAATTGTACTCACATGGCACTGGACTGCGAAACTTCTCCGGATCCCTGGCGATGAGCCGACGTCGTAGCTCATTCCGTCCCACTCCAGGAGCGCCGATGAGCACCACAGGACGATAGATGCCGGGACGGGGATAGAGCTTAGCAACCTCCTCGTATGTGGCTATCAGTTCGCGATCAAAGTCATCGTTCTCTGTCAAGTCATACATGATCTTTTTAGTCTTTGGCTGGCGACATGAAGAGCTGCTGCTGCTTGTCTGCAGAGCCCGCGGCGAGCCCGGCGGTGTGGTGCAGAGTGAGGCACATGAGCCCGCTGTGATCAGTTGCGGGATATTTGTCGGGGAGAGAGCATGGAGCGTGGGTAATGAGCGTGAAATGGAATGAATTTCATGCTAGGAAAGTCGAATGAAAGCGCTTTAGTTTAAGGTTATTGCCACTTACGCTTCGAGTCCAGTTCGTTCGAGTCCCGTTGGGTGCGTTCATGCAGTATGCGTCGCTCCTGTAGCGCTCGGCTGGGTATGAGTCCTGCTCGTGCCGAACGCTCGTGATCCTTGCGCGCTTGCCACCAGTAGGCATCGTCCTGGGCTACAATGTGCAATACATCGCCGCGCTGGAAGGCCAGACCGGCCTCCTTACAGGGTATGTACGGATCTACATCCGGATTGTAGTCGAAGTGGGCGCGCACGCGCACTTTGGACTCACGTTGGGCGCCTTTGGTGTCCGCTGGCACCAGCTTAAAGGTTATGGTGCCCTCTGAATTTTGCTGGAAGTTGTTCGGTAAGTTAAAATATAAATTAGAAATGTCTGATTTACTACCAATATGGTGAGCACATCTCCTGGCGTCTTGCCCTCCACGTTGATGCTGTTAACCTCGATGACCTCGTCGCCGACGTGTATCAGTCCCGAACGATCGGCAGCGCCTCCGTGCATAATTCTCGCTATGATTATTTTGCCCGTTTCCTCGTCGGTTTTTATAGTTGCACCCTAAAAGTAGGCAATGGTTTTTATAACAATGCAACGCAGACTTTGCTTGTGGGTGTATGTGTGTGAGTGCCAGAGTGTGTGTGTGTGAGAGAGAGCGTGTTTTTGGCATGTGTGATTGAGTTCATGTGTATGTGTGTGTGCGAGTTTAGGCTTGAAAAAATAACAAACAAATTGCGCTTGTTTTTGTACAAAGTTTTTTGTTGTTTTCTTGTTGTGTGAAGAGTTAATTTTTGTTGTTGTTGTTGTAATAGTTGTTGTTGTTGTGGTGGAAAAGTTGAACAACATTTTAATTCAGATTCTTAGTGGTGGCAGCTAAGTGTACAGTAAGGACATTGTTTACTTACAACAATCGGTTCCGCACTTTGTGCTCCTGTCTGTGTTTATTTTATTTGAATTCATTTGATTTACGAGTTTGAAAAATCAATTCGATTTTATTCGATTTTGAAAGTGGTTTTATTTTTAGTATACAAAGCAGAATGTACAAAATATTTGTTAGCGTAAATAATTTAAAATTAGATGGTTTATTTTTTGGAGGAAATGAATGAAAGCGCAGAGAGGAGCAGTTGGAGCAGTTTTGAGTAAAAAGACATGAGGCAAAAGCTGAGAACACTTACACATCATAATGGGAATGAGTAGGACTATGAAATTTGGACTGTGGACTCTGGACAGGGAACCTTGGACAGTGAACAAGAGACCAGGCTTAGCTTTACACAGTTCGAACGACAAATGAGGTGGAAAATGGACATGAGAACGGATTAGAGATTGAGTAGGGTAACTTACCAATGGTTCATTGCTCTTCACGAGCTGCACAATTTTAATTGTCTCCTCATCCTCGTCCATTTCAATGGGCACCTCCGGCAGATGCGGATAAAAGTCCTTCTGTGCAATGGCATCGTGAGCGAAGAGCAGGTGCTGTAGGCAGAAATAGGTAAGTATTAATCACAGTAATCAGTTTACGCCTTTGGTAGAGTATCAACTATGTTTAGTCGAGGAAACGATTATAAGCTCAGGACACACCTGCACGTGGGAGTCTTGTAACAGGTGAAAAGCCTCCCTGCAATCATCGCTGAGATGGCACTGCTGTGAGAGCTGTTCCAACACCTCGTACAGAACCTGTGCCGAGGTCGATAAAACTGGAGCTAAGCGATCATCGCGTCCCACTTTGGCCACCTTTGTGTGGACATTGACTAAGGCATTCAGCTCCTTGGACTCCAGTAGAGCCTTGAGAAAATCAATCTCCTGATCATTGGACAAGTTGTCTGATTCCTTTAGTGTCGTAATCAGTCTCGAAAGCGCTGACAACGTAAAAAACTGATAAGTTAATAAGAGTCTCTACGGGAACTTTCTGAAACTCACCTGGATCCCAATTGATGTCTGAGGCCATAACTGCAGCTAGCATGCTACAAAAGGACACACCGTTTCCAAAACCAGACTATGCTTAGCTGTTTTAAGGCTAAAAATACACAAAGAAACTTTTATAAAATCAAAAAGGAATTTAAGTTAAATTTAAATAGTTTTTCGATTACTGAATTAAGGGTAACTTCGACAACTTTTGCAGCCTTTGTCAAGGAAGGCACATCCTTTTGCTGACAACTTGGAAAATGAATACAAAATGAAAAGTTGATGCGTGCTAAAAGTCAATTTTCAGAGGAGGAGAAGGCGAGGGTTGGACGAGGGGAGTGCGTAGTTGGAAAGGGGGTGCCTAATGTCTTCCTTTATGTTAGTTTGCCAAAAAAGAAATCGAAGGCACAAGGGAAAAGAGAAAAAGTTATTGTTGACAACGTTTCGTATACGTAATGGGGACATTGGCTCTGCGTACAATTGCCAATTCTGCTTCACTAGACGTGCTGGCTGGCGTCGCGCTGGCGGCCCTTTTCTGAAGTTCCCCTCTAGTGCCGCCCATTCTTCAGCAGTTCATCGCCACCCTCGACTGTGCCGCAAATGCAATTAGCTGGCTTTAGGCCCAGTTAGCAGCTAGTACAGTGTACGGTTGCTCCACTTGGCTTTGCTGCTGATTTATGTGCAGCGACAAGTCGCTTAGAAATGAGTAGCAGTAGTCAGTTCCCGACTATTAAAGACCCAGTAGAAAACCCCAGGAAATAGTCGCAGACAATCTGACATTTACTTATAGCAGTTTAAAATATGCTCTGTGCTTTTTTCCTTACAGGGCCTCTCAACACAATTTATGGTCACTTTCGCAAAGCTTTGTGCCAGTTAGAGGAGCAATAGGGTGGGTAGCTGGTAGGAGTGGGGTTTGGAGGGAAAGTGTCTTGTGCCACATGTGGAACACGGCTTTGTCTCGCTTCATTGGACGACGTGTGCGCCACTCGGTGGGGAAAACCACTTTCGTGCTGGGCAACAGAATGTGGCAACTGCATACATTAAATGTTCAATGGCTGCGCTTCCTGTTGCATGGCTGCATAAAGTGGAAAATATGCAACGCTTTTTCTTCGTCTCCCTGTTCTTTAACATTTTCTGCTTTCTTTTTCTGTCTTTCCAGCTGGACAGCTGCCAAGTGTGGCAGAAGCGTCAGTTCACTGGCACGACCTGTGACTGAGCTGGCGAGGAGTAAACGAAAAATATAAGTAGAATAATATCGTATATGATTTATATACGTTAAGTCCACGTCCTTTCTCTTTGAACTACAGGGTTCTATTAGGTTTGTCAGACAGTAAAGAATTATTTTTTACCGGTTTAATTCATCCCCCGATATATATCGCCCTCTTATCACTAACACAACTGTCATCTCTAGTGCGAACTCTTTGGCATGCCAGCAACTCATTAGCACCTGCTGCCCCTAACCTTTCAACTGTGCTCAAAGGCCCAAAAATAGCTGCAAGTTGATGAACCTTAAATGACATTCGCATGCCCCAAACCCTTTTGTCAAGAATTGACTAATTTCCGCATAAAGCAAAACACGAATAAAACTAATCAACTACAAATGATGTCCTTGAAAGTGTCGAGAGAAATGAGAAGACTCTACTGATTGGGGTTATCGCTGCTCTACTTTCAGGCACTTTTAGCACTTTATCAAGACACAAAGTTTCAATGACCTTGAACTACATACGCACATTGACACACACACCCACTAACACACACGAAATGCCAAGAGGCGACCAAAAACAACGACCGCTCTGCCTTTTGTCCTGGGAAACGACGTCAGCAGCGTGGGAGTTGGGTGTTTGCACAGGGAAAGAAATGTGAGGGGGAGAAGGAGGACGAAGAGTATGTGAGTACTTGAATATTATTGCACTCGACTACTGCAAGGCTATAACGCTTTATATTCAATGCAAAAGTGGCTTTTACTTTTGAAATTGTTTGATTTTAAATATTGAAATATGAAATCAATATAACAGAAATCGATTGATTTAAATAAAGTTGAGCTGCACGGCGTTTTGGAAAATCTGAGATTCGAATATGAAATTAAACAAATATTTGTGGACACTAAAAACAAATCTAACTTAATTTAATTGTGATATTTACTGTATATTTCATAAGTTTAGAAGTATGTGGTTTGTATAACAGTTAAGCATAAATGGCAAAGAAAATCATCAAGTTTTAAGCCGCAATTTAAGACGATTTTAGAATGTATATTTGATCAAACTTAAAACTTTCAAGCAGTTTGATGAAACCTCTGATTACCTAACTAATTTAAGTATTTATTTATTTAATTTCGGCTTACTAAATAATTGTTCTTTATAATCTGCATATAATCTTGAATCAGTATCGGGAATACCCCCGCTGGTTTGTGTGAAGTGCGTGAGGCGCTTGTCTATCAACTTGTTAAAGACACCACATGTGCGAGTGGTGTATATGAGTATGTGTGTGTTTAGCTGCAATTAGACTAATTGCAAGTGCGGTTGCACAGGCCTTAAAAAATTGCCAAGAAGTGCTTATTCTGCTTCTTCTGCTCCTTCTCGTTGTTGTTGTTGTATCTGAATACCGTCTGGAGAGTGCACTTGTTGTTGTTGTTAATATGCCTGTTGTTGTGCTGTTGTTGTGCATAATGATACGTGTCAATGGGCAGACAAAGGAAGTGACTAAGCTCAGATGATAAGAAGACAGGTAACACAATATGAAGGCATTGTCCCAAGGCAGAAACCAAGAGGGGGAGAGGGTGGAATGGGCAAAGAGTAAGTTATACAGAGAGCGAGAGAGAGCACATGTGCGAGCAAGAGGGTTGAAAACTCTGGCAAAAAGTCTGAAACTTTGATAAGAACTGCAGGACAACCAAATTTTGTTGTTAATAACAAATGTTTTTTGGCAATGAAAATAAATAAATGTCACAGCCAAAGCTGGTCACACTGCCAATGGGAGAGCAGTGACAGAGAGAATGAGAAAGAGAGAGAGAGAGAGAGAGAGGTGGACTGAGAGTGAGAGCGCCCCAAAAGAGAGCAGTGTTTAATGAAAATTTTCTTTAGTTTCTTATAAAAAATCTAAAACTTGTTTAGAGGGAAATTTGTACCTGAGATCAAATCAAATTCCACAATTTTATGCTCTTAGCTTCTGTTGTTGTTGTTTTTGTTGTAGCTCAAAGTACTGCAAGTTGTTGTTGTACTTGATGTTGTTGCATATGTTTAACTGAACTTTCATTTGTTTTATTTTTAAACAATTTTTCACTTGACGCACAAACACACACAAAATATTTATATATATATCTAGAGATATCTTGAGATATATATATGCTTAGCTCAGTTTTGCGACTATTTTTAGTCAGTTGTAGAGCAAACAATTGTCGCCTGATTTGTTGTAACAAATGTTGTCAAAAATACGTCTTTTTTGTAGCCAAAAAGAAAAAACTATAAACTGATAAATAGCGAAGAAAACACAGCGAGAAACGTCTGAGCTTTCGCAGTTTTTCTTTAATTTTCTCGGTTTTTCTTTGGCGTCTCCACGAGCGACTGCAGCGAGCGACTGACTCGAACTGAGGACAAGTCTCCTAGCGTTGCGTCGTGTCGAGTCTTGTCTTGTTTCTGTTCCATTCAGAAAATATACAACAAAAAAATGAAACCATCAGACACCGCCGACGACACCGCACCACCACCACCACCGCATCACAGCAAACTGAGCAGAGCGCGAGGGTTGAAATTGCGCATGTCAGCAAAATTTGTGAGCATAACAAAAATACACAAGTCTGACGTACATACAGGGTGCGCCAGAGTGTGGCCAAAGTGTTTGGCGGTTTTATTTGAAAGGAGGGAAATTTAGAGTGCACCATAGACGATTTTAACGTGATCCGAACACGGTTTATTGGTGTACACAGATCAATTAATTTTCTTCCTTTTCTAGCTACATTTCATTTCACACTGCACTACTTTCTGCAGATAAACTCGATGATTTCTTTGATTACCTTTGGCTTTATTTTTCACTGTATTTCACACTTAGTTTCTAACTATTTTTAGCCGAGGAATCCAACGCCGCCAGCACCTAGTAAACCTGCACCACCAGCAGCGCCAAAGCCACCAAAACCACCGCTAATCTTTTTGTCGTATCTGGCGTGATAGCGTCCACCGCCAAAGCCGCCGCCACCGAAGCCACCGCCGCCAAAACCACCGCCTCCTAGGCCTCCACCAAGACCGCCAAATCCGCCTTTGAAACCACCGCCACCAAAGGCACGTCCTCTGACGCGTACGGTCTCGTGATAGGTGCCACCTCCAAAGCCACCACCGCCAAAGCCACCGAAGCCGCCGCCTACTCCGCCTAGGCCTACACCACCCAGTGGGTCAGCTCCTATGACCAGTGCACCACCGATGATCAGCAGCAATTGTAGATGACACCACTTCATGTTTATCGTGTTGTTTAAAGCGTTATGCGACACATTTTGAGCGCTGCCAATCTATTTATGCCCTAACTGGCCCACCTGTCCTCACCTGTACACACCTGTCCTCGCTGTGGTGCGTCATGAAACCACCGAAAATTCCCGCACTTATGCTTGTGTTTGCTTTCACATTAACCGGATTAGGAGACGCTGCTTACGAGACTTCATGCACGTGGCTTGACCTTCACTAAGCGAAGATGATGAGGTGTGAACTACACTGAGGGAAATGGTCGAGTAAGTTGTAATATGCTAAGATATGACTGTGTAGCTTTAGTTAATCATCTGTTAATCTTTTAAAGGTATGGAACCATGGACACAGAGTTGCAGCTTACACTGAGAGAAATAGTAAAGTGAAATGTCGAAATTTGTTTTATTTTTCTTCGAATTTTTCGAAGCTTTTTTTATTTTGCTCTACATTTTATTTGCACACCATTATATATTGAAATAAGCTACATAGTAGAACACTTCTCCCAGTGTAATTGGACTTAAAACTATTGATATTTCCAGAACTCAACGGCAATGACACTGAGCTCTCTCGGGGAATTTTTGGCATCCCATTTTGTGAGTTTCTGATTTGTGAATTGCAAACGCAAATAGGTCAACTAAACGCAAATAGGCCAACACATCACACAGTTGTGGCCAAAACGAACATGGCCAACTAATTAATTTGCATAAATAAGCCGCTTGGATTGGCTTAAACTTCAGTTGCCGTAGTTGCTTGGATTCAGACTCAAAGATGATACGACAAACGGTTTACCTGCTAATCTGGACACTTGTACTCGCTCTGGCGAATGCCACGCCCATTGTAGGCAAAGAAGGCAATGAACTTGTGCGAAAGACGCGACACATCATAGGCGGTGGCGGTGTTATTGGCGGTGCTGTCATTGGAGGCGGAGCAGTCGGAGGCGGTGGCTACTTGGGTGGGGCCCCGTCCATACACACTGTGCCTGTGGTGACCACTGTGCCGGTTATTACTACAGTGCCTGTAGTGTCCACCATTTCAACTGTGCACACTATTCCCAGTTATGGTTACGGAGGAGGTTATGGCGGAGGATATGGAGGAGGGTATGGAGGATATGGAGGAGGATACGGAGGAGGATACGGTGGTGGATACGGAGGAGGATACGGTGGTGGATACGGTGGTGGATACGGTGGGGGATATGGCGGTGGTTACGGCGGAGGATTCGGTAGTGGACACGGCGGTGGCTTCGGTAGAAGCTTTGGCGGCGGCAGCTTCATCGGCGGTGGTATTGGATTTGCCAAGATAAAGGGTTTTGGCATCGGCGGCTTTTTCGGTTGAATAAAGATTCAAGTGCAAACAAACCAAAAACAAAGTTCCTCTAACTCAGTGCTGCCCCTAAATGCAGTTAGCTTGTGTAATACTAAGTTTAATATTTGTTAAAAAGCTCCAAAGTTTTTAACGAATAATAAAAATATGTAACAAGTCCATATAATACTAGCTTTACAACATAAGTTAAGAACTCTGCTTACCAATTGTGATTTTAGTACCAATAAATAAATACCTGTTTAACTTATACCTCAACTTATGTAATCTAGCTGAAAAACAGCTAAAATGACAGCACTGCTTCGTCTGTTTTTGTGCTGGACAACATCGAATTTGATGACGTTGCAGTTTTTCAGCTGCAAAGATAAAAGTTTTGTCTGTTTATGTTTTTTCCTGAGTTTCATTTTACGTTTTCGACTGTTTTGTTTGTCTATTATTTGGCCATAAGATAAATAAACAAACGGCTAGTTGTGACTTGATGATACCCTGTAGGAACAATACATAATATTACGAATACAGGGTATTTTAATAGCCCATATTGGCAGTTCATACAATTTTCAAGTGTTTATTTGTGTCTTAAGTACCTTAAGTAAGCATTAAAGTAGCGCATAATGAGCGCATTTTATTGAAGTTTACAGTGGGTGCGAGTATCCGATTTCAACTTGAAAGACAAACAGCTCAAACAGTACTTGACTTGCCGAGTCTTTGTTGTAAATGGCTATAAACTTTATTGAAGATGAATTTAAATTTATGAATTTATGGAACAGGCTAACTGAGAACTTCGTTATTTCACAAATACCCCATATATAGTCATATCGAAATCCAATGCTCTTATTATTATACACAAATTACGCTCTTTTATTCTTATTACCCCATGCGCTGTTGCCAAACTTCTGGCTATAAACCAGTTCTGTCGTCAACACTAGTGCCTCTTCTGATTGATAGTCATCTCGAAGGCAGCCCAGAACGGGTTAATTGAACTTCGTGTAGTTCCACTGTGGATGAAGCGCAAAACTTCCGCGTGCTAGACGTGGACAGCAGTTGTGGGTCAATTTCAATTTCGATTTCAATTTCAGTTTTAAGTAAACAACTCGGCGGCTTTTAAATATAATTAGTTTTGGCTATTTCTGTCTGCTGTGATTTGCTCTGCTGTGGTGTGGTCGAACCTTCAATGACAAGCCAAAAAAGCCAATGAACTTCTACCATATTTTGGCTATAAATTAAAGCCAAATTCGTGGCTCACTTTCAGTGGCAAACTAAATTTCGTTCTGACTGTAACTGAAAAATGAAACTCTGCCTAGTTTTGTGCACCTTTGTGCTGCTCTGCGGTGCGGCTAAAGCGGCGGAGGAGGAGGCTGCACCACCAGCCGTACTCGTGGCTGAACTGGCCACAGCGGGAGACAATTCCCAAGTGGACGCGGATGTGTCTGGTGCGCGGAAGGTGCGACAGTACTTTGGAGCTCCACCACCGCCATTCTTTGGACCACCGGTTCCACCTCCACCACCGCCATACTACGGCGGCGGTGGTTTCGGCGGCTTTGGAGGCGGATACGGTGGCTATGGTGGCTACGGGTTTGGTGGTGGATATCAGCGTACGCGCGTAGTGACACGCACCCGTTACCGTGGTGGTTTTGGTGGATTTGGCGGTGGTTATTATGGATAAATGGATTCCATTTTGCTCAATTTACAACACTTGTGATATTTTCCTCTCAATAAATGTCTTTATGTTTTTGCAAACACCGAGTTTCGTTTCAAGACCCGGTGTTCATGAAGTGTAAGGGGGTGTATTAGGGTTGCCGCCTAGATCCGCTTGAATTTATTATTATATATGGAAACAGGGTCTCATAAAGTTGACTTGCTGTAGTTTTTGCAACTTTTTTTAGAGGGTGTGCCCCACTTTTATGATGCGAAAGCGCTTGAGCCACCACAGTGGGTGCTGCTTATAAGTAGATGGTGTCGCTTTTGTACCGTGGTGTCATCAATATGCATCTCATTTGTTTGCTGCTATTACTGCCACTTGGTGGCACTTTGGTCCTGACGTCGGCACTGGATGAGCTGGAGATTGATGCTCAAGTTGCACCACCGCCAGTGGGTAAGTTTATTTCCTACTTCCTTCCCATTTTTATTAAATCACTTTATTTTTACAGCTGAAAGCCCAACATTCAAGTTGTGGCGCAGTTTTGTGGGGCAAGTGCGTGAAGTTTTGCACCGCTGGCAACCCACGGTGAGGACCACCACTAGGCATCCTCTGGTGCTGCTACGCACCACTACAACGGAGCCAGAGCTGCAGTTTTACGGCGCTCTGAATCCTATTTTTCAAATGCGACGATTTTGATTCACTTGCAGTGCAACTATGAAAATTTAAATTATTAATTATTATATATCTTTAATTTATTGCTATTGTATAAAACGTTCTTGTTGTAGTAGAAGGTTTTTTATACAATTTTATTAAAAAGTAGTTTCTATTCACTTTCGATCCTTTTTACTATAACCTTTGCTCATTTTTTCGGTTGTTTCTAAAACTGAAAAATTGGCAAGACAGCAATCAGTTAGGAGAAAGGCAGCAATCGGTTAGAGGAAGACAGCTGACTCGCGTTCTCTCTCGCTCTTACGCACGCAAAGAAATTCGAATGGACTACCATGTTTCAGTATGAACGGATGCACCTTTTCCTTTTCACATATTAAATCCTCTTATTTTATTGCTATTACTTAACTACAATTTGTAATTTATTAGAACTAAAATATCAATTAATGAATGAATGAATTGAATAGCTAAGAAAATTAATTTTAACGGAAATGTTTGTTGAAAATGCCCTTGAATCCTCCGAGTCCACCAAAGCCGTGTCCACCGAAGCCACCGCCAAAGCCATGGCCCAGACCAAGTCCACCGAGTCCACCGAAGCCACCCAAACCATGCAAGCCACCGAATTTGCCTCCCAAACCGCCTAAGCCACCAAAACCACCCAGTCCCAGACCGCGTGCCACTCGCTCATTCTCCGACTCAGCTGCTGCCGGAGGCTCCACGTCAAGATCCACGTCGAGAAGGGTAAGTGGTGCAGGCGCCACCTCCACCATTTCTAGTGGTGCTGCCCAAGTGGTGTAGATGACAACGAGCAGGAAAAACAGAAAACTGGATGCGAACTTCATATTTGGTTGATGTGAATCTCTTTTGTACCTGATCGCAACTGTCGCAGATTCAGGCATTTATATACTGGCCTGGCCATAATGGTGGTAAGCGCTTCTTGGGCCGGGCCAACGCTTCTTGGCCAAATACGCTCGTGCGTATAATACTGCTAATTGGTAGAATCCACACGAGTTGCGTTATCAGCTGCCAAAATGTACTTTCATTCATTCATTGATCTTCAATTCCAGTTGGCTTGGGTTGGGCTGCTGTTGGTCTAAAGTTTGTTTAGGCCAAGTCGCAGCTTACATCATATTTACCATTGTGGTTTGAGCTGGTCTTGAAACGTCTATCTAATTGACCTTAACAGCCAAGCGGTGTGTGTATCTGGCTTGTTAACGTTTACATTTGGCCACGTTTGGCAATCGCTGTCGCGAACCAGTTAACAACTGAGGGTGTCTAGCTGTGTGTAAGAGTTTGTGTGTGTCTGTTTAAAGAACAGTTCATGTTTTTATGCTGTTCATCTCTGATTTCTCAGAGCTAGAAATTCTTGGAGAATTCTGCAGAAAGTATCAAAGAAAAATAAATAGATAGACAAAATTCTGAAAGAAATCATTTTAATCATAATTTATTTGACTTTTATAAAAATGTTTGGTATAATAAATAGGAATTTTACAATATGGTCACAGTATTTATAAGCTATTTACTCTACCGAGCTTTGAAGAGCCTGTAAGTCTTGAGAATTAAAACAACTAATTAACTAAATTTGCCCATGGGCGCTTAGACTTAAATTAACTTACAGTAAAAGTAGATTACTAATTTAGCAACTTTTTCTCGCAGTGTACTCTTGTGGCTGTTAATTGAATCAATAGATTTCTTTGCTCTAACTATGCCAATATTTAATTATGCTAATTTAAGTTAATTTTAGCCAAAAGCTTAAGTCGCTTTGCTTAGCATCTCGTTTGCAGCATTAGTCTGCGACGTCTGTGCACATACTTTTTGTAGTTAGTGTTGGTTCTCAGTTTTTTGGAGAATTTCAACGATGGCTGACGTCGCCGTTTGATGAGTTCTGGACAAGGTTTCTTACGCCGCTGATGATTATGATTGCGACGATGATTAATCTGGTAAGGATTAAGTTGATGATGAAATTGTGTTGTAGTGCGATGACTGCGCACTGTGTCCCGAACAAAGGGGAGCGACCACACAATCGGATCCAAACTGGCATCATAGCTGGCTTCGTTCCACAGGGAAATGGATTTTGCTTCACCAACTTGCCACAAGGAGAGTGACAAGATGAGCAGAAGGAAACCAAATCCCAGTTCCCATCCACGTCTCGTGTTAATAATCCTAAGTGCCGAGCTCATCGTGTGTCCTACTTGCAACGCGGGTAATTTGAGACTGTTGCACGTTGCATGCCACACGTGCACTCTTATAGCTCCGTTCGGGAATTCGGCAACAAAATGTTGAACAAACACTCATCGAGTGATGGAAACCTTTTCGCATGTCTCAGCTGCTTCTTTGGGCATTTAGAGACAATTTTCTCAGCGTTCGTTTGGTACCTGTGTGGTCCCTCCATTTTTACCTGTCGCCAATTTGTCAATGACCTGATATCTACACATTTGAGTAGGTCAACAAATTACTTTCCAGTTTGGTTTGCATTAGATAGATAAGAGCGAAAAATAGTTATGTACCAACTTGGGAAATACCCTGTAAGACTTGTGGGAAGAATTGTCATAACACCATTTATTTTATTCTTATTTATTTATCTACAGAGTAGATCAGAGTTCAGCTGTCTGGCTAAGGCGTGCGTGTGAGTGAGATATAACTAACGCTAACCGGTTGCCATAACTTCTATGTTTATAGACCTTATGAAAGGTGGAACATATGGTGCTAAGGATCATTTCTGTATTTCCTTGGGACTTAAACTCGTTTTTACTGCCCGAAAACCCCTCTGTAAGGATAATTAGTCTACAAATAACTTACTTTCGACACAGACTTCATTCACAACTCTTTGAGTCCCTTGGGCAACAGGTAGAAAAGTATTTCCATTACTTCAGCGTTTGTGATATATTTATAATTTGTATTTTTGGTAATTCTCAATGGGTTCATTGGGTTTTCCAGGTAAAACAACATGTGTTGTCTGTCGACTGTTTGCGAACAGTGGGAATGTGGATTTCACTTTCCAAGTACGCGAGGAGAAGTGAAATGAAGTGAAGCGTAGCAAAGTGAAAGAGCCAATCGGTCAAATGACTAACAAATTGGCATCGTAGGTCGCAATTAGTACAAGTGTCTTGTCAACACTTTTTCACATTTTAGCCTTGCACTTGACACCGACGGCAACGGCGACAGTAAAGACGAAGCCGACAGCGACGCGTCGTCGCCGCTGTCTGTGACTCCAGCTGTGACTTTGACAGTAACTCTGCCTGTGACTGCGACTGTGCAATTAGCGGTAGGAAGACGCAGAAGTTGTGACTTATGCTCATGAGCAACTAGCAGGAAAAATCACAGTCGAGTAGGCCGACTGTAAAGACCCTGTATTCCGTTTGGTGTAATCAATGGGAAGGCTTATCAGATATTTTGGATTACTGATTACATTTTGTCTAGATACAGACAATTATATTCTATACGTCTCATGCTGCTCCTTGTGCTCATAGACCCCTTTATTTGCTTAAGAGTACAGGGTCTCAAAACCAGTTGGATGGGCATGGACTCCGTTGTAATCCGCAGTCGCAGTTAGCCCACTTTCGACTTGTTCGGCAGCATCAGCTGACACATATGTCTGAGTGGCAGATACACATTGCATGTTGCAAGTGCCACAAAGTTGCATAAAAGCTGCAGTTGCCACACGAGTCAAGCACAGTAAGTGACCAAAGTTCTTGTCAAGATGTGCCACAAATTCCTGCTGTTGCTGCTACTGCCGCTTTTGGTCAGTTGCCTCTCAGTGCCACAACAACAGCAAGTGCAACGCCTGCGTCTGCCTCAGGGCTACAACATGAGATTGGGTGCAATGCCCACGCGATTTGTTGGCAAGGGAGCCTACACGCTGGCCGCCAAGCGAGGAGCTTCCCCCGTCAAGTGGCAGCAAGCAAAGCAGCCGCAGCTGCCACAGCAGCAGCAACTGCAGCAACAGCAACTCAAACTGCAGCAACTACAACAGCAGCAACGTAGACAACTCTTTCAGTGGGCCACAATGGGTGGCAAGAAATATAACTAAGCTGTAGGAGAGAGGGAGCGAGACAGAAAGAGTGTCAGTCAATAAATTGTAGCTATAAATTCATAAAGAAAGTATGTAATGCAAATAAATAAAATAAAATTAAATAAATTTCCTTCTATCTTATTTTTAAACCGCTTTGTGATCACTGATCAACGCACGGCTGAGAACTGCGGGTTTGCAGTAGTACGAAAAGTCTTTTTTTTGCATTAAAACTTGTATAAAATTCTTTAATAAATATTTTAAAATATGTGCTTCTTTTAACTTTTGCTAAATAAATAGAATAAATAGATTTTAAATAAGCTGTTGAATGAAATGAGGATAATTTAAAAGCCCGGAGCGTAGTTAGGCACATTCAAGCCGCCATCGATGCCGATGCCGTGTCCGCCTAAATAGCCGGGGAGTGGCATTCCTCCGAAGCCTCCAAGGCCACCCACTCCAGCAACGCCGTTGATTCCTCCCACTGCAGGAACGCCACCGAAGCCGCCAACTCCTCCAACGCCTCCCAATCCATTCAAAGCGCCAACTCCTGCCTGCGGATACAGACCAGTGGTAGCGCCAGTGAGTCCCTGCATGTGACCCATGTTGTAGATGCCGCTGAAGCCGCCAAAGTTGTCCACAGCTGGCTGAGGATTGCCGTACATGAAGCCTCCAGTCTGAGCATGGCCAGGAAAGCCGCCTAGGCCCAAACCATAGCCCAGACTCAGATTTGGATCAGTTGGAAAACCTCCTGCATAGTTGCCCGTTTGTAGACCGGGCACGCCCAGAAAAGGCGCAGAGGGCGTGGCACCGCTGCCGAAGACCAGGCCGGGATAGCTGTTGTAGCGACCCAGCTGCATGGCCATGGGACTCATGGACATGCCCGTCATTGGCATGGTCATGGCGAGAGCAGAGGTGGCCGGCGTCATGTTGGCAGTGCCCACAGTTAACATCTTAACGTCTGCGTCGGTGGCACCCACGGGATTCTTCATCTGACGCTCCTCACGAGCTGTGGGCTGGGCTTGGCAGCTGCTGCCGAGCAGCAAGAGGGACCAGAGCAGGAAGGACTTCTTGGTAACGCACTTCATCTTGGCTAGGTTTGAGTTGAACTGACGAACTGTTTGCTTCCGGCTTGTTGAATACGCTTTTTATGCGAGACTCGCGGAGGAAACTTTCTTTTGCTGTGATTCAAGCAGCGCAACGCTTGTGGTTTTCTTTTTGGGCTCGTAAAAGTTAAAGTGAATTTTTTACGATTTTATGGGGGGGAAAAAATTAGAGAAAAAAGTTATATATAAGCTGAACAACTTGTCTACACGGTTTTGTAATCTCTTTATAAACAATTCGCACATTCTGCTTAATGCCAAGCGCAAATAAGGTGCTAAGTGTCGTCTCAGACGGAGGCGAGTGTCGAAAATCGGCTAGCCAGAAAATTATTTAATTGTTGTTGTTCGATTTTTGTTGAGTTTTTGGCTTGAAATCGGGCAAAAGTGAAATGCTCTTTATACACCTTTTGTTGATTGCTTTGTGCAACAAAAGACTTAGGAAACGAACTTATTTTGGCATGCAGCCCCAAAGTATGCAACATATTTTGTTTAAAGCTGGTCAGCTGCTGTGACTCATGCTCAAAACTATTAACTGTTAACTGTGTAGATTGGTTGGCCAAGCCAATAAAACCATTTAAGATTTTGGCCATAAAAACAGCTATTTAGCGTGCGACGATCTTGAACATCTTTGGCCAAATTGACTTTGTTTTGAGTGGTGAAACAATCGATCACATTGTTAAGAAGACCTCAAAATTAAGTTCATGCTTTAAGTGCAGAATAAATACGATTCTTTAATGAATTATCGGTAAACTTGAATTATAGTTAGACACAATTAAAAGAAGTTTGCTGTTTTGTTTTTCATAAATAGTTAAATAAACTAAATAAATATAAGAGAGTCTTTGTCAGTTGTACTATAGCTAGAAATAACTACAAACTAGATAACAGCTGGTCTATATATATTCCGAAACTATTTGCCGAAGCTGTCCTTGTAGGCAGCGCGTTCACGATCAGCGCGATCGGTGAGTGCATCGTAGGAGTCGTAGGCAGAGACACGACGCTGAGCGGTGTCCGAGCGACGATGAGGCACCAGATCGTTTTGGCTGTTGTAGCCGTAGACGACGCTGCTGGGATAGCAGATGTAGTAGTCCTGGGAACGCTTCTGTCTCACAGGCTCTCCACTGATGTCTGTGGGAGAATTGACAGCCTGGTAGGGATTGCTGCTGTCAATGGGAGCAGACTGGCTGGAGTGCAGGCAGAGGCAAACAGTCAGCAGGATCAGTGTGAAGAAGATGGAGCAGTTCATGGTGGAGTTTAGTTTTAAATTGGATTTCAGTTAAGACTCGTTTAAATTTGGTTGACGATGTGTTGCTGTCGCTGTTCCTTTGGGTTCTGTGTCTCAACTCTATGTTATCGCTGGTTTTATATGTGATTTTAAAATTTTGAATATGCTAATTATTATGACAGACTGCGCTCCAGGCAGCATCACTAATTTAATTTGCTACACATCTTTCCAGCTGTTTAGCACCTTTTGTTACTGCTATTTCTGGGGGAGTTGCAGTGACGTCTTTAATGCCGTCTGTTAATTATCAAAAGGGGGAGGAATTTACCCAATTTTTGTTGCGGTAGGCACTGTATGAATCAGCTATTAAAATCGAAATCTTTTCACAGTTTTACGTCACTATTTTGGCTATTTTCAGTTATGCAAACTATTTGTTCTAAGAATAACTCGTAATTTATTTACGTAACAATTAAACAAGTTGAGCTTAGTGCAGTGTAAGATGTGTTAATTAATTTGTTACTGGAATAATTATGAATCACATAATCATTCTCAAAGGTTTCCGTGTAATCTTTCAATTAAAACGAACGCTATACAAAATATTTGTTTTAGCTCATTTTTTTTATGAATCAGCACGCTTATCAACAAATGTCCACACCTGTTAGTTACACGCTTCTTAAAATTGATTAGTTGTTAGTTAAATATTAAACTCCTACTCGGTGCTAGGCACCAACTGGTATTTTTTCATAATTTATTTCTAAAACAATCTAAATTAAGTTAAATAAACTTTTTGCATTTCACCAAAATTCGTATTATAACTGTTTATTTTAGTAATTATATAATTATTTATTATTTAATTATCAACTCAAGTTCAGCTTACAATTTCTAGATAAAATCTGTCAACACCGGAACATTTCATAATCTAAATAAACCGTCTACAGGTTTCTTGCCAAAATGATTTAAACGTTGATGACGTTGCTGAAATATTAATTCAATTAATTTATAGATAGACATTTTTTTTGCGCCTTAATCAATTATAAATTTATTGAAAATTCCTGAAAATCATAAACTTCTTTGCTTGATTCACTCTACTTATGCCGAAAGCTGCCTGAGTAATCGTGATTCAATCCCATGAAATGTATTTTTGAATGACTGTATTCGACCATTAAT
Organism: Drosophila nigrodunni; assembly: GCA_020829145.1. Lineage (NCBI taxonomy): Eukaryota > Metazoa > Arthropoda > Insecta > Diptera > Drosophilidae > Drosophila > Drosophila nigrodunni. Next base: position 11,438,234 of record JACVCZ010000005.1, read on the forward strand.
AAATTTAAAGTCTTGAACTTGTTTGCTCTGATTTATTCATATCATTTCACGATCCACTTTTCAATCACTTTTTAATTTTTTCTACAGCTATGTAAATTTAAAGTAAATTAAATTGTTTTTTGGAGCGCGTTAACGCGCTCCGGAATATTTTTACACACGATAAATATAATACTATTTATAATGCTGGCTGTTTTTGTTTTTGGACGCGAAAACCGGTCTGCAGAGGTGTCAACAAGCGGTGAAAAATAACGTATACGTTATGGAAATCGCAGCATCCAAGCCCCCAACTGTTGTTTATCTTTTCTTTTATGTTATGATTTGGATACCGTGTTTTAAGAGGGTATTATAGTATTGTGAACAAGTCTGTGACGCATTGAAAAATTGATTAAATTATATAAAATTTTTATAGAAAAAAATGTTAATTAAATCTCTAAAATAATTCCGATTTATTTTTAATTTTGGTCTTAATTATTTTCTAAAGAGTATTTTATTTACGTAATACAAAGTTAAATATTTGTTTGTCTTTGTTTTAATTTTAATTTGATTTCTTTTTAACTATATTTGTTTATTTTAAAATTAATGTGTTTGCGATTTTATTTGCCAAAACTACTGGCGCTTGCCGAAGCCGATGCCGAAGCTGATGCGCTACCACCGCCACCGCCGAAGCCTCCACGACGACCAAAGCCACCGTTACCGAAGCCACCGCGACGTCCAAAGCCACCACCACCACCGCAGCAGAAACCACCGCGGCCACCGCCAAAGAAGCGTGCAACACGTGCACCGGAGTCATCTAGAATTGGCTTGGCATCGACATCCTCCAGTGTCAGTTTTTGTGGCTCCTCTGGCTCCAGAGGATGTGCCCGGCTGATGTGGGCCACGAGAAGGCAGCTGAACAGAGCGATCACCAGAAAATGTTTCATCTTTAACTATTCGATTGAATCTATGTGTAGTTTATCAAATTCCCAGATCTTTTATAGTCCCCAGCGACTGAAAGGGAGTCCCCTAAATGAAACAAACTTGAGAACTTTCGATTAGTTCATCCTTTGAAAAATCTTCATTAATTTTGCCATCTACAATTATTATTTCAATTTTTTATCGCTGTTTTTTGATTTCTCCAGAACTTGTAAGCATCGAAAGCCGATAGAAATCCCAGACGCCTCGGGGCACTCAACTAGACATCGAAATAACAATTTGTTTGCCCCTTTAGCCCTCAACCGCCCCTGCAGTTTTAGCACTCATTTGCTAAATTGGCCTAGAGCCAATGAGCCACAAAAGTTTTGCGTACTTGTTGTTTACTTCTAGAAAGACTTGGCGAAAACACGAGACAAATTAAACACTTCTCACAGCTGCTGTGAACAAGCCCCCTGAGCCACTTGTTTACTATTGTGGGGGACTCACTTTCGAATACTCTGTATTAAAGCTGAAGGGGTAGCTTACTGACAAAAAAGATATCCGGCAAGGTTTATCTGTTTGATATATTAAATGGAGAAGAGATACTGTAAATATTCCGTATATACACGATACTGGTTACTTATTTCTAACAGAAAAATTATCACATAATCATAACAATAAAGTATATTTATAATTAATATAAGATTCTTAACCTCAGCTACAAATACTTCCTTCTTTTCCAGGGTACAATAACAGAGCTCACTCAAAGTATCAAAAACGATTGTTTTCATCTGATTATTTGTGCCTTTTGTTCTTTCAACCTCAAGGGGCAATCAACAATTCGGCTTTCTGATCACTGAACTCTCGAATACGTCTCAAAAAATTGCGCAGTTTAAGATCATGTTCCATTTTTTTCAGCTTATTCAGAAATCAACCTGTTCTGACGCAAAAACTCAACCAGCAATTCTGCGTTTAGGGGAACTAATTAACGCTATTTTTTAAAAAAAGATTTCAGGTAGAATAATTGAGAAACAATCCATAGTATCACATTTTTAATATGATTACTTCAGTGGTTAAATTTGTAGGCCACTAGGAAATTATATAGGTAACAAGTAATTATACTTTTATGCTGCATACTTTTGGGCTGTATTAAGAATTTAACATTATACAGGGTATTCGCTAGTCCTCATACTTAGTACAGTCATCGTTTAGTCAATACTTATGGAACTTGAAGTGTGCTTAAATTGATATTACTTTAATTGTTTTGGGAACTACCACATTATAAACAAATTTCTCATAGTGTAGATGTAGAATGGATAATTTTACTACTTCGCACTTAAGACAAGTGACGTTTAATTAATGAAGATTGTAAACAAACAATAAATGAATCGAATGTGAATGGGTCTGAAAACCGGTTGTAGTTTTAGAATTACATAAACTTTATGTGAAGCCAAGAAGCAAATTAAACATCACTTAATACTACAAGTAGTTTCCCAGAGCTTATGAAAAGTCCCTTATAAGCAGATGAATTTGTTGCCTCTGCTTTCGTCACTAGCGATAATTTGCGTAACGTTTTTCGAATGATGTGTGGGCGTGGCAACTGATTGGTTAGCATTTACGACACGTGTCGCGGTACTTACGAAAAAGCTTAACGCTAATTTATTAAAATTAATAACACACAAATTACGTATTTAATTTGCTAAAAGCAAACTGTTAATTAAAACTGCTATTGATTTTTTTGTGGGCGCATCAGAAGGCGAATTGCCTATAAAATAAAACACGTAACAAGAACTGAGAGCGAAAAACCCGCGGAAGTAAACAAAACTTTAAAACGGTCCGAAACAGATTTAAGCCAAAATTTTTGATCAATATTTGGCAAATAACATTAGCCAAGGTCAATGTCAATCGGCAGTAGACAGAGGTGTCTGCAAAAGTTGCGAGATCTGATGAAAGCATGGAACCGAAACCAGTATGTGACGACGAAGCGACTTCGACGCGTTTCGCACGCGACTTTCGAGCGATTTTCACACAATCCAATGCGTTTCGGGCGTGATTCCGTTGGAAGCACAGTGGCAACAGAGCAGTTGAATTAGAAATGATTGAATATAGAGTAGATATAACTTAGTTATAGTTTATTGGCTCTACTTTTGTCATTAGCGATAGTTTTCATTTGTGTTATTTAAGCTCTTTTAATTAATTACTTTCAAATAAAACTAGTTTTCCTTCTTTTTGTTATCAAAAAGAGCAATTTCGCGACACTGTGCGTTGTGGCGACTTTTAATGATGCGATGAAGACGAAGGTCTGCCAGTTTCCGAAACATTCATACTGTTTTTGGAAACTTTTGGCAAAGAACTGTTGTTTTGGGCTGGTCATGTCGTGACTCTGCTCTTGGGTTTGCATATAAAACTAATTTTAGTTGAGATCTGCAACTTTAGTTACCGTTTGCTAGTCGCTCCGCCGCGTGTTTCGTTAGTTAGACTCCCAGGCTGTATCTGTATCTCGTGTGGAATGTATCTTCGTACGAATTTGACACTTCTGTGTCTGCTTTTTGCACTCGCTGCGGCTCAAAGGAGCAACTCTAGACGAGCCAAGTCGGATCAGCCTCAGGGACGCACTCTGGGCTTGCTGTCGCCGCTGCTCTTCGGTGGAGCTGGACCGCTTTTCGATGTGCCAGTTGCTCCAGTGGGAAGTCTTGGAGGATCCGGAGCAGTTGCCTCTGGAGCTGGAGCGGGTACACAGTCGGATCAGTTTTATGGCGGTGCGGGCGCAGGCGCAGGATATCCAAACTACGGTCTGAACTATGGAAACGGCTATGGAAATAGATACGGAAATGGCTATGGAAATGTCTACGGTTACAGACCCAGCTATGGCTATGGCTACCCGGGACTCGGCCTGGGACTGGGCTATCCGGGACTAGCGCAGAGCTTCTATGGCTACCCGGGCTATGGACTAAACTACTACAGACCCAGCTACAACTACAACTATCAGAGGCCTCAGTATCCGGGCAGCAATTACGGCTCACGGCCCAACTACGGCAGCTACGGAAGCAATCCTGCGTACGGAAACTATGCCAGCGCTACTCAGAGTGCTGGTGTCTCACCCGGTCTGTCACCTGGTCTCTCATCTGGTGCAGGTGCAGCTGGCGCCAGTGGTGGCTCTCAACTTAGCACAGCTCAAGCTGCACAGTTGGCTGGACTTTTAGGTCAGGCGCTTGGAAGCAGCCTTCGCCCTTTGGTGGCCAACGGCGGGGGCGCGGCAGCTGGTGCAGGTGGCAATCAGCAAGCGTTGAGTGGTTTATTGGGTCTGCTTGGCTAGGTGAACCGGTGTAAAGACTTGTTTAACTGAGTATTTGTAGTTTAAGCACTATTACACTAATTTTAAAACTAAATTTTCTAAGACAAAAATTGTTGATTATTAATAAAATGTTAGAGATTTTAAAATTTTATTTATTGTATTAATTCCCTGAAAGAAGTATAATTATTATTAGACGGAAGTTAGTAGTTAATTTAAACAGTTTTAGTGTGATTTTGTTTCGGTTTAATTTTGAGTCCAGGGTCTTTTACAGCCGATTAGCTCAGTTCAGGTTTTCATACACAGTTTCTAAGTGTTTCCAATTTAGCCTAAAAGTATAATTTGCTGAATTTTGTTCGCTTCTGTTCTTTAATTTAATTGTGTATAATTTTAAGTGACAAAAAGTAAGATTTTTAATTTATCGGCAGTTTTAAGTCATCTGTAATCATCTAGTTTAGTTGCCACTGCTTGTCCATGTACGCTGCCCTTCGTCGCCTCTCTCTGCGCTCCTCAATCTGATAGAGTTGCGCCCGCTTAGTATCCCAGAGAATTTGCTGCGTTTCCATGTGACGATGCTCCTCCGAGTTCTCACTAAATATAGACAGAAATGGAATCAATCAGAATAGTTTTCTTCCGTTGCATGACAGCTGATTTATGTACATCTCACGCTGTTGTTTTTTTCGTTCGATGAGTTCCTGTTCCGACTGTTCGTTCTTCATTACAGCAAGTTGAATCCACTCAATTCTCTCGTTTTGGGCTGCATCAAGACGCGTCTGCTCCAATTCTCGCAGCTCTTCATTCTGCCTTCTCTCTTCGCTTTGCAGCTGAGCTAAGAGTTGCCGGCGACGATTCTCCAAATCCCGCTTGCATTCTCCAAGTCTCAGTCGGACTTGGTGTTCAATTTGTGCATTTCGATTGCGACGATTTGTACGCGTTAGAAATTCGGTGACATGCATTTTGATATTAACACTTGTTTGGCCAATAAAATAGTCTTGGCAACAGTGTGATTGTACTACCGCTAACGTATTAGCTTGGAGTATTCACAGTCAACATAAAATGTTCTCGACTACAGTGTGACCGTACTGTGAATTAACCTAGAAGCCCAAATTTTAAAATTTTGAAAAATTAAATTTTTAAGAAAAATAATAATTTTGCTGACCAGCCCAAAAGTATGCTTTGATTTTGGTTAATACAATTACTGTAACAGCTGTATGCTAATTGAATTTATATTGGGATATAATTTGTTTTTTATTTTAGTAGTCAATAAGTTGTAGTTTTTTATTGGCTACAAGCTTTCCCTTTGCTCCCCGTGCAATGGTCTGAGCAAACAGCTTCTGTTTGCCTTGCACTCTGGAAAACAAAGGTCCAGGTACAAAGGCAGAGACAGCGATTTTCTATCGAGTGGATTTCGAACGATTGGAAACACTCAAAGGGTGTAAACAATTCTAATTGGCAACAAAATGTGTGAGGCTTCGAGGCCTATAAAAGTGGCAACCAGCTGATGGTTAGAACACAGTCTAGTTCCAATCTTCTTTAGCATGAATCTGTGCATCTTGATTTCTCTAGCACTGCTCGGTTTGGCCACCGGATTACCAGCCAGGATGGAGCAGGACTTGACACAGGAGCTTCATCAGAGGCAGCAGTTGATGGCTTCACCTGGTTCTATGACCAGTCTCACAGATATGTCCGATGTGGGCGGTCAGCATGCGGAGGAGGGAGCTCGCAAGGCCCGCTTCCTTTGGGGCGGCATCTGGGCGGTGCCCTACTGGCCGCATTATTACTACAGCTACCCCCGTTCTTGGGGTTATAGTTACTGGTGGTAGAGGAGGAAAGTGGACTGTGCTCTGATAAGGCTATTGAAGAGGTGCTCGACGGTTTTCGAAGCTTCTATAAATTTATATAAATTACAATAAACATATACAATAAACAAACTAAAGGTGACTCTTTTCTACTAAAAGCCGAAGCTATTCTTCTATTCTTGGAATTATTTAAATATGATTTTAATCCCAATCTAACTGAAAATCAGGAGGGACTACACTCCATTTTCAAACGCAGACACGCCCACTCTGTTTGCACTGTCAATAACTCGTTTCTCAGCCACCAAATTAATATTCATTTTACTCTATTACGTTGTTAATCTAGCTACTACTATTGTAATTTCGCACCTTGAACCCGCGACCAGCTGATCAGGCTCTTTATTACTCTTTAAGTACAGGGTATAACAATTTGTTGATCTGTGGGTGGCAGGTCAAGTGCAGCTTAAGTGGCTAGTGTGAAGTGCTCAAGTCGTATGATTGGGATTTCACAAGATCAGCCAACAATTAGTGACTAGGCCAATATTTTGTATGCTTCATCATCGTATTTACAGAGCTGTGAATTACTACTGTTAATTAGTTAAGATTATCTAATATTTCTAGGGTATTTAATACCTTATTGTTTAGTTTGTGTATGTTGTCAAAATATGAACTTGAATTTTAATTTGTTTACTTTGCCGTTAACTGTTCTGGAAACAACTTAACTGTTAACTGGTTTTCTGTTGTTCTTCAATTTAGATCATAAAATGCTGAAATACCCAAACCGTTAAGAGCGGTGACTAATTCGGGGATCAGCTAGAAGATACCTGCCCTAAAAGGTTACTTTCAGCTAAAATTCAATTAGAGTTCTAACTTATTTACGGTTAAATTAATACGCCTTATTTTTGCCAGCCGGGTTCGGGTATTTGGGTTGGGGATTTTTTATTTCAAGCTATTAGAGAATGAAAACAATGGCAAGATGCGCCACAAATTTTGATAGTAATCATGCTACGCTCCGAGGGTGACTCAAAGTGTTGTTGTAAAAACAGGTTACATTAAATTAGTGAACTTAGGAACCCGTCCAAGACAACATTTTTGAAGTGAATCAACTCCAATCTAATTTTAGTAAAACATATATTTCTTGGGTTTGTTTGTTGCAACCCTCGTTTATGCTGGAAACCTGCGCACTTAAATCTTGTTCACTCTAAATTCTAGCTAAAAACTGTGCTGATTTTTGCATAAAAGACAAGTGTGTTTCAAAGAGCAGCATCAGTTCCAAAGATACTTCAAAACAGCAATCAAAGATGCGTCTTCTAATCTCGGCTTTCATCGGCTTCCTCTGCATCGCCTTGTGCTTTGCTCAGCGAGGACATGGAGGATTCGGCGGTGGTCATGGTGGTGGCAACTATGGTCATGGTGGCTTCGGTGGCGGACACGGCGGTGGGCAAGGTGGACACGGTGGCTTTGGAGGTGGGCACGGTGGACACGGTGGTTTTGGAGGTGGGCAAGGTGGACACGGTGGCTTTGGAGGTGGTCACGGAGGCTTTGGAGGTGGTCAAGGTGGATTCGGCGGTGGACATGGTGGTGGTCACGGCGGACATGGCGGCTTTGGCGGTGGACGTGGTGGACATGGCGGATTCCATTAAAAGTGCAGGATTCCTTGTTAAAATCCATACCAAATCGTGTCAACCCCAGTCTTAGTCCTAAATATTTTTTAATCGACTCTCCTGATCAGGACAAAAACTTGTATTTTATCAAATATTTCAGGCTAATGTTTATTTGCCTGTTGAGTAATTGTCATTAAACCCTTGTTTTAATTTAAGAAATAAATTTCGAATTTTTTATAGTTAAAAATTAGTATTTAACTTTAATTTTTATTTTACTTTTTTAGTTCCTATAAAGTTGATTAATTTGGAATACACCCTCGAAATTAATCGATCATCGACGTCAGCAAGTGAATAGTTTTTCTGGGAATTTGCATACAACAATTAGTTTGACTGAATTTACAGATTTTGAATAAAAGTCGCTTGGAACGTAGTTTGTAGTCTTAGTATAACGAAGAAAGCCTCAAAAAGCAAATCTACGTAATTCTTCAATTAAACAAATTGTGTAAACAGGAAATAGCTGAAAATGCGCTTAGCTTCGGTGTTATTCGTCCTCACAATTTGCTTGGCCTTTAGCTGGGCTACTACCTTGGAGCAACAGGAAGCTGTACAGGAGGAAGCTGTACAGCCCGTAGCTCTGTTGGAGTTGGCCGATCAGGGAGAAGATCATGCCGAGGAGGGGGCTCGCTTTGAACGCGCCTTTTTCGGCGGTGGCTACTGCTGCGGTGGCAGGCGAGGCGGCTATTACCGGGGTGGTTACTATCGTCGGGGATATGGTCGCGGCTGCGGAGGAGGGTGCGGTGGTTGTGGAGGAGGCTGCTATGGACGTTGAAAGCTTCAAATCAAATACTCGATATAAAGAAGTGAAATGTTCATAGTGTTAACAGTGGTTTAAGCAGCAAAGCTTTGTTACATTATGTTAACATAACATAGATATGTTAAGTAAAAAATATAATAAAGCATGCATTAAGATGTACAGTAATAACGGTAAATGGTGATTAGGGCAGTTTGTGAAATTCGAAATTGCTGAGAGCCCAAATATCGAAAGGGAGTGAGAGGCAGCTTACCTACTTTGCGATCCCTTCACGGGCAAAGACGGACTAGTCTTCATATACTCCTCCATTGCTAGAGATCAAGAGTTCATAAACTTTCTAGAGTTAGAGACTTCATCTACCGCCTGTCCCAGTTTTTCAGCCCTATCTCCGGTTCAAATAACACATTTCTCAGTGTCTAACGCGTTGAACTCGCTAATTACTAAGCCATATTTGTGCTCCTTGTTGGGATCAGTCAACGAAACGAAGAAAAAGAAGAAGAGCGGCAGGTGTAATAAGTTTAAAGCTAATAAAAACAAATATCATCAAATTAGCAATACTGGACAACAAAAAAAGTACCTTCTAATTTGTAAACACGCACACGTACAGCTACTATATATATCTATATAGTATATATATATATGATAAGTATCTGAAATTAGGTGATGCGAAAGAGAACAGGAATGACGGCTTATCCAGTTATTGCTTTGCTTTTCTTTCGCTTTTGGAGGCAAATAAAAGGCGGCTCGACTGTCGCACTGGGCATCAGTTACATCGAACGCATCGAGCTCTAGAAGCACAGTAAAATTAACTAAGGAAAGGAAAGCAGATCGGGATACAAAATGCGTCTCACACTTTTGGCGCTCATCGGCGTGTTCTGTCTGGCCTACAGTCAGGCGTTGCCACTGGAGGATAACGAACAGTCTAACGAACAGATCGGCCTGCTGGATATAGATGCAGATGAGGGCGTGGCCCATGCCAACGAGGGCAGCCGAGAGGCCCGGCAGTACGGCTGGGGTGGATGGGGTGGCGGCGGCTGGGGAGGCGGCGGCTGGGGATATCCCGGCTGGGGAGGTGGCTGGGGAGGCGGTGGCTGGGGCAGGCGCGGCTGGGGTGGAGGCTGGGGTGGTGGCTGGGGACACCGCAGACATCACTGGGGTGGTGGCTGGGGCGGTTGGTAATCAAATTTAGCCGAATTCAAGCTAAACAAACTGCCAAACTAAGCTGTAACCTCCCAAAAGTTAATTTTTTTTAAATCTGTTTTGTGTGTGTAAATAAAGAGCATTTTGAAAAACAACAAACAATATTTTATTTATTACCTGAATTCATAAATTTCAGCTGTGCATCACCTATGGTTATGACAACAAGACGATTGCTTTCAGTTCATCAAATTCCCAGGTTGAGTTACCTTTTAATGACAGCTACTTAATCGATTAAAATTACAGCAATAATTATTAATAGAAACATTAAAGCACTGTAAAAACTGCCTACAACGGGCAGTGAGAAAGTCCTAAGGTTCCTTTAAGTGCAATTCAAAAAGACAATGCAAAATAAATGTAAATTTGATTGATAACTTATTCTGGAAAGGTACTTCACCTGTCTGGGAACGATTTGGCTTTTTTGTTGACCAAGCTTGTTGCTGTATGACACACACACTCACAGATCACAAGACCTGAGTCACTCTAGCTTTATTGTTCAGTTAGTAGATTTTATGCATACAAATAAATAACAGCAAATGTTTTTGTTTTTCTTTGATTTTAGTGATTTATTAATATGCTTGTTTAATAGACTTCAATTTTGCATACTAAATATAATAACAAGAACAATAAACTGGATTATACTTAGAATTGGTGCAGATTGAGATGAAGATGCCTTAACCCATGTGTGGTCAAAGGGGTTAATGATTAGTAATCTTCTCAACTTTGATTGATCGTAGCACCGCCAATTAGAGAAGTATTTAAAAAGTTATACATTTTTAAACTCTACGCAAGTAGTACAATCATTCACAATTAAACATTTCTGTTTTTAAAATTTTTCAATTTTTGGCAATTTTTATGATGTTACCCCTTGATTATTTTTCAAAAATCGACCAAAATTATTTTTTTAAATTTTTGAATGCAAATGTATACCAATCAAAATTCGGTTGGCAGAGTCCCAAAATAATCCATATCAAAGTTGAAGCTGAAAAGGAGGTAAACTATTTTTCTTTTGACTATTGCTTGATTTTTTAAAGTTTAAATTAAATTTATTAGTAAGAGTATTCAATGTTTGGTTTTTAATAATTATATTTGATTTTTCGGTTTGTTTTTAACTGTCAACACAGCTCCATATAATCGTTCCTAACTCATCTCCATCTCCATAGTATATTGGCATAAACAAAGTTCCATTCGAACCCGAGACTCGTTTGACGTAAACTTGACACAATGACTCGATAAATCGATTGTTAGCTTGTTTTTGTTTATTATTGTTGTTGGTGGCTCTTACTGAAGCTCAGTCAGTTTGAGTAATTCGACTACTTGGAATATTTATGCCGAATACTAAGTAGACCAAAGACAGACAGTCGAGGATTCCCATTTTACGAGAATTAAAGTCCATTAAACAATTAGAGTACAAGTATTTGGACTTGACTTATTTTGATTTTTGGCTAAACACATTTATTGAGTTGAGAAATGATTATGATTCTTGAATTAATAAATTAAATGCGTTCCAATTAATATTTGATGTACGTCTGGCAGAAAACAACTTTCTCACTTGTTGCATTTTAACAACCGCAATCACAACAACCACAACAAAAGGTGTAATAATCTTTGTAGCCAAAGTTAAACAAATAAAGTGACAGAAAAGCAAAATACAAAAAATAAATAATAAAAAAAACCCCATCTAATGTAGATTTAAGTATACTTATACTTAAAAAACACTTGGAATTGGGCGTTGCGTCGCTTGCGTTCCGTTGCGTTTGAGAACAGGAACGTTAAATCATCCGGTTATTCCGAGGCTCAGCAGGCGCATAAAAGGCCGCTACAGGGCAACCAAAGGCATCAGTTCTACAGTGAGCCTCAAGCTTGAAGTACAAACAAAGTAAATCCCAGTAAAGAATTCCAAGATGCGTTTAACACTCATCGCTTTGATCGGCGTGCTCTGCCTCGCCTACTGCTATGCCCTCGATGCGGAGGATACCGAGTCCCAGATTAATCTCCTCGACGTAGCCGATCCTGGCCAGGCCCATGCCAATGAAGGCGAGCGTGAAGTCCGCCAGTGGGGCGGTGGCTGGGGAGGACGAGGCGGCGGCTGGGGTGGACGCGGTGGCTGGGGAGGCGGCGGCTGGGGAGGACGCGGAGGCTGGGGTGGTGGCGGCTGGGGAGGACGTGGAGGTTGGGGTGGACGCGGTGGCTGGGGAGGTCGTGGTGGCGGCTGGGGCTGGGGCCGATAATCTCGGCACTGAAGCCAGTACAGCCCACTACCTGCCAACGCATCCCTGCGTACCACATCTTGAAGTCCTCTGTATTCGATGTGTATAAATAAAGAACATTCCGAAAAAAAACATCCGATTTTTTATTTAACTTTTCAGCCCAGAAAGTAACTGTGCGTGCATTGTGAGCTGCAGTTCTCGCTAATAGATGCTTGAAATTTATATGCAAATTGATTTTCGTTTGTTTATAAAACAAACCATTTAAAGCATTTAAATAAATTTCCAATTTAGGTGCTCTAAAAAATAAAAAATAATTTTAGATTAAAAATTCAACAACTGAAAAACTGAGTCATTTAACCCACGTTTTAGCCTTTCAATTATGATAATTAAGCCCAATAAATTAGCTTACTCGTGGGCATTTAGCTACGCTCATTATTTGCTCATTATACCACTGTGCACAGTGGGGAGCTAAGGGGCTTAGGTAGCTACATGTGTCAAACTTTTCATATACATAATTTAGGAGTAATAACTTGTGTATTCTTTGCTATAAAAGCAGTTTTCCATAGGACTCTGGTAAGCATTCGGAAGCGAGCTAATAAAATGGCTTTTTCAATTGGAAACTTTTTCAAGGTGCAAGGTTATTACTTCCGGCTAATAGGAGTCGACATTTTGGCGGAGGAGCGGAGTCAGCTGTATCCTTTAAGGATCATTTTGAGTCTGCTCTCGGTGTGCACGATGGATGTATTGATTTTTGTCTATATAATGCAGAATCTAGATGACGTGGAGAAGGTGTCAGATGCCTTAACCTGTTTTATTCTGAACAAATTGGCCGTGTTTAAGTTTGGCCTAATAATTTGGCTGCGCAAGGACTTTGGTCGCATAATTGACGAGTTTCACCATATTTTGGGCAAAGGTAAAATAATTTTCTTTATTGATTCGATTGTTCTACAGTTTTCTTCTTTTGCAGAATGTGAAAATAAAGTTCATGCGGAAATTATTCAGCAGGAGAATCAGCGGCAACAACGTATTAGCGCTATATACGCCAACTGCTTTGTTCTAGCTGGCATCCTCAGCGCCTTGAAGCCGTTGATGAGCACTGGACTCATATTTCTCATCACTGGCGAGGTGCAACTGGACATGAATGTGCCCTACGCGTAAATTGCACTTATATTTGAAGATAATTCTATCTGTGCCCTTGCAGATTGCCTGGTAGCTCTTTAAGTATCTAAGCCCATAGCAAAAACTGATAGGGTATCAAGTCGTTGGCTAGCCAATGAAATTTTTCCCTTCTTGTCTCTTTCATAACTTTCTTTCCCCTGTAGTCCCCCCTGGAACAATGAAAAGCTGCACAACTTTCTGTGGTCTAATGCGGTGCTGAGTGCTGCCAGTTTCGCGGTTGTCATGTCTTCAATCTGCATGGACACACTGCTAATCTGCATAGTACACAACTTGGTCGCGCTGTTTAAAATATCTCAGTACAAAATTCAGTTCTTTGTGGGCTCAACTCTCGAGGAGTCCCAGAGGCGACTCCACGAAATAATTCACCTCTACAAACAGAGTCTGGACATCAGTAATGTAATAAAGTCTAACTTTCGTCTACTAATCTGCATGCAGTTGGTCTTGGCCTCGATTCACCTGTGCGTACTCAGCTTTACCCTGTCCTTCAGCTTTGGACAGCCCCAGATGCCCTTCTCTATCGTGTTTATCGTCGTGATTCTCACACAACTCTATTTGTATTGTCGCTGTGGTGAGTACCTCAAGACGGAGAGCCAGGAATTCGCCAGGGCCATCTACGATAGTCCCTGGTATGAGGGAGGCGTCATCGATGCGAGGATTGGCCGTTCCCTGCAGTTCGCCATGATGAGAGCTCAGCGGGGCAGTCACATCGATGGCTACTTCTTTGAGGCCAACATGGAAGTGTTCCTCTCGGTAAGTTGTTTACCAAATTTGTTAGAACTGTCTAAAAGTTTTATTCTTTTTTACAGATTGTAATGACCGCCATGTCCTACTTCACTTTGCTGCGCTCAATTTCTTAGAGGATTTTGATTCACTGATTTTGAGCAATATTCGTTTTATTGCATAGCTTGCGTTATCGTACGACATTTAACAATCAAACTTATTTTATGTACACAACATATTTTACACAATTCGTTAAGGTCTAGACAGATGTGGGGATTGGAAGATTGGAAACTTGAAAAATGCATAAATACACACATGAAATGAAATTAAATGAGTTGTGTCTCTGTGTATGTAGCAGGTGTGCGTGTGAGTGTGTGTTTAAAGTACAGTGAAGAAGCGATAAGTGGTACTGTGAATTTTCGTTTGCTGATGACCAACTGCTGAGCCTGTTGCCCTGAAACTCCATCTTTTCATACAAGTGCATCCAATTTAATAATTAATTTTCATGGTCAGCCCAATTTACTTGTAGAATCTGCCCGGAGCACCAGCCTGGCGGGGCACAGGTGGAGGGGTGGGAATATGGGCACCCTCAGCACGGAAACCATTTTCGTCAGCAATGTAGGTGATGGTGTAGACGATACCATCAGGTCCAGTGTAGGAGTAGGAGCCTTGCATCACCTGCAGACGGAGGAGGTTTTTAAAAGTGCCTCAAAGTGTGCAACACAAAATGTAAAAGATTTTAAAGCTGCTCATAAAAGGCGGCAACTGAAACACTCACCTGAGCTTCGATCTGTGAGCCGGGATTCTTCAGGTAACCAGCCTCATCGGCGCGTATGCCATTGCTGGTCTCGTAGCTGATATGTAAAAGTAGATGTAAGAAGTGTATAATTTTATTATCTCATAGAAACCACTCACTTGTACTGGTAGGAGCCATCCGGGTTCAGATCGAAGTTCTGCTTCAATATCGCAGCGTTCGCATCGAACGAGTTTGAACGCGGCTGAGGCAGACCACGCTGCGGCAGCGCTGCGACTGCGCCAAGGCAGCAGAGCGCAAGGGCGGCAACGGCGTAGGAGGAGCTGAGCATCTGCATGACCTTTTCTTCTTGTTGTGGTAAATAAAAGATGGGAGAGGAAAAGGCGGGAAAGACAAGCGAATTAGATGATTGGCAGATTGAGTCATAACATTGATTTAACTGCGTGAATTTGTTGACCTTTTTGAAGCCGATATCGAAAACGAAGACCAAGTCGATCGGCGTAATTATTTTATGATCGTTGTAATAATTGACTTTAATCTTTTGCGCTTTTCGAAAGTAAATCCAAATGGCAATGAGATGGTTTTAGCTTGGGAAAAGACTATATGTCAGATGCTGCGTTCAAAATGCTAAACAGAGTCCGGAAAATGGCTGATTTAGATAGCCGTTTTATGGTTAAAATTAAGTATTTGCATCAGCAGCTATTTAGCATCTTTAGTGAACTCGTCCTCAAAGAATATTTTTAGCAAAACTATAGTAGTCGTTTCCCTTTTTTCCACACATATTTAGTTACTCTAATAGTTGTTATATTTAAATATGTAATGAAATTTAATTTAAGGAAATGTCCTTCATGTTTTAAGAGTCCTCTGAGTTAAGATTCTTATGTATTTTTCGTAACTATAAACTGATTTTCGTTGTGGTTTGTTTTCCTGTTGATAATCCTTTTCATGAGCCTTTTGTATCCTTTCAGTCACACGTCCTTTTAGGAACAACTTAAACACTTAACGCACAATTAGAACTCACTTTGAAAATCGCGACTTTTCTCGTTTTCGAACTGAAATTGTTGGTGGTCGGGAGCTTGTGTCTGCGCTTGGAAGGCTCGTCAAAACAGTTTTGACTTGTTTGCAGTTGGCTCAAACGTTTTTATACCAAAAAAATGCATTCACTGTAGCAACAATCGCTGCAGCAGCCATAGCAGCAGCACCGGCAGCAGCAACAGCAGCAGCAGCGACAGCATCCGTAACAAGAGCAGCAAGTACATAAAGTAGAAGAAGAAGACAGAGAAAAGACGAAGACGAAGAGGAAGCAATTTGAAGAATGAGAATTCAAAGAAGGGGAAGCTGCAGGGGGATGGAAACATGCCTACTATTTGACAGGCAGTGGCAGCGGCAAACAGAAGAATCGGAAGAGCTCGAAGCTGCACCAAGCGGCGTATGCGCAACGAGTTTCAAATGCAAATGGGCGTTGCGCATACGCCGCCTGTACCGCGTGTGTGAGTGTGTGTGTATGAGCTACTAGACTTATTCTGTGGGTGATTAAATGTGTATGTGTATGTGTGTGTGTGTGTGTGAATGGCATTCCGAGTTTTCAGAGTATTAATTTATGTGAATTAGCAATACGAAGTTCATTTGATTAGCCCACGATGGCGTTTGACTACCACATTATGAATATGAGTATAAATATGAGTATGAGTATGCATACACTGTTATAAATTCTGATAGGGTTAGAAATAAACTCAATAATTGTATGAAGCGTGGCAAATTTTGATAGACTTATGTAGGTTTGAAAAGTACAAACTGAAATTCATTTCTCTTACCTCAAATTTGATTACAACAGTTCTTTGTTTTCAGTGTAAAGCTGTGCGCACTGAGTGCCTGTGCGATTCAATTTGCGATGCGCCGCAATATGCAATAATTTGTTAATTCAAATATTAATTAAAAGATTAATACTCGACAGCTGAATGGATGTTGCAATTGCCACGCTTGATGAATGGTATGAGTGTGATTGTGTGTGTGATTGTGAGTAGCATTCGAATCAGATTCCACTGCTCTTTGTGCACATTTTTTTTTTATTGACATTTGCAATGCAAAAAAACAGTGGAAAAGCCGCAGGGCGAGCACTGAAATGGTTTGAGATGTTTGCCCACTTGTTTGTGGTCCAAAGAATTGGTTAATGTTTGTATGGATTTCATTGTTTGCCATTGTTTGTGGATGTATCATCAGCAGTATCTGTGGCATCAGCTGCAACATCAGCTGCTGCTGTGCCACAAACAATTTAGACATTTGCAGCGCTTTCAGTTGGCCAATTTGCTGACCAAAATGCCTCAGTTGTCTGGCCACTCCCTTGCACCAGTTCCCACTCTAAAGGTGAACCAAATGACATGCAAGGGATTTGGCTAATGGGGAGCAAGGGGAAGCTAAAGTAGAAGTGGGGTGGGGCGGAGGGGGCGTAGGCAGAAGGAGGCGTAAACCATTGGTTAGTTATGCCGGCCGGCGCAAACAAATTGCAATTTTCGGCTTAAACTTTAAACTTTTACAGGCAGCGACAGCGGCAGCGTGTAGGAAATGTCAGTTGCAATTCATAAAAATTGCAGCAATAACAGCGGCCACAGCAGCAGCAACAACACAAACAACAACAGCAACTACAACTGTAAAGAGTGCGCGATGATCACGAACACGCCATGATGAACATCGCGCTAGATTAACGCGCCTCCAACAACAACAACAGCAACGTGTGCAACGCTGACGCCTTCTCTAGCAGCGCTACTCCCCTCCGCTCTCAACCCACCGCTCATCACCCAACTCTGCTGTACCACTGTGCACAGTGGAACTGAAAGCTACTACAACTATTACAACGAATTAACTCTTTACTCTACTCTACACCGAAGTCACCGAGTTATTTACTTTCCTAAGAATGAAAAAATTTGGTAGCTTTTTAAGCGTTTTGTGCCACTGTGCCGCGCTTACAGTGCTGCCACCCTTTCTCAGTGGTTCAGTGTGTTTTTCCTTTCGTCTTGAATTCTCCAACATTAGTTTGGCCGCCTTTTGAGCTGGCCTTCGTCTTCTTCAGTCCGCATCTTTCGCTCTGCTTAAGCGTATTTTTCACATTTGGCATACAGTCTACCCAGCGACCCGCCCCCTTCCCTTTCGCCCCTTTTGGGCCACTCGCAGTCGCAATCTTTTCACACTCCTATTACAGTTGTCTCACTCTCCGAGAAGTTTCCCGTGTGCTCGGTTTCCCGTCTCAGTTTCAGACTCAGTTTGAGATGCCGCTTGAATCCATTCGGAGTGATGAATGAATCGCATGTGGTTAGTCTGCGAATATTCATTTCTCGGACTCAATCGGCGCATCTTAAGTGCGCTTAATGTTTGGCTTAATGTATGCATCTTTGTTTGCCTGCTTGTTGTTAGCCAAGTTAGTGGAAAACAATGCGCCAACTTTATGCTAATCACAGAGCAGTTTCCTAAACATTTTCATTTGATTAGTAGTAGTTACAATTCTGAGTAATTCACCAAGGCAGCTACTTAAATGACAAATTGATTTTGTGATGGGCTACAGTGTAAAAAACTAGTAGGAGAGTGGTGCTCATTCTTTTGGTAGTCTAACTGGTCGATACTACTACTGTTGAGCTGCTCCACTGTTAACAGCCCAGTTTAACTCGTATCACTTCGTCTTAATTGAGCTCTGTTTTTTGGCCAGTGTAGCTGTGATGGATTTACCCGCAGTGCAAACGAGTTTGTGACGTACATTAATTAAAAATGCACATGTTTTGTGGAATCCATCAGCCGAATTGAGAGCCATAACTTATAGCCGAATACCCGAAATATCTGAGAATCTGAGAATCTGGTGAGAAACACGCTCGTCGTAGCTCAGGTATAGAGCAGTAGTGTGATGTGATCGATGGTACAAGGCATTTCAGCTGGGACAGCATCAAGTGATCAAATCGATCTTTGAATCATGATTGAGCTGAATCATAAATGCTCGTAGTTCGCAGTTCTCAGTTATGCAAATCGGGTTGTGAGTGTTTTATTAAAGACACATTAGCTTCGTTTCTATAGAATTTCTTTTTCTTTTTACCTTTTTGGTTTTTGTTTTTTATTTTTTCCTCTTTTCGGTTTCTTTTATATTTCGTGGGTTTTTGTCTTGCGGAAAGCAGAAAGCAACGTAATGGATGCTAATTTTTTTTGGCCGCTGCTATAAAAGCCTCGGTCTTTGGGCTTCTAGAGCCAAGTTAAGTAACGACCTTTGCGGGAAGAGCACTACGCGAAATGTTCAAGATTCTAATCAGTCTTTTTCTGGTGGCCACTGTCCATGGCGCCAGTCTGGGCAGAGCTCCCATTCCAGACTCCTCTACGACCGAGAAGACACAGATTCCATTGCTGAAATTCGAGACAAACAAAGACCCCGATGGCTCCTTCCAATTCTCTTTCGAGGGTGGTGATCAGAGCTTCCGGGAGGAGAAAGGGCAACTCGTGAACGCAGGCACCGAAGACGAAGCCCTGGAAATCTCGGGCTCCTATCGCTACATCGATGCCGATGGTCAGACGGTGGAGGTTCATTACACGGCCGGCAAAAATGGTTTTGTGCCCATTGGCACCAACATTCCCAGTGAAATCTCGGCCTTGGCCAAGGCAGCGGCTGATTTGCCCAACAGTTCCTACGAGGAGGAGCAGGAGCAGAAGCTAAAGCTGAAGCAACGTCGCGCACGCTCCGACACCAGCAGGAAGAATAGGAGCGAGAAGCTGCCAGAACCCGCCGAGTCACAGATTGTTCAGGTCAAAGTTCTGCTCGATGAGAAACCCGCCAAGGTGGAAAAGCTGGAGAAAAGCGAGGAAAACAAGAAGAGCGCCTAAAACGTAGTCTGATAACTTAGTAACTAACTATGTGTAGTCTTAGTCATTAAATAAAACAAAACTTTACACAAAATCAAAGTCCTTGAAAGCTTGAAAGTTATTTACCAATCAACACTGACGAAAATCCCCATCAAAAAGTTTATGTTAATTCGACAGTTATGATGTCATAAATTGAAGAGAAGCCGAAGACTCTGCTGATGAAATTTTTAAGCTGTTAAGCTCATTTGTTGTTGTCGCACTGATAATGACAAAAACAAATATTTCAAATAATTAATTTTAGTGTGAAAAAACTATAAACGTTTCAAGTGTAAGTTCTACGTCGTTTCCCACAGACAAAAAGCTGTTTTTAAGCCAAAAATAGCTGAAAATAGCTTAATAACATATGGTGATTTAAATCTCATTAATTTGGGTAGCTGCGTTTTGCATAATAAATCACAGCTAATGCTGTTGATTGATAATGAGGCGTAAGAACCCAAAATAATGATGGATTATGGTCAGAAGTCGTGTCGGATCAAAAACATCTTTTGAGCGTGTAGTGCAGCAAAGCGAGGCTTCACTGTACGCGACTATGTCAATTGGAATTTCAAGGTCTTTTCAGCTGCGAATTTCTAAGTTGGAGACAGAAAGAGAGAGAGAGAGCGATAGAGAGAGAGTGGGTGAGAGAATTTAAATCTAGTTTTGTTTTATGTTTATTAAATTAACTCGCTGGCATTTCACAGTTATATAATTATCTATTTCTAGGGGAACTTTCTCTAGTGCTCAGGCTCAAACTTGGGCAAATCCTTGGCAGCCAAAGCGGTGTTAGTGATGTCAGCATTGATGTAGCTGCCCACTGGAACGAAGCCGTTCTTGCCCGCAGTGTAATCGACTCGCACCACCTCTCCGAGGTCATTGATGTAGGTGTAGGAGCCACGCACCTCTATGGAGGGATTTCCCTCCTCGTCATACACCACGGTGCCCGTCTCCTCGCGCTTTGTGCCATCGGCGGACTCGTTCTTCACCTCGTAATCACCTTCCAAGCCTTTTTCGATTGTGGAGTTGATGATTTCCACGTTCTTCTTCTCCTCCACAGGAAGCGACCAGGAGCAGGCAACGAGACCCAGCAGGAACAGAGGTAGCTGAAAAAGTCACAGACTGGCGTAAGTGTGGAGTTTTTGAAGAGGAATTTCCGCAGTTACTTACGAACTTGAACATCTTTAGTTGGGTAGTTTTGTCTTTTGACTGGAGATGGAAACTGGAGCAGCGAAAGCGAGAGTTTAAATGAAGCGCAGTTGTGTCTTGGCTTTTATATCTGGCTAACAGAGCTATGGCTTTCTGGCTTACTGCCTTTCTGGCCAAATACATCTTTCGCTTAAACATGCTAAACATGTTTGCATCCCGGTTTATGGCAGCTGCGATATGCTCGATATTGCCTCACTCTAAATGTCAGGGTCGCAGCGTGTCTCGATTAGTAGTGAAGGTCTGAGGCGGGCTCTGACTCTGGTTTTGGCACTGGCAGTGCCTTAAACTCTGTGGCTCTGAGAAATGTGTCAATCAGTTATTCCAGATACAATCCAGAGAAACTTCCGTACGACATTGTTTCGTTTATTGGGCAATTAAGTCGCTTATCGATCGGAGCTAGTGATGGCACTGCGATAGCGATGATTTAATTCAGCTAAATGATGTTTTAGTGCGAGAACAGATTAATTAAAAGGGGAATACTTAAATCTGCTGAGACTTCGTTAATACACAGACAGCACAATGTAGTAAATTTGGTTACTAGTAAGGCAGTAGACTCCAAATCCATTTTAATAAGACTTATGCTTACTAGCTAAAATTTGATTAATTGTCATACAGCTCATAAATATTTACACAATGAAGATTAATTAATTATTGTAGCTTCTAAGCCCAGTTAACCAAGCATACCTAGAGCCTATGTTGTTGTGGGGATCTCTTCGCAGCTATGAAAAGTGGGCTCGAAGCCGTCGAGCACCTGAACTTGTCCATTCCAACTTGTTAATAGTTTTCAAAATGAGCTGTGCTCATATTCCCAAGTGTCATGTCAGTTATGTGAATCTTTATAATGCCTGAGATCAGCATTCTCTGCGTGACTTCAATCAACTTTGAGTCGAAGCCGATTCAAAGCCCACTCGAAGGTGTCGCGATTAATTGGCACTTGACAGTGGTTTCTGTGTGGCATCCACATTTACATGCACAACCACATCAATATATTGCGGTGGCATTGGCATCCAATCCACCAATCCGCCAATCCCACAAATGTTTTCATTTAGCATGTAAAATGTCAGCGCTTTGTGTAATTCCTCTTGTAATTTATTATCTGCCTCTGAGTGTGAATCAACCAATGACAATTGCAGCAGAGGAGCATGTGAAGGAGACTGGGGAGGCGCAGACGAAGGAAGAAGAGGGAGGAGTCTCTGTGTAAAACATTGCGCCCTGGGCACTTGCATTTTCATGTCAACACCCACTTGCCTAGTTTTAGCTCAGTTTGGAAGGTGTGCGAGCCAGTGGAATATTATTTATGCTCAGACATCAAAATAAATAGTTAGATGAAAAGAATTTTACTGGGATTTGAATGCAAATGTCTTTGCTTTATTTATAGTTTATATTGTTATTCCAAAATGTGCTTGTCTACCTGCCCAGCAATCTTTTGTTTAAGTTTAATTCAAATACAACAAAAGTTTCGTCTTTAGTTTTCCTAGACTAAAGTTCTATAAGCCAACCAATTAAATTTTACTGCCACTTCTTACTCTTTTATTTATAAATTTCTGAGTTGATTTTGATTTGTCATAATCAGCGCTGTCTTGTTGTACTTTATCTCTTACTTAGCTGTGGGTTAGCAATTGACAAATGTTTCAAATTAAAATTCAAATGAGCTGCATAAATAAATGTCAGTGCATTTTATCGCCACTCTCGTAGTTAAATCAATTAACAAGAATTATTAAAAACAATTAAGCAAAGAATAATCCCAATTTATGGCTATCTTGGCTAGTGAAACTAACTGACTTGGCTTGGAAATAATTTTAAAATTTAGAAGCATTTTCTGAGCTGAATTCGAGACGACATTTGGCAAAAGGGCAAATCTAAGGCAAGGTTGGGACACTGCTCTGGGCCAGGCTTAAACCCAAGACCCGAGTGTAGAGTAAAATTACCATGTTGCGGTGCCAAAAGAGTGCCACTAAAAATTGCAACAATTTATAATTTTGACAGTCAAACAACGGAGGGTACAGAAAAATCTCGCATCGTCAAATTAAATGTGTTCACGATGCACATTTTATAGTGCTCAGCCTGCAGCTGATCGTAATGATGAAGCCAATCATAATGACGATAATCATAATGATGATGATGAAGATGCTTGAATGAGGTGTTCGTGGAGGTGTCTACTGGCCACTTGGCAGCTCAGTTACTAGCCCATTTGGTTACTTGGCCAATTGGTTACTCGGCGCTCCTCGTTCGCATATTTTGGCTCTGAGTTGGCGCTCAATTCTGATTTGAATTTATTAGCCAGGCCAAGAGGCAGCCAAGAGGGCCAGCTTCGCATTGTTTATGACTCGTTTATTTCGATAATTGTTTAAATAACATTTACTGCTGTGATGTGCAATCAGTGCAGTCACCATACACAGCGAGAAATCAGTGTGAACAGGAGTAGGATTTGAGTAGCATTCCCTTATTTATTATTTTTAATTCTTACTTACATTAATTGTATAACTATTTATATATTAAAAGTTAATCTAACTTACTACTAACTCATTTGTTTCTCTCAGTGTAGCTAGTTCTTGCTGTTCGCCCGCACCTCCAGCGACCGCACAGCATTGCGTGCTGTTTCTGTGATCTCCCTGGGGATGTTTGTGCCCACGGGCACAAATCCGTTCTTGTCTGCCACATAACTGACCTCCACGCGCTTCCCATTACTGTCTGTGTAGCGGTAGACACCTGAGATCTCCAGTTCCGTTTCGTTGTCTTCTTCATCGTCGGAGATTTCGTTATGTAATCTTTTTAGAATTCCCACCTCTTCCCGGTAGCTGCCGTCCGCACCTTCGTAGGCAAAGAAGTAGGAGCCATCTGACTTCTGCTCTGCCAACGACTTAATGATCTCCACCCGCTCCCCCTGCCCCTGCCCGAGACCACTCGATGGGGCCCCCCTGCTGACCGCCAAACTGAGCGACAGAGTCAAGAGCAACTGCGAAAAAAAGAAGATTGAACATTCGAGATTATTTCCATCTCTTAATTTGAGTTGTTTTTTTGCTTGTTGTTTTTTACCAGTCTAATCATTTTTTATGCAGACGCGTCTTCTGAATTTATGCTAATACTGGACGGCAGACAAAAGAGTTCTTAGCTTTATATACCCATCATTTCACTGCTTTATGCTGGGTCAATAGAAAGTTGCAAGACGAGTCGAGAGAGAGGAGAGGAGAGAGGAGAGTGTCGAGCGAAGAGAGTCGGGGAAAGGTCTGGAGACAGTTTGTTGAACTGTTTCGTTAGCTTGAGCATTTTTGCAATTTAAATGACCAAAATAGCTGAATTTGTTATGTAACTAATTGGGCATTCTCTGTCTCGCTCTCACACGCTCTCTTGGCCAAGTTGCAAGAACTATCAAAGACTTTTGGAGTGTGTAGGAGTGCGAGATTTGGGAGTAAAGATTTTGGGTGCAGCTGCTAATGAAATTTGTCAAATTGCTTGTACAAACAAGTCGCATGGTAGGCGTAGAAGCCATGCCCCCTCTCCCCCTCCTCCAGCCTTCCCCTGCTTACCTCTCATGCAGCGAAAGGTGCAGAAAAGTTAGCGGCTGAGTGGCTGACAAAATTGCAGTTGTTATTTGCAGAGTTGTAAACGTTTTCCACTTGACTTCCATGCAAATTCCGACCGATCCATTGCCGTTCTGTGCTGTGAGCTGTGTGTGTTTTGTTAGCCACTTTCCGTTTGCTCTGCATTTGGATTTTGGCCACATTTCAAGCCATTACAGCCAGTTACAGTGGGTGGGCACTGAGAAGCGACTAACATTTATGCCACAAGAATTTAATAATCATTTAAGCGATTTTGCAACTGCAACGGCTGCTCCAAATACCACTTGGAAGCAGCAGTGGGGCATACCAACTGTGGGCCTTTCGTTCTTACACCCAGTCCGGTACCAACAGGGTATCTACTAGTTAGCGTTGACTGGGACTACAACACAGTCTGGCATTTGCCTTGTCTGCTAAAGGCGTTACACAGCGCATGCCACGCCCAGTTGAAACACGAATTCAATGCTAAAAAAATATACTTCGTAATAAATTGATTCAAATACGAAAACGAAGGCAAAGAATGTTCGGCAGATGTTTTAAAACTCGTCTTTAATAACTGAAATCCAGTGCAATTGAAATGGAAACTCATTAAAGACTCGACTGCAATGCCAACGAGTGTATAACTCAGAAGCGACACATTAACCTTTACTTGAGCACTAAACTGAAGACTAAGAACTGAATTTAGAATAAATTTAAGTTAGTTAATGACTGGGAAAGAGAGCGAGAGAGAAACTGTAACAGCAGAGGATTACGCATCTCTCTCACTCGCTTTATCCGCCTCTACTTAAAACTGAATCAATTAACAACATTAGCAGACTCTTGGCCTAATGGAACCACATTTGCACACTGGAGTCGGCCAAAATGTCAAATGACTGGGTTTCCACCACAAAACATTAATAATGATCACCGTCGCTGGAAGGTGTGTTCCCAAAGTAATGTGTTTTTTTCTCATTGTTGCTGTTTATTTGCATTTGTGCATTCATTTTAACAACATCTTCTTCAACTGAAGCTTAGATTACGGACTGATGTAATAACGGAGTATAATAACTGGAGTTGTTCATCGGCGAGCTCTGCGTATACGCAATGAAAGCCGTTGAAATCGATTGTAAGCCAATTAAAGTTTCAATGTCTTTTGGGTACTTAACCTTAAGTTTCCGGGTTCGATTCGCAGAATCTTTCAGCCAATGATCAGTGTTTTTAATACGTTTAACTGTTTATAATGCAATGCATGTTGTTGGCAACATAAATAATAACAATAACCCTTTATCTTCGTTTGCTTGTCTCTGTCTAGTTTTGAGCTTTGTTTCTGATTGTTTATCTGCTTAAAATTAGCATAAATAACTCATATAAGCGAACATGTTTGAGTTATGTTTTGTAATTTGGCATTTTGTTAGCTGAACCATGTGTAATGCATTTGCCTTTGTTAAAACATTTTATAGACAGTGTTTTTATGGCTTATATCACAAGATAATGTCAAAAGTGTTTAATTTTGTTCCTCAGCAATGCTTTTTATTCAATTAAACAGAAATATATTGATATTTATGCATATAAATACTATAATTAAACAAATGTAACATATTGTTAACATATAAATTACAAAGATGTAGCGCATACAAAAGTGGTTGCTGTCAACGCAAGTTTTACTGGAGTAATAAAAGTTATGCTGCATACTTTTGGTCTGCCCTAAAAATTGCTAGCATTTCACTGCATACAACTGGGCTGAACTAAAAATTAAATATGGACTGCAAATAAATGCAATTTGGAAGTGCAACTAAAACGCGTAAGTAAATTGAACAGTAAACTAAAAATGTTATTTACTTTAATTGCAGGTTTGCGGAGATGAAACCATTTGAAATTAGCTCTGAATTGTTAAAATTTGGACATGGCCATGGGCAAACAGAAGTTGTGACCTTGTGGGAGTGGAAAAGCCTCATAAAAATTAAAACATTCAATTAGGCAGCGCATGGAACATAAAAATAGGTATGTTCAGGTAATGAATGCAAACAAGTTGAGTCAGGAAAGAGAGTGATGGCAGGGCAGGGCAGGTGTAAAAATGACTTATTGCAATCATAACAGGGCAACGCCTCGAACTATGACGAATGATAAATGACAAATGATGAATGATGAACTGAATAACAATGGACAACAATGGATACTGTCAAGAGTCTGCCTCCTTGATAGATAGTGCGGGTAATTAATAAGTGAGTGTACACAGAACATGCGATAAGTTGGCATGGGATTAACCTTGACTATGAAGGGGGAAAGTTGCGTATACGCCCCAGTAGCCCAAAAATCAACTGATGCCATAACTCACATAAACACCTTAAGAACAAAAGCCCAACAAACCGAGCAGCAAAAACAAGGCATTTGCATACGACGATAATGCAGGTTGTGGCACGTATCTGATGCATGCAACATCATAAATACACATACAACTCGCTAGTTCGCTAACAAATTCGTTTGTCCTTCTGTCAATGGCCAATAAAAAACCAATAAAGCTGCCAACCAGCTACCGGTCAACTCAAACGGTCAACTCAAGTTTGTTGTTTGTTGTTAACACGATTCGCGTTCTCAGCTCGTAGATAAATTACAAGCCAGCTACCAAGAACAGCAACAACGAGATCGGAATCAAGATCGCCAACAGTTGCGGTGCAGATGCGCAGATAGTAGAGTTGCGTTGTTTTGTTCATTTGAACTTAAGAACTTGTTTAGTGAACTAAGTCAGTCAAAGCTCATTGAAGACAGTTGATCTTCTTTTTCTTACGTTTCGTTCCGAATTAGTTAAATTGAACGATCGATCCGATTCGTGAACGAAAGATGAACTAAAATAAAGCTCATTTCATATTCAGTTTTTCTTCAACGATTTTTATTTGTTATTCCCATCTTTTATTACCTATTGTTCAGAACAAGTTCATAAATTGAGCTGACTTCACAAGTTGCACCAAGAGTGCCAGCTCTAACAGACATGAAGCATGAGGCATGTGGCATGCGGCCAGTGGCAAGTGCACAGGAAGCGATGCCGCTGGGCGCCGCGCCGTAGATTCTGCTGATCGAGCTGCGCTTTAGGGCTCAGAACTTGGTCTATTCAATTTGCGAAGCTTGGAAATTCTACAGTCGTCTCCGTCGCCGTCGTCAGAGCCATCGTCATCGTCGTGATCGTTGTATAAATAGAGGCAAACAATTCTGATGCAGTTGCAGTCGTTGCACATCAATCGGCAAGTTCTAGTGGCAGCAGTTATAGTCCAATCGGCATCCAATCCTTCCCAACACAATCAGTGCGAAAGTGAAAACGTCAGATTTATCGAGCGTGTAATTTGTTAAACGTTTTGCGAGATTTATGACAGACAGACAGCGGGAACGACGACAGATTAAATGACTTCCAAGTGCGCGGGAATGCGGGTAAACATGATCTATCTCTCGTCACTCCTTACCCCTCTATCTTAGGCTGCTCTGACTCTTTTTCTCTGTATTCCCCTTTATTCCCCTGCAGTACTTAGTGTTTGGCGTGGTGGGACTGGCGCTAATCGCCACTGGAGCGGCACAGCTGCCTAGTGCACCCTTCCAGCAATCTCCGTTCCAGCAGCGACAACAGGGACTCCAATTGCAGCAACAGTCGCAGTTTCAGCGCCAACGACAACAGGCGCCAGGACAAGGCATCTTTCCAGCCCAAGGCACGCCCCTGAATCCGCTGAACCCTCTCAGCCCACTGACGCCGCCGATTACTCCGCTGGGCACTGCTGGCCAGAATCCCTATCGATACAATCAGTACAATCAGCCCCAGAACTACGTGCCCATCACGGCCTATCAGAACGAACTGAATCTCGATGGCAGTTTCTCCTACGGATACGCAGCTGCCGATGGCACTACGGCCCAGGCCCAGGGGTACGTTAAGAACCTTGGCTATGGCGAAGGCGTCGAAGCACAGGTGAGCATATCGAAACCGTTTTCATTGTTAATGAATAAATTTTTAAAATTTTATTTGTAGGTCATACAGGGTTCGTACTCGTACACCTCGCCCGAGGGCACGCCCATAACAGTGCGATACATTGCCGATGAGAACGGATTCCGTGCTGAGGGTACGGGCATACCAGCCACGCCCCAATACTTTGTGGGTGCACAGCCGTATCAACAGGGTGTGCTAAATCCCAACTTGAATCCCTACCAGACACCGTACCGTCAGCTGCCACAGGCGTCTACACCGTTTCGTCCTGCGCCAGGACAGCAGTTGACACCGCTGCAGCAGCAGCAACAACAGCAGCAGCGAAACTATCAGAACTCCGGGCAATATCAACCGGAACAACCCTTCAACGCCTTGAACTCCGGAAATTTGCCAGCACAGTACTCGGGTCAGTTTGGTCAGCAGCTGGGCAACAATCTGACACCCCAGCAGCAGCAGCAGCAGGCACAGCAGAATCTTAACCAACAGCAGCAGCAGCAGCAACAACAACAGCAGCAGCAGCAGAAGAATCAGCAGCAGCAGCAGAATGAACAGCAGCAGCAAGCACTGATCACCCAACAGCTGAGAGGCAGACCAAATCAGTTGGTGGATCCCTTTGGCTATAATCAGTACAACAGACGTTTCAAGAAGTCCTCCCAGATCTGAAATCCACTTAAAGTAATATATTTGTATTGATTGTTTTTCAATTATTCGAAATCAAATTAATCGCGATTTAGATTTAGTCGATTTAGTCGCATGCAAATGCATGAAATACATGCCCAAGAAAATCTAAAAAAATGTTGTATGTAGTGGTACAGTGGGTAATGGAAAAATTAAAAGGGATAACATAATAATTGCCAAAAAAAGATCGGTTGATTTAATGTAGAATTTACGAAACCATGCTATAAGGATCGGATTTTAAGAATAAAAAGATTCATTAATTTAAATGAAACGTATTTTTCATTGGGAGGGGTGGGGGGAAAATGCGTCGAGTAGCTAAGCTCGCAAACTGCTGAAAATCTAGGTGAAATACCAGGCGAACAGAATTTACAGCAAGTAGCAATGCACAAATCAAGCAAGCGAAAAAAACAACTTTTGCACATGCAGAAATAACTGTAACAGTTGTAAATCTATACACGCACACACCAATCATGCGTTCTCCCACCCACTTTTCAGCTTATGCTTAGAAACAGTTCCGGCGCTCTCTGTTTACATATGGTTGGAGCCAGCCAATAGCAAGCAAGGGTTCTAGCTCTTGCTCTCCCCTCTTCATTTAATTACCTGCCAAGTAAATTTTGTTGCTTGCTGCTAATTTATGTTCGCCTGGTATTTCGGTTGGTAAAATCTTCGTTTTCAAGCGCTTCGCTGCTGCTTTTTCTGGCTGCGCAGCGATATACCTCTCGCTCTTGCTCTCCCCTCAATTTTTTAATTACGCGCCAAATAAATTATCTTGCTTGCTGCTAGTTTATGTTCGCCTGGTATTTCGGTTGGTAAAATCTTCGTTTTCAACTGCTTCGAGGTTGCTTTTTCTGGCTTGGCATATGTGTGTGTGTGTGTGTGCACATGCCTATATGTGTGTTTTGCGATCTGCTAAGCCCGTAAACAGCTATATTAACAGGGAAACAGGTATTTCAGCAGGTTGCAATAAATTAATTTAAATTTAACGGCTATTTGAAGAATTTGGTATTCACTACTTATTGGCTTAACGCTTTTGATGTATTTTACTGTGTTTTTCTTTTCGCCTAATAATTGAGCTGGTCATTTTAATATTCCAGCTACAATTTCAAGCGAACAGAACTTTCAGTAGATACGTTGCCAAAAATTTATTTAACAATCCAATAAATTACATTAGATGCAGTTTTCCGTTTCTTTTCTGATCAGGCACTCTGCTGGTCGCTCCTCTATACTGTGTATAAATTTGCTCCCGCAGTTTGCTGTCACCACCTATGGCCTTGTAGGCGCAGTTCTGTAGTGATGTACTCGCCACCTATTGATTTGTACTCACACTGTAGCGCAGACATCTGTCGCCCTCAATTGTTTTCCACACAAACAAAAACATCAGCTGCTGTCGCCACCTATTGCTTAGTTGCCTTAGCACTGTTTGGAATGAAACCGCCATCTAATGTTTTCAATGATAACTATATTATTTAAGCCGCCGCCTATTGCTGTATAGCCAAATCCATTGTATTAACTGTCAGACTAAAAGTATGCAGCAGTTTTTTATTCTTCACAGCCCAAAATTATGCTTTTCAAAATATGATTCAGTAGTTTGGTTATTAGTATAATGAGCCGCGTAGTATGACGCATATTAAACACAAGTGAAGTTTATGACTACAACTAAAAGTATGCATCGATTTTACGAAATTAATTCACCGTCTCCTGCTTATTATGTTCCCCTGGTATCCTAAAAGCAAAGAGCCGTGAAAGTTATGCGAATGCTTACCAAAATTTCTATATTATTTTAATTTAAAATTTAAAATACATCCTTTTATGATAAAATGAAGAACGAATTCATAACAATTTTGAAAATTAATGTAATTTTTAAAGATGCCACTTGTAATTTTGAAAAGCTAAAACTGATATTTTATTATCTTTTCGGTAACTTAAACATACGGGAAAATTACAATTTTGAAGAACAATCACAACTTGTCAATTTTACATTGGGAAACTTAAAAATATTTAAAACTTCACAACAGAAATTTGGGGTGCTCCTAATTACTACTTGATCTAAGAGTATTTTCCGGCAGATTTGCGTTGCATTGAGATGTACCTATCCAAGTTTATAGATTTAGTAGATATAGCCAGACTGTGGATCAAATTCGCCATTGCCCCGGCCCCCGCCAGCCGCTGGAGGAATGTATTGTGAGCCCGGTCCGCCTGCACCGCCACCTGGCGCGCCTCCTCGACCTGCACCACCTCCAAAACCTCCCGCGCCACCTGCTCCGCCGCCTCCTCCAGCACCAGCTCCACCTCCTCGACCAGCACCACCTCCAAATCCTCCAGAACCACCTGCGCCACCACCAAAACCGCCGGCGCCTCCAGCACCACCTCCTCCAGGTGCACCTCCTCGGCCGCCTCCACCACCGAATCCTCCGGCACCACCAGCACCTCCTCCGAATCCTCCTGCACCTCCAGCGCCTGCTCCTCGTCCGGCACCGCCTCCATATCCTCCAGCGCCTCCTGCGCCACCAGCACCACCTCCTCCTGGAGCACCACCAGCTCCTCCATGTCCGGCACCACCTCCAAATCCTCCGGCACCTCCTGCACCACCACCATATCCTCCAGCGCCACCTGCACCACCTCCTCCTGAAGCTCCACCAGCTCCTCCCCGTCCAGCACCACCTCCAAATCCTCCGGCTCCTCCCGCACCACCACCAAATCCTCCAGTTCCTCCAGCACCACCTCCTCCTCTACCGGCACCACCACCGTATCCACCAGCGCCTCCGCCTCCTGGAGCACCTCCTCTGCCAGCACCGCCGCCTCCTCCTGCACCACCGCTAAATCCTCCGGCTCCTCCAGCACCGCCTCCTCCAGGAGCACCTCCTCCACCAGCGCCACCGCCTCGACCGGCGCCTCCTCCATATCCACCAGCGCCTCCAGCACCACCGCCAAAACCTCCAGTACCACCAGCGCCACCTCCTCCTGGAGCACCTCCCCTACCAGGTCCACCGGCTCCTCCTGCACCTCCGCCATATCCTCCAGGGCCTCCGGCACCACCGCCTCCTGGAGCACCTCCTCTGCCTGCACCACCACCAAATCCTCCAGCACCACCGGATCCGCCTGCTCCTCCTCCACCACCTTGGCCAGCTCCGCCACCAAAGCCTCCACCACCTCCAGCACCACCGCCATATCCTCCAGCACCGCCACCTCCTGGACCACCACCACCGCCTTGGGCGCCACCTCTACCGGCACCACCTCCGAATCCTCCCGCACCACCTCCACCACCGCCTCCATATCCTCCCGCTCCTGCATTACCAAAGAAGAAAAGTTAGAATCACAATTTCGAATATTAGCGAGGATTGAACTCACCAGGACCACTGGGACCAGCTGGACCACCACTGTAGCCACCTCCGGGCAGAACGGATATTCCCTGGGCCGCCAGAGCTTTGGCAATGGCCTCCGGAATGGGCGGGGGAGTGGGCAGAGCTGCTCCGGAAGGCACGAAGCCGTTCTCATCAGCGGTATAGGAGATCTCGACAAGCTCTCCCTCTGGATTGGTGTAGGTGTAGGATCCCATCACCGAGGGTATCTCATTCTCGGATCCCTTGTTCTTCACGGTGCCTTCCTCCTGAGCCTTGATGCCGTTCCCCGTCTCGTAGCTGAATCGATAGTTTCCATCGCCGTCGTTCTCGTTCACAAAGGACAGTATGGGAATCTGTGGACCTGGTGGTCCCGCCGCGGGAGCGGATGGCGGTCGAGGGGCAGCGGGTGCACTGGGTCTGGCACCGCCTCCTGAGAAGCCACCGAGTCCATTATTGATGCCGCCTAGGCCATTATTGATGCCGCCTAGGCCATTGTTGCTACCTCCAAAGCCCCCACCGCCACCTCCTCCTGGCCCCCGTAACCCACCGCCAACTCCTCCACCAGCTGTTGCAGCACTCGCCGGAGGTGGAAGGTATTTGTTATCGAGTTTCGCTGATTGCGTCTGCGTCAACGTCAGCAGAATGGCCAGCAGTGACTGGAATAGAGGAGAAATAAGTTAGTGTTGCGATAAAGGAAGTAGCGATGACAAATTCGCTAACTGTACAATTAGAAACTAAACATTTTAATAAAGCTTTAATCAGGAACACTTAACTATTCAGTTAAAGACTAGAGTGGGTTCAAAAAAAAACCAAACACACTTCTCCCTATCGAGATCAAATATCATTGTAATCCATGTGGCATGGGGCAAGTGTTGCGGCATTACTAATTTATGCCAGACATGCCCCGATGACTCAGTGAAGCGAGCAGACAACACACTGCTCTACCCTGTAGTTTGGGTCTTTGGGTCAGCAGTGCAGTGTACTCCCGACAGCACTCCCCAACACTGAAGCAACGGGAAAACCAGAATTTGTGCATCTGTTTATGCCATCGAGATGCACGTTTTTATGGAGGAGGCGTTCTCTGGCTGCTCACCAGCCAACGACCTGAATCAACCCGCTCCATGGAGGAACGTGGGAAGGGAGCTTCGAGGGGAAATCGATTAGTTTCGGGCTTCGCTAGTTGGCAAAATCTAGTTTAATCAACAATTTTTATAACTTAAGCCACTGATAAACTGTTCCTTAGTGAGCTCCTTTTAATCAGTTCACTCTGCCTGATCGGTTTTACTCCCTAGCTCACTATAGTCAGCATCCACTGTGACATTTCAATCCTTAAGTAGAGACAGCCCCCCGAACAACGGGGGGCAATGAATCATGCCTCATTGTGGGGCACATGTTGAACATGCCTCGAAACAGACAGGCGAACAGACAGGTGGACAGACGGTTGGACAGATAAATCTCGTTATGAATGAAATACAAAATATTTAATTCAAAAACGAAAAATCGAAAAAGTTGTAAATCTTTTGGCATTTGTGGCAAACCGATCACGTTCTTCAATATTATTATTGTTATTTGCTATTTGCTAAAAGCGGCTATTAAACTATTGGCAGTAACATGATCATCATCATTAGGCGCATCATCATTATTAAGTGTATTGTGTTGCAGCATCGAACTCTGGTATTTGTGGATGCAACGCGGTGTTGGCCCAACAGCGTGTGAACTGATGCCACAACTTGTTGCCACTCTTGGCTGCATCGGTGGCTGGAAGGTTAAGTAAGCGCTTTGTAGCCCCAACAGGTAAGTCAACAAGCAACAGTCATCAAGTGGCAAGACGCAGTGGCATCACTGCTAACTGGCAAGTGGCAAGTGGCAGTAACTGCGTCATCGAGTGTCAAGTTGAAGTTTAAAGCGTTTACTTAATTGGCCACAAAATATAAAACTCAAGACTCTTCGCAGACAGCTTCCATCAGCTGCTCACTTTTGGCTACTTTGGGCCAAGACGCTGTTGCCAATATTGGCATATATTTGACATTTAAAGGCCCAAATTATATGCGGGCTTGAGTCATCCGCCCCACGCCACGCCTCCACTCCCCGCATTGCATGCCAACTGTGAATTCGTGACCAGATCTTGGGATGCTGCTCTCTGTTGCCAACTGCTGCTGTGTCGAGGTGAGCGGATCGAGGCACACCCGGCTGCAGAATACTCTGTGGTTTGGGCAGCTCTTGAAATTAGTTTGGAGTTGGAGGTGTAACCCTTCAAAGAGGTGCAACCCTTCAACAGACACCTGTTGAGTTTGTCTCTCATGCAGTCAAACTTACCACCAGAATATCTTACCTTTGTCCTAAAGACATAAAGAGTCCCCAGGACACACCTCTAACAAACCCATTACACCCTCGCCACAGGGCATAAGTAAAGTTAAATTTTGTGGCTGCCAATTGTTGATTGCGGATTGTTAATTTTTGTTTACCACAAATATAATTGATGCAATTTGAATTGGATTTGACAATTGGGTCGTCGCCGATCTGTTTAAGGGGCGTGGGCGGCGAGGGGGCGTGGAGTGCACGTTGGCCCGCGATGGGGCAACTTTGCGTGCTGCAGACAGATTTTCTAATTTTCATCAATGAAGCTCAAGAGGGGGAAGAAGCAGCTGAAGAAAGAAGCCGTCGCTTTTTCATCTGATTTTTTTAATGGGCTTTTAATTTATGCGTTTTGAGTAAATCTCTTTGCCACATCGACGTGTTGCAGTTGCAGTTGCATCTGCAGTTGCCCCATGTTGCAGCAACACTGCAGACTCCACTGTGTCTGTGCATTGCGTGCCACAAAGAACGGAAACAATACTCGAATTTCTGCTGCTTGGAATCGATTGGGAAATAAATTCAAGATTTCAGAATCTTGGACTGGGAAATTGTTAAAAACTAATTAATTTACTAGATTCTACAACTCTTTACAATGCTGTATTCAATTGTAATTACAAATTAATTAATTAAGCAATAAATTCATTAATTTTCAATTAACAATTGAAACAGAGAAATTTCATTGATTGCAAATAGAACTCAAAATTAACATATTGACAGTTATTAATGGTGATCTGAGCAGCATTATATTCAATAGTAGCGGTTGTCTGTCTTTATGCATATGAACAGAGTGCAGGGTATGCTAGACTAGCAGATACCCTTTGAATGTTGTTTAAACTCATTTTTCCGAAGACCAATTGGGTATTGGAGCGTGTTTAAAGGTTTTGTATACTTTCTCTAACCCAAGGGTTTAACATTTTAATCACTTTAATTGAACACATTCCAAAAATCCAATCTCTTTTGCCACTGCACAATCATAATCCAAAGTGACATCAAGAGCCGTTTTGCCCTTTCCCTACCCTCTCCCGAGGAGGTGTCTTAAAATTATAATGACCGTGTCAAGTGAATAATATTCAAATCTTGTCAGCAAAATTGTTTTTTATTTAGAGGCAGAAGCGGCTTTTAACGAGCCAAGTTTATAGACTGTTTTATGTGTGTAAACAAATGTTTAACTAATTTTTATGGCCTACTTTTATAGGCTGTTAAAAGCTGGCTGTCACCAAGTTGTGAAATAATATATAATGTAGGTAGAACAGAATTCTACATACCACATAATTTTCATTGTCTAGAATAGAATGTTATACACCAGTTACTGGCTATGCTTGAGACTTACCAACTGCAGTTCCATTTTCAGTTTAAAGTTGGTAGAATTCACACACCAACACTCACACACACACCCGCACTTCGCTCTCACACACACACTCAGTTCACAGTTCACTAATCACAGCTTAGATGAGGTATCCTTTTAGCGCTAGTTCTAGCTTTTTTTAGCTAACTGGAGCTGTGTCCTCTTCTATTGTCACGGAACTTGTGTGCCGATTCGAGTCGAGACTCTCCAGCTTTATATACAAAATGCACTTCGAGCCAAGATCGAATGCAATCGAATGGAATGGAATGAACCAAAACGCTGCCTAAGCCAAGGCAGAGACGTCAGCAGAGGCTAGGGACTGAGGCAGAGGCAGAGGCAGAGACTCAGGCAGCGGCTGAGACTGCAACTCAGTTGAGATTTTGATACTTTATGGCATTTATTGCAATCGTGTGCAGCTGTGTGTGTCAGAGCAGGCAGCATTTGACAGTAAAAAAGGCTAGATTTGAAAATCAGGTAAAAACGGTTTAAATAGATAAAGCAGATAGAACTGGGGGCTTTAAAGCCAACAAAAGTTGAGCCAAGTTTTCATTCAGACCGACTTTGCTATAAAATAGCTAAGTTGCCGTCACTGTTGGTGTGTTGCAGCTGCAGTTGGCTAAAAACAATTGCTTGAATTGGCTTGAAAGGGAGACACGACACGACACTACAACAGCGGCTTCTCTTGGCCATTGTGTTGGCGTTTTGCTCACTGGAATTTAGCCAGATAAAGTAAACAGTCTCATCTCAGCGCATCTCCCATCGCATCTCTCATCCCTCATCGGATCGCATCTCAATTCTCATCTTTTCTCAACTCAACTCACTCAGTCCATTGATCACTCTCCGAATTTTAATTTAACAACCCAACAAGTTGCCAGTTGTTGGATTTTTGCGCTCATAAATTGAAAGCCAATCGAAGCTGAACGATGCGTCAGTGTTGACAGAAATTCAGGGGCAAAACCAGCTAAATTGGCTGTAAAAAGTAGCCAAGTAAAGATATGTAAATGTGGCTATGAAACTTGTAATAAAATTAGGAGTTTTAAATTACTAACTGAAACATAATTAAAGCTCAAGGCTGTGCGAGTGTTGCCAAGGTCATAAAATGAAGCTATAAATTGCTTGCGAAAAGGCCAGGAATAAATATAGTTCATAATAAAATATTTATTTAGTTTATTGGTTTCTAATGACAAGTAAATTCCTATTCCCAGCTTGAAAATGGCTAAAACGCCATCACTGCGCTGCTCCTCTCATCACATTCGATTGCCAATTTGAATGCGCTTTTCAATGCAACAACAGCAACAACAACAACAGCTACGAATTCAATTGTTAGAAGCGTTTTTACAGCTTCATTATGAAACGGATGTCAATAAATTTAAAACTGACCAATTTCAGGCATTCCATGAAATTCTAGCATTTTCCGGCTGAATGACTTTTCTTAGGTGTTAAGAAATCCTTGAATAAATACAAAATACACACAGTTATTTGCGCTCACGAACTGATCTGAGTACAGAAAACATTAGAATAGTAGGAGGCTACAGTCAGAGCACAACAAAGCATTGAAGCTTTGTAGACAAACGTCTTTGACTGATCATCGCGTGTGCTAAGCGGGTAGTTGCTGTAGTTTCTTATCTCCTTTTCCTCCTTTTTATCAGCATTGAATTACGCTCAGTAAGTGGCCAACTGTTAGTTAGTAGTTCAACTCTTTGACCTACTCCTCTG
The DNA here is from genome assembly GCA_020829145.1 of Drosophila nigrodunni. Lineage (NCBI taxonomy): Eukaryota > Metazoa > Arthropoda > Insecta > Diptera > Drosophilidae > Drosophila > Drosophila nigrodunni. Next base: position 11,475,692 of record JACVCZ010000005.1, read on the forward strand.
CTGACCAAGCCCTTTAACCTATTCTCGCTTACTCTCTGCATCCCTCTCTCTCTCGCGCCCTCTGACTGCTTTTTAGTTGCTGCTCTTTGTGGTCATAACTCACATTAATATCGACATCGACACCAGAGTGGCCCCAGGGCGATTGCTGGCTGCCAACAACAAAATTGCGCAAATAGGCAAATTGCCCCCTTTAAGCTGCCCAACAACAACCACAGCAACTATCACAGCAACAGCTACCCCAACAACAACAGCAGCTACAAAAAGGGCAGTTGCACTCGAAATTTTGTGTTGCTTTTCGGAGACGACTTTGTCATTTAACTTCTTCTGTTTTTTTTTTGCTGCCCCTCTATGGCCAAGTGCAAAATGGTTAACAACAACAGCAAACACATAACTTAAGCTTGACATTTTGAAGAATTGTTAAATTGTTTTATTGTTGTAGTTGTTGTAGTTGTTGTTGTTTTTTTATTGTGATTTAGAAAGGCAACTGAACTGACGGCAGCAAACAATTGAAGACGAGCATTTGCAACATATTGTCAACATTTTTGCAGTTTTTGTTAGTTTTTTTAGCCAACATTTTTATGTGGCACACAAAGTAACTGCCTAGCGGGTATATTAGTTAGTAGTGTGGGGTACAGGAACACCGCCTACAGGATAGCTGACAGTCGGGCATTGCCTGCCACATCCAACTGGTTGTGTGCTCATTCACGCCTAAGACAAATAAACAAATGCAGTTAAAGTTTTTTTGTTTTTTAGTAGTTTTTCTTTTGTTCTTGCTGCACTCAATTATTGACACTACTGAGGAATGGAAGGGGCGGTGGGCGTGGAGTGGAGTACTGGACCTAGAAGGTCAGTCAAGTGGCAAAGAATTTGCAAGACGTGTTATCAGCTCAGCATGAAGGTGAACGCTGCGTATACGTTATACGTAATATGCCAAAATTAATCATACGCCACATTGGGCATTGGGCATAGCCACAAATTTACACAAATTAGCACATAAATGAGCAGAATCCACAACAATGCACAGCACACAACGAACAGAATCTCAATCAGAGTCGATAATTGATGCTTACGGACTTCAATTAACCCGTGAGTCACCTCGGCGGCAGCAGCGTCAGCAGAAACAACTGTAAGAGGAAAATAGTGGAAAGCATTCGTAGAGGAAACCGACTGAAGAAGTCCCTGCACACGTCCCCAAAACGGCATGCTCAACTATTTTCCTTATTATTTACTGCATTTAAATCGAGTCTTCCTACAGACCCTTCTACTTTTCTGCTACAGAGTTTAAACAGTCGAAGTGATGCAATAATCTGTTAGTTGTGAGTACTGAGTACTAGTTAATGAGTACCGCGTATTGAGTTGTCTGTGAGGCAAGTGTTTGCCACATTCGACGTGTGTGTTTGACGCTTCGGGTTTTCCGACAACTCAATCAGTTCCTGTTGCCTCTTGTTTATAGCCATCAAAAGTTGGTGCTACTCCCATTAGGCTGCTCGACTGTGAACAGCCCAGCACTATTGCCTGAGTAAAGTTCAATGAGTTAAACAATACTTAATGTGACCCTTGACAAACATTCCCACAAGCTTATCAGCTTCATTTAGCTCTGATTACTGCGCTAACAATTGTTTATTCTTAGCACTGTAACTTAGTCAATCTCTTAACTAAAATGTATTATAAAAAACAACTAAATGTAACACCCTCTTTTAGCAACTGATAATCCCCTTTTATCCCCTGGATATTGGGCTAAATACCGCCTAGAAGCTTAGTTCATTTTTGTTGACAAAATCAGCTTTTGGCCGAGTTACGTTTATGATAATGAGACGAATGTTTTCTTTATTCAAGCTTACGGATTAAACATGTTTGAAATGTGTGTTTTAATATATACAATCGGGTGTATATATGTATATATCTTTGGCTGATTGTTGGAAGTTGGTTCAAAACATTGTTTGTTGCTTTGTTTACTCGCCCGTCATCATTTCCATGAATTCTGTAAGTTGAAAGAGTTTCAAAGTGATGCGATTAGTTACAGCAAAAGATACAGATACAGATACAGATACAGAACAAAAGATGCTAAAAATAGACAGAGGACAGAGGGGGAAGAGGGCAGTGGGGACGCGCCAGAAGTGCTCGTCTAATCGCGTGGGCGTTCAGCCCGTTTAATGGAGAAGCAGAGCAGAGATTATGTCGCCATGGCCGCGTTAATTGTTGGCTTTGGGCCAAAGTACTTTCTGGCAGATGGCGGCAAGCGCTAATTGGTGCGCAACCAAGAATGGGAGGAATGTTAACTACTCTCTAGTGAGCACTGGCTACTCACCATCAAAATCAACTGTGCCAGAGCCATCGGAATCGATTTCCTCAATCATGATGTCCAATTCCTGATCGTTCAGCTGATCGTCCAGCTCGCGCAGGATTTCACGCAGACAGGAAGTGGGAATGTAACCATTACCCTGCTTGTCGTACAGACGGAAAGCTTCACGCAGTTCCTTCTGCATGGCCTCATCATCCTCCTCCACGATGAATTTGGCGGCAAGTTGAACGAATTCCTCGAACTCCAGGCGACCGGACTCTGTAAATAAAATGGGGATTAGAAATATAACTCTATCAGTTCTCAGTGGAGTACTTACTGTCCTCATCGACCTCGTCGATCAGCTCCTCGAGAATCTTCTTGTCGAAGGGCTGACCCATGAGACGCAGAATGTCGGCAACCATTTCGGTGGGAATACTTCCGGTCTTCTGGTGATCGAAGCTGTTGAATGCCTTTTGCAGCACTGCAATCTGCTCGGGGGTCAGATCCTCATCCTGTTTTCCAAATCATATAAATTGTGATTAAATTAAAGTCTTATTAAATTAATCCCAATTTAAAACTTACAATATTGTCCATGTTGTGAGTTTTGTGCTCTTCGTTCTACACCAGAATGATCACTGCTAGCGACTGAATTAGTTCCTTAATTCTTCACATTTTCTAGGCACACTCCCACACACACACACACACACACACACACACAGGCAGACACACTCATACACACACACGTCACTTTGAACGCTGCATTCCAAAAGTAACAAGCTAATTTATGGTTTTCAACAGCATTTCGAAAATAAAAGCAAGCAAAACAAACAACACTCGCACACACTCATGTGTTTGGAAAATTTGTATTTATTTTTCGAAAAAGACTGTAAAAGCATTGAGCATTGAGCATTTAGAGGTCTTTACTTTCGGTGGCCCACCATCAACCAAGAGCAATAAAATATACTCAGTTTTGCCTTTTTGTAGTGGTTTGCTAAGCTTAACGTGGACCACAATGATTATATTTATACCATACACTGCGCGAAACAGTAGCAGACTGTATTTGTTAAATATTTACTCAGTTTTGCGTAATTTTATTAAATCGCTTTCGATTTTTAGAAAAGTTTCAGAAGAACGTTTCACTTTTCACGATTTCCAAACAAAGTAGTGCGCTCTTCAGCTTCGTACCTGAGGTAGTTTAGTCCCCACGCTGAGCAGTCAGCATTAGCCTCGGTTTAACACAAAATACAGTTGGAACGATTAGTGAACTTTCTCACAGTGTAGCTTATAGAAGCGTGGTCATTTTCCAATTCGATTACAATCCAATTGGGAATTCACACACTAATTTATTGATCATATCAATCAAAGGCGCCTAAAGCAAATCGTTCGCTTTGTAAATGTGATAAAAATTATGAAATGATCAAACTAAATTAAAATACAAATTAATTAATTGGCCGCGAATCGGTTTTCCCACCCACGCCCACGCACAGTAACACACACACACACACATTCATAGAAAAACTTTTCAGAATTTTCCCCCAGCGACACAACGGCAGTTTTTCAAAATCTTAAATGCCAGACAATTTTTATAAACGATTCGAAATTCAAATATAAAAAAATGTGAATATTGTGTGTCATTTCCTTATTTAAATTTAAATTTTAATCGGCAATATAATCAACACTTTGGTTTTGTTTTATGACAAAAGCAATAAACACTCAACATATTCAAAGGTATTAATTGATTTATATGTGGCATTTAGACTGCAACTGTATCTGTATCTCAACATGTATCTGTATCTGTATCTACGTCTCGCGCTCATTCATATACTAATTAGATACTTTATGAATTTAGAGAACACAACAACTTATTTATTTATGAATTATGTTTTTTGAGCCAACAACAAGAAAGTCTACAAAATAGAGCTGACAATTATTTTGACGTCATTTTGACATATTGACCATTTGTTTTATTTACCACTCTTAATTTGAGCACTTGCTAGCTGAAAAAGTATTGGGCCAATAACTTGGCCAAAACCACTCGCCTTAATTATGGCCAACAGCTGCCTCTTGCCAACAGATAAAAACAAACAAACGCAAGAGAATTGATTTATGTCCATGCTAGCAAAACAAGATCAATGCTAACGCCGTGCATACCTTGCCCTCCCTCACTATTTCCAGGGTATTTTTAGCAAAAATCATTAATTCAAACTTGTATTGATTTGATTATTAAGATAAAATAGTAGCGATTGGTAGGATCTTTATTGTATACCCTGTGCAGAGAGTGTAAGTAAGTTTGTTTTAGTTTGGAATACTCTGTAAATTCTACTCGTCTCTTCGCAGATCACGAATTTTCTGCAATCTGACGAATGGCGGCGACATGTGGACTGGCATTTTGACGACTGGACATCTGAACAAGCAGACATATAGACATCTAGACATCTGAACGTTTCGACATCTCACCATGACGATCAAAATTAGTTTTCGAATACAGTCTGTCAACATTCGTCTTCGCTAAGCTTCTGATGCAATTAGCTGGGTCTCGGAAAACCTGAACAAGAACCACAACCTGAACTAGAACCAGAACCGGAATCAGAACCAGAACGAGCCATCTGATCAACGAATTTCAATGCTGTTGTTTTGACATTTGACAGCGATGATGATGACGACTTCGGGTAAATATGAAAAGACATTACCTTGATCGTCGCTAAGTTCATTTTACAGACTCAACTCTTGATGCTCTTTTATGACGGAGTAATTGCTGATGACATTCACTTTTCCAACCCAAAAGCCACTAAACAAATGCTAAGAGATCTCCACTTCAATCTACTGATCTGCTATCGCCGTTAGTTGTTAAGGGCCACCAATGTGAAAAATCGATATTATCACTAAGAAAATCCCATGAAAATTCAGTGGTTAACTCACACAGTTAGAAGCTCTTATTTCTCTAAGCGAACGGGGCTAAAGGCGAGAGTTAAATTGTTAAACAGACAAATTCAATTTAATTAATGAAATTAAATTGAATAACTATAAATTTATGTTGTTACCAAGCTGTTGACAAATTCAGCATACCTTTCGTAGTGGTATTGGCAGAAGGTCAAGGATAGTAGAAACAGAATACTAATAGAAAATGAAATCAAAAGTTTTACTGATATAGAAAAAAAACGTAGACAAAAACACCAAAAATAAATAGGAATATATTAATTTATGCACAGTTTATGCATAGTTTAAATTGACCCTCATTTGCATTAGCGGCTCATTAATTTTGGTTAACAAACTCGTTTTCCACGGCTTTATCAAGAAACAAGAAAAAATGAAACTACCCATGTGCACATACTTACTGGTACCCACTGTCCGATGTCTACTGTCTACTGTCCACTGTGACGGCTGTGACTTAATAGAAACTAATTAACTGATTCCTAAAATTCACAAATTCTGTTGTTTGTCGCGAACAACAATTTGGTTTTACTGTACAGGCTTACTGTATATGCTCGCATAGGTAAACATTAAAAGGCAAGCAAAGGCAATCGTCTACAAAAGGATAGGAATTACATATTATTGTTACCAAATTGATTGCTCACAAGTAATCATCATGCAGATTATCATGATTGATTGAAGACTTACTGATGTCTTTGGTGTCGCAATGAAACCTTTTTTGTGAGTTATTATTTAATATGGTAATATATTACATTCGTTAAGTGAAAACCTACTTTAAAACAGGAGGATGAAATCGAACAAAGTTAACGCCCATCAAATAAAATCATTTAAATATTTCAATCTGCTGCTGTCAGCTTAGATGTACAGAACAGCTTCTGTACTTTCTTAGAGCTATTTACATTCTTTTTCAATAATTAACAAAAGGTATTTTATGTCTTGTTTTTTATTTTTTTTAATGCATTTCATTTTTTGTGTTTACTTATTTTCTTATTGGTCCTTGCTGGGATGATCTTCAATATACTTGATAGCCTTCAGAATGTAATCTGGAATTGGAGGTGGTGTGGGTAGAAGTGGATTGGCTCCCAACACTTGGAAACCATTTTCATTAGCCACATAGTTTAAGGAGACTTTTTCGCCTTCAGGTGACGTGTATACGTAATCTCCATTTACAACCCATGTCTCTCCATTTTCAAGGTGTCCTGATTGTTCAGCTTTTATAGAGTTATCAAACTCATAGAAATATTTGAAACTTTCAGGATTAACTTCAGCTTCGTTTCTCAATACTTGGGGGTCCTCGTTCGCGTAGGTCAACGCCAAAAGGCAGGCAAAGGCAATCTGCAAGAACATAGTGAAAATTATTATTAAATCCGATTTAGCATGTTTTTAAGGAATAACTCACGAAGAATTTCATGGTGATTACTTGAAGGCTTCTAAAGACTTACTGATGTCTTTGGTGTCGCACTGAAACCCTTTTATACTCAGTGGATGGTTTGAATAGCATTAATTATGTAAATATATTACTATTTTTGGGTGCAAATGAATTAAAAAAATTTTTTTTGGCGATTTGTTATCGCTTTAAAACGCGTATCATTTCATCTCTTCAATGTTTTTTCTATATCTATTCGTTTTTGAATTTATAAACAAAACAGGTTTTCAGCATCTGAACTAGCGGAAACTGATGTCTAATACTACTTACTAACTGTCAACTAGACGACAACCCACAGACGTCACAGACGTCATAATTATGCATTTTTTGTTTTGACCATTTTGGCTTTAACCAAATATAATTTATCAATCATACAAACTGGAAGTCTTATCTTTATCATTAATTTTTAAAAATATTCTCATATTACATTTCGTACAAAACCAATCGCACTTGTTTTAACCCTTTTATTTATGAAACAAGATTATGAGTTCTCTAACATTACACAGTTGTGAATTTTGTTTAAAGTACGATTTAAAAATACATTATTAAGTTTATGCTACATGCACTTACGCACTGCCGTTCATTAGTTTTTGCACTGCTCGATCAAACTTTCTGCCAAACAAATTGTTAGTTTCAGTATCAAATGTTGTTCATAAAAGCATGATAAAATAAACTTACTTGGAGACCAATTGTTCGCCAGGGATGTAAAATGGATTGCAAACAGCGTCCGTATAAAGCACGTGCAGGTTCCGGAATATCTTTAAGGCCAAAAATAAACAAAATAACATCAGAAATTGGTAAATAATTGTGTGTTTGACAAACAAAAAATCCCCTTATTGATTTAACGGGACTTACTAATTTGCGTTTCTATGTTTTTAATACCTAACAAATTAATCAAAAGTTAACATGAAATTGATTGGGTTTAGAAAACAAATGTGAATGTTACCTTCGGATATTTGAATATTTAATACACTAAGTACATAAATGATTTTTATGACAATATAAAAAATCGAACTTTAAAATAATAGAATAATAATTAGTTTCATTCTTCAGGGCAGAAACCTTTGCTAATAGAATTACGTGTATTGCCCAGAGGTATACACATTTTTTCCCGTACTTCCATGTTCTCTATACTGCTTTTAATTCGCTCTAAGTTCTGCAATGTCAACTAATTTTTGTGTATGTTCCATTCTTTGCTGTTCGTTTCTGCTTTCATTTTCCCTCATGGGCATTTAAAAGTTGGAGCCCAATTGCAAGGAGCTTTTGGGCGGCCCTGCTGATTGCAAACATTTTTACACTTACCGCCCGCACTTCGTTGTCTCGTAAAGCGACGTTGCTCGAATCGATGACGACTATAAATTTGACTCGGGAGTTGGTCACAAAACCGTAACTAAAGAAGAATTTGCCGTTAGCAGAAAATTGTTGTGTGTCTGAAATGCAGCTACATACATTTTATGAATCTCGGTGGAGAAAAGCAATCCCAAGTAGAGTTCCTTGGAGTCCGGTGCACCCTTACCTATTAAACACTTCTCTTCGACAACATCTAGTGCTGCGTGTACATGGTATTGCAAGTCCAGTTCTTTTTCCAAGTCCGATGTTGCCAAATACAGTGGCGCGTTCTGGAAAAGAAATGCAATGTTAGGAATTCTATATGTAGCCGTATAATATTACTAACATCCTTGCCAATAACAGCAATACAAAACGCCATTCTTTTTGTTTATTAACTCCTTTTCTGCTAACGAACAGCTGTTACGGCCAAAAGAGCTGCCAACTCGTTGCAGCACTGTGAATGACATGAAAAAAGAAGAGGAGTCGTATACACACTTGTACGCTTCCAAAGTTTTAACAAATTGCCGTAACAATATTAAAAAAAATACTTGAGCACTGCTGTGTTTTTTCAAATAAAAACTGGGTTAGGATGTACATGCAGGTTGCGCCCTACAACCGCAATTTGCGGCAAATGATCGAGGGACAACAACTAGCTCAGCAACAACTAGAAGAAGAGGAGGTGTACGTGCTGTTTGTCAACACAACAAATCGCACCGTTGACTTGTACTGGGAGCGTGAACGCGATACAGAAAACATTCAATACACATTAAAGCCATATGAGGAAGTGCGTGTAAACACATATAATACTCACATCTGGTTCTTTCGGGATTACTACACCGGCGAACGAATGCACGTTCGGTCGAAACGAATCTTTTGCCCCGTCCGCATACGCGTCCCGCGGGATCCACAGCGTCCGCATGAGCTGTGTGATGTGCGCAGTCAAGTGCTAATACACTTTCCGTTGCGTACGCTTAAGGACAACTGCTTGTGGCTGATTGTCAAATGGCTGAAGCGTACGAGCACAGCACCACGGGATTATATTAACGGTTATATGATACCAGCGACCCTGAAGCAACATATGCTTTTAGTTCTAAGCACAATCGAGGCTTATTGCATTCAGGCTCACAGCGCCAGAAATCGTAGGTGAACAGATCACCTAAGCACCACCCCCTACTGAACCCTTTTTGACTGCTGATCGAATCAGCAAACCTCTACATTGTAAAGTTATCGATAGTTCTTAAGACCGAAAGTGTTGTAGTCATAAGTTACAGTTAATCAAGTAATTGTTCTAACACATTTCTTTTGATAGAAGAATAAACAATTACTTGACTAACTATAGGCGCTGTTTGTATTATGGAAAAGAAAAGCCAAGCTTAATTTCCAAATAATTTAATAAGATTTTGATTGATTTTTTATATGTATATTAATTATTTTTTGTTGTAGTTTTTACTTATGTACAAATTGGCTGCATATATGCGTTTTATATTTTCTTTGTTTTCTACAATTGCATTGTTCTCTTTATCATATAACAGAATACTTAGATCTATGTTTACGTGTACTATATGTAAATGAATCTAATTAAACAACTGAATAACGCCCGAAGCGTAGTATAACTACTTTATGACATATTGTTATTATTATTATAATTATCATATACCTAAGTTGTCCTCTGGATGATTTTACAAAACATGTTTCGAAAGACGTTGATGTTGTTACCGATTCCTGTGTTGTTCTGTATGTTCTATATATTCTGTGTAACTAGCAATGGTATGTAAATAGTTGCGTGAATACTAGAATTCTTCTGTTTTTTTTGCAAAACTTGCCTTTAGTCCAAAAAAAAAAAACTGTGTTTAGAGCAAATAAAATAACAGGACTTGAATGACATCAGTTTAAATGTACATATACAGATACAAATACATATTCGGAACAAACATGCATACAAACACAATTGGTTGATTAAATTACATACAAACACAATTGGTTGGTTAATTTTGTAGCTCGGTGTAAAAACGTAAGATCACATGCGTCTGTCTGGGCTGGGGCAGCGGGAGCGCGAAGATAAAGCACAATAATATCTGGTCGCTGCATTCTTGTGCTCAATATTTGCGGGTTACGCGCTCCAAACTATCACCGATCGAACCTGTTTAAAGGAATAGATACAACTAACAATTAGACTAAGAGTATCGAGGGGAAATTTCCTGCACTGTGGGAGTGTGTGAGCTGTGTGGTGTATGTATGACGTGTGTGTGTGAGTAGTGTGTGTATTGCAGGCATTATCATTTACCATCAAAGTTAAAGTTTTGCTTTGTTTTGTATTGAAATGTTAAATCAGTCGATTGCTTCCATATAAAATGACGAACTGTGCGCAAATCCATATTCGGATCAACGACCTGATAAGGAAAGAAAGTTTATAGTAGACCACTGTATAGAAATTATTATGACCCCTATTCTTTTACCACATCATTGCACCACAACTCAATGCGCTCCTCCGCTGGCAGCTGAGATCCCTCCGAGTTGGCGTCGCTCTGACTGTTTTGTAATGAATTATTTGCAGCGTTGGCTCCTCCGCTGGGCGTCGTCTCCGCGTTCAGAACTTTCTCCAGCACATGCTCGCACACCTTGCGGCACTGAATGAACTCGTTGGCCACCAGACGATCCTGCAGAGCATAAAATCATATATGCAACTTTTAACTTAAATTTCGTATTGGTTTTAGTAAACCTTTTTGGTACGCTCTGGTTTGGTCATCTGTGGATGTGGCTGCAGGAAGAACGGTATTTTAAGGAATTTGGGTATATTCCTTTCGATCACAACATCCGTCACCCACTGCGGAGCAGTCTCGTGGAGCAGCGTGCTCTCACTGTCACCGGCAGCATCACGAACCAAAAGGCGACACACGGTGCGACCACCGACCTCGCTGAAAAGCGAAGGCATTAAAAGGAGGAAGGATTCAAGGAGCATCGAATAAATACGCACCTGAAGATGACTGGCGTGTGCTTAGGCACTTGAAAATATCCATTTCCACGCTCTGCTGGCTCCATTTCATTCGGTGGTATGCTGTGCGGTGGTGTCCAGTACTCCAACAATGCCTCGAGCAGCAGTTTTCCATAGTTTATCTGCGGGAATGAAACAGAAAATTTCTTAGGTCATAGGTGCCGGCAAAGAGTTCAATTGAAGTGTTTACCTTTATCTCCGTGGTGGGTTCATCGCACTCCGGCAGGCCTGCTTCTATGGACACCCAAGCCGAGAAGCAGTCCACCTCCTCCTGTCCTAAAACTATCGTTGGCATCTGCAGAAACACGAATCATTGGTTACACAGGATAAAAATTGAAGAGTATTTAATACTTACGCCCGTTTTTAGATCAACCGTAAACCAATTTGGAATGTAGACTTGTTTGTTACGCTTCTTGATCTCCTCCTCGTAGTCCACTGGTCCGAGATCCTCCTTTTTGATCACGCGCAACACGTCGTAGACGACAACCTGATCCTGCGAGTCTTTTGTAATGATATATCGCTTGTCATTCAGAACAGTACACTCCTTGATAGCCGCTCCGCCCTTGATGCAGGCCAGCTCAGTGCCACCTTGCGTCCACTGGGCATCCATGCCGCCGGAGCTAAGCGTACACCGGTCATACATAGGTAACTTCCAGCAGCGAATGTTCGAATTCCAGGTGGTGGCCCACACACCTGTTTTGTCAATATTGTAGCCCAGACTGAGCACCGGTGCCTTCTCCTCGCAGACCAGCATTTTGTTGCTCGGATTTCGCAGTTCCGTTACAATTATATTTTGATCCCGACTACCCGAAATGATGTACTGGAAGTTCTCGCTCATCAGCAGGGACCACACACCCTCTTTGTGCACATGGATTGTTTGTACGCACCGCTGTTGGCCTAGATTCCATACCTTGATGGTGCCATCGGAGCTGCCGGAGACCACCTGATTGCCATCCGGTGAAACAACCAGGCAGCGAACATTCTCCGTGTGACCACGAAGCTTCATGCTACGCATACATGTCCGGGGATCCCAAATCCGTAGTATGTTCTCCGTGGAACCGCTGACAATAACTGTACCGGAGGGATTCATGGCCAGGCTGTAGATCGAATCCTTTGAGCCTGTGAGACTAGACGTTGTAACAGTATTATTACTGGCCGTTAACGCCGTCAGCGTATTCACATCCCATAGGAATATCGCCTTGTCCAGGCCAGCACTGGCCACCTGCTCCCGATCTTTGGCATAGGCCAGTGCCTGGACATAGTCGCGATGTGTGCGGAGGGTGGACATGCAGAAGCCTTTGTGGGCGTTCCACACCTTCACTGTGGTATCACAACTGGCGCTGATCACTGTAGAACAGACACCAAATTCAACATCGATTTAAAAATCAAACTCATCGAAAAATATCGGTTAAAATCGATAAATTATCTACTATGTGTATCACTACGAAACAGTAAACCGCAAACCAAAACAAATCATTTGATTATTGAGCCAGAACGACAATTGGAACCAATATTTAATTCCGAGGTCCTTAAATATAAAATAAAACACTTACAATTTCTACCGTTACAGCAGAGCACTATGTCGTTGACCCAGTCGTTGTGGTGCTCCATGGATTGGATGTACTTTTCATTGGACTCGGTACGCGTATTCCAGACACGTATGATCGCATCGCGACCGGCGGAATACAACTTGCCATTGTTGGCATCCAATTGCAGGGCATTCACACCGTTGCGATGTTGTTTTTCCTCCGCGTCGCGTATCACAAAGGAAACCTGCGTCAAACATAATGTAATTAATCGTTATTTACAGCTGTACCAACTACGTTTTCAAACTTCTTGTACAACACACACCCGGTGTTTTTCTTATTGGGTTTTCGGCAGTGTTCGCATTGGGTATTAACTCACCTGCATTTTTTTTCGTGCTTGGCAAGTTTTGTGCGTCAACATGTCTCACACGGCCCGAGCCTCTGTAGCTGTCGTATTTGCAGGGTATTTGCGGTAACTTCACGTTGAGTTTGCGTATCTTTGCACATTCAATACGCGCATTCATTTATTTCTTATTCCTACTTGCAAAAAAAATTTAGCACTTTATATGATTTTCGACCAATGTCTGACCGATAACTTGTTATCGAAGTGTTTGATAAAATACACTTTAATTTTTTGCAATAATGTGGTAACGCTGTCGCTTTAAATGCAAGCAATTTCAATGCTACGCATGGGACAATTCTTTTCAGGCAAGTTACTAAGCACATACTTTATACACTGATAAAAATAAAAGTTTAATTATGCTTTCCTTTACAAATAAACAAAATCAATCAACTGTAGTTAGTTGCACTGTTGACACAATTCAAAATTCAATATTGCCAGAATGTTATACTTGCTGCCGGCTTTTGGTGGCTACAATTCCAGTTGGTTTTAAATTTTGACAAATGCACACGTTGTGTATTCAATCAGATAAAGTAAATACAACAAAAAAAAAATTACACACACATTCTGATTTAGTTGTTCTGCAATAATTGTAGTTTATCACATTCATACGCGTAAAGCCGGCATAATTATTCCCTTTTTCAATCACTTGACAACACTGACATTTACATAACTCAAAGAGAGAGCGAAGCAATTTTATTTGTGCATTTATTGCAATCACCAAATCACAAAAATTAAAAACAATGGCCGCCACACAAAATAAAGATGCCTGCACCATTTGTGATAAAGTGGGTTTGAAACCGTTCACCAAAGAAAACGTTTTCAATTATTATATACCACTGCACGGACTCATCAGCTATGGAGCACTCAGCGTCAACGTCATGAATCCTCAGATTATACCCAAGCTCTTGCCCAAAAAGGATCTGACAAATGTATTCCTGATCTCCGCCGTTGCCGGCAGTGCGTTCTATATTTACGGTCGACCACACTTAAAGGAAGTGAAAAACAGCAAGCGTGGAATGTACGCATTACTGGGCGCTACACTGTTCAGCATGGGTTCGGTGCTCGCCTGGGCGCTGATTAAGTCTGCTCTGCCAAAGGACAACGCACTGTTGGCCACTGTTGCCGGCCTGGGAACAGGCGCTGTAATCGTCAAGTTAGGCACCGATTACATCCAAGACGTTGATAAACTGAAGAAGTAGAACAAACAAGCAAAGGGGAATTAGTGATGGCAAAGATCAGAGCGATGCAAATTTGTTCTACACTAGTTTACCAAAGTTACGGACATACCAACACAAACACTTATACACATACATATACACATACTTGCTCATCTTGAATGAAAATATGTACGTACACACAATTGAAATAAAAAATTATTTAGTGAAAATACTTTAAATTTGTGTATGTAATACTATATTAATTTTCAGCGTCCATTGAAAAACGATTCCTGTAAAAAAATTGGACAACAAATAGAAAATTTTGAATATTAAAATTGGTTTATTTAAAAATTAAATGTACCTTTAATTGCCTTCTCTTAACTGCTAATAATGCTTAACAATTGAATTGTTTTTTAGTTTTATTGTTTATTAATGTGTGTGTCGTGCAATTATTTTTGAAATCAGAATCATTGCGAATATACATATACATATATATATATATTTCTGTTTTCTCTTAAGCGGCGAATACTTATTTACAAATTGATGTGTGGTTAAAAACATCCTACGAATTTGCCTTAGCGACAACAAATTGAATTGACGACTACATTCTTTTATTATTATTGTTAATATATAATTTTTGTATTGCAAAAAAACATACAAATTAATTGTAAACTTAAGCTTAAATATTCATACATACTTTACAAACATACAATGTGGTCTTATTATCAGTGTCTTAACTATTCACTAATCTAATCAATAAATGAAAAAAATTCAAATCTAAACACACGCACACACATCTCTTGCAATTTTAGAGATTTGTTTTGTTTTTGTTTCTGTTTCTCTTTTTTGTAACGTGAATTGATTAAACGCAGTACAAAAAATTCGAAACAACTAAATTATGAATACATATTGCATTTACAAGAACTCAAAACTTAAGGAAGGGTGCGGCTTATAGAAATAAAGTAGTAGTAAAAAGAAAGCGGGGTTGGAAGCGATTTTCGACTAATTTTAGAGATTTTTTTCTGCATTAGCTCATGAAAGTGTGCAACTGCTGAAGTTAAGAACCACTCTAATATTGGTCCACTCAATTTCATTCCATTCCACCACACTCCTCCGTCATTCACTACGAGTGAAAGCTCACGCAACAAATACTGCACTCCATTTTATTCCATTCCACTTCGTTTACAGCGAGTGGAAAGAGAAACCACTCAATAGTTGCTTCACTCCATTCCATTCCATTCCAGTGCACTGTGTTTCACGCCAGTGTTGACCCTTACTGCACTTTTAATTGCACTCCCAGCACCTCACGCAGTTCGTGCAGCTCCTGTGGCCCCTGCATCAGACGCTTGACGCCCCGCGGAAGCCCACGGCAGGAAGCGAGGTTAATTGAGCTCATGTGCACACAGTTCGTGAGTATTTCCTTGACTGCCTCCTCGGAAACTGACGAGCCACACAGATTCAAATGGCTGTAATTTAGTAACAGTTTAGAATTTGTATTTCATTTTGTTTCCTGCCTTCACTTACGCCAATGGCGACTCGCTGCCCTTCTCTGCCAGTGCACGCAGTGCATTGTCTATGGGCTGCTGCACATTTGCCCAGGCCAGATCCAGTTCAATTAGACTATGCGCCCACTTGGAGGCAATTAGTTCCAGGCCCGAACTACAAAAGCTCAAATGTTATCGATATCGATTCATCTTTTATTCGATTGTTCACTCACCCCATGTCACGAACCACCGAACAGCCCGACAGAAATAAATGCTTAATGTCCCAGGCTGGCAAGCGGATCAAACTCTCATGAGTCAATCGAGTGCAATTGCGGACATCGAGTAGTTTTAGCTTTGAGCTACTTTTCAGTATGCGCTGCAAGTGATCGTCGCTTATGATGCGGGATTCATCGGTCAGGGCGGCCACGGAAAGCTCCTCGAGATTGGGAAAACCAGGGGAGTCCATCTAACAGAAAAGCACTCAGTAAGTAAATATTTTTAAGCTGTTTAGATGAAATACTTACGATTTCCTGCATGCCGGCTGTGCTCGGAGTTATATGCGAATTGGTCACACGTAGAACCTTCAGCTTCTGGCAGCCGTGCTGCAGCTTTTCTATGTACAACACGCCGTGGGACGTGGCCTGTGTGGTGACGTTTGAGAGATCCAGGAGTGCCAAATTTGGGCAGTGCGTCTGTGTGTGGCAAGAAGAATAAGAAGAGCTTTAATGAGTGAATCAACTGTATAGTAAATGAATTAGTAGCTGGTTTAATTATTCTCTTCACTACTCTACACACTGGCTAATAAATGTTTTTTGACATACCGCCAGTACGCTGACTATGTTGGGTATGCCAGCCAGACGATTGTGGGCTAAGTAGAGATGTGTCAAGCGACTTCCCATTGCCTGCAGTGCACTGCAAAGCGAATTTACACCAACGGCGCTTTTGCTGGCATTCATTTCCACCTGAAAATGCAGTAGAAATACTGTTATACACTGCTACAAAATATAAGTAGATAAATGATAAACTTACATTTATGGAGCTCAAGTCTAATCGCTGCAGCTTTTGCATATTATCGACCAGAAACGTCAAATGATCCGATGTGAAACCCTTCCAACCCGATAACGTAATGCCCGTGAGATTCGGACAGCCAGGGGAGAGTTTAGCCAGAAAGCAATTGATGTCTGATATCTTCCAATTAGCTATCAATTAGAGGGGAAATTCCAATAAGACTGTAGGTGAATAGATAATTACAAAAATGTTTAAACTTACAAACATTTAATTCAGTGCAGGCACTGCATCGGTTATCCACAAACCACTTGAGTTTGATTTCCGTGCGATACTTCTCCTTGATACAGGTGGTCAGATCCATGGTGCGCCACAGCGTGGGCCTCAGAGACACCTGTCGCCACAAAGAGCACACCCGACCCAGCCTGAACAGGATGGGCAGGCAGCCCTCCTTATCCACAACGAGTTCGAAAATCTATCAATGAAAGCATAACAGAAGATTATAGCTAGTTTTTGTCAGAAAAAGGCTAAGGGAAGTGTTTCAGCTTGAAAAAGGCTTTACTTACACGAAAGAGCACTTCTTCAGGTAACGTGAGTCCCCAGGGACTTTGCTCCACCGGCTCCGAGTCCGCCTCGGCTGCTGCTGTCGCCTGACTGGATGACTTCTTCTGACCACGTTCTCCATTGTTGCCACTCCCTGCGCCTCCACTTCCCCCGCCTCCTCCCGCCCCTGCTTTCTTCTTGCGCGGCTCATACTCGCTTTCATCGCTGTCTTGTGGCTTTGGTTTGCGAACACGTTTCCTTACTGGCTTCGCTGGTGTTGTAGCTGGAGAGGATTTATGGGTTTGGGTTGGGGCAGCGGGTGAAGCTAGAGTCGTTGTTGACAGCTCTGTGGTTGCCGTTGTGGCCAGTGTGTCGGACTTTTTGATGCACAGCTTGATGCCCACTTTGTGGTCACTGATCTCGCTCTCATACATGGGCAAAGCCTTTGGTTTCCGTGCGCGAGACGCTCGCGGGGATGTGGAAGCGGCTGCTGATTTGTTTAGCTTCTTGTTAAGCGCAGTGACCAAGGGTTTGCCCGACTTGGGAAGGCTGCCATTGACGTTTGTCGTTGGCTTTTCCAGCTGCTTTTGCTCTTGTTTGGGAGTTGTGGGTTCCTTGGTTAAAACTGTCGGTCCTCCGCCGGCTACTCCAACTCCCCCACCCACCGGTGACCTCTGACCCTCTGAGGCCGGCGAGCACGAAGTGGATGTGGCCGTATTCGTTTCATCCGTTTGGATTTCCGATTTGGGCGGCGATAATATGTTCTCTGGTATGGATGTGGTTGCTCCTGTTGTAGTGGTTTCGGCTGCCAGCAGCTGTGGAGGCGTCTGTGATGGCGTCGACGGCGTCAGCGAATTGATATCTACCTGTGCCCGCTCATTATCTGTCGTTATCATTTCCGATTCGTTATCTTTGGATTCCTTAGAACTGCTCACTGATGGAGCAGCTTCCTCCGCCGCATCCCGTGGTAATATTTCCTTCTGTCTCTCCCTCTCACGTTCGTTGGTTTGCGTTGCACTCATCTTACTGCAAATTTAAAAATTTTGATGGAAAAGTATTAATGCGCGCCGGAAAATCGATGCAAAACAAACTCAACCCATTTTGGCGGTTTTCCTAATTCTCTCTACACTTTCTCATTCTCGCCACAAACTCAACATGCAGTCGTAAATCTCACCATCTACTATACAAAATTACATATGTATGTGTATTTTTTTGTTTTTATTTTTATTCGTTTGTTCGCTTTTAATAAACAAGTTGTGGTAGGGCCACACCGACTGCCTTGTTACCTGCCTGTGCAGCCCACTTTTTACCCACGCACTTTGGCACTTTGGCGTCTAGAACACAACGTTTTTATCACTTGCTGATAAGTATTTTCATGGAAATGGGTATTTACAATCAGATACATGTTGATTTTTCACTTTCAGCCCCAACGCTGCACTTATATGCCGCGCGCCACAAATTGTGTGCAGGGTGCAATAATCGGCATTCAACTCACCACTTGAAGAGAGGTAGGTACACAAATGTATGTTATCTCCGTACAGAACACTGTTTAACTCGCTCACTCTCACTGCGGTATAGTATTTTAGCTCTATTGTGTAAGCGGTGCGGCACTATGTGTATGTTTGAATTGTTCAATTCGGAAGAGATTTTTTCTTTTGGCGTTCATGGAATTTTTTCCGATTTTTGCTGTTTAAACTGTGGTATTCACATTTTTGCCAAGCACTTGAGGCAATGCACAACAATTAATCACGGCATTGACATTGATTCTGGTATTTTTAGCAGCTTTATTCGACAAAAACTTATTTTACTTAACCACTACTGCAACGACGTAGAAGCAATAACCAGATAGAGAGAGTAAGTGTTGTTTGTGTGTCAACACACCACGACTGTGGGCAGCTCACAACTAACTTAACATTTGCTGTACCATAACATTAAATGCACCATAACATGAACAGTGTGCACTCAATATATTTAGGAAAAAGTAGTACAAGCATACTTGATATCGATTAATCGCTCTTATCAAAGAAATTGATACTTGACCGTTTTCTCTTTGTTAATTATATCGTATATTTTGAAAAACATTTGGTATTTTATATTAATATTCAGACAATTATATTACATTGTTTTTCGAAGACATTTCTTGATAAGTTGCAGACAACTGAATAGATTAAGTGGCTTAACCTGTTGTTAGTACTCGTAATCCATATTGGCAATCTCAGGAAGAACTAACAGATCCTTGTGAATTTCGAGCCATCGCTTGGCATGATAAGTAGTCTTGCCATAAGTTCGACCGTATTTGTACTGATGTCCGGGAACATGTCCCGCATAGCTGGGAATCATGCCATGATCATTGTGATACAAAACAAAGTGACCAACTGGAGGACATTGAATTGCGGGTGTGGACAAGTCCTGGCCACAGCACCATTTGTCTCGCTTCTTCTTGTACATGTAGTCAGAGAAACTGCAGAGGGCGTGGTGGGTCAGAACCTTGCTTGGCTCACCGAAACGCGTCACAGCCATTGGTATATGCGCAGAATATCCATTAATAATAAACTTGTCCTTGTCGTCGTCATCCAGGAAATGTGGCGTTGTAAACTTGCTATATTTCAGTTTCTCTGTTGTGGGCGGACATTTCTCTTCCTTAATGCCCTTGGCACGTCCTGTTACGGGTATCAAGGGCGCACGATAATTTGTACCCGGTAGCTGCAGGAGGTTGGAAAACAGGAGAATAAAACAATCACTTTCTCTTTCGCACACACACATGAATTGCTAGCCCTTTACTGTACTAACAACGACTAGAACTGAGCCCTGGAGAGCACTGCAGGCGCTGCCACCTCGGCTTCAAACTACTCACCAAACGCTCGTTCAGCTTGTGCTCGAAAAGACCATTGCCACTCTCGAGTAGATCACGATGCCGCAGTGTGCGATTATCGCAACGATAACGCTGCATCAAAGTCTCGTGCTGAGCGACACCGGCAGTGGCAGCAGCCACATAACGTTTCCCTGTCTGCGTGAACATGTTCGGAACAAATCCCCCGTATCCGGGTATAATGGGATGCTTGTAGACCGAATCGACAAACTCCTCGCGATCGTGCAGTATTTTGAGCTCATTCTGTGTGGGGTAATCCTTCAGATCAGGCTTGGCGTCAATGGGCACCACAATCAGTTCCGGCGCATGATTGATGCAGGGATCAATGAGCAACTTGTGAGTTTGGATGCCATACGATTTGCCCACTCTATCGCGGTTCTGCGCACAGTGTCCAGTGTATCTAGCAAGAGGTCACTGTACTTATTATGTCCAGCATAAAATGGATTTGGCAGGCAGATTGGTTCTTATGGAATCTACAGCTTACCCAGGCACCAGATGAGGCTCTGGTGTAGTGGTTTGCTCCATTATTTTTTGTTATTTTTTTTAAATAAAAAGTCACGTCAAATTTGGAAAACTAGCTTTGAACTTAGCACAATTTAAATATATTAGTGAAACATTTTCTACGTTTTCTACATATTTACAAACATTTTGAATTCTAATTTCATGACTAACCTGATCCCGCTTAAAGTTATCTTGTCCTGTTTAGATTTTTAGACACCAGCGATGCGCAACATTTCCGGAATGCTGACTATTTTCTCACGTGGTTTGTTCCGGGCTTTTCCCGCTTCTGTTTCGTGGCTGTCGATGCGTTTCCAGCCTTCCCAGCTGACCACGCGCAGCTCCTTGGGTTCGAAACCGGGTTTACTCGATGTGCAGTCAAAGGATTTGGAGGTAATGTCATCACAAATTGTTTTGGCCACTGAAAATGCTCCGTTCATTGTGGTCAAGATAACTCCGGTGGGTCCAGTGCCGAGCCAACCAGCCACATAGAGACCGGGCTCCACGATTTTGGATCCCTGCTGCTTAAGCACTCTTCCCTGGTCATTGCAGACGTGTCCTCGCTGGACATCAAAGTTGATCCCTGCATCAGCGCAACTGGATTTGTAGCCAATGCTGCGCAGGATTAGATCGGCGGGAAGACGTTCCGTCCGATCGGTGGAGACAGCTGCGTTTTTCTTCAATTCCGTTACGGAAAATTCCATTTCCCGCTCCGCTATCGATTTGGGTGCACGCAGAAAGACCGGAAGAAACTGTTTCGGGAGCTGACGACTGCTCTTTTGCTCCCCTAGACTCTTGAGCATTAGCTCCGTCAGTCGCTTTCGGGGTCTTTGCAGTTTCTCCAGCTGTGCTTCAATGCCTGAAAGGGATTAAGATGTGTCCAGTAAGTCAACAAGTTTCAAAACAGTTCAGTTGCTTACCCGTGAAATCCTCCGGCCTCCAGCAGGTCTCCACATTGGGCAGCTTGAGCATTTCGCGAAGCTCTTTAATGGTGAAGGCAGCCTGCAAAGGTCCACGTCGTCCCACCAGATGCACGCGCTCCACCTTGCTCTCGGCCAGAGCCTGTAGGGCGTATTCCGTGGTGTCCGTGAGCTGCCAAGAAACCGCATTAGCTTGGATTGAAACTACTACTAAGATTCAACAAACCTTCAGACTATCGATGGGACTCAGGAGCATGCGCGCCACGTCGACGGCCACATTGCCTTGGCCCACGATCGTCACGTCCCTGCCATTGAGATCCGGCTGCAGTTGCTCTGCGCCAGGCAGGCCATTGTACCAGGCGACAAATTTGCGAGCGGAGATCACATGGGACTGCCGCTCATTATCCAGCTCTAGTTGTCGATCCTGATCTGCACCGTAAGTGAGGAGCACGGCATGGTAGCGATCCCTCAGTTCCTGTAGAGTCACATCCGTGCCAAGCGTGACGTTTCCAAAGAAACGTAAACGCGGATTCTCCGCCGTCTTTGTGAATGTATTGATGACGTTCTTCACCTCCGGATGATCAGGTGCGACGCCAAAGCTGTGGAATGTGCCATTTGCATAATGAGCAAAGTAATTAGTCGATAAGAGAGACAATTAAATATATAAGCAGCTTTAATTTGGGTGGAACACGGCATTTATCATTGTGCTCAAAATGTGGAAGGACGCTCTACTGATCATCGCCAGCTTGTGGGCACTCGCGGCAGCTGTTCCATCTCCCTCCGCGTCTCCCCATCCTTTACCCACACCACTGTGGAGTCCAGAGCAAGTGGGCGGTAAGCTGTGCACTTTCTTTTCGAATGTTATCAATAATTATTCCTTTCTCTAATTGCTAAAGATTACTTCAATGGCATCTTCCGCTCGGTGGTTGGACCGATACTTGGTTTCGGTCCTGGTAACAGCACCAACACAAACTAATCCACCTCTCCCACCATCTTATGCTGCTGCCGTCCCCCTCTTACCGCACTAAGCCAAACGGCACTGGGAGTTTCTCCACAATGTCCACAGCACAGTCGCTCAGCTGCTTCAACAAGTATTGTGCGGCATAGAAGCCGGCGGGACCAGCGCCTACAATACATATGCGTTTGATGGCAGTCGCCTGTTGCACATTTTGTAATCTTATTGCACTTGTACTAAAGCTGCTGCTGTAAAAATGTATTAATTTACGTCGGCCACAAATCAAATTTCGTGTTAAATTCATCTTCATTTCTTGTATGTTTACTTTAAGATGAAGGGAAAGCTGTGTAATGGTGAAACAGCAAATACCATAACATAACACTGAAGACGAAGTGTGACCGTATCGCTTTATGTGGTATTAATGTTAAGTATGGTGGCACTGTTAAAGTTCTTAAATGGCGCCAATTTTAAATGTCACCAATTTGGTGGAGCGGTGAGATAAATGTAGATGATGTTAATGTTAGATACAGTGACACTGTTAAAGTTCTCAAATGGCGCCAAATTTAAATGTCACTAATTCGTTATGACGCGGCGGTAAAAATAGTTCATGTTATTAACGAATACAAAATGCTAAGGCGGCAAAACTTGAACCACTTTGAACGATTTTAAAAGATGCAATAACAATTTTTATTAGGTGCTTAAACTTAGTACAACAATTTAGTGAGAAATATATCAAGTGATTTGGATTCAATCACGATGCAGAGCCAGCCAGCGCTTGGCGTCGACTGTGGAACGTCCAAAGGAGTGACCCACATTGAAGATCTCGCCAGGCACATGTCCGCCGTAGCGCGGAAGCATGCCAATTACACGAGGATAGATCACTCCGTTGGTGATGGCAAAGGAACGACCGACCCCAGCATTACGGACGGGCACCCATTCGACACTACGGCGGAAGTACATGTCGTTCTTGGGATTGCACCAACCGCCGTCCGGCAAATGAAAATCAAAGCCGTAACCTTGGCGCCAAGTATGATAAATTGGTTAAAACACAGAAATAGAACCTAGAGATGCAACTTACGATTAGAATAGGACATGTTAGTATAAAACCGGATACTTTTGGTGTTGAAGAGCAGCCGAGCAATTCTAGAAAACAACTGAAACTGAGACTTTGTGACGGAAAGTGCTTCGACAAAACGATTTATTTATTTTCCATGACAACGGAGTTTATTATACCCTGTGAGGAGGGTGTGTAGAGTATGTTAAATGTTTTGTAAGTATGCATATTCCTGATCAGCACCGTTAACCACATTTGTATCAATTATTCCGGGGGTAATTTAAAGTAGTGGTCGAGTTTACAGGGTATACTATGAGTCGGATGAGCTCTACCTTGGATACCAAACGTATCTAAAGGCCAAAATCAGCAAGAGTCAGCAACAAGTTCTGACATGCTTTAATGGCATTTTATAATCGTACCGTTATAAACAAATAAAGTCACGCACTACAATTTGAATCTAGTATATAAGTTGTGTATTAAGCATTACGTTGTTATACAAATTACACGATTTACTCAATTTCATTTACATAAATTTATGTTTTGATTTAATGCAAAAGTTTCTCAATTTAATATAAATTTGAAGAATCTACTGCACAGCGTCGTCAGCCACGTGTAATCGGGGAAGTACTGGGAAACTATAGCCAAGTAGCGCTGACTTGGCCCGTCACAAATGTAGTATAATCGTATAGAGTATATAGTATATAGAAAAATCAATTGGACTTCTTTGACTTTTTCTGTTGCTTATTCTTGAGTTTCTCCTGCTTCTTGAGCTCCTTCTCCGTGAGCGATTTGTAGAGTTTAAAGCCAAAGAGAGCTGCAAAGGCACAATAAACAAAAGATGTAGAGTGTTATTAACTGATGGAGTATTAGGATTCAAATGTAAATTAACCAAATATGGAGACGATTAGAAATATCACAGCTACAAATATGGATGTGGAGTAGGTTTGGGAAAAATTCGAGTGCTGCAACAGACGTCGCTCGATCCGAGCGATGGCCTCTTGAAAGGAGCCTTTCATCTCGGCAACAAACCGATGACGGTCACTCTCGGTCAAAGACTCCATTTTGGTCTGTAGATTGCCTATTTTCTGCATCAAGTCTTCGGCAAACTTGCTGTTGGGTCCCGTCTTGGCCACAATTGACTCCACCGAGCGCTTTAACTGAGCTACAATCGACTCATCACCCACATCGACGGTGGCACTCATGCTTTCAAATATATATTTTTCTACGGGATTACGATCAGACTGTGATCGGCATAGCCAAACGTGTACACTGCCGTGGGTAAAGAAATAAAGCTTTTATCGGCTGCGATTTGCTGGGTCTACACAAAAAATTTTGTGGTGGATTTCTCCTATCTTATCGAAAATCGAACGAACGTCAATAAACGAGCATGCTCCATAATATTCCAATGGGTGTATGAGTATGTTAACATAGCACACTAAACCAAATACACTTAGACCCTGTACGGAGAAAGTGTACAGACATCTGTTTGCGTGGATAAGCCTGAAATAGATGAACCAAACTGACATCAAATGTTAATGGTTCCATTCGCCTTCTAGATTTTTGAGGAATCTGACTAGAATCTTATACAGCTGTCAACAATTATGACTGCTTCAGTCTGAACACAGGGTCTTTTGGAGTCTGCTCGCATGACTTTAGCTCTATGGTTGTGCCGATAAGTGTCACATTTGGCGAGGGTTGTTAATGGTATTCATGAATTGGATTGGGTCGCTCTGTTTCTCTGCGTCTGCTTACCAAAGACGAGCAATATGAGTGCAATCATCACAAAGAACACGAGATATTCCCTGGAACTGTGACCCGGATGTCCATACTGCTTCATAAAGTCCTCAGGAGATGGTGGCTTTGGATTGTAAATACTTTCGCGCAGCTCTTCGCGCTCTTCATCCGAAATGCCTTCCATCGACTGTACCATTTTCCAGATCTCATCGGCACTTGGCATTTTAAAATCTGGACTGCCAGGACCACCTCCTCCGCCGCCAGGGGGCATGGCGAATCCATCTGGGCCACCAGCAGCAGCTGCGGCAGCCACATCCTCGGCGAATGCTTGCTGATTAATTGGATCTTCGGCCATTTCTTTATTCCTTACTGCTTAATTAGCTTATGTGGAATGTCTTGCTTAACGGTTTATTCTGTCTGCATTGGGTGAAGGAAGCAAAGACTAAATGTTATTAAGATGGATCTCACTACAAAAAAAATTGTTACTGTGGTGAATTTAGGAAAACTGCACACACAATTTCAGCAAGCAGCACTTAGTTAGCCAAACACTTTTGCGCGTATAGCGTGGCTCTTTTGGTAGAGTTGTGCTCTCGCATTTCGAAGACGCGAGTTCGAACACCGACAAAGCCTTTATCGAATTAAACATTTTTAATTTTTTTTCTCTGAGCATACCATCTTAATAACATATCAAATTGTTGTATTTTTTTTAAATAATCTTAATTGTCCACGAAAACAATACAAATTTTAAACTACTAGCATGCAGAACATTTTTACAGCATCGGATTTCAAATTGCGTGTAGTAAAATAAATACTTTTATGTTTTAATTTAAAATCAAACACATGAACATGAAGAAGCTCTACGTGGCAATTGGCTGTGTGAAATACTCCCAAAGAGGCACCGACGTGTCGCTTTCTGTTAAATAGCACTTTAGACGACTCGAGCTAACAGCAGTCGTGGCCGAGTGGTTAAGGCGTCTGACTCGAAATCAGATTCCCTCTGGGGGCGTAGGTTCGAATCCTACCGGCTGCGAACTCATGACAATTTTTTTACTTTTTTAAAATCAAATACTTAATTTTACACATAAACTATACTATATATTTTTTTTTAAAATTAATTTGCGCACTTTTTATAAGTTAAACGGAGCGCTACTAACGTGTTGTACAGACCGCTGTCTTGGCAAACTGAATGCTAAAATTCAAATCTAAATTATAAATTGATATTTATTTGTAATCAGTTCGCTTATATTTCATTATTTGTGAGATATGTGGCTTCGAATTTGCTGCGCTTTGTATTTTGCTGCCGTAATGTCAGCATATTTTTAAAGGTAGCGCGAAGAAGTCAGTAAATAAATATAAATAAGAACAAACTACGGACGCGATAAGATTCTTTAATAAAACTGAAGAGGCGCACGCTTATCAGCCGAACCAAAATAGAATCAATGAATGCTTGAAACCGACTAAGTTCTAAACTGAACAAAAATGGAGCTAAAGCTTAAAAATATTGTGTAAAATTACCAAAACTTTAAACGCAGCAACTAATTTATGAACATGTCAATCAACCCACAGAACAGTCAGCACACGCACACATACACGCGAAAATGTGCTGTAATTTTTTTTATGGTGTTTGTTGGATTCTTATCACTTTTCACTTATCATTTAACAACTTTCGAGCGCCAATATTTTTAGACAAGAAAAGTTGAATACGTAGGCAAAAAACAAATAACAAAAACAGAACCGACAAGATAAGCAGGATGTTTGGAGTACACGTATACACTACAAGAACTATTTTAATGCTCTTCAAATCAAATAGATAATTTGCTCTAAGCAGTCAGATAACGGCTTAAAGAGAGTCAATGGCGGACACTAAGACGCAGGCAGTCCCAGTGGCAGAGGGCCCAGGCTTTGAAAGGGGTTTGGGGTGCAAGTTAATTTCTGTGGTGAAAGTTTCTTTTGACCCCGATTGCAATTCTCGTTGGACTTTGATGTTCGCCATAATTTTATTGTGACATTTAGAACAACTAGATTGTAGTATATGGGAATTTAATTCATGCGTGACGCAATATAATAGCACTTTATTTTTAAATCTACGGATGCAACTCAGACTCACCTGCTAGTCCAAAAACAACAACAGCCGGCACGTAAAATGCAAGATTGGGGATAGATTGTTGAAACGGAGAGCCGGCGTCAGTTAAATCAACCATTGTGTAGAATTTTAATGGAAGTTTTTAAAGATTTTTAAGTCAGACCACTTAATGCAGCAGAGAAGCCAGCTCTGTTGTCGTCACACTTTCAAGTTTATCTCAGAAGTTGTCGAAACACGACTCAGATGAAAATATTTTGCTGACCTTGCCACCTAGCTAAAATTATTAGGACTGCCTATTTTTGCTTTAGCAATCAAACGCTTTACAACACTCTATGTTGACACATAGCTACAGTCGTTGCTCAACACATTCTGATACAGCTGTTCATTGGCGTGCGAAGCAGTCGAGAAATTTTGTTGAAAAAATAAAATTTTAACCAAATTTTTTGCAAAATGAAGGTTATCTACAACGCCCTCTTCAAGCGGACATCCACCTATGCTGTGGCCATCATCGCGTCGGCATTCTTCTTCGAGCGTGCTATCGATGTCAGCTCGAACATGATTTTCGACTCCATCAACAAAGGCGTAAGTATTTTGCCTGCTTATGTAAGACTAAAAAGTGCATTTTATAATCTATTTCTTATTGTTTTGCAGAAACAATGGAAGGACATCAAGTCCAAATATGAATAGACGAGCTAGTTTTAATTGAAACTACAGTGATGGCGATTCATTGTAATTAGCATAAAAATAATCAACGTTTATTCTAAACGAATACGAAACCCAAACAAGTTTGTTTCTTTTATTTCTGTTTATATTGTGTGTTAGAAATAGCAGCTTCCTCCGACACTTCCCAGGGCTTCTCGTGGCGGTAAGCATCCCAGGGCTGTGTATTTGGCAGTCTGGTGGGTTCCTTAAAGCTGACGCCATTTGCCTGCACTGCAAGCAGAAGCTTTTCCAATTTGCTACCGGCAACCGCTTCAACGTTGCAGGTCATTTCAGTAATGCCTGCTCGAAGGCAACGTTGTGCTAGGACGAGTCCCAAGTTCACAAACGCGGTGGTGTCGTTGGTTTTGTACAACTGTTGTTTGATGGCCCACTCGGAGGTGCTGGCACTCAAAATAGTGCCGTTCTCAAAGTGTTTTACGTCGGCGCTTACGTAGCGACCACTGGTATTGATCTCTAGGGTATGCCAGTAGGAGCGTCCAGGCTTTTCCAGATGATAACCGCTAGGCTTATAGGCAATGCGTAACCTCTCCAGGTTACGGGGATTTCGGTTCGTTACGCAGGTCACATCGCTGGCCGGCACTGTCAATTCCTTGATCTTGTGAAGCACGCGGGCTGATGTAAGTGGACGTGCACTACGTGACATGATTAATTTAGTTTATGGAGAAAAAACAAATCTCGAATTTATCCACGTTAATAAACATAAAGTGCTTTTTGGTAAATGCTGTCGATAATTCTGTGATATCGATTGTTTCTTCAACAGCTGGCAGTAGTGACTTATGTAACTGTGACCTGTGAATGGCAACAATCTATCAGCTGTTTCAGCTTGTTTACAATGAAATTTCATAAATTATTTAGTTTTCCTTTTGGCCTAGAGTACTATAACTGCTTCATTTGCAACAACCGTAAAAATTCAGACATGCGCGCTTCGTCCAAAGTGCGCGGCAGGCACAAAATTACATTTAACGGGCCGGAATGCGCGAACGTTGATGTGCTGAAGAAAACCAAGCCAAAGCTGAAACCGTCGGCGGCCGCAGCGCAAGTCCAAAATTTGCAAGTGTATCGTTGAGATAAATAACGCTTATGTAAAAAGTGAAACAGTGGATGCGATATACCTAAAAAGTAGCCATCCATTATAATCGTACATCTACATATCAAAACAAGTTGTGTGTTCATCATGTTGATGGCTATTTATACTAGTTTAAGGCGTATACGGCCTGATCACGTGTATCCGGCGATAACCACGCGATGCTTATGGCATTTGGATCTGCATCTAAGTGCGGGACAACTGCACCGGAGTATCTATGGCCAGCGCATACACGCCTTGGGGTCGAGGGTAAGGCCTACACTTATATATAATACTAAGGACAAAGAGATTTTCCATTGACCTTGATATTCATACAATAGAAAATTATACAGGTAGTAGTAGAAAGAAAA
This sequence comes from Drosophila nigrodunni, assembly GCA_020829145.1. Taxonomy (NCBI): domain Eukaryota; kingdom Metazoa; phylum Arthropoda; class Insecta; order Diptera; family Drosophilidae; genus Drosophila; species Drosophila nigrodunni. The sequence goes on from JACVCZ010000005.1 coordinate 11,505,039, forward strand.
AAGGCCACGCACTGCGGCCCCAATTAGTTATTCACCACAGTATGTAACTCACCACAAAGTACAGGGTTGATTTAAGTGGCGCGCGTTTTAAAAATGAGAATTGAATTTGTTTACTCTGCATTTCTCTCTATCTCTATCTATGTAAACACTGCGCAAATCTCAGCATGAAAACGTGCTTTTGCCACTGCAACACTTTAGTTTAAACTGATAAATGTTTACTGATAGCGATAGCTTACACTTGACTCTTGTCCAAGCTCTCTTTGGCATATTCTCTTTCGTTTTCACGCCCTTGTGCACAGTACGCACCTAACAGTGCATTTGTACTTGAAACACAAAAATTGTCGAGTCTCAAATCAGTTACACTTTCAAGTTCCCACCGCACGGTTGTGTGACAACCTCAACAATTTCTAATAAATCGCGAACGTTTTACGCTTCTTTTTTAATAGAACCAACGCAAGCAAAATAAATCAGAGAGAGAGGAAAAGAGCATTTTAATTGAAAAACAAAAAAAAAAGTAAACACACGAATATTTTAAATTAATTGAAGGCGAGTCAATTCAAATTCAAACTCAAATTAAATATATATGAATCTATTTGTTTTTGTTTAATTGAACTTTGAATGTCCTACAAAATTGCTAAGAACGTAGTAAACGGCGTATTTGCACTACGCTTTGTGTGCAAAAAAAAAAAAAAATAAATGAGGAGAAGAGAAAGAAAACAAAAATGACAAAAACAAAGTGCATTTTCATGCTGACTGTGCTCGCTCCCACTCAGTTTATCTCACGCTATCTCCCTTTGAGCCTTGGCGTCTCTCGTGCATCTCTTGCATCTCACTCACTCATGCATTGCGCATGCTGAGTTCCCCACGAATCCTATGCTGGCCAGTGTTGCCAGAAAATTATGCACTTTAGCCAGAAATAGCTAAATATTTTTAGTTTTTCTGCCCATTTAGTTAATTACGAAAAGTCAAACTTGACTTTATTGTCAATAAAAGTCAATTTGTAAAATATGTGTTGAATTAAAAGCTGTCTAAACAAATTATAAACAAAGTAGTCTTGGACCATCCGTAAGTTGGTTCGGGCTCTTTGGGTATTAGGTTAGCACTTGATTTAGCTATTGTCAAGATGTTAAACTCCATCTCCATTAACTCGCAGCACTACGTTCAGGCCCCCGAGGCTCATCCAGTGCCAGATGGTAGATCCTCATCCGGAATGCAGCAGCAGCGACAGCAGCAGCAGCAGCAGCAGAAGATACAGCAACAACAGCAGGAGAATCTTCATCTTCATCTCTCGTCGCACAGCCTGCGGCCATCCGCAGATCAGTCTTTGAAAAGGCAGGACAGCCAGTCCCAGGGCCGAAAACCCTCCATCTCGGGCATGACGTCCAGTGTAGATATACCCTACGACATCAGTTGGATATTCCCGCGTCTCCGAAGTCCCTCAACACTATGGTATATCGCCAGTCAAATTGTGATAACTATCGTTGGCATCTTTAGCAAAATTCTACTCGGTAAGTAATGTCCAAGACCCTGTTCAAAATTTGGGAACACACCTTTTAAAATGTGTGGTCTAAAAATATTTATTAAAAATTCTTAAAAATTTAAACAATTGCAATTCCAAAATGGCTTTGGATTAATCAACTTAATCTCAAGTCTAATTTTTAAAAGCTCTAATGATCGTTTTGCTTTGTTTTAAGTCCATATTTTCGATCAGTGTATGTATATATAGACTCTTTATTTTTGGCGCGAATCTTTCGGGTGTTTTTCTCTTCTCTCTCGTCGGTATAAACCATGGTCAATATTCTTGGCTGATGAACAACATTTATGCTTCCTGTTTTCTTTCTTTTCTGCTCTGTCATTGTGAAAGAAATAATAATCTGATCGAATATAATACACCTCTGATAGGGAGGCATAAATAACATGTGCTTTATTATAGATTACAAACTGATTGTATTTTTATAATCAATCCCTTTCAGTTGTATTGAGCCATACGAAAGTCTATAATAAGGATCGCCTCATCAAAGCGGTGGCAAAGCGTCCCAAGGGCGTGCCCTTAGTAACCGTCTCCAATCATCATTCCTGCTTCGACGATCCCGGTATCTGGGGTCTCCTTCCCATGCGTTATGTGTGCAATACTTTACGCATACGTTGGTCAATGGCGGCTCACGATATTTGTTTCACCAAAAAGCTGCACTCAATGTTCTTCATGTTCGGTACGTCTAATTAATAAATATTCTCTAAGCCGATTGATTATAAAATCTCCTACTCTTTTATAGGAAAATGCATTCCGGTTGTGCGTGGAAATGGCGTTTACCAGGAGGCGATAAATCTATGCATCGAAAAGTGCGCTCTGGGGCATTGGGTGCATGTATTTCCAGAGGGAAAGGTCAACATGACCAAGGAGGAGATCCGACTGAAATGGGGAGTGGGTCGGATAATTTACGAATCACCCAAGTTGCCAATTGTATTGCCCATGTGGCACGAGGGCATGGACGCGGTGCTGCCCAATGTAGAGCCGTATATGTTTAAATTGGGCAAGAACGTTACGGTCAATATCGGAGAACCCTTGGATCTTAACGAATATGTCCAGGAGCTGAAGAATCAACAAGTGCCTGAACCTGTGGCACGAAAACTCATCACAGACAGAATTCAAGCAGCCTTTTTAGTAAGTTTTGCCTTAAAACCCCTTTTATTTGATTGATTTACCTTTAGTACTTGCAGACGTTGAGGCAAGAAACGGAGAAATTGCACGAGGAACGCGATCAGAGACCTTAGAGACCTTCGGACGCCAAATTGGAAGACATACATATATAAAGCTTATTTATTTCGATAGTATTAAGCCTAAAATGATGCCTCGATAAATTGTTATCACTGTATAAATAATGTATTTAGCATTTTTCTTACTTCCTACGTGTAAGGCATGTACTATTTGATCAGACAAGGCTTTAGCTGCCAGCTTTTAACCGAACAACAAGAACAACTTTTTTTTTTTGAAACTTTTCTATAAATTAAATAATGTGACAATATACTTTAAGTGAAAGAGTGTGGAACGTAATTAGTGTAAATACAAACTAAAGTCAATTCAAACTTGGCGCTATTAAAAAAAAATATTGTGTTGTAACAGTCTGGCAACGCTGTTGGCAAGTGAAGTTGGACTTGCCAAAAGTAGTTATAACAAGAAAAGGTTGGCAACGCGGCTAGTATGAAAACAAAGCAAAGCACCGTTAAATGGCGCAGAAGTGAAAATGTAAGAAATGCAATTGAAAAAGAAATATATTTATGTTATCTGTAATAACAAACGAAAGTTGTTTTAATAATATTCAAGGTCATGTGTTACCAAGTGTGGCATAGTGTTGACTACACCAAAGCGGGAGGAGCTGCTCCGAAATGATCCAACTGCGTCCATGTCCAACAGGTGTAACATTTTGGGACGCGGTTCATACGGCACAGTCTTCAAAGCCATTTATAGGGGTACGTAAGCAAATTTAAAGTGGAGCGGAAATAAATTAAGTGCTTATTTAGAACACGCAGTCGCACTGAAAGTGATCAGAAAGAGCGCCATTTACACGCTGAAGAATGAGGCACATGCTCTCAACTGGAGGCATAGGAATATCGTGCGTCTACTCAAGTTGGAGGAGACACCTGAGCTGGGACTGATCATCATGGAGCGCTCGAACGGACTGTGTCTGCAGCGGGTGCTGGACACGTTGCCACTGCACTTGGTGCACAGAGTGCTGTAAGTGCGATAGACACTTTTAGATCCTGTACTTGTATATAAAATTTGCTTATTGGGTTTGTCAACAGACGGATTACATTGTGTGTATTTGTAGTTGTACATTTTATTAGTGATTTGTTTGGCTGTTTTCTTTGTGCTTTAAGACCTACTGAAAGTTCTGTTCGCCTGGTATTACAGCTGGAAAATTCAAATTACCAGTTGAATTCTCAGGCGAAAAGAAATCCACAGTAAGACACAACACATGTTTCAATAGTGTTAGACAGAAAATGATGGCAAAAGTTGAGATTTTACTGGCTGATATGCCAGGAGAACAGAATTTGGAGCAGGCAAAAGAATTTAATTCAAGGTGCGAGTGAGTGATCTGCTGGCGGCAGTGAACAAACACAAACAGCGAAGGTACAGGAAGGCGGCAAGCCTTGCTTAGAGCGCAATTAGTGTCCAGCGCGAGAGAGCGAGCTCTGCCATCGACAGCGAACAAACACACAAACAGCGAAGGTACAGCAATAGACAGCTTTAGGCGGCAGGCCTTGCTTAGAGCGCAATTAGAGTCCAGAGCGAGAGAGCGAGCTCTGCCATCGACAGCGAACAAACACACAAACAGGGAAGGTACAGCAATAGAGAGCTTAAGGCGGCAAGCCTTGCTTAGAGCGCAATTAGTGTCCAGAGCGAGAGAGCGAGCTCTGCCAGCAACAGCGAACAAACACACAAACAGCGAGGCGAACATATGGAGAGCGTTAGTTCTAGGACCAGAGCGGAAGAGCATGCTCTGCACCTGCATAAGAAAACCTTTCTGTGTATTTAGTTTATGTATTGCAACCTACTAATCATTTCTGTTGGCCTGTTCTTTTAGTTCAAATTTATGCCGTTTGAGAGCTCTGCAGCTCGGAGTCGCACTTGAAATACAATTTTTTTCTTCTTTTCCTTATAGCATTACCCTCGATGTCCTGGCAGCTCTGCGCTTCTGTCATTCCCAGAAGGTCTTGCATCTGGATGTGAAGCCAGGAAATGTATTGATTACCCTGGGCCCCAGAGTCAACTCTACTGCCAAGCGGAGCTACATCTGCAAGCTTTGTGACTTTGGCAGCTCTATCAAGTTAGGAGAATCCCATGCTCATCCCGCTTGTGCCCAGGGAACATTGCGCTACATGTCCCCGGAAGCACTGTGTTCTGGATGCCTAGGTTCCGCAGCGGACATCTATTCGCTTGGGATCACAATGTGGCAGCTGCAAGCACGTCGCTTGCCCTTCTATACACTCACCTGCAACGAGACCATTGCCTATCAGGTGGTCAAGCATCACCTGAGGCCCGATAACTATACACGGTTGGAGGATCTTAAGGCCAGTGCGGATGAGGAAAACTCCATGAGTGTCATATGCAATTACCTGAGTGGCTTTAATCCCCAATTGGATACAGTTCTATCGACTGATTTGTACAGAAAGGCACGTCGTAATCTCAATTTTGATACCGCCCATGGGCGTGTTGTCAAGCGACGCGTTCTGATCCGTAAAAAACAGCCAAGATTAGCTGAGCACTTCCCAAATCCTTTCAATTCTTCGAACACACTGCTGGAAATCGAGTACTCAGAGCTGTACAGATGCTGCTGGAATAGCGAACCGGAAATGCGTTTAAATGCATTCGAATTGCAGCAAAGGCTCGAACTGATTTTAGCCAAAATTAATTGTAATTTAGTCTAATTTAAGTGTTTTTTAATGTACTTAAAGTTTTGTAATTATTTTTTCATATAATTGGTTTTATTGTTGTTTTAAATCGAGTAATAGACCAGCATTTTGTGGGTTTAATAATTTATATTTCGTAACTCTTTTTATTATTATTTCGTATTTCGTATTTTGTATTTTAATTTGTTTTGTTTATTTTGTACTTGCTACGCTAAGAAAATACATTTATAATGTTTATATACGAGCTTAAATTTATAATTTCTCATTTTGCCGAGCGTAGTGCGTTTATATAAACTATATGCTATATATAATATATATACTATATAATTATGCATGTAACTTGTTATTAGGATGTGATGCAGACGAGAGCAACTAACCGATATTGCTTCCGAATGATCTATATATATAGTCTCACATCGTGGCTACTTAAGAGGGACTAACTATAGTAAGAAGAAGAGTTTTTAAATTTACATATTATTGTTGTTCGATTCGAAACCATATCTATGTATATATATCTATGTATATGTATGTGCTGTATAGTTCAGTTATATTTAATGTAAAGTTCTCTAAATATTTTCACCCATTTCTAAACGGTTATTTCCAGATGAGTCGTTATCTTTAGCTGATAAACTGATAATCAGTTAATCCGCTTATCTATATACACATACATACATGCTTTTTTGTGCGGAAGACTACAATTTTATAATAATCATATATAGTATTTCATTTGTATTTTATTTTTTAGATTCGTTTGATAGTTTTAGCAAAGAGTTTGAAGTTTCACTCGGTTCGGTTAGTGACAGAGTTTTGGCTATTCAAATTGCCAGTTTTGGTAATTGTCTAATCTGATCAAACTCTTAAAAGTCGGCATTTGAAACCGCCAAAAAGTGTAGACTAGACTAGACAATTACCCTGGTTTTATTATGTATAAAAATGATTTATTTAGAGATTTCTATTCGTTTGAAAAATTCAGTTTTCGAACACATGTCTGGGAACAACTCGGACAAAAGCTCTACGTAATAAAATAGAGCAATTTGAGTGTCTTTTTTTAGTTTTTGGTTTTTTGGAAAATCGGGAAAAACACTTTCAAAAAACTATTCAGAAAACGGTATAAATTTGAAGCTTGCTTAGGGTAATAACTGATCTTCGCTCATGTCTTCTTTCGGTCTCCTTCGTTCAGTTTGAATATATCACAATTTAGTCTTTTGAAATCTTTAATATATAATATTTTAGAGTTTGTTAAACTCCGCCTATGTCTGCTTAAACTAGGGTATATAGGGGAAATTATTTCGAAAATCGGTTTTCTTAACTCGCATAGGAACGACGCACGGGAACCGGAGGTGGAATTTTCGATTTGCGTTGCGTTGGAAGCTTTTGCGGTGTCTGTGTTGTCTGCGGTGAAGGCGACGAGGGCGACGACGATGTCGATGACGTTGACGAGGATGTTGACGTGGAGGTGTGAATGCATGTTGGAATTCTTGTGGGCGGGGCTTTGTGACTGCTCTTTGCGGTCTCCGCAGGAGAGCACTTTGTTTCCTGTAGGTGAAGATGAGAAAAATAGATCAGAAATGAGTACCAAAGTGGGTTAATTAACTCACCTTCTTTGGTGAAACAAGCGCTGAAGTCTGCACCGGTGACGTCACGCGTTTCCAGCCATTGCTGCGCCGCCAGGAGTGCGCAGGCAGTGCATGTCGCTGCAGCAGACGCTCCTTTAGCTTGGAGACGACAGCAGGCGGTGGTGCCACTGCTGTCGGCGGTGGTGTTGCTCCAGTCGTTGGCGGTGACGACTCCTTGGCCATTTTGGCCATCAGGGAGCAACTGATGCTGTCGCTGCGCACAAAACTGGATTCGAGTTCGCGACGCTGATTGTGACGCAGTATGCAGCTCGGCTCCTGATCCTCCAGCACCGACTTGGACTTAACCAGGACATGTGGAGGACGTCGCATTTCGGTCTTAATGATTTGTGCAATGCATTGTTGTTCATTGAGCGCCGGTTGGATGATCAGTGGCACATCCTCGATCTCAATGTCGCTAACGCGTCGTCGGCATTCCTCGATTACAGCATAGTCGTGCTCCTCCTCCTCCTCCTCTGCTTGCGCCTCTACCTGCTGGGGTGGTGGTATGTGCACCGAGTGCTCGTCGGTTTCGCTGGAGGAGCAGCTGGTCAGCTGAGCACGCCCCGCTTCGCTAGGCGTGGGACTCAAGCGCGCCGGGCCCTGGCTCTCCGACATACTAGAGTCCTGCTCGTCCTCCTCTTCCTCCTCGTCCTCGTCATCGGTCTCGCCCTCTAGATAGGAGAAGAGACTACGTGATGAGTTGGAGCGTATGTTGACCAGCTTGTAAAAGTCGTTGGTGAAATCAGTGCAGGCCACTTCCTCATCCTCCGAGTAGACAATCTGTGAAAAGATTAAGACTTGCGTTTAGGCGTATACAGGAAACATATTTCAGTTGACTTTACCTTCTGCTGCAGCAGCTGGGCTATGCCATCGGTCAGGGAGTCAGTCTCAACGCTCGTCGAATTAATCAAGTCACTCGAGGGCCAGAGCCAATCATATTCCCGCTTCCGACGCTGCAGCTGCAACTGTTGCTGCTGTTGCTGTTTTTGCTGCAGCCGCAGTTGCTGCTGATGATCGCGCTCATCGTCGAAGGTTATCACAGCCAGCTCCTCCTGCGACATGCTCCAATCCTCCATTTCAGTGGAACAGGGCTCCGCTGGCAGCAGCCACTGCTCCGGCTCCTCGGGCAGATCCTCCAAGTGGCCATTCGAGGGCTGCGGTTGTCCGCTGCTCATTGTGCAGTAGCCCTCATCACGCCCCTTCACCGGACTGGCTGAGAGGGCTGCATTCTGTGCCTCCAGATCCCGCACTCGACTCTTCAGCATGCTCACCTCCTCCCGCAGATTGTCCTCCGCCACGATGGCGTCTACGACCTTTCTCATCACGTCGTCCAGGCAATGCTCATACTGCCGTATGCGGGTAAGCAGTGCTCGGTTCTCCTGCTGCATCGAGTGCAGCAGACTCTCCTGTCTCGCAAAACGAGTCTGTGGAATGAACAAGGGAAAGGAGGAAAAAAAGAGAGACAAATTAGAGATTTCTCGTATATTTCCCTAGGAACCCTTTCCCTTAAACCTTTCCTTTCCTTTTCTTTTCCTTCCTTGTCAGAAAAGTACGCAAATATTAAAGTTTTCCAAATTATGAGTTTAAAATATTTTGATTGGATTCTAGTATAGTCACATGCATTTTCCGCTGGAGTTTTCATTGAGAAAACCTTGAGTTGGGAGCACTGCATTGACGAGGGTCGCTCGCTAGCTCATTCATCAGACAATTTGTGTCACTTTGAAATGGATTGAAGTGCTAAGTGAGTAGTTTACATGCAACTCGTTACAAGAGTTTTTGTGGACCCAAAAGAAAACTGCATGAATTGAACAAGTAAACAACTGACGGGCCGACTTGTTAACTTGGCCCGAAGGTCACAACGAGACAGCCAGACAAACAATGTTTTGAAACTGAACCTTGGGATTGAAATTGGAATTGGGATTGGGGCTGAGACTGAAACTGAGACTGGGATTTATCATTAGACGCGCTCTACCAAAATTCAGTTAACTTGAATTTGTATTTTGGTAAGACTGCCTGAACGAACTCCTTGTGTCTTGTGGCAAGGGGGCAATAATGAAAAGAAACTCAGCGAAGCGTCTCTAATGCCAACGCTCAATCAATTTAGGAGCGAAAAAAGTAAAACAACCGTGGTCTACCCTACCCCAGCTACCCCGACTACCCTATTCGATATAACCCACCCTCCCAACACCCTTTAAAAAAATAACAGTAGCGAAGCAATTTTTTTTCTGCACCACGATGTTGAAATACCCTTGTAGGTTCGTTTAGAATACTCCTTCCTATAGTCCTTCGATCAGGTTGAGTTTAAGGAGTAAGTGATAAGCAGCAATGAGACGGATCTGTGCCTAGTTTTATAGACAAAGCTTTATAAACCAGGCAATATGTACTTACACACTTATTGACTGAATTATTATACCCGCCGTAAAGGGTATTCGCCAGCGAAACAAATTCTTAACTCGGCTCAGATAAGCGACAATTTGTATGCGCCGAATGTGAGCGAGGGGAAAAACATTGTTCTTAAAAATGAATTTATGGGTTTATTTATGACTTCGCTGAGACTTCAGCGTCTTCTTCGACTTCGTCTTCGTCTTTGTCTCCATTTTCCAGCGGGGAAAGCTAAACTGAAAACTCTTTGCGGCGCTACAGTGCAAATTGTTTTTGTTTGCGCTTTTCACATGCTGTGCAGGGCGAGGGTAGCGCCAAGAGTTTCTCAGAGTGAACTAAACAGAGTTACAGCCCAAACGAAACTTGTTTAAACTTTTGTTGCTCCCCTCGCTGTGTCAGTGCCAACACATTAGCAAGAAGTACAGCTAAAAGATACATACCTGGAGCGCCTTGTGATCCCGACATGTCTGCACTTGTTTGCGTTCTTTGGATTTCATAATGCGATTCATGCTGAAGAAAAAAGAAAATCGAAAAAAAGAAGAAAATGGAAATGAAAATCATAAAATGAAATGTGTAAATGAAAAACAAGTTGCCAAACATTTTGTTGTGTCGCTCTGTGTGTTTGTGTGTGTGTGTGTGGGAAATCGGAAAATGCTGGAAAAGTGCGTGGCCAAAAAGAAAAACTATGCGCGAATTTTGATTGCCGTAATTACATTTTGGAGTCTAGAGAGACGAGAGAATTCTCTGCTTTTTCTGGCCTGTCGCTGATTGATGGCTTTTCGCACAGCAAATGCGGAAAATGGGGAAAATGGAAAATATATAGTGCCTGGTTCTGACTGCAAAATAAATGCTTCCTGCTGTGGCTTTAGCTCTAACTCGGATTCGGATTTTAGCTGCTTTTCTCCTGGCTTAGTAATTTGCACAATTGCATTCGATGTTGTTAACGTGGCTTAGGCTCTGAGCCAAGTTTCGCTCGGTGCGTAATGGCCGCCGACTGAGGAAGTTGAAGGCGTTCTTAGTCACGACTTTCTATGAAATATTTATACGGCCTTTTGGCCAAAAGCAGCGCATGGAAAACTCTTTTACCATTGCATAATTATGTGGCAAAAAATAAGAGCCAAAATTCCAACAACTCTAGCTCTCTTTCCTTCTCTTGTTGTTGCCTTCTCTTTCGCTGGGTACTACAATTTTCTTTACTGCTTTTCACTGCAGTTTTCCAAATGGAATGCATAAAACATAAAGCCATTCGGCAGCTCGTAAATATTTAGATCTTGTCAGCATGTCATTAGCATAATTCAAAAACTCTACTCCTGTTTGTCTTGAAAAATGATTACATTTTGGTAGAACTGGTCTGTCAATTCAGTATTCCACCTCATTCCGTTTTGACCCTACGTTGAACAGTTTACAAGCTAAGAATCTAGCTCTTTTTTTAGCTTTTTTCCGTGTAGTGTTAAATCGGTTGCTGCCTTTGTTATGTGCTAAACGCATTTTCCACTTACAAGTGTTGCTAAATGAAAATTAATGGTATAACACGCTTGAATTTTCCACACACACACACACACACACGCACACACACACACATAGAGCTGCTTGTGTAGATTTGTAGAGTGTAATTGATTTGTCACTTACTTCTCAATTTGTTCGCGCAATTCCTTCTCAAATGTTGGTGACCCGCATTGGTTCTGTAAAAAGTGCATTAAAAAATAAGAAATGGACACAGAGAGACGTCGATAGGCAAAGAAAGGCAGTGGGAAAAATAAAAATTAGCCAGCAACAAAGGCGACAGTCGAGTAGATCGACTGTTAAAGACCCCCAAGTCATTCTGAAGTGCTTTCTACTGATTTGGTCCGATGCCAACCCAACTAATATACCTCACCAATGCCAGTGCAGGGTCTAAAAGGCACACTGATTAAATGAAATGCGAAAAGAATTAAACACAATAAATTAATGCATTTCGAGTATGATTAAGAGGGACAATTTAATTGCTCTTATCAAAGTGTGGCAATCAGTTTCAGTTGCCGTTGCAATCGTCCAGCGACAACTGATGGAAAGCTGTCTCAAGAGGGCGTTGGGCGGGGTGTGGCAGGGCTCGCTTAACCGAAATTGATTAGAGCAGCCAAGTGGAGGTTTCAGAGAAAGAGAGGGGAGACAGAGAGGGAGTGTCTGAGATGAATGCGGAACTGGGGAGAGCACAGAGACGGCGCTGTCTGTTGCATGCAACACTATAAATCACCAGAGTCAACAACCGACTCAAAGTAGCACTGAAACCACTCCCCACACTACACTGAAAAAAAATAAAGGGGAATTCTAGTTACAATTCAAACCCAAACCATTTACTTATTTATCACATAAACTTACATACATTGTTTTGATTTATAGCTAAATTATTCTATAAAACTAAAATCAACTTTAGTCCCTATTTTCTCAGTGTACTGCTGCTGTTGTTTGGCGTGAAATGTAATCGATAAAAAGTTACATCACGGCGATTTCATCTGCGTGACGTGACGACAACTCAGACAGAGACAGCGACAGCGACAGGGAGACTGAGACACAGACGAGTGCACACGACTGCCAATATACCCAGCCCAACTACAAGTCTTTGGTACAAAATAACTGCTTTTCAGATCTTAAAGACTTCAATCCTGTCAACAGGTTTAGTACACCCTACGCCAATGGGTATACCCCACTCAGCTACAGTATCTCGTGCGGATTGAACTCAAGTATCCCCGCGTATCGTTTGTAATAAATCGTTTTAGTTTAAGTTTAGTGCAAATATAATGAATGACACTGTAAATGAAACTGAGCGTCTTATGGACGTGTCAAGACACGTTCTCCAACTCGAGGATTACGTAATGCCGGTAATCACGACTATGTAAACAGATAACTCGATGACCACACAATGTCAACTCAATGATTTTCCTCTAAATCACTTCCATAAAATGTATTTATTTATCTTACATTTCCAGGAGTTGGAATGCATAAGGAATTCCCACTCGGAGATTCCTTCTCCTCCTCCTCCTCTTCTTTAGTTTCCCCTTTCATTGTTGGCGTGGCAAGGGTGAGAGCTATGAATTCCAATATTGAAATATTTCTAAAACGCTTTCATCTGCAGACATTGCATAAATTAGAAATATGTTTAAGTTTGGAGTAGGTACGACTTGGAGTTACCCTTGAATTATATAAACAGTGACATAGTAATGCTATATCGACCGAGCATATAGCTTCTATTGGACAAATCGATCGATTTTCTGGAAAACCATTGATTACATCTAATATTTGTTTGATAAACTTGATTGCTTTGTCTTTAATCGCCTTTTTTTCCTCCAAGTTTATTCTGGCCTACAGTCATACCCCTCTTAGCTGCTTACAGGGTATAAAACAACAATAAAAGCTTGTGGCACGCGCTATTTAAGTGCCTGCAACAGACTGAAGTTTTTGCTTCTTTTTTGGGGCAGGGGAATGACTGAAAAGTGACGTCTGCTGCTCCCCCTCACTCTCCACCCTCTTCTACCCCATCTCCTTCCCTCTCCCTGATACCCAACCAGAATTACAAATATATGCAATAATTTTTATTAATTCGCCTCGCATAAAAGACGAAAAGAAAAAATATTAAAAAGAAGAAGACGAAGAAGAAAAAGTATGGCAACAGACGTTGTCAAAGTCAAGAGGCGGCAAATGACTAACGGCAGCCACTGTCGTTGTCGCTGCTGCGGCAGACTGATTGCCGTCCAGACAGTGGGCGTGGAGGGGCAGGCGGTGGCGCCACTTGTGTGTGCCACTGAATGTGGCATGGCATGAATGATGAACGTGTTAATAAAATTAGAGGCAATACAGCAAAGCTGTGAGGGGGAATCCCCCACCAGTCTCATCCCAATGCTATTTTGGGGCAGCTGGTGCGTCTGTCAACAGCTGTTGACGGCTTTTCAGCTGGCTAAGAAGCCTTCTTGGGCCACATTCATGCACATTCATAAATATTCATTATGAGTTCTGGCCATAAAACGAGTCTGGTAGCAACAGCAGCAAACTAAACTCGATTGGATCTTTCTTTGGGCCTGTGTCTGGTCCTGGCTTATTGATTAAGTTATAAAATCGAATGGGCACCCTTTTTGGCAGCAATTAATAAACAATACACTTGAAGTCATTGAGGGGGAATCAAGCCAAAAGTTGGCTAGAAAAAGAGCAACTTCTGAAACCTAAAATAGCTAGAAATTAAGCTTAACTTTCTTAAGTTTAAAATGCTTTGAAAGTCCCTTCAATTTCTGTACAAATTCCACTTGTTCAGGCCAAGTTTTTTTGCTTTGTGGACCTGGATTAAAGTAAAGTCCACAAATTTCCATAAGTTTCAATTAGCGCATGACATTGACAGTGGCCAGGGCTGCCAGGGTTGCCAGGGTACTGCCAAAATATGATTTAAGGGTGCACACAACAAGAAATTAACAAAACAAATCCCGGCAACATGTTGCACTCAGTACAAGGACGAAAGAGGACAGTGGGTGGCATAAAAAAGCGACTCGAAGGAGGGTAGATCACAGCACAATTTGCACCCGCAAACCAACTGTAATCCCCTGCCCCCACCAGTCTTTAAGCTGTATCGAAAGCAACCCTAGAGCAGTACAGGGATTACAACTTGGCCACAACCATTGTGATTTCCTCCGCTTAAATGGGGGAAGTTTATCAAATGGGAACGAGTTCTCATGGCTGATTGACGATCCTGACCTGCTCGGGGCTTTTGGAAGGGGCAAGTGAGTGGGAGTGGGCGTGGCGTGCCATTCAAAATATGAACATGCTTATTATTAATTAACATGCAGATTGAGCAGCGGGTGGCAGTTTGCCATTACGAATACTCTCTTAGAATTCTTGGAAATAATAATTATGGGGAAGAACTTTGAGATGCACTGTAAACTTGGCAATAAACAAGTAACTAAACGACTTTAAACATTGAAAAGAAATAGTAATCAGCTTCATGTATAAGTGAAGGGAAATTATAGTATTGAATACTATTAAATGTATTGAATACTACAAAGTATAAGAATACTATTTATATGTACTGAAAAATAAGTTGAAAATTGGTTACTTCGCCAATTTTGGCTATTTGCTGTAAAAACCATAAAGATCGGTCCACAAACGACAGAGTTAGCCAATTGACCACATGGGTGGGAGCGAGACAGCGCTCCTTGGGTAAACTAACGGTAATGGGGGCAAATGGCAACCCTGCCTGCCTTTCGGACAGGATTACCATACCTTGGAACAGCTCGGTATAACTTTTGGTCGACCTTTGAGCTCTTAGAGACCATAAATATTTGCTTAGCTGTAAATCCGAGCAAAACTTAACCAATTTATATCGAATTCTTACCATTTCGATAACAATCAACGTTTTTATTGTTGTTTATCTTTGTGGTGTGTAATTTGTGAAAAGTTCTTGCGCTGCCGACCGCAAAACCGAACCGTAAAAATAACAAGCGGTCAAAAGGCGAACAAGAACAACAACGACAATAGCAACCGGTAGCAGCGCAGCTTTGTGGGTGTGTGTGTTAGTTACAGGCAGCGACACAAAGGCGACGACGGCGAAATCGCAAAACGGGCGAGGCGAGGGTAGACAGAGACAAACACTGACAAACAGACAGCCTCGAGGTCTGGCCCCAAGCGCGTCATAATGTTTCGACAAATAAACCCCGAAAAGCGTAACTTAAATTAGAGTTAAAGTTATAATTTCCATGGCAAAAAAAGAGTCAAGAAAAACGGGCAGAAAAAACGTAGCAGACGACGCGACCGAGAGACACTGCTGGGCAGACGTCGGCGGAACACTGAAAACGGACAGACGGGCAAATAGGAAAACAACCCTCGCTCTCGCACTCTCACTGGCCACTCAACTCCGCTTGGGACTAGAGAGAGCAACAGCTTACGAATTCGCCGCAGGCAGTGTGAGAGCGAAAACGAGAGCCAAAAGGAGAGCGCATAAATGTCAAGCAGCTGCCCGGCAAATACATCCCCCTCCCTCTCACTCCTGCTGCCGCTGTGTCAGTCAGATTAGCATCAGCTGAGCCGGTTCATGTTCCATATTCCACATTCCACATTCCGCGTGCACCCATTTCCCCTTCCCCTTTATATTGCTGCTTTTTGATGTATTACTTTGGCAACGAAATTGGCTGTTTTTAATTTAATGAACCGCGACGGACGCAACATCAAAACGTTGACAGCGCAGCAGCAGAGCAGCAGGGGGAGGGAGAAATAGAAGAGTGGACAGATAGCAACAAACAAACACAAACAGAAAAGGGAACATTCTACAGATGTGCTACAGGGTTGCCGTTGCTACGAGGGGTGATCTATATAACTACCCAAAGTTCGGACTGCCTCAAAAGTTCGTGTCACTTTTCACTTACCCCTGCCGCCACCAAACCCCTCTTCAAATTCGCGAAATTAATTGCATTGCACTTTTTTGTCAAGGGGTTTTTTGTATTTATAGCAATGAAGCACACATAAGTCCTATGTAAGCAGTCGAGTATATATATATATATATATATATTTATATAGGATTCTTCATACAGTATTAGAGGTGGTAGTTTTTGCATTCATATTTCGAATGGTTTGAGTGGGCGTTGTATGAATCATCAAGCTTAGAGCAGTTAAAAAACCCGAAAGGGTCTTGAGTAGAGGGTCAAATATTTAAGGTACGAGTAAGTACACATTTATAATGCGGACATACTTAGGGTGGATTCGAAAAGTCTAAAAAACGCGAAAGCAAGGACATATTGGGCAAAACAGTGTTTCGATACCCTGTAGACGACAAGATAATAAAGGGTCTTGACTATATAGACTCTTCTCTTGATGAAAAATATATATACTTTAGGGGTCACATGGAAAAACTGTCATACCCTCTGTCAGGGTATAAATACTTAAATGAATGTGCAACAGTCTTATCCATCCATCTGACACTTTAGGTCCGACCTACCCTAAAGAAGCACAGTACAGTCTGGAAGGTTCAACAATTTCTGTAGTTAACTGTTGGAAACTTTGGGAAAATGGATACCATCAACTAAAAATTAGCAGCTAGGTTACATATAATCGAGCTTTAGTCAAACAAAACACAATCAGTACTATTTCTTTAGTTCCGCTGACTTTTATCGAACGTAGTACATAAATTGTTTCCTTTAGCTTTAGATTCTCCAGCTAATGAAACAGTTAAGTGAAAATGGAATTATAGTATCCATTTAGTCTTTAACTAATTGGCTTCTAAGTGCTTGCGAGAGAGATGCATGCAGGGAAAAATCTTCCATGAAATGAAGAAATAGTCGGAGGGACTGAAGGGGACTCAAGTGGCTCACTCTGTGGGGCGTCTGTTCTGCCCTTGACCAGAGACACTGAATTTGGATGAAAGGCGCCTTCGTTTCCGAGTGAGTGAACCATCAAACGTTTGTCACAAAAATTATTAGCAATTCAATGGACTTTAGACTTAGAAAGCTCCAGTCTCCACTCTCCCACCTCCACACATTATCATTATGATGATGATGCTACTTGCTTTTGGGGTAAAATGTTGATAATAAAAGTGCTCGTGCTGCGACTTCCTCGCTGGTCGCCGGCTTCGACACAGTGAAACCTCTTCAAGACGCACCAAGTACCACTTGACGTCAGCGTTGAAAGCGACAGTGACGCTAGGCAGCAGTGCTGCCGTTTAAGCTGTAAAGTAGCTACTTATTTATAGCAAAATACATTTTTTTAAACCTGTATCAGTCTAAACTCCTTGGTATTCGAGTTGATCAGTTTTACTTGTGATTTAACCATTTTTTAGCTACTTTTAATTAACTGATTGGGTTTTTGGCCCTTGGGAGTTCTGGCATCTCTGCTAACGTTCCCACCTACTGGGGCATTGGGGGCATTGGTCTGGTCTGCTCTGGCCGTTCCAGGCATCTCCTTGACACTGACAGTTTGCAATTCTTTTCTTTTCACTCTCTCTCTCTCTCTTGCTCCCTCCTCCACCTCCTCCCCTTCTTCGCCAAGGCTTCCTTTGTGACTGTAGCTTATTAGGGCGCAGATTTTCAATGGCGGTGCCATTCGCGTGTTAGCGTGGGTGAGTGGCAGTCGGAGTGGGAGACCGCGGCGAGCATTTAAATTAAAAATTGAGCACGTGCTGGTGACGAAACTTCGCCATTGTTGCCACTGAGTGTTGTCTAAATCGTGCTAGAGTGGAGTTTCTCGCGTGACACGAACAGACACGACTTTAGCACAGCTTAAAGTATTTAAATTGGAAAGAAATTTATCCTAGTGACCAAAGCTAAACTGGGCGCACAACACCCGAGCACTCCAGTTGCTGGCACGAGTGCAACTCCAATTTTTATCTACGACGCGTGCTGCTGCATGAATTTCCAATGCTAATCCTGGAGTTAAGGATTAAGAAGAAGAGTTTCGACTAATAAATTGGCTCACAACATTTATAAACACACACATCGAATGGCTTTTGTCACTTTTTTTCCATCCGACTTCATTAGCAAATGGGCAAACCCATTCGAAGCAGCTGAAAGGGGCGTTGGGAGGGGCAGGAATTTTGCGCAGTTTGCATTTTCCGACTGCTCGGCTTGTTGATTTATCACTGATGAAAAGCACACACAGAGAAAGAGGTGAAGGAAAAGTAAAAATACAAATACAAACACAGAAAAACAAATCCAAGTTGTTTTTTTGACACTCGTGGACTGTTTACATGCTGACTCTTTCTCTCTCTCTCTCTCTCTGTTCCTTTGTGCCGTCCAAGCATTTCTAATTTCATGGCTAAATATTTGAGCTATTTCCATAACAACACTGAAAGAAAACAAGGAATTTCGGAGTTAAACAGATCCCAATGGAGACCAGAATTTCATATTCTTGATCTTAGTATGCCAAACTCGATTATGAATTGATTTTATGCTAAACATAACCTTTAATCAAAAATTCCATATTTTTTTTTCAGTGTAGAGCGGTATAATTCTGTTGCCCATTGAATTGTACAGCTGCAAAGGGATTAAATGTCACATGAACCACTTGAGCTTCCCTCGGTTAGAACTTCACTCAGAGTCCATGTCTCTCTCTTGGTCCCTCTCCCTCTCCTTCCCCCTAACTCCTACTCTTTCTCCGTCTCTTTCTCCGTCTCAGCTGTTGTAACAAAATAGCCAACAAAACACAGCAACAAGAGCTGTCAGCAATTTGAGTAGGGTTAAGAGCTTGGCCCATCAAGTGGCATTGAGACTCCTAAGAATAGAGTTGCAAAGCTTCAACTTGTCTATGTGGCATCTCCTTCAGCTGCTTCTTCTTCCTACCTTTCTTTCCATCCCTGGAATGAACAATGGAGGACAGATCACAATGCACAAATCACTTGATGTCGCTCCGGGCTTAAACTTAAACAAATCTTACAAATTTCCAATCAATAACAGTAATTGTTGCCATCTTGAGGCAGTGGCTGCCTGATCAGCGTACTGCCCAAGCGGTAAGAGGTTGAAAGCTGCACATTTAACTCAAATTACAAGAGATTTTACTGCATGTTTTATGGCTTTAAGACAAGTTCTCTCATCAGTTTTTGCGTAATGGAATTTGCTGAATCTGCACAAAGCCCAATCGATATGCATTGGCTTAAACCACTCAGTGCTCTCCTCTCCATAAATCATCTTTTGCATGCGAGTGGTTGGCCAATAGACAATAGAGGATAGATGCCTATGTACGGCCAGAAGTTTACTTTCATTGATTACGACTGACTGTAATCAGATGCGAATCAATTACATTTCGACTGCGACTAGAAGTAATCCGAGTACTGCCACTGCCACTCCCATTTCTCCGCCTCTTTATGGCTGATGTTCTGCTCAGCAAGTTGCCCAAATTGGAAACAGATGATGATGATGATGATTATGATAAGAGCATAGCGAATCATAAGATGGATATTCATTGAATCGTGCCATTTATTGCATGCCACATGGCCAACAAGCTGTCTTGCCTCTCTTTCTGGCACTGCAGTGCTGGCAAGTTAGCTTTTTTCACGTCAAATCTAGCTTGACTATGAAAAATCTGGTTGATAAGAATCATAATTTATTTGGCGTGAATGCTTACCCTTCCCTTTTAGCTATTTTGTCTAAACCCTAGCTAAAGTTGGCAACACTAGTTCCTCATTGTCTGCTTGCCACAACATTTTGCAACATTCACACTTTTGGGCTGACTTGTCATTGCACACTCCCCTTCCCCTTCACACAACCCAATGCCTTTCTCCATTTCTCTCGACGTACCACTGATATGCCAATAACAATAAAGCACACACCCAGCGGGCGTGCCACACACAGGGGGCATGTGGCATGTGGCAAGCCCCAGACGCCGACGCCGAAGCCGACGCTGCCGCCAACTTTGTCTAAGTGAAACCAAAAGGACAGTAGGAAATTTTGGAGTTGAGAGCTGAGAACTGGAAGTTGGGAGCTGGCATCAACATAGTTAATCGTTATTTACAGACAGATAAAGTGCAGAAATATTGTCGAGGAGCAGACGTCGAGGAAACGGTAGCTCATGTATCTTGTGCGACCACCAAACGTCGAAGTAGAAGTAGAAAAAACCAAGTAAGCTTAGTTTGGGTGGAGTACACAAGACTTTGAAATTACCTGTGTCTGACCTTCATAGTCAAACTGGCTCATGTTTCCATTTATAGGCTGCGTTAAGAGATCAGTTATTTGCTATTAAAAAAGCGTTAAATATTTTGTACCGCTTGTGGAAATAATTTGCTAAAATGTAAGGAAAATATTTGCTACTTATAATACTTTCTACTTTCATACTTCCTACAGGCAATCAAACCTATAACACCCCTCTCTGTAGGCCTGAGGTAACGAGTGCACAAAGACGGAAAATGCGCATACGTCCAAAGTAATCGGATTCCCATGCATGAGCCCCCAGAAAAGCAAAGGCGGGGTGGGCGTTGTGTAGTGATAACGAGCTGGAGATGGAGCTGGAGTTGAAGCTGTAGGAAGGAAGGCAGCTAACTGGCGGGTGGGCTATTGCCATGGCCATTGCCAGGATCGTAAATTTGCGCTTTTGGCCTGGCTGCAAGAAGCCCAGCCGAGAAAATAGAATAGAAAATCAGGCCGGGTGAAAACCACTTTGGAGTAAATGTATTTTTGGGCTCAAAGCAGAAGTCTTTGCCTTTGCCATGTGCCATGTTTTTGTCTCCGGCGCTTCCTGTGGCCGGGACTCAGCAATTTCATATCGGAAATCATTGGCCAGGAACAGGAGCAGCAGCCGAAGATGGAAATCAGAGAAGGGGGAACAGAGAACAGAGTTGTCGATGGCATTTGGACCAAATTTCTTTCTGCTGCGCCTTTTCACACCATAAACTCTGTGCGTTTAACTCGTTGCCCATTTATTTGCTACGGCGGAGAAGGGTGGGTGGTAGGGCGGGGAGAAAAACAGTAGCTCAGTATTTTGGCTGTTATCAAATTCAATTACCTAAAGCCGGAAATGCGTATAACGTAGCGCCGTGTCTATGGCCATAAAACTTGGGTTAACTGCTCAAATTCAGCTTGAAATGCCTCAAAAGATGGGCAGTTTAGATTGAGATTTTCAGAAGTGGGGGAGAGAGAGGGAAGAGAAAAACGTTGATGTGTCTCTCAAGGTGTTAAGGAACTCGTTGACAGCAACAACAACTCAACTGTGACAAAACTGAATACAAAATTTGAAGTCAACCCCGAACCCAAAACCCTAAAACCCAAGAGTTGTGTGCTTGTGATAATTTCATTTTGGATTCATTTAATTTAAACTTGTAACTTTTAATTACAGAGCAAAGAGCCATGTAAAACTAGGCAACCTTGTGTCACACTGAAAGAAACTAAAGTGACCTTTAAATGCCCTCTAAAAAGTTGGCTAAGTCGATTCCACATAACTTCAGCTGGACCTGGGCAAAAGGTTCTGAGGTTTTACAAAAAAGTAATCCTCCATTTTAAAGCCTTGGTTTTTCTTAGTGTATTGTGTTTTAACTATGCAAAGCTGTTGCCCGATCCCAAAACTTTGGCTGGATAGTGTAGCTGACCACATAAACCACAAAGAGAGCAAACGACTGTAAGCAAAATGCCAGCAGTACGATTAATGGCTCTACGGGTAACGCCCACGGCTGGTCACAGCCTGGTCAACACCAAAAAGATGGGGATAAAAGGAGTTAAGGGTAGGGGAACAGAGTAGGGGTGGGGGTAGGCCATTGCCATGTGAACCAAACTGAACATAATGCAATACGCTCAAGCAAGTTGTCAACCCGTGACCACAGACAGGAAATTAAAATTGTTTGGATTTGTAATACCCTGTACACAGCTAGAGTGTATCTGATCAGCTGAGGACAACTATAACCCTAGCCAAAGTGTAGCCTTTCCACCAGCTTCTCTGGAGGGATATGGTACAGACATTTTCGGGTTTTATCCGGGTATACTCACTTTGTGGAACTGCTCTTGTAAACGCAGCAACGCGCCCTCCACTTCAATCAAGCGCTTTTCCAACAACACATCCTGGAAAACAGCAAAAAAGAAAAGAAAGAAACGCAAACTGAAGAACTAATGCCAAATCGGTTGAACTTTATATATATCTACATATATATATATTGTATGATATCGGACAGATCCCAAAGCGGTGCAAATGAACCAAATGCGGCGTATACGTGATGTTTGTACAGGTATGAGAGTGTGTGTGTGTCTGGGGTGTGCATGTGTGTCTGTTTGTGCAAAACAAGCTAATGTTAACAACAACCAAAGGCGAGAGTAGCTTACTTAGGTACAAATTAATTATTTAACCAAGAAATATGAGCTAAAACCCATTAAAGTGTTCGTTGTGTGATGGCTAGAACCGATTGGGAATTACAAAGTGTATTTACAAAGCAGCAGCGTTATATCTGAATTCTTATCTGCAGATTAGTTTATTATTTGTCCTACTTGTGTCCAAGACTTGGACAGGCCAGAAGCACCGTAATTTAAAATTGTTAGAGTGTTGTAGTGGAGTGTGCTAGACTGCAGCAGAACCAGTTGAAGCAACAATTTAGACTTTTCTGCTGCTTAAAGCGTTCAAAATCTTTTTGAAGCACCCTAGACTCAGATAGAGTGCTCCTTCGTCCCACCACAAGCTTATATACTCTTTGCTCCCCACATTTACCGGGTCTAAAAATATTCAAATAAATTTACGAGCTTGTCATTGACTTCGCTTCTATCGCTCGAAGGTAAATCGTTGTGTTTGCTGTTCATTCTATTTCTACCCCACTGTATCCCACTGTGCCCCATTGTGGGGCATGTGGCACGACGTTACTTAATCCTCACGCGATGTCGACTGAAGGTCTGGGACTGCAATTGGAAGTAGAACTGAAACTGCAACTAGATTGCAGGTGTGCATGTCCAATAATTCACCAGGTGTGGCAGCATGCAACAAACTGTGGCACGAACCAAATCACTTGCCATGCAACAGTGATCTTTGGTGCACAGTGAACACTGTACAGTGAACACACACTAACTGATACCAACTAATTCTATCGCATTTCCAGCTATGAATTGACAATGGATCCACATTCTGTGTGGGCGCTAACAGGAAGTGGGCGTGACAGTTTCATAATTACAGTTGCAGCTATTTTATGGCCAGTTGTCGCCAGACAGCAGACGGAAGACTTGGGGAGGCGTGTCGAAGGCGGTAACGGCTTATTAGCCCAAGAGCAGCCCATCGGCTAAGGCGCTACACAAAATAGCGGCAAAAAGGCGACAAAAAAGGCCAAAAACAAAATAACAAAAATTTAAGTAGAATCGTAAAAACAAATGCTAAAAGCAATAACAACAACAACTAAAAAACAGTGAGAGACAGTGGGACAAAAACAACAAGAAGGCGAAAGCGATTGCGGCTCGTAAAACATTTTTCTTAAACACTAAAAATTAGTTGGGGAAGTTGTAAAAATTATTGTTGTGGCCTTAAAAAAAGAATGACTTAAAAAAAACTAGTGAGAAACGTAAGGGAGAAACGTAGCAACTGTAAAAGACCCTGTACTCATTCTAACGATAAAATCATCTGTTTCCTAACAGATTTCAACAACATCATGTGTGAATTTGGCTTTAAAAGACCCTGTAGTCTTCAATGTACAGCATTTAAACGAAAACTACAGGGTCTAAGCAAAATTGTGATACTCCAAAGGGGAACAAATTGCTTTTCCAATGTTTGTGGCTGCCACATTTGGTGTTTTGTGTAATTTACAAGTGCCACAAGTAGCTGCCAGTCTGCATGTTTTTCTGTATGTTTTTCCGTATGGTATAAGCCAAGGAAGGAGTGCGCCCACAACAAAGCCAAGTCTGAGCCTTAGTTCGAACCTGGCTAAAACTAACTATGAACGCTGTTGATTTGTGGCAGGAAATTACGCAGACGTCGAGTGGGTAAAGTGGAGTCGATTTTATGGATTCACAAGATTACACACATACATCACACACACAAACACACACATGTATGAGTGTATACATACGTTTCCAGCACATAAACAATGAGATCGTTTTGTTATAAATGTTTGCTGGTGATAAATACTAATGCGAGTCTAACCTATTTGCAGCTCGTGGAGTAACTTTTTCAGTAGCCGACACTAAGATACCCTCACTTAGTTGCTTTGGCAGCGTATGCTCGACTTAAGTTTAGTTTAATGGTTCAAAAAGTCTTAAATTCCCTTTGCTGTCAGCTACAGGGTATTGCTCAGATTCTAGCCACATTTGCGAGTACATATCTCGCTTTAATGCCATTCACAGAAATGCACGCAGTCGTTGACTTTTGTGCGCATGTGCAACTGCAGCAAAGGAGGCAGCAGCAGCAGCAACGGAGGCAGCAGAAGCAGCAGCAACAGCTGAGTTTGTGTGTGCAACTGAAACCGAAGCTGGGAAATAAATAAATAAACGTAGGAAAATCAACAGAGAAACGAGAGAGCTCAACCGGCTGTAGTATACCCTGTGTGTCCTCTAACTGTGAACAGCTACGAGCTGCCTCTTGCTGCCCCTTACCTACTTTTAACCAACTCAAAACACCCTCCCCACAGCGCATATATAGGCACTAGAGAGGAACAAATGTTGCACATAAATTGCACAACGTTCAATGAACTTTCCAATCACACGTCGCACAATTGCAACTGCAACGGCAGCAGCAGCAGCAGCAGCGGAGGCATCCACGCAATGTGGATGTGGACACGAACGTGACTTGGTTCTGGATGCCACAACAGCTGACTGCGACTGTGGCAAGTCTATTGTCGTCTCTCAGATGTCAGTTGCGATGTTTCAACAACAATCAAGATGCCATTTAGCGAATTTGCAGCTTGACGAGGCAGCAGCAACTGCAGCAGCAGCAGCGAGTGGGTGTCTCTTTGTTCAGCGTGCAACATGTGTGTGGCATGCCCCTTTTGCCCCCACTCTCTCTCTCTGGGAACATTCTGATGCGATTATTATGCTTGGTAATCGATACACGCAGACTCCACAGCCGCGAATCGTGGCCAACAGCTGCACACTTGGCTTACAGCAGCTTCAATTAGTAAGCAAGGGAGGGGAGGCAGGGAGAAAGAGAGAGAGAAACCTGGAGAGAGACTTCTGGGAAACATTACAGCATCTTCGCGCAGCATTTACATAGAAGGTTCGTTTTGCCAAGCTTAAACTTGGCTCAGTTCATTTGCAGCTGCTTATGGGCCATGGCCATGACAGAGTGAACGTCTCTTTGGCTTGTTTTGTTATACCTGTTACGGGTGGAGTCGTAGGGTATGCTAAATGCATGGCATGCATGTAGTAGAAAGAAGTAGGCTTGCTTTTCGCACCTTACCCTCTAGGCATAGTAACGGGTATAACCGAGTCGGATAGACGTTGGTAGTGCTGTTACTTGATTTGTGGTGTTGTGTTGTGGCTAACCATAAATCAAGTCCAGGCATGCGCCATACTTAGCGCTATTAAAGCGTCACGGAAGTCCGAACGTGATCGGAGAACGACGAACGGCAAACCGTGAACGGTGAACAGTGGAACGGTGAACGGTGGAACAACAAACGGCAGCAGAATGGAGCATACGAGTATTAACGCCATGGCCTTAAAGTCTAAAAGTCTTGCCGTCTTGAAATAATGCGAACACTTAACTAAATACATGACTCAAGTCTGGGAAAAAATGAGACTAAACTTCGCTGGAGAAACGAGATCTAATTCAAGCAGCTGTGGGTTCAATTCAACCCAACAGAGCAGCTTCTTAAAGGGTCTAACGTATCACCCAACCCAAGCCCAACTAACATTCGGAGAAACCATTCGTTTAGCGAACAAAAGACTCCGTTTCGTGATCAAGTGAATGGCAAATGTCAGAGCAGTGGAATGTAAAGTAGAAGAGATGCGAGACGCTCTGATTTATAGTGATTGCCTTGACAAGGTAATTAAGCGAGTAGGGTATCTTAAGCTTTGCCAAGAAGTGGTTCGGGGAATGTGTAAGCTTTCGAAGGGAATCAGTCTTGTCGGGGATATACTGTGCTTATTAATTACAGCATATCGGAGGAAAACACTTCTGAAGAGTTGAGCAATAGAAATTTGCATGTTAAGTGCACATTTCTACCGGCAATCATAAGCAGAAGAATCGGAGAGAATGTGTGTTTACTAGTTAAAGGTTATCACAATAAATTTAGAGGGTATCAGCGACAATCTCAGGCAATTCAGAATTCATACAGCTCGTAAAAGATGTAAAGATCTTAGGAGGAAATGAGCAGGAGAAATCTGCATGTTATGGGAACATTTCTCATACCAAAAAGAAGAATAAAAGTTCATCAATCTCTGGCACGTTAACGAGTTCAAGTGGCTTTCCTCCGTGAGTTCAGAGGTGTTTGTTTCAGCGGCATTTGCATGCCAAGTTTTACCGCACGCCACTCCAATCAGGAGTACACGGGAAAGTGGGTTAACTTCAGGATGTGTAGATGAAGTGCTTAGGAGTTAGTTCTCATGAGGAATATAATTGATGGGGGATTTACTAGCAGAGCACTACATCAACCGTACACCCAAAGCGACCAGCACCAAGGGGGGCAGAGGAAGAGCTAAGGAAAGTCTTCTTCTTCTAACTAATCTTATCTTAAACTTACCTTATCAGCCCGTTCCAAGGTCAGCGTTGCCGGACTTCGAGTCCCCGAGACGGCGTCGTGATCCAAAGACCTCGCCTGATGCACCAACTGAATCTTTCCCTGCGAGATTTGTATGTAGTTGGGAGGCGGCATTATATCATGCACATCGTCCTTGTCATCCTCATCGCAGTCCTTCTCGTTCTGCCTGCAAAACACACAATGGAAACAAAGTAGAGCACAAGATTAATAAAAACTGACAGCCTTCAAAACTGACTCGGTTCATTCACTATTTCTTAAGATTGCAGCCGACAAGTCTATGGCGAAAACTTGCTCGACCAGCTCCACAAAAAGCCAAAAACTGGTAGGAAAAGCTACAGCTGGCCGGGTAGCCTACAGAAGACCCTGTATAATATAATGCTCTATAAACTCGAAGCTTAGACCGATTGTTTTTATCGTATCTTCCTTCTTTATGTGATCGATCACTCCTCCTTTGCCTTTTTATCCCACAAACCAAGCACACCCCGCTACTCTTTCTTTCTACAGGGCCTCAAACAGCACTCTACACCAGCGAGTGGGTAGAGTGGAAATGGGAGATCGTATCGCACATTGCTGCATTGCTCAAATGTTTCCCAATGCGGCCTATAATCGGGTCTGTGGCACTGGCACCGTCACCGGCACTGGCACCCCCAAAGAAGTGTCAAAATTATTGTATTGGCCCATACAGCTGGCCGATAATCTGAAACTCAAATGTTGCAACACACACAAATCTCCAAGTGCCTCAGTGAGCACACACACTCGCACACAATCCACTGTACACTGATTCGATATGGTGCAAACAATTGTTATAGATAAAATAATTAATCGCATTAAAGAATTTTACACAAAAGCGAGAAAAATTGAATATTTGAAGCTACTTAGGGTTTCCTAACAGCTACACTGATCAGGCTTTAAATCTAGAAACTTAGGAAGAGTTTCATTTTGCTCCACTGTGCGGAACCCTTTAAGACTTTGAGGTACTGTGACATTTGCTAAGTTAGTGCCGAATTGACCCCAATATGGCTGGGAAGCATATCGATTATTGCACCTGCCTGCAGTGCAGCAGCAGGTGGATAAGCAGGAGAAGCAGGAGCAGCCACTTGAGCTAGAGGTACAAAGCGAGGATGGGAATCGATAAACTCTCTAGTTTGCATGTCGCATTGAATGTGAACGGTTAGCGTGCTCACATGTCGACCATAACCCGATTGCTAACAACAACAGCAGCAGCAGCAACAACAACAACAGCAACAACTACAACAATTCGCTCGTTACTTCAAATTGAATTTGCGAGTTAAGTGCAAATAATTTGATAAAATTGGCACTTGGAGGCATTTGAGTGGGCAAACGTCAAGACACCAGCTTCAGTCGCAGTCGCAGTCACAGTCTCTGTCTCAGCTCCAACATTGGCCAAAATGCCCGACCGTTTGAACAATCCAGTTTGGCCAATTCCAAGCTCCAAACAAGAGTCAAATAAATGGACGTACAAAGCTGCAAAACAATCTTACAAGCTAATCGCACAAAATGTTTCGTTTCGTGTTTGATGTTGTCTCAGTCTTCCCCACTCCCTCTAACTCTCCCCTCTCCTTCTCCCACTTCCCGCTCTTCAGTGTCTTAACCCCTCTGCGCTGTACAGAATTGAAGTTGACACCGGACCAAGTGGGCAGTGGTCAAAATGTTGACTCCAACTAAGTTTACACGACACTTTTCAAACTTTTACTGATCATTCCTATGGTAGATTTACGTTATAGTTGTTTTTATAAAGTAAATCCATTCGTTAGTCTTAAATGAAAAGTTTTGCTTTCGAACTCGAACTTTCCACAGCTTTACACGAACTTTTGCATCGTGTAAACCTGCTTGGTGTCTTGAGATACTCCAAGTCGCTGCTGGAATCGCATTTCATGCTGTAGTCTGCTGTAGTTTTTCACTTTGCTTTTCAATTGCGGCCCACGTGATTTGTTTGCTTTGGTCCAGAATTTCTATGCGCCTTTGATTTATGGTCATCAAATAAAGCAATCAAAATCAATTTAACTGTTATCAAGCTCGCCAAATGGTAACTGGTTGTGCGTATAAATGTGTAGCCCTCTCTCCATCCCTCTCTCTGTCTCTCTGTGACACTGTCATGTTGCATGTGTTGCACGTGAGTCATTCGATTAGATGCAAACTTAATTAGCGAGACATCGACATCGATGGCAAGTCAAGAGGCCAACTAATGCCATTACAGGGCCTTAATTAACGATGCGATGCGATACGTGACAGTCTCATTGTCAATTCTTCCCCTTTCCCCCCCTCTTCTGCTCTCTTCACTCAATTGACAGTGAAATAGTGCATGCCTCGTCGTATGGCAAGGTGCAAAGTGCAGACATTGCACTTTGGGAATCTAATTTAGCTGCCAGCAAATCAGTGAGTGATTCATACTCCCAAAGCGTCCCTACAAGGGCACCTGCCACGCCCTGTTTCGCGGGCAGGCAAAGGGGCTACAACATTTGCATGCCACCCAGCGA
This sequence comes from Drosophila nigrodunni, assembly GCA_020829145.1. Lineage (NCBI taxonomy): Eukaryota > Metazoa > Arthropoda > Insecta > Diptera > Drosophilidae > Drosophila > Drosophila nigrodunni. The sequence goes on from JACVCZ010000005.1 coordinate 11,534,030, forward strand.
CTGACGGCTTCCGTTGGCACAAAAAAATCATAAAAAAGGCAAATATGTATTGACAGCAGCGGGTTCGAGGAGTATGCTCGACTCAGGGATACCCTCAATTGGTCATAAATTGATTAATCATAATTAAACTTCTGAGTGAAAGCAGGAGCGTATGCCATTAATCAGTTGGGTATGAATATGAATGGAATGATGGAATGAGTCAGTTTACTACTAGTGTTTTCTTTTATCTAGGAGTAACTCTGTATGTCTAGCTGTAATATACCCGTACTTTACAAATAGTTGTCAATATTTATCTTTACTAGTTAACACATCAATTCATTCATCGATTAATCATCGCTGAGAGGTTTGAACTTGAAATTTAAACAAAACAAAGCGTTCTTCATTTATATCACGACATCTCCAGAGTTTGTTGACCACAACTTAACCAATATACCACTCAATGGAAACTTGGTGAAGGTGCCACAAGAGGCACACACACATGCTCAATAATATACACACATTTGTATAGGCATGTGTAAATATGTTTATGTTTTGCCGCTGATAACGCGGACGACATGAATGTGGCACATTCGTCAAGCGAGAGGGAGGCGTGGCAGGAAAGAGGGCGGTACGGTTCATGCGTCCGTCATTCTGCTCGTCCATTTGGTCATTCGGTTAATCCGGAGCTCTTTGTGCCCCATTCGTTTACTGATTATGCGTTTTATGTGACGACCATAAATTTGCGTCCCCTGCCACGCCTCCTGCCGCACTACCACCCGCACAGTGCTTATCATTGGGCATTGCAGTTGGCATATAAAAATAAATATTGCACAAAAGTATTAAAGTGAAGCCAAAGAAGAAGCAGTAAAAAGTCGAAACAGTTCAACACTCTTCTGGCTTGCATTTAATGGCAATTTTTACTTATGATACCCAGTAAGAAGAGTACAATGGGCGTGTATATCAAGACTGAAGTTAAAGCTGGAGTTTACAGGGTATTCAAAAGTCGGAAATGATTCCAATTCATTTTTCTTGTTATACCAAAGTGCCCTAAAAGAAATATCCTCAGTTTACCCTCGCAATTCCATTCCCAATCCCAATCCCGATTCCTGACACTCGACCCTTAACAGCGATTTATGGAAAGTAATTATGTTGTGTTTAACTTTTTGGCGTTTTGCGCAATTTAATTGAGGGCTGCCCAACACTGGACAGATAAGCCCTGAATGTGGCAACACTGAAAACTCGGGTACTCTCCATAATTATTGCCTTCGAAGTCTTTTGAGTTGAAAGATAAATAAATACTAAGAGGCTTTTAAGTGGAGCAATCAACTGTTGAAATTATGGCACCCAAAAAAGGCCGACGATAAAAGAAATGCCAGAACTTGTAAGTAGAAATAAGTAAAAGCAGAAAAATAAATAATTAAAATGGAGTTTTTTAACATAAGCTCCATCTGAACTTATAATTAAAGTAAATCTTAAGTTATTTCATATTTAATTAAAAGAAAGCTTTAAGTGCTCCACAAATCAAATTAAGTCTTTATTAATTACCAAAGATTTTGGCAATTTGCATTTACAACTTGATTGCAGCTCAAAATTAATTAAAAGCAAACTCTTGACTAGTTTTTTTTTAAAGCCCAGTTTGAGTTAAGTACTCACAGATACACACACACACACATGTGTGTGCACATAATTAATGGCCATTATAGAGCGTTTACACCTACTTTTCCGATACAAAATGCGAAATTTGCATAAAACGCGTTAAATTAATTCGACGACTGACACGAAAATCCCAAATAACGCCCAGCTAAATCTGACAACTGCATGAGTGTGTGTGTGTGTATCTGTGTGTGTGTGGTTAAGTTTTAAAGCGCTGACAATGAGGTCGACAGTGCAAATAATTTACAGTTCTGCAATAATTTTTGACTGCAATTCGCCAACTCGAAAGCCGCCTTCGCCCCCGCTCAAACGATTCAAAATCGAAGCTGAAAAACGCCCAAATGTCCCACTGTCCAGTTGTCGGACTGTCCAGTTGTCCGACTATTCAAGTGTCCAACTGTCAAGCGTTGCATGCAACTCTCTGTTTGCTTTGCTTGTGGTTTTGTATAGAGCTTGTGGGTGCCCAAGCTGATACCCTGTAGGTAGACTGTATAAGTTTTGTTTCCAGCGCAGACGTTACACACTTATCCCGCCTCTAAGCTTTACTTTTACAGGGTATACTACCGTCGCACACCTCTATTGTGCTTTCCCTTCTTGCTACTTTTGTTTTGGGGCGTGGGTGCCGCCCACTGGCCGCACTGGCCACACGCAAATGCAGTTGGAGACGGAAGCAGCGACAGAGACCGAAACAGAGACTTCAACTGCGTCATGAAACGTAAGAGAGAGAGAGAGAGCGGGAGAGAGCTAGAGATTTAAAGCCAGCATCCTCGGGGCTTTAAAGTTTTCCAAGAAAACTGTTCAATAGACTTGAGTTGAGTTCAATTGAGGCGAGTTGGGGCTACTGTCTGGCGAAACAGAGGAATTTTGATTTGTAAATTGCATAATTTATGCGACTAAAGATCGATTAATGGTAGCAGCGTATTGGCCTTTTATGGTAATTGATTAAAGTGCGCCGAACAATGGGCAGCAAAATGTGGCTCAGTTTACACGCAGCAGTTTTTATGAAAAAGTGTTTAAAATGTTGTATGGTCACCCTGTTTTGGGTAGTTAAACTTACAAGGACTGTTGGGTTTGTAGGCAGACTGATTAGCGAATCATTTGAGGCGCACGCAACATAATTCGCGCTTTAAACTGCCCTTCAGATCTAGAAATTCTCTTAGTATCGTGTGATTTCTGATTTAGTTTCATGTACTCATGTTTCGTATAAACGTATTAAAACGCGGTGACAATACATAAGGCAGTGAGTGTATGCAAATTCGTGGCAATTGTTAATTTATTCATGAGCGAACTGAAACTAAGGGCTAAGCTTCCGTTATGCTCACACAGTCGTAAATCCCCGCTCTGCACGCTCCACTGCACTTTGTAAAGCGACGCCAATTCAGCTGCAGTTTTTGTTTCAGTGTAGTAACCCATTTTGCAGGAGTGAAACAAAATCCACACACGAAAGAGAGAGAGCGAGAGAGAGAGGGCAGAGGCGGGCAGCGAGTACTCGTAGCGGGAGCTCATCCGTGCAGCAGCATAACCCAAATAGGCGTGTCCAAAACCTTGTTTACCATTCAAATGGGGTCTTCTTGGCACTGTTTGTCTTCTTCTTCCCTCACTTTTCTATTCTCTTTCTTCGTGTGCATTGCCAGTGTGAAGCAAAGTTAAACAAGCGAATAAAGTGGCAAACAACGTGTTAGCCAAAAAGGATGCAGTTGGCCTGGAAGTCTTACTACATGCAGCAACAGTGCTAGCCCACCATCAAGTTGGTGACAACAGCTCATAAGTTAGTGTAACCCAAAGAAAGTTATAGCTGTTTGAAAGTAAAAAACACTTTGAGCCTGAACGGTCTGTTTGTGTCTAGCACACTCTTCTGTTCTCTTCTTTTCAGCCTCCATCTGCTGACAGTGGGTGTGATTAATTTTATGTGAAATTTGAGTTGTTGTCTTTGCTATTTGGTGGCGCATGGTGCATGCATCTCATTTCTCAACACTCCTTTAGTTGTTGACAGTCTTGTCGAACACTCAACACACACACACTCTTGGTGCATATTAGAGTGTGTATCAATGACCCAAATCTTTGTTATTTTTTTGGGCATCTCTTCGAGTTCCCTTCCGCTTCAGAGTTTAACTGATTTTGAGCCCACACTTGAAATTTGCATAATTTGACGACATGACACGAAAGCAGTCCAAAATAATGTATCTGTAAGATTTATTATGTGCACTCGCACTCGCACTCGCATACGGGCTGAAACAACCGATCTCAGATCCGATAACCATCATATAATTGTGCTGCGGTTTTTGACTGTGGCGATTGACTTAAAACAGGAAACCGTCTGCGTACTACATGTAACCATACTTATTTCAGTTACACACTGACACACTCGCCCATACAACCCTACAGCGACATAATTGAGTGCGACGCCGACTGATCGCATCTCTGTAATGAGATCTCTGCAAACCGCGAAGATACAATTGTAATTGTGGCAACAGAGTAGAAAATAATCAAGAAAGCTTGATTACAATTGGTAGCAAGAATAACCCTTTAAAACTGATCAATTTTGTGTTAGTTATGTGATTGTTTGAGCTTAACCTTTTCGATAAGCATAGGAGAATACCAAAATGAGAGTTAAATGAGCGTAATTTAGACAAACTGGTAAAAATAATGCGTTAATTTGGCTGCTTTAAACTTAAATGGGCTGTTATCATTATCGATCAGTAATTGTGGATGCCATTTTAACAGTCTGGCAACTCAAATGCATTACTTTATAGTTAATCATCAATTTATAATTGTCATATTATGCTGACTGCTTTCAATTTGCAAGTTATCGGTATCGACAAGTCACTGTGACGGACATTTAAGCTTTAATGGGGTGGCTAAACTGTCTGGCAACGCGGGCCAAGCAATTGACACTCAAATAGGGCGCCAAATGTGAAATGGCACGATTGCTGTTCACATTTGTAAATATTTATGCAAATATCAACAAGAAGTGAGTTCGCCATGTAAATACCACAGCCAAGGGGCGTGTGGAGGCAGGAGGGGAAAGGGGTGGGTATAGGAAATGCCTATGCAAATGCAATGAATTAAACCAGAGAAAGAGCTGGAGGGTCAGAGGGTAGGGCAGATAGAAACTATTGCCATTCACATGTCACGCTTTGTGTTGCGATTCCGGGAATCGAGCGAAGCAATCACAAAACGGAAGTCAAGTGGACACTTTGTGTTTACCTGGCCAAACACTTCAAAAGTCAACTGATTGACGCTACAAGCCGAACCCAAGCGATGTCCCCCCTTTCGCCACACTCTTTTTGTGCACTGTACACTGTAAAAAAGATGACTTGAAACTATTATTGATTTAATTTAGAAGCATTAACATTTCAATACTTTTCCCTCAGTGTATTTGCTTACACATATGCATCTCTGAGCACAAAGGAAGCCGTCAAGGTGCAGCCATCAGTTTAGAAAGTTATTTGCATGCCACATTGTGGCAACGAGGCAACGACGAACGAGACGTGAATGCTGATTTCCAATTGCCAATTGGCAGCAACAACAACAGCGACGACGACGTCGTAGCTTTGGTAACATTATCCATTATCAGTTATCAGCCATCGGTTGGCTTCAAGGACAATGGCATGCTAATTATTTGGGGACTGTGCTTGTTGGCCAACACTAACTTGGCCAACACCCCAATGACCCATAAACACAGAGCTCAATATGCCATTTCCGCGGTTACGAGTCAGATAACGCACACCTCCCCTTTTCCACCTCTCACCTTTGTTGCCCACCTGTGATACTGATAGTCATAAATAAATACACTGCAAAAGAATTGTTTACATTTAAGCTTTAGCTTGGAAAAGTCTATTTAATCGCTCATTTAAATATCTTCTGACGACTTTTCCCAGCACTGTAGTTTCTTTCAGTGTATTTACCTACAAATACCTTTTGTTTATCATCAAACAGGCAAACAAACAAACAAACAGCCACAACAAACACAACAACAACAATTGTCGAAACTAACTCTGAGCGGTTGTAAAATGCGTCGACGCCCCAAAAATTGTGGAACCGTGGGGCCTCTCAGTGGGTCGATTTTGGTTAAACTGGGCGTGTTTCGGGTGTTTTCGGGTTTGCTGACCATCCCTGCAACTATTCCGAAACAAGTTTGCGTTTAAAGCAAACGTTAGGGGCAAACTTTTAATTAGAAAACAAGTACGAAACGGAACGCTGTAAAAAAGCAATAGAGCGAATTCTATACGCTATAAAAAACGACAAACATGTGTAAAAAGCAGAAAAAGTTTCTATATGTATAAGAAAATATATATATGTATGTATGTGTGTATGTAGACTAGGAAAATACTGGCTGAAACGGGCGTTCATTGGCTTTGTCAGATCCTGTACTATGGCAGCCAGCAGGGTCTGATGGGTTGGCAAGGTTCAGGCAAAGTCTTTAAATTGTAATGTTTCATCTGTACAAGGTCTGTTACTGGCTAGTCTACCAACTTCTCTGGAGTTCTTTGTTCCCTAAAACGCACCTTGCATGTTCTACGCCAATAAACATAACCGAAGTGAGCAACATTTTGGCTAGGTTAGGGTCATTCAAGTCACTACAAGCTGCACTGTTATGGCTAACAAAAACCCGCTAAATTGGTAGAGATCGCGGTCTGTGCGTTAATAAATCGCTGGTCTGACATTTCCCCTATCCATATTCATATTCATATGTCAGCTGCTCATTAAAAAGGTATACATCATTCACTGACTTGCAACAGAATGTGGCACGTCTTTTTGCTGCAATTGTCACACCCAAAATGTATCTCTGCATCGGTGACGCTTGTATCTTTGCATCTTTCGGATTGAGTTTGAAATTCGAATTGAAGCTCTTTTCAGGCATTTTGTGTGTGTGTTTGCTGTCAAAATGCTGTAGAGACAGACAGCGGCACAGACGCCCATTTGACGCTTTCATTGTGCTCATTTCGTATACACTACTCGGAGATACTTTGACTATTTCGATCATAGGGCTAAAGTGTGTATTTTGAAGAATTTTAGACTTCAAAACTGCTTCCACTTGGTAGTACACAAAATTCATAATTTAAATTAAATGTAACTTGTTTTAGGTACTGAGTTTATTGCTACTTTGCAGCGCATTTGAGCTTCGGTTTGATGCCGCTGCATTTGTGCAGTTGTCGTTTCGTTTTCTTTTTGAGAAATTGTTCAATAATTTTCTTTTGATTTGGCCTGTCTGCCTCCTTCTCCCCTGCTCTTTGGGTGCCCTTTTGTGTGCAATGTTATGCGATATGTGCGCCACTTTGGCATATGATGGAATTGACACTTCAGTTGCTTGTGACAGACGATGCGCGGGATGGGCACAGATACAGATACATTCAGAGAAACACTCACAGATACAGATACAGCTACACATACAAAAAGATAGATGTGAGATAGTGCACAGAGAACGCACTTGAAATGCATAAAATGGCATTTCTATTGTGTAGGGGGAGTGATAGATGGGCTGGGGGTGTGCGAGGGGGTTCAACTGTGGGTGGATATTGTGTTGTGACTAAGTGAAGTTGAAAATGTGTTGTTAGCCCTAATGGCGCATTTATGACAGTCCAGACAGGCCACAAATCGGGGGTGCCGAGTAATAAAATGAAAAACTCTGCTCCCGGTTAAAGTGTGTGTGTGTGTGTGCATGATGGAGTGTGTTCTATCTATGTGCGTAGTTATTGATCAATTGCCAGGGCTGCCACACGCTCCAAAGTGGCTAACAAACGAAGTATTTGTATGAAATTATGCTCAACTAAAGTCTGAAATATGACACATTAATGCCAGAGCTTACACTGAGAGAAAGGGGACTTTTAAGAGCTGCTGTTCTACACATAAAATTTGCGGGTGAAAGCTGCCACTGTTCTGTTAATATTTGTATCTTTTATAAGTACAGGGTCTAGAATGTAATGATTCTTGCGCTCAGTGTATTGCTAGCCCTACGCCTCGTTGACAGAACAATTAAACAGAAATGAGCCGAATATTCGATGTGCCCAATTGTAAAAAAATAAACTTCAACTTACGTTTTATCAACTACTGCGCATATCCGGTAGCAGACCCAGTTTCCTAGGGTATATTTGTAATCTAAGCTCGAAATTAGCGCGAGGTTAACAACTGTTTCTGCTGCAGATACAACTGTTAGATACAGATACACACATGGCTAAGTAGTGTAGTGTAACTAGCTGTAACTGTAACTAGTTTTCTCCTCCTCCTCCTCTGCCTTCTCCTTTCCTTCTCTTCTACTCTACACGCTTTGTTGCATCACATTTCCCTTTAACCCAGCAGCCGAAAGGGGGCATGTGCTGTAGGCAGCTACCTCGTGTGCCTCGGCGTCAGAAGCTGTCAGCGAAAAAGATACTTTTGATAACACACAATGAGCACACACCAAGACCAATGGGACCAAGGCGAAATGAGCACAGAATGGAAAACACAACAACAACATCGAGTCACAACAATGGCGCCAAACTGATACTGCCTTTGTTGTTGCTGTTCCCATATCCATAACCGCAGGGTATCTAAGTAGGCTGTACTTTGAAGCGAACAGGAAGTCAGAGAAACTGCAGTAATGCAGCGAAAATTAATCGAAAAACACGACGAAGGGTATGCCTGACTAGGTAATTTATAGTCCCAGTTTTGAACTTCATTTCTCTACTCTCCTCTCATATTCCCACATTTATTACAGCTTCATAAAGCATAAATGTTGATAATTATTGCTTTTTGTAGGGTATAACTTGGGTGTTAAGTTAAACTTCTTTCTTCATCCCGTATCAATCATAATTAGACATCTGCTTAAGATACTTGAATGCATATAATTAAAGTATCTCATGGATGCACTTACAGTTATGTGTACTGTCTTGAGACACCGTTTCTCCGCAGTTTCCCTGCTTTTCCCAGCTTCTTAAATGATCTTACTAAGCACTAGTTTTATATGCGTGAGAATTCATAAGCTTTTTACTGGGTTTCGGGAAGTCTACGAGGTCTCTTGATTCAAGTTGAAGTATTTCTTACTTTTTGTTAATTATTGTGGAAGTTTAATGCTTGTGCCCACATAAAATGTTTAATGTTTAATAAAGTGTGTTATGTCTTTCGTGTAATTATTTTTAACTTTAGTCGCGCTTGATTGCCACATTTTCGGTGCCGTGCCCCAGCGGAAAACTCAGTGTAGAATGAGGAGGGGAAGGGGAGGAAAGAGGGGCAGCATCGCAGGCGTTTCTAAGCGTTTAATTCCAACGAAAATTTGTGTGTGGGCCTTAAAAGATCTTAAACCACAACATGACGTACGTTGTACCCAAAAGTACAACACTGTGCATCGCACACTAGGGATGGTAATATCGATGAGTAAACAGGAAACTAGTCTATATTCTATAAGTAAAGACTTCGGTATTACTAGATAATCGTTTAATCAAGCAACACATCTAAATCAGGCTATACCCGAGGCTTTAACTACTTTCTTCATAGGATTCGATTGAGGTTCGATCTTCTCGATAGTTTTTCTTAACAGTTTCCCATCCCTATCTATACAAATACTTGCACACACTATGCAGATGAGAATGCCACCTACAAACTGTTTAGGCCTCGGTTTGGCTTTGGGGTCTGGGTTCGGGTTCTCTTTTGGGTACGAGTTTTCGGTTTCTATTTGCACAGGTGTTTTTTTAGCACCTGGCCCAGAGTGTGTTGTGTTGCTGTGTGTGTGTGTTTCGGGGGCATTTGTTAACTTGAGTTGCCCCTCGGGGACAGTCAACGTTAAGTGCTAAAAGGCATTTGCCTGCACTTTTCTGTAATAATTAGCACATCATGACTTGTAAACAGCGGCAACTAACAAAACACAGTACCTGCTACCCTACGCCCCTCCCCCAATCTCCTCTACTTTGTCATTTATGCGAGGCTTTTAGCTTGTGAGTGGGTGTAAATTATGTAGCAGACCGGACACAATATTGGAGCATATGATGAACTTTTAGTGGAGCAAAGCCTTCGAAACTGAAACTGGGCGAAAAGATGTGAATTTACTCGGATTGATAAGTGGAACTAAGGGCATTAAGGCCTTAAAAGCAGTTTCAAGAGCTTAGCAAATATAATGATTCTTCAGTTTTCTACACGCTTCCACACAATTAGAGGCCTATTCTCTGTGCTCAAAGAAAAAGCTTTCCAAGTCATTCATCTTTCGAGCTTCACGTCTCTCACGAGTTTCCCACGAATGGCACTCGCTGGATCTAAGATATAATTACGCATATTATTTGGCAGATGATGTTTTGATTGCTTTAAGTTAATGGAGGCACTCGAAAGAGCTCAAAGATTACCCCAAGATACAATATTTGAGACTTGGGGCTAGAAAAACACGCCAATTTGTGGTATAATTCAATTTGTGTTTATGGATAAACGAAACCGGTTCGGTTTGGCTAATAATAAAGATTTTAAAAACTAATTGGCTCATTTGGCAATTCAAAAATAATCATAATAAAAAATTAAGAAAAACTTGAAAATCATTACGCTGACGATGAATGATGATCGGTGTCGAAACGTGCAACATTTTAGCATTTTAACATTTTAACAAATCAGCAAATTCATGAGCTCCAATGTCAAATGATTGTTGCTGACTGGCATTAATGTAGAGAAGATGTAGATGGAGAGAAGATGGAGGTGTCTTCTCATTTAGCTTGGCAAATGAGCTGATTCTCAGTTCAAGCTGTGCTACAAAATTAATTAGACAAATAGAAATAGAAGCAGAGCGAGAACAGCTGAATTCTTCTTTATATTTATTTGCTTTTTTTCGGGCACATTGTCCGCGATTTGGGGCGTTTTGCAAATTGAAAAGACCCGAAACATTTCGACTCCCCACTGACCTTTATCGCGTGGGTCATTAACGTCGGAATTGGGCCATGAAAAAGCGAAGGGACAACATTGATAAGAAAAGGAAATAAAGGAAGAGAGGGGAGCACAAAATGTTGAATACGAAGCGGGAATACCCTTAAATCCACTGAGCAAACTAAAGGGGACTTCAATGAAAAAGTTAAGTGAAGTATTAAGAAAAGGTAAATTTAAAATTGAAGAAATCAAAATTATTTCGATACAAATATTCCCAAAGTAAATGTAAAGCTAATAAATTCCGCATTTAAAAGTGTCGAAAAAGAAATTAAATGAAGTAGAAATCCGTACTGTAAAGTGCGTACCTGTAATAAACTTAAGGTCCACCCCAAACCAAATTACTGGCTGACAAAAAGGTTCAATTGCCACACTGACAGAAAAGTTGTTTATATAGATTTGTGTTTGCGACCTCGTTTACTCCTAATTCTGTACAAATTTCTCTCTGTGTAAGCACTGTTATGCCTCTCTTTGGAGAGGGTATTCAACCGAGTGGATATCAGTGATAAAATTAAACAAAGTGACGGCCCAAATGGTTGACAAAAGACCGAAAAAACGTAATCTTAAAAGTTTTTGTTTAGTGTAGCGACTTTACTCACTTGCGTGCCAGTCGTTTTCTGATGCCCGCGAACATTTTGAAGCGATTCCTTTTTTTTTTTCTACCGCTGCGCTCCTTAAATTTTGTAACTTATTTTTATTGCTCCAGTTTTTGTTTTTGTTTGGCTTTTGGTGGCTCCTTTTGAAGCGTCTTGTTGTAAATTAAATTGCTGATTTCCGGCTGGACACAGAAAACACTTTAAATTAATTAAAAACACGCGCGCGATTAAAAACGCACACGAAACGCGCACGCAACTGTCGCCGAGTTTTTTGTTGTTGTTTGGTTTTTGGATTAAGTTTTTGTTTCTGTTGTTGTTTTTGAAAATTGTTGATATTTTGGTTGCTGGCATTGGCAGCTTTTGAACGGCTCATTGCATTGACATTGGCGGGAAAAAGCCAAAACAGAAAAGCAGCAACTGAAATCAATTAACCAAAGTAGCCACAACAATTATAACGGGAATCTGTGGCAAGTTTCGATTTCAAGTTTGTATTTTTTTGAAATTGTGCAATCAGCAGATTATTTTTGATACTTTGTTTATCCAGTGACGAAATCAATAAACTGCCTCACACCAAATTCTCCATTTCTCAGCGCACACACATTTCTCTCCCTTCTTTCTCACATTTCCCATTTCTCAAGCGCAGACTGAGCAGGGGGCGCCGACACATTCACTTGCTCCGTTGTCAAATTTGTCTTTTCTCCACTTTGTTGACGCTGAAATGAACCAAAGAGAAATTCACACATTATTTATCAAATTTACAAATTCATTTTCATTTTCTGTTCATTTTTTTAACAAAACGAAACGAAACGAAACGACTCAACAAATTGTGCTCTTTGTGTAATAAATAACATTCAATACTCTAACAACGAGAGAGTTTTATACAAATCGGCTTTAATTAGCTGCTTTTATCAGCTGCATTTGGCTAACAAAACACCCGATTTCTTTTAGGAGTGTTTCCCAACCGTATAAAGGATTAGTTACTTTTAAGTTAGATTTAAGTAAGCTGATAAATGCTGTGGACTGCTTTAAAGTCTTCAATTTATTATAAATAATTTACTTATTTTAAGTATTTTTCGAGTCATGTATTTGTTTAAGTTCCATCAATTAAACCGACATCCACCTAAAACAGCTCTTCCTGTCTAATCTATAGTTTAACGAGCTGTCATGTTGCCTAATTAAAGTGCTTTCAGTTAAACAGGGTATCTGGCTGTCGGTCTTGCTTTCATAAGCTGCCTGTCTTTGGTTCTTACGTGTCATGGAGTATATAAGCGATTAATATAATTGACGTGTCGAGTGACAAATTAAATTGTGTCGAGAATTCGCTGCATCGTTGTGGCAAGTGGTAGTGTGTGTGTGAGTGTGTGTGTGTGTGTGTGTCTTTGTGTGTGTTTAAAATGCAGCAAGATTTATGAGCTTTAAATGTGATGGAAGTAAAGCAGGCGAATACTTTGCAGTAAATGCAGCTGCTTTTGGCATTCAATGGGAAGGAAATTGCTTCGAAAAAACGCACAGTGGTTGCCACAAGTAACTTGCCACATGCTGTAATAAGAATTGGGAAACTCTAAAAGAGCCGAAAACCCATCAGAAGAAGCAGAAGAAAACAACATCAATCAAAGCCGTGTAATTAGAGACGAAAGTAACCAAAAAATTTAAAAGGGGCGCAGCACGCAGATACATAGCTACAGCGCGAGCTAAAGATACATTTACAGATGCAGATACATTCACTAATACCGCTGCAGCTGTAATTATGCATGGTGCGTCCTAATGACGCATTTCGTTAGCCAAAATGGGCCAAAGGGCAGAGCCCAACATGCACTTGGCTCAGATGCAGATACAACTATAGATACAGATACAACTACAAGTAGAGATACAGCTACCCAGTGGTGAGATACAGATACAAAAGCGGCATGCCAAGCATGACAAAGAATATGTTTTTTACATGAGAGAATCAGCGTCCGAATCCGAATCCGATTTCGATTCTGATTCTGAGTCCGCATCGGCGCAAGCAGCGTGAAGCAGCAGAAGAAAAAGCAGAAGCAGCAGCAGAAGAAGAAGAAGAGGAAAAAGCGGCAAACGCACAAAACTCACGCACACGCTGTTGCAACATTTGTATCTGTTGTTATACCGCTTAATAGTAGATTTATAGGGTAGATTGTGGGCAGTACAACATTTAGCTTAAAGTACTACAAGAGGTACAGAAGCAAGGAAAAAACTTGAAGACACAACCCTTCTGCTAATACCAAACTGTAGCTATTGAATAGATTTACTCCCTACAGTTAATAGGTGTAGGATGAGTTAAGTGCTAAAGTAAAGGGTATTTCTTAGTCGTTCACTGCTTAAGAACGTTCTCACTTGCTGTAGATTGCAACACGTACAATTCGTGCATACAAAAAGCTGTCGCTCGCAATATTGACGAGGCCTAACTCCCCCTCCTGCCCCTCTATCCCACACAATGCCCTCTTAGAACCGCCCCTCTCTGCCCCACTGATGTTTTACCCCTTGCTTTACCAACGTGTTATGGTTCATGTTCCGCATTTGGTTGTTGGTTGTTGGTTGTTGATTGTGCCGCTATTTTAGGTCGTTTCTCCCGCTTTCCCGCTTTTCTACTTTTTCTACTTTTCCACTTTTCCAACGGAAACCTGCAACATACGATATGCTTCAGCGCGCGTGCAATTACCACCGCAAAACAACGCATCGAAATGTGAGAGGAATTGAGAAGCAACTACTAGCATAGGGGGGAAGAGGAGCGGGTTAAGGGGGAAATGGGAAATGGAAAAACAGCAGGAATTGGGCAGGAGTGGGGGTAGGTAGTACGACAAAGTGAAATTCAAGTGGCATGGCCAAAAATAGTGGCATATTATTGTACTAAAGCTGAGAACAATACCCGTAAGTTACGCCAAGCCAAATATACAGAATGTGCTACAGATTCCCTGTACTGAGGGTATGCACGGCAGCAGCATATGACTACTCCCACCCGGCCGTTTCCTTAACTATTACTTCTTTTTGGGCCCTCTTGCAGCTTGCAACCGAAGCGTGCCCCATTTCAACGCCCACCCAGCGCACAATTGAATAAGATGAGCACAACAAAAGAAGCTCCAACAACGTCAATTGTACAACGTGGCAAAGTCTGAGATTAGAGCACAATTCACTCAAATCACAAATGGAATTCGCATCCCAACTGGATTTGTTGATGATACTCTAGTATTTATGACAGAATGACGGACAGTTGGACAGACTGACAATCATAGTTTCATCCCACACACAATGAGCACAATAGAAGCGAGAATTGCACTAAATTTTCTACTCTGTTTATTTAACACCCATTCATTCATCATATTCGTAACTGATTCCATTGAAAAACTACTTAAATTTAATAAAAATTGGAATTTCTGTTAATTTATACAGCGAATTGCAATGGAGAAAAGCTAGGAGAATTTAGCTTGAGATTTAACCGACTTTAACTATACATCAAAACGGATTCTTTAGTTCTTCAAGCCGAGTTCATGTCATTGACTCATCATACCCATTAATTCCACAACCAAACTCGGTTTACTCTACTCCCAACTATACATCACATTAAATTCTTGAGAAAAGAATCAAAAACTCTTTTATTTTTAACTCGCAAAAGATTAAACAAAGTTCGCCAAGCTGAGAAACTTTAGCTTCAGTTTTATTCGCTTGGTTTTTATCTTTTCAGATTTCTTGACTCCCCTTCAATTAGTTTGTGGATAATGCCAGAAATGCGTTTTAAATTGTGACAACTAATCTGAGGAAACTGATTTAATTACAATTAATTCGCAGTCTTTGTTAAGTTTGGCAGACAAAGCACAAAATCCCATGCAGATGTCGAGCTAATCAAACGGGCAAAATGTGCGTCTAAGAAAAAGAAAAAATGAAGAAAACTCTAAAAAGAAAAATGAAAAACGAGCCAAGAAAATGCGACGCGCAAATGTGCGAAATACAAAATTTCATAACGTGAAATTAGCGCAAATAACTTGAATGCAAATGCAATTTAGGCACGTCGAAGCAGCAGCCAGATACGACTATATGTACATATATCTGGATATCTATATAAATACGATACATACATATGTACATATCAGATGCATAGGGCTGTCCATAAATGAGGCAGCTGCTTGCTTTGGTTTCGGCAGTTTGAACTCAGACTGGCAAAATATATATTTGCGAGACACTACACTGATAAAAAAAGATGGTGCTTAGATTGTGTACTCAAATTATTGAACTTTGTAGGTGAAATCTAAAATATCTGAAGCTCGTAGTGCTAGCTTTTTGACTTCCAATTTGTTAACTCTACTTTAGTCCCCAGTTTCTGCCAGTGTAGTAACTGGAATATGGTTTATGACTATCTGGGGGCTAATGTAGCGCCCGCTTGTCTCTGACATCTTCTTTTGCCGTCTCGAGTTTATAATTAAACATAAACGCACTCACGCACTCATTTATGATTTTTGCCAATAACAAGACGCATACACACACACACACTCACTACACACACACACACACTCAGTGCACTCAGTTGCAGTTATTAAAAGCGACTTTCCGTCCTCGTTCCAGCTGCCAAAGATTTTGTGATGCTGTTGACAGCACAAGTTGAAAACCGCATAAGATTATGAGTGTGTGTGTGTGTATGTGTGTGTGTGTGCTCTCACACACTCGCTTAGTACTCAGTTGTACCCACTCAGCTGCTGCGAATGTGTCGCCAAGACGCGCGTCGCTAGTAAACAAACCGCTGCCCCTTTATGCCACGCCTCTCTGCTCATTTGACGCTGCACAAGTCAGCCGTGATTCAGCAAGACTTTTAAATACCCGCTTTGCTTAAATTATAATTTAGTTTGAAGGCAATTCATGTGGTTCCAACTTTTAATACACTTGATAAAAAAATTCATTCATCCTAACACTTTTTTATACTCTCTGCAAGAGTATATTGGGTTTGTGCAAAAGTATGTAACAGGCAGAAGGAGGCGTGGCAGACCCCATAAAGTATATATATTATTGATCAGCATCACAAGCCGAGTCGATATAGCCATGTCCGTCTGTCCGTCTGTCCGTCTGTCTGTCTGTCTGTCTGTCTGTCTGTCTGTCTGTCTGTCTGTCTGTCTGTCCGTCTGTCCGTATGAACAAACAGATTTCAGAGATGGTAAGAGCTACAAGTTCGAGCTTGGTGTCAAACGATCAGATATTTAGTCAGTCAATACAAGAATCTTTTTTTTTTCGATGCCACGCCCCATTCGCCCACAAAAAGCAAAAAACTGGACACACCTCGTGAAAAATTGGTGTTTTCGGCAAATATCTCAGTAACTATGGCACCTAGGATCACCAATTCTTGTACGGGAGTTCCTAGCGACAGCATAGTTGCATTGCCATCTATAAATTTGGACTGCCACGCCCACTTTTCCCACAATTTATAAAATAGTTTTCAAGCTTCAATGCCGTTTTTTCCGTATCGTACAGTATTGTAGTTTATAACTGGTGTGGAGACTAACTATATTAAAGATTTTGTGATGCTGTTGACAATATTGAAAATTGAACGCAATATCAACCCATTGGTGCAAGCGAGACAGAAACACACACACACATGCTCGAACGTTTTTGCTGCCCACTGGCTGCTGCGCTGCCCGCAAGACGCGCTGCGCCGAATAAACAAACCGCTGCATCATATATTGTCAAACGTATGTGTGCTCGCAACAAACAAACAGATGTGTGTTTGATTATGCTTTTAAAGATTGTTTTTGTTTCAAATTGTTTTAGTTTGAAGTACTATTCATTGTGGTTGGATACCGATTTTAATAATTTAATCGGGAAAATGCAGAAAAAAATACGGTCATTCATCCTAACACTTTTTCTCAGTGCATAAACATAAAGTTGCTTGCTTTAATCATTAAAAACCCGATAAAATCTTTCAGTTGTGACTAACATTTTTCTTAATATTTTTTTTGCGGTTAAGTCGACTAAGTCGAGCACAGCCTGCACTTTCTAATGCTAGCGGGTATTCAAACGATTGCAGCGAATATTGAAAACGAGAACGCAAAATAAACAAATCATAAATCTGGGATGAAGAAGAAATATGCGCGTTCTTTTCTTTGACGACCACCCAAAAGAACTTTTCAGTCCCGATTGCATCACATGCATTAGTGTGTGTGTTAGTTGTGTGTGTGTGAGCACAAGTGTGTGTTTGTGTCAGTGTGTTGACTGCACTCTCAGTTGATTGCTGTTTAGACCCCGTAGTCAAACAAGCAGCAGAGGCCTCGCAGACCCCATTAAGCATACATATATATTCTTGATCAGCATCAAGAACAGAGCTTTTAGTATCAAAGTCATACAGGCTATAATTTGCAGTATGGTTAACTCTTGATTATTATGGTTATGTGAATGACCCCATAATGAGTACAGGGTCTTTTACAGCCGACCCATTCGACATTTTTCTCACCGTCGGTCCATCAAAAACCGCCAAAGTTGTCAGCGCTTTTGGTTTAATTTCTCGTAAGATTCTCGAATTTAATGTACACGTTTATGATGTGTCCAATTAGAGAACTTTTGCCAGGTGTGTCCCAACACACATACACTCTCACACTCACACACACACAGCTCGGAAGTTTTTGTTGTGTTTGCTTAACAATTTTGAGACTTCAACTTTCATATTTCCATACGTGAGAATCGAAAACTTTTCGCAATCAAATTTCCATTCAGCTTGAAAATAACAAGGAAACTTTTTGGCCCAGTCAAATGGTCTGGAAAGTGGGCGGGGCAGCGGGGGAAGTGCCAATAAAATGGCGTGCTAAAACTATAACTAAAACTCAATTTAAAACTTTATGTTGTCAAGTTTCAATCGAACTGAAAATCCACTCGAGAGCTGCTGGCAGGTGGCAGTTGGCAGGTAGCATGTGGCAGGTAGCGGGTTGCTGTTGTTGCAAGTTGTCTGCAGCCTCTGGTTCATTGATAGCCGTCTATGCTCCCCCTAAGGCAGTTTAATTGTTTGTCCTTAATCCCACTTTGATTGTTGTTTTTATCTCAGCCAAATTTGTTGACTCTCTGCAGTTGTAAGTGGCATATTAGCAAATGTGAATCTGTGGCATGCCACACACACACACACACACACACTCTCCTCTCCAACACACACCCTCGCACACACCCACACGTACTCCACTGAATTCAGCGAATTCCCATTGTTATAAATCAGTCTGGTCTTATCTTAAAGTTAATGCCTTTTTAGTTTTTTACTGTTGCCGATAAAGCCAACTGCGCAGCTCTGTCATTTTAGCTCGTTTAAAGCAAGATTTCGCCGAATAGAAGATTCTTAGTGTAAGGTAGAGTTTGTCTATGCTGTAATCAATAAATTTCGCTAGCTTTATCAAGATCTTCTAAATTATCTAAAAGTTAAGTTAACAAAATGAAGTAATGGGTATTTAAAAGTCGGTCAGTTATTTGATATCTAGCTTATTTTGCTTATGCATTCTCACAACTGGAACATCAGTTTGGAGCCATGAAGATTGCTCGGATAACGAGCCAAAAGAGCGCCGGGAGCCAAGTGATTTTGGCCATTAGATTAACATTGAAATCCCTCTGACTGACTTTATTTGCTAGCCATAAAATTTCTATGCTGATGATGTTGATGTTGTTGCTGTGGATGCCAAGTTGAAGCTCCATTTTGGGTCCGCAGTTTGTTTAGGTAATTAGCGTAAATACGAGACCATAAACTTGGCTCAGACTTGGGTTTGCTCTCACAACAAATTTAGCGACTCAGACGCTATTTTTGGCTTGTTTAAGCTCCAGTTAAATGGAATGGATATAAAAGCTGAAGATGGAATATGGAATATTAAATGGAATAAAATGAATGCGAATGGCAAAATTATTTAAAAACTGTGAAAGAAACTTAAGTGGGGAAAGAGGAAATATGTTAGTTTCTGTGCTGCCAAATGTATCTATAAGATACTTATGTATCTATGCGACACTTGACAAATTTTGACAACAAAACAGCAGCTAAAAATATGCTTTTTGATTGATTAGATATAGTCTGATTTTCTGAACAGAAATAGTATCTTAAAGATACTTTTTCCACTACACTAAAGTATCATTGAAATGTTTCCGAGTCTCTATTAACGTGATTAGTCGTCAACATGCGCCTAATGGACACATTGTCTAGATAATTACGAGTGCGTTAATTGAATGTCCAAAGCGACAGACTAATAGATACATATTGTCCACCTAAAGATACGGCCAAGAACTGTTGTTGGCCAAATCGATCCCCACATCGAATCGCAGGCGGAAGTTTGTCTATCCATAAAGCGGCAAAAGTGATCCGTTGTCGAAGCTGACAAGAAAACGGCATCGAATGGCACAGAACACACACTCACACACACACACATTCACACACACCCCTGCTGACGGTGACTATTATAGCATTACCAAAAAACAAAGTCTTAACACACATATCAATGGCTAAATCAGTTAGATGGCAAACAAGTCCAACTGCTTTTGAGCCAAAAACCGAAACTGAAGGCGACAAATGTTCTTGGCCAAAAGTCACAAAAACATACACTGAGAAAAATAGTTGAGCAGCAATTTAAACTATGTGAGCAGCTGAAAATATGCAGATTAGTTTTTTTCAGTGTAGTAAGCATAATAGCGCTGCTGATGACGTTAGAGATGCTAATGATGATTACAGAGCTTTTCATAATGATGTTTGTATTGGTATTTGGCGCTTTTTTGAAACCAGTTCGGCAACTTGTTTGTTGTTTATTTATTTGCTTAAATTACGCACAACAACACCTAAAACACACACGCATACACACGTATTTATATTTATATTATTTTCGATGTATAGCTATAGATAGCTATAAAGACAGTTTTGAGTTTGGTGACTGCAAACAAACAAGTGTTGATTTCAATTGTGAACCGTAAAAAAGGCGGCAAATTACGAAGTTTGGGAAGGAGCCCTGTAAACAGATAGATCGAAGGGTCTATTAGGCTAAAGCGACAGCTATACACACAGACAGATGCCTTAGAAACTTTTGGATTAAATTGAGTTGATTACTGGGTCTTTTACAGGCTGCTCGTGCCACTTTTCTATCTGATTTTCACTCTAAATAGGTGTCAATGAAACCTTGTGGTTATAGCCGTTTTCTACGACTTTTTTAGCTGGCGCTATGCTTACATTTAAATTTAAATGAATCTAGTAAAAAGTAAAGAAATTACCATAAAATGCGAAACGTGTTGCCAAACAAAAAGTGTTGGCCAACTAACCAAGAAACGCGCACACTTCACTTGGCTTTGAATATCAAAATTAGTGCGTGCCTTCGAATGGGTTTTGGGCCAAAAGACAGACAGACAAACAGGCAGACAAACAACGACAATGGCATATCAAAGTAAGCAGTAGAAAACTGCTACAAACAAGCGAAAGCACAACTCTGGAAGACTCTGTACTTTAAATTCAAAGTTGTTAAGTATTCTTAGAACTAAATTATACATGTTTAGTAATACTACTTGTTAATTAACAGAGAAATAAACCAACTTTCAGCTTCCTACGCACAATTTTCCATACACTGTCTTAGAAACCCTTTGTGCTTTTCGAGTACAGGAACTTCAGCGAAAGGAATAGAGAGTGAAGACCTCTGAAGGCACTTTATGGGGTTTGGGGAGCTCTACAAAATTTACGAGCAGCCCTATGAGATATGGTTATGGCTGATGTGTTTATATTGTCAACCGAAAGAGACACACACACACACACCACAAAACACAAAACACACACACACACCTAGACAGACAGTCAGGCAGTTATTCAGATATTCATAAGACTGGAATAACCATAGAAAAGGAGCCATTTGCTGTCTGTGTGTTTGTGTTTGTGGCCTATGCAAATACGAGTTGGTAACTGCTCCTATATGAGCATACACTGAAAGAATAGACCCTGATCTTTAAGGAATAATTCGCATTTTGAATTCGTTTAAAATTAATTTAAATTATTACTTTTATTCCTATGTTCTTTTAACGGCTAAAGCCGTCTATAATCGATTCAACTTTTGCATAATTTCCTGCCTTAAACTATTGTACTAAGTACGTGCCTATTTTCGCTCAGTGTATTAACATATGTGAGTTGGTATTTGGCACAGCACTAACTGTGACTTTATTTATTTGCCAGCGACACGAGAAGTTTTCTAGGTGCCCTGATTACAAGTTTTCCCCCTCTTCCCCTCTTTCCAACCATCACTTTCCATCCCTTCTGTGTTCCTCTATTTTCGGTTTCCCAGATCTGACTACAGATAAGACAAACTTTTGCCCCTGAATTTGCTGAGAGTCGTGCGTTAATTGGCTTAAAAGTTCCCACAGTGTCCGGCGTTTAATTTGATTTTGGCTGCCTTTTAATTTTAGCTGTTTTTTTACCGTCTTTAAATGTCTTTATTTATTATGTAAATTTCAAACAAATTTCATATGTAGCAGCATTTAAATGTTCACTTTGTTTTCGGATCGCACGCACGCAGTCAACGTTGACGTTGACGTCGACAGCGACAGCGACAACGACGTCGACGAGGCGCACCTTTCTTCCGGTGCTCGGTCACTTTACGTTTTGTCAATTACATACCCTAAAAGCAGCCAATTGAGCCGGTATACTCTGCAGACCAGAAAGAAAATGGTTTGCTAATTATTATCAGCGAGAAAAAGTTTAATATTAGGTATTTTTGACTCCAGCACACTCGCTTTTTCGCTTAACTTGGCTATTTGTTTACATTCGTATTCTAGACGCATTTGGCATTTTCACTGCTAATGTTCATATTTTCCAGCCTTCTAGCAGCACGTGCGTGAAATCTGCCCACTTTCTCCCCCGTCCCTACTCCGCCCCACGCACAGTGGGGCAGGGCAGTGTGGAATCATGATTGTTGTGGCAACCATAATTAAACGCCAAAATGCTGGGAAATTACAGTCGACGGTGTTTTCTGTCGTTTCTCTGGTTCTTTGTGTTGAGTTTTTTATTTCACTTGTGAAAATTGAGGCTAAGAATTGCATAATTACGTATACGACAGCGACACCCGACGCGCCGTGACATTTTTGGCTCGACTTTAATGAATGGAAAGTGTAAGTGCCGAAACGGAAAACAAAAGAAAGAGCGAAAGAGACAGGGAGAGAGAGGGAGTCATAAAGCAAAGAAATTCCATTAAAGAGTCCAGAAGAAACCGTAGAATTCTTAGAAAAGGAAACGCTTTGATGGATTCGCAAGGAATTGACTTAATTTCTGCGAAGTTTGGTGAATTTCTGATTGAGTTATGTTGAGTGCATGAAATACGCAACATTTCCCAAGATTACGCTGAATTCATTAATAATTTCTATAGAATCTAATGGACTTTTAATCTTATCAGCATGCGTTCGGACTCACAGAACTCTAAGAAGTATTTCCAACACTAAACCAAAGTTCGATTACTCATGACGTTGAAATTGCGAAATCGGAAGGCCAGTAGCAGGGAATGGGAAATGGTTAATGGTAAATGAAAGCCATTGCACTACTGTTTTTGTGTGTTATTAATTGATTCAATGACAAAACGAAATACAATAAAAGAAACCTATTCCAAAATCGAGTTATCAGCACGGCGCCATGTGGCGTATGCGCAATATTATTACCTACACGACCACAAACGAAATCAAGAGAAATTGTGCAATTGTGTCGAGCGAAACAATCAAACAATTAAAACGCTAAATAGTTGAATAAAACTCGATTTAGCAGCGGAATAACCAATGCAATCATTAGCTATAAATAGTTAAATACTATGCACTCCAAACCAGACATTAAATCTCATAAAAATTTATAGTAATTATTATAAACAGTTTCAATGAGATGCAGTCCACGGTGCACTTGAATCATTTGTTTTTGTAATTTGCCGTTACTTGACGACACATGCAGAAAACAACAACAACAGTTCCTCGTTTATTTCATTTCTTATCCTTTTGCTTTCGTAATTGCCGTTACTTTAGCACACACAGATGACTATGTATGGCAGGCAGCGAGAGCAGTGCAGCATGCTACAAATAAAATGTCATATTACATTTTCTTATCTTTCTACTTTGCTTGCATTGTCTTCGTTAATTGTTCTTGTTGTCTATTGTCGGCAAGTTTCAACTTGCAAAAATCACTTTTGGTGTGAAGCAGTCAAAGTAATGTAATTCTTATACCTTTGTGTGTATTGGTGAGTGCTTCATAATTGCGGTTATGCATAGGAGCTCACACACACATACCATCAAATAATCTTCTGCTCTGCGGCTTCGCACTGCTCCCCATATGCATATGAAATGAGCAAATATTCGATGCCCACAGTGAGTTAGAGAGAGAAAGAGCATCTGCCAATTTCAGCGCTGATTTTGGAAGCAGCGGCACTAAAGCTACTGCCGTTTCCCTTTCTCACTCAGTTTTTGCCGCTGCGCTTGAGATCAGCTTCACTCTCTAACTCTTATTGCGGAAGTGACTAAATATTTGTACTGTGAGTGGACGCTGGGTATGCACAGTTGTTAGGCGGCAGAAAAGCCTTCACCTGGTTCTGGCGTAATAAAAAGTAGAGTGGGGGGAGAGTGTGAGCATTATCAACGATTGATATCGGAAGCAACATCGTCGATGGCGTTGCGCTGCGCTGATAACAATCGCTGATAACAATGACGCCAAAACACTCAACTCAACACACAGGCGCCTCAGGGCTTGCCCGACTAATGCGTTGATCTGTAGTTCAAATTAAACGAATACTTCTGTTCACTCACTTTACACAGGGTATCAGTAACAGCATTATTAGCAATCATTGAGCAATTGACAAGTTCATTTGGAAACGGCGACACGCTCAATAAAACTGTCCACCAAAGAAAGAAATACCCTGCACTCAAATTTATGTAACGACTCAGAGCGGGAGTGTTGGTGTTGTGATGGAGTCAGCAGCTGCTGTTGACTGATAATTTTGGTAAATTAACATATTCAAAGTCAAAGCGAGCATTTATTAATTATATGTAAATGGGCCCTTTTGTCGCTTGGCTGTCTTATCAGCTTATCAGGTGGCTACGACCCATTAGTTTCGCTCTCAGATCATTGAACTTGGACCACGCACAATTAAAAGATAATTCAATTCGACCAATAAGAATTTAAACAAACATTTAAAAAATAAACATTTTCGCTTAGATTGGTATTCCTCTTTTCGTAGAACTTTGAACTTACGTCTTTTCTCTGCTGCGATTCCTAAATTTTGAGCTAAGTTGAAACTTCGCACTTTTTTTGCCGGCAAAAAAACAAAGCAGAATGAGTGCGAATACACGAACACAAACAAACGCAAACACGCACACGTTCACACACAGAAACTAAGGCTCGCACACACTGCCAGCGAAGGCACAAAACAGACGGCAGCAGGTGTGTGTTTGCTGTGTGTGTGTGTTTTGTTGTCTTTGTCTTTGTTTATGTTGTTTATTTGTCTCTGTCTGCCAAAGACGATGGCGAAGGAGAAGTTGCAGAAGCAGAAGTAACAGCAGAAAAAAGGCAAAAACTGATGACGCCGATGCCTCAACGTGCGGCAGCTGTCAACACAACGCGGCGACGACTGCGACGACGACGCTTGCAGTTTTCAGCATAATCGCATAATTGTAATGCACTGGCAGCGGTAACAGCAGCGGCAATTGCACCTTTGCAAACTGCAGCAAATTTTGTGTTGCAAAAAAAGACGCACACTTGCGCACACACACGAATATGCACGAACGGCACACGCACTTACACACGCACGACGTTCAAATGACGCGCAGCAGCGAAAAAATGTCAACCGCACAGGGCGAACTCTCAAGAAAAACTAAATGCAGCGCATAAAAGTCACTGTTAAGCTTCATACTCGTTCGTACTGCTAATGTTAAGGCTAGCCGCTAGCGTAGCGCTCTTATACGCGCGCACTGTTAACACTCGCTCTTCTAAAGAAGTTAACAGTGCTTGGCTGCGCTCAATTCGCCGTTGTTGAACAGCTGTGCTTGCTGTTGTTGCCGGCTTTTTGCTGCTGCACTTTTAATATTGGTGGATTATATAAGAGTAATGGGTATGCGTATAAGACTTATATGAGTCGTTTCATTTGCTGTTGCTGCTGTATAAGTGTGTGTATAAGACAGCAGTTCAATGGGAATTCTTAATTATTGCCAATTTATGTTAACTATTATTGACAATGAATAGGAAATAATAGTTTATTTCAAATGTTTTGAAATAGTAATTAATCAATTAGCACTGCTTTGATTCTTAATAACTTAGCAAATTTCAAATTTGTTCAAAATCAAATCATTTAGCCAAAAACTTAGTCAAATTGTTGGGGAGGAGGGAGGATACGCTTAGCCGCACAGCGAAAAGAGAGAGTGAGTGATTTAGGGTCGGGGAAGGGAGGGAAAAAATAAAGAGAACTTTGCATTGTTGTAAACAATCCATCATTATCGCATAGACTTCCGGCGCAAGGAACAACAAAAAGGAGTGGAGAGAGGAGCGAAGAGTCGTGTATAACGGAATTGAGGGAGTGCCAACATTGCACTCCCCCCTTCCCCGTCCACCGCTTCTTTCTTGACTGCACTCACACAAGGACACACAAATTGCTACGTGGCGCACGTGTCTGACAGCATTTGTTGGGGATTAGAGCGAGGGAGAGAGCGAGAGTGAAGTGAAGAACAGACCTAACGGGAAAAGGACGCGACTGCGACGCGACGCCAGGCAGAGAAACCGAAAGTGAGACCGCGTGGAAGTGTAAGGATATGCGGACAGACGAAGAGAGAGGGAGACAGACAGTCGAAGAGGGGGACAGACATAGAGCTGGACAGACTGGCAGACTGGCTAACTGTAAGGCTGGCAGCCAGCAAGGCACTCAGTCAGTTGGTCGTCGGTTTAATACCCGACGCATGGCATACATAGGGAATGTTCAACACTGTTAATACCCTTGAATATTTTTTTATGAAAAATTGTGCTCACTTCAATACGTTTTAACTTGTGCACCACTGCTTTCATTATAAGTTAGGGTGTTTTCAAGTCGCACCCACCAGTTGCTACTTGTTCACTCGGTGTCTTCACATTTTTAAAAGTTGCATTTGCCAGCAATTTACCAACGCATTTTTCCAGTGTGTGTGAGGGGTGGAGGCGAGGCAGGGGTATATAATGGTTTGGGCCGCTTAACTTTCAGCCACGTCGGTTGTTGCGGTTTATGCAAATTAGCAAAGTTAACATTTACCAAATTGTTGCCACTGCTGAAATTCCAGACCCAAAAACTCAAACTCAAAACTCCCACACTGTTAAAAATAACCCTGTTCTTGTCCCAAGCAGTGCGGCAGGAAATGTGGCAACATCGCTCGACACACGGAAGTGGACCTGCTTTGCTGGCCAGGCCAAGAACGTGGCCAAATCAAAGCATTACGCGTCTCCTTTTGATCAGCAAATGTGTTAAAAGATAAACCGACGCGTATTTTGTGAAGCCTGTAGTTGTGGGGTTAGAGTGGTGTATTTGGAGAATGGGAAAGTAAAAGCATGAATTAGAAATCAAAGATTTGATTCCTTTCAAGGGAAAACTGCAAAAATCAGTTATTTCGTTAGTCTTAGTGGAAAACCATCACTACACGGTCTTCTACAGGCGAGCACACCTGCCTCGGCTAGCTGCTCTAGGCTATTTTGGTATTTGGACTGCTTTATTAAGCGGATTTGGAGTTGACACCCGGCCAAGTGACGGAATGCACCTGCATCGTGTCGACTCTAGACCCTGTGGCATGCCACACGACGCTCGCCACACGGCACTTGCCACACGGAGTATCTATCATAATTAGAACTCATTTCTGGGGCTAACAAATCTGCTGATGTGACTCTTGACTGCGTGCACATAAATTAAGTGTGGAAAAGCGGGGGAAAACTGTGGAAATGTGAGGGAAAACTCTGGAAAACAGTGGAAACTGTGCGGCAAATAGCGCGTCTAATAGGATTTCGTTTAATTTCCGCTCCCCAATAGCAGATCCTAATGAGTTTTTTAACCCGTGAGCGCCGAATTCGCCCACTCAGAACTGGGCTCACTTTGCGTATGCGCAATGCGCGTCAAGGGCCCGCTCAAATTGCGCCCAAGTGTACCGTTAGCTTCGATATTGCAGCAACTTCGAATGGAATAACTGAATAGACTTAAGGTCCCGTTAGAAAATGTCAACTGGTTGACAACAAAAGCATTAAAGAAGTCGCAACTTGCTTACAACGCTGGAGAGTGTGGGGAGGGGGAAGCAGGGGGGAGCAGAGGGAGTGGGAGAGGGAGAACCTATGATAAGCAGATGAAAGGATGCAAATGTTCTATGCTGCAATATGGCACAGTGGTCTGAAAACTATTTAAATGGCACATTTTAGCAGTGATTATAAATTATTGTGTTTTTGCCCATTGTGCTTGCTCTGGTGTCTCGCCCTTTGTTGTTGTCTTTGTTGTTAGAAGCCCAGCAGCCAAGGGGTTTATGGAGCTTATGTGTGCGCCGGGAGTTGCATAGATCTCTTGTTGCTTTTCATACATACTGGGCTGTCCACAGTCGAGCAGCTCCACTGTAGCTCTGCTACTTGTTGTTGTTTGTTTGCCCACAGCTTGGCTTACTTTTTTTGGAGTTTAGCGAACTCCAGTCGGAGTCGAGGCGGATTCCTCGTCGGAGTCGGCGACCCAGACGCTTTGGGTCTTCCTTTGTGTCTGCCCCGTTTTGTGGCAGACAATGGGGCAACGCGGCTTGAAGAATTCTCGCAATCAGGCAATGAACTTGCGCTCCAAAACATAAACAATAAACAATAAATAAAAACAATTTTACAAAATTTATTATGAATGTGCCACAAGACAAGACACTTGCGTATAGTGCGGCATGTGGCAAGTGGCAATTAGTTGCAAGTGCAAATTGCAATTTGGCATCGCAGTTGTTGTCTGTAAATTTGCATAAAATGCACATAAATAAATTAACATACAATGTGCGCCAGTTTAAATTAACTATAATTTCATATTGTTAGCTTTAGGTAACTCCCATTTTCCCTCTCTCTCACTCCCCAATTTCCCACCCTCGTGTGGTAATTAAATGCTGATGAGTTTCACCTGCAAAGTGCAACTGAAGCAGCTGCCTTAAATAGCTGCTATTTGCAGACTCTTGCATAAACTACAGACACACAACTGAGGTCTATATCTGGTATATATAGTATATAGTATATGATATATACTGTATGCCTTAGTTGGGTCTGACTTAAAGTTTGTTAAGTTGGCTGCGACAGAAAATATTAAAAATATTTAGAAAATTTGCATTTATAAATTAATTTTAGCTTCAACAAACATTTTATAAAGTATTTCCTTACTTTACCCTACCTAGCGCTGCCAATTTGGCTTTAGGGCGTTGCTACATAGCCACAATTAATCCGAAAATTGGCAACATGTGAATAAAGAGACTGAACTGAAAGATAGGCAAATAATTACTGGGAAAATAAATACTTTAAAGTCTGTTTTAGTCAAGGCTTTGTTTAGAGTCTTCTCAGCATTGCAACGCGTTGTCTTAAACCCTGTACACAAAGAGAGTAAAAAGTTATGATTGGTTTGCGGCATAAGCTTGTAAAATGGCATAACTTGTAAACTACTGGAGCTAGCTCAACCAAATTTACACATTATATGTGTGACTATATTCGCTTTCGATTAGACAGCTGTACTATATATGTACATACATAGCTCCCATCCGACTAATCGGTTAAAACTAGTGTTTTGTATGAATGACTCTAGAATTTCATGACTTATCATAAGATTTTCTAGTACGAAGTCTTTAACAGTCAGCACACTCAACTAAAGCCAGCCTACTCTGGTTTTGTTGCTACTGGGCGTGTGTCCATTGTACCAACAAGCTGGGAGAAAGTAGCTGTAAATCGCAGCTCATGTGCCTGAGAACAATGCGAGACGCTGTGAGCTGAGAAAACTGCGCATTTTCAGCTGCAACTTCAGCTCCAGCTCCAGTTCCACTCCAATTCCGACCCCCAACTGCCTCCCAAAAAACCCCTTTCGAAATTCCGCAGAATTTTGGTTTTAGGGTGACCGCAGTTCGGCACAGGAAGCACTTAAGTAAATTAAATCCTTTGCACGGCTGTGATTTGAATAAATTTTGAGGTCGACACAGACAATGTTTGGATTATGAATTCATTTATAATCATTTAGTTTTGAGTAATACACTGAAACACACTCAAGTTGTCGAGGGAGGCGCCGTGAAGCTCTAGTAAGAGCTGGGAACTTCGAGGAAGCTCTGGGAAGCTCGGGAATAATGAGCTGATTCTATTAGGTAAAGTTACCCTTAAGAGCAGCGACAAAGACAAAGACGGCTTTTTTCGAGGGTTGACAAATGCTGAAAACTGTGGAAATTAACAAAGCAAATCCTGGACACATGTTGCATTCACTCCGAAGGGGAAAAGGGACAGGGACTGGGGGGGTAATGCCATGTTTTGACAAACCCCAAACAACCAAAACTGAAACTGATGTTGATGATGAGAAATCCTTTTGAAGATGTCAACCACCCACCTATTTAAAAAGGGGGAACAGAGCGACTCAAAGGGTTAGCAGGAAAAACAGTCAACACAGCCCCAATTCAGCCAAATCCAATTCATCCTACACGAATTGATAAATGATACGGAAAAGTGAGAAATACGTATTTATTTAGCATAAATGGATTTTGATGCATTCCCAGTTTGTGGTTGAAAATCGTAACGAATCGCGTGAAATTTAATCAACTTAACCACACGAAGTGACTCCCCAGTGATTTGGGAGCTTCGAGCTCGTAGGAAATACAAAATTAGCACAAAATCCGAGTCATAAAGTTTTGTGCTATTTGCCTTGAATTGAGTTACTAATGGAATATTTGGGATGGATGCCAGAGGAATTGGAATTGGAGTGGACAAGGAGCAGCATAGGACAGTGAACTAACGGGTAGCCTGGCGGTGGGGTGTGCTAGACAGCGGGGAACCCATTTTCCCTCTACTTAAAATGTAGCTCATAACTAACTTGCTAACTCTACTCCGCCATTTAAATAATTTTAGAATTTTACATAGAATTCAGCAGTTTTAGCTTTTATAGTCTAAGGGCTTTGTATCTAATCAATGAAACATATTTACTACACTCTGAGCTGCACAACAGGCTGACCAACAGCCTATAACCTCCTCTTAACTCCGCCCTACCGGGTCTAACAAAGCGCACTAAGCCCCAAACATCCAACGGGGGCAATGCCTCTCCCTTTTGGCCAAACGGGCTTACCAAATGCCAGCACACATGACTCTTGGCCATTAAATAAGACTCAACTCCACTCGACTCGACGCGAATCGACATGTTGCGACTTGTAGGCGGATGTGTAATGTCCGTTTGTCCATGTCATGTCCGAGCCAGGAAATTAAGCTCGCTAAGCGGATTTCTTACTTAGACTCTTTGCCAGTTTATGCTACTCGTATTCACTTTCATTGATGGCCATTTATTTGATATCATTCTAAGCTGATTTACATGTCATCTTCCTGTCTCCCTTTCTCCCTCTACTTGGTGGAGCGTCGTCGGTTGTTTCCGAAGATTCGCAAATGTTTGCTACGGGATAGTTCCCTCGCCTCCCTTTGGCTCAGTTCGTAAAGCTCCGTCTCCAGTTCCTTTAAATAAACTGCCATAGCTCCAGGGGACATACGACTGAGCTCTGGGGGTAGTTAAGGGTTCTTAGTAGTGCTCTACTCTGCTACGTGTTTCATAATTCTTACCCAATTTCTTCTGCTCGTCTTCCTTGTGACTCTTGGACCAATTCATTACCTGATCATTTTTGATGGCCATCTCTGCGATCAGTGAACTCACACTCTTTCTGCCCCTGGAACTGTCCTCCATGTCCGCATCGGCATCCTCGTCACTGTCCTCGTTAGAGGAAGATGAGGCAACTTCCACTTCGTTATCCCTCTTTTCGTGCTCCTGTGCGTCCTTCTTCTTATGCACTTGTAGTTCTCCCTTTTTGGGCGGCATTTCTAGCGGTATTTTTAGCAAGAAAACTTTTAACAAGCAGCGCTGTAGTTTGACAGCTGGATTTACAAGGGACAGTGTTGGAAAGTGAAGAGAAATTAGTTGAGGATGGTATTCTGAAGGTTTTAGAAAAGACTGCAGTGTAGTACAATGGATTAAATATAGTGATCAGTGTTGTAAAAATCTCTAAAATTATTAAAAAGACTTTTTTAGTACGAAAAATCCAAGATTTACTCAGTTAAGTGTTTGAAAACACTACAAAAACTATACACTTTTGGGAAGAGTCGTTTAGCAGTGTTATTAAAAAGTTAAAGGCGCTTAACTGTGTGTTTTAGTGTTGTAAACACACTTAATAGAGTGTTGCCAATAAAACATTCCCCCAAAAAACTTGCTCTATGAGAAATCCCTTCCTGAAACTACTCAAATTTATAGTTGCAATCAATTTACCTTTTAACCCGCCGCCTGTTTAAAGTGTAAACTGCGTCGCAAAATGCCAAACTTGGCCCAAAGCGTTGTCTGTTTAGACCGCGACGCATATTAGCCTTTTTAAGCGAGCGAACATTAACTTTTATAAAGACCATTAAACCATGAATAGCCCAAAACATTAACTTCAATTTGTAGCCGCATAAAGCCAAAATGGATATTTTCAAATATTGCGTAGCAGAAATATGTTCAAAGAAAATCCTTTTACCTTTTCCTCTCCATTTTCCGGCTTTTCCTCTTTTCACAGTCTTCCTGCCGTCGTCTCCACATTTGGGAAATTTGTTTAATGAGCTGCACAAAATTAATTGTCGCTTTGAAATCACGTGGCCAAAAGTGGCAGTAATATTGGCTGAAATGGCCAAACTCGAAACTGATTGGGAATAAAGTGAATGAATGATTTGTGGAGTATGAATACTTTTGAGTACTCGATTACTTTTTATGTAAATTTCCAGCCAAAGAGGAAGCCCTGCAGTGGAAGAGGTAGACGGAGTGATAGGGTGGGAGAGAGAGGGGGAGCAAGGACATTCAGCGGCTATTAGAAACCGTTTGCAAAGGATTCAAATCCTTGTAAACAATCCATCATTAACACCCGCTCACTGCAGGCCACAAGGGGTGTAAGTGTGTGTGGGTGTGGGTGTGTGTGTTGCACGTGTCCGTGTCTGTTTGCATTGCTTGCCAGCTTAGACGACAAGCAGACAACAACACTGAGCAGGAATTGGGCTACAGCAGAGCTGCTCGACTGCAGTGAGCCCAGTTTGCTAGGGCTAAGCAGGCAGTTCAACCCTTTCATACCCCAAAAACATAAGCTCCTTCTGCCCTCTGTGTGCTGGGCTACAGCCCCGAAATATGTGTCGGCGAAGGAGTAAGAAGCACGAAAGGACAAAGGACAAAGGACGCGTGCTTATTATGCCTTTATTCGCATTCCTATTGTGTTTTCCTCTCTTTTACTTCCTCTACTCTCCTTCCTTCTTTCTTCTTGTCGCATGTGTTTTGTCTGTCGCCCTTTTCGCTTGTTTGTTGTTGTTTCAGCTGCTTTATAGCCAAAGTTGTTGCTTTAAGCCAAATAAAGTATCGTTTTTACTTTTACTTGCGGCTTCATGCAAATTTTTAAAATGCTAACCTTTCCCGTCCACCTCTCCTTTCCCTCCCCACAACCTACTCTGCCCCACCCACTCTGGCCTACTCCCTGTAGTGCCCGAATGACGTCTCATGTTATGTTATGGGTATTACCGTTGTCCGAAATCGCTCTCCGGGGAACTGAGACTGTGTTGTCTGTGCTTTATGAGCACGGGTGCACTGAGAGAAATAAGTTATGATAAATTATGTGTAGAGGAAGAAAGAGGACACGGAGGAGACGCAGGAAAAGGAGAAGGACTGTCTGTGGAAACAATAAAATAACTACACTTTCTACGCCATTCACTAGATTTCTTTCAGTGTAACGAGTTAGTGACTGGAGTGGGCACATTACACTGCACTTTATTTTGCAAGTATTTGCCTGTTATCAGCGTGTGGCACGTGTCGCTGCTGTAGTAGGAGTTGACTGTGATTTGCTCTGTGTTGTGGGAAGGGGCAGCGAGTGAAGACTGTGACGCATGTAGGCAGTTGCCACTGTGGCACGCGGCAAGCAGCCAGCGGGTTGAACAACCTAAGCAGCACTCCAAAGAGACAACAGCAAACAAACAGACAAACAGGCAAACAAGCAAACAAGCAAATAACAAAACAAACAAATTCAGTGAAGCAGCCAAAACAAATTTCAACTTGGACAACAAAGGACATTGCCCCAAATTTGGGGCAAGTGGCAAGTGGCCAGTGGGACAATGGCCGGCAATTGGCAATACCCAGAACAAATATTTGCTGCCAATAATTAAATAAAACATTTAATTTAATTAACGTTAATTGTGACAATTTTTAATGCGTCAACTTTTAATTAATAACATTTTTTGTCGCTGTTTTTGCGTATGCAAATTGCGCATTTAATTGGATTAACGCACATTTCCGACCTCAACTTGCCACAGCTGGCCCCGCCCCCCTACGGCCCCTCCTACGCCCCTTTTACTCAGCTGGGCAATTCATCATCGCTTCAGTTTATTTACGCTGCGTTTTAATTATGTCGCCATGCTCGTGGTCTGTGTGGGCCAGTGTTGCCAGCTAATGGCTATAAAAAGGCTAAAAAAGGTCGCTGAGACCAAGCAAAAGTACTAGAGTCGAATGCGAGTGATAAGTTATTCATTTTAAATCAATCTAAACTATTATACTTGCTCTTCTTTCCAATTTTCCTATGAAAACCTTTATTTCCTTCCCGCTAAATGAGCCCTTTTTACGTCTACCAAAAAAAGCCAAACTGCCAACTCTGTTAAGTACTCGCTTGTCTGCGGATTTCTGCGGATTTTCGCCTCGTTGCAGTTGCATTTTGTGAGTAGTTCGTAGACTCGCTTGTCGTTATTCAAAACTCAATCACATTTGGCTCTGATTTGTGGCTTTTACTTTCTCAGTTGAGGTTAAGAAACTCGCCAAATTATTGACCTGGCCCATAACAATAATAACTACAATCAACATGCGATTGTAATTGATACCCTTTAAAATTTGTTACAATTGACTTTGCTGCCTTTCTCCTACCGGAAATCTGCCTCCTCTTCCCCAACAAATCAGTTTTTGAACACAAGTAGCATCTGATTGCATTCAACGTGAACACTCGTATTAACTGGTATTAGCTGTTAACGGTTCACTAATTTTAATGCTGGCCGATTCTCCGATTGTTGTTGCTCCGATAACCAAACAGTAGGAGAAAGTAAGCTCCTCTCTGAAGTGTAACAACCTCAGACCTCAGCCCAATTGACTGACAATCTGACGGTCTGGCAACCTTTCATCTCCTTTCCACTCCGCAGTGCCCCGAGAAATGCTGAATAAAGCGAAAGAAACCACAAAAAATGAGCACGTCTGCAGGCAGAATTCAGAATTCATAACATAGAATGCATAATCCTCAACCGCTGACATCAATATGCCAATCAACGTCAGCGCGTATTGATCTGATCCTACATAAAAGATGTGCGAGATGCGCAGTGCTGCCACTTTAGCCTTTATAAGCTGCTATAGCTAGTTTTGGAAAAGTAAAAAGTAAGACTGGCTACAGTCAGTAGAGCAGACTGTGACAGACCCTGCACTCATTCCAGTGCCCAGTACTCTAAACGGTATTCCAAAGTCTATCACACTCGTCGCACATTGTTTTGTTTGTACGCATAAGCCCTGAAAACTGTCAGAGTTGGCAAAATTTGTTGTGCTGAGAATAATGCCCGGGGAATTGGGTCACTCGAGTGCATTCAAAGTGCATGCAAAGCGCACTCAAATGGGCTTGAATGGAGCTTACAATTCGAACAGTTTCTACGCATACAGAGCTCATTAAAGTAGTCCTTTTAATCTGGAGTAATGATACTAAAATGTCCCCAAGCAACGCTCGAGAAAGGAATGCGAAACGAATATTCAAATGAATATGAATAGTCGTAAAGCAGAAACAGAACATTCACTTGGTCATTTGGAGCTGTCATTTTGAAAGGTCCGTGTCAGCGTAGGACTCGAGGCCATCAGCCTGTTGCTCTTGGGGTGTACAGTAAGCGTATGGACTGCTAAAGACCCTGTAGCAATCAATCAAACCTTTGAGCTGACAGCTTGACAGACAAACCAGCTCTGATCAGGTATAAGTACTGCCGAGCCGTCTAGTTCTACTTTTGCACAAACCCAGCCACCCTGCACACTGCTAGTGCAGTCTAGTTCTACTTTTGCACAAACCCAGCCACCCTGCACACTGCTAGTGCCTACAGGTAGCTATAAAAATGAAAGTTGATTGAAGTCGTCGTAGAAAAGTGAATCCTTCGCAAGGAGAACCGGTTCTGAACTCCTCACCGTCTTATGTCTGGCGACATTTATACCTATACAAGTACATATATATTCATATATACCGACAGTGTTTTCGTGCTCGCCGTTGACAATTCAGAATACATGCTTATTGCCATAATTATCCTGCACCCTTTGCAGCAGCAGCTAACTGTCAGCTAGCTAAATTTACGGTCACCTTTTTGGTTTTATTAATTGCCCGCGCTCACGAAACGAGTCCTGCGACTGCTGGGCCCGTGTCCATGTCCCTGTCCGTGTCCTTGGCGGCCTTAGTCGCTTGTCGTCACCAAATGCAAATCATGGCAAGCTGACAAAAGTTGTAGCTCTCCTTGGGCATATACCCGGTCTAAATTTCCATACGGGAAAAGTACACTAAAATTCAACACTTCCCACCAGTTGTGCATACCCTTCCTTCGCTCTTGTCAGCACAGGCATAACGCATAAATATTAAAAGCCTAATTAATTTAAGCCGGCATTCCAGTTTATTGTATTTATTACCATTTCGTTGCCAATAATTGTAGCGCAAGCGCAGCGCAGCAGGTGTGAAATATGCACTCCCCTCTCAGCTGCCTTTTCAGGCCCCCTTTCCTGCTCCCCTTTCCACTGCTTTTGTCTGCTGCGTGTCGCGTATTTTTGTCATTTTACATGCAATAAACATTGTTAAATAATTAAAGTATAATTTTTACAAGGATTTTAGAGCACAAGTTGTGCAGCTGCTGTCCTGTTACAACTAAATGCAGCAGGACATGCCAAGAGCAGTGAGTTTTCTGCAGGTTGCAGCTGCAGCAACGAATTGCAAGCAATTAGCACGATTTGATAAGAATTTCAACTGCTTCTTCTACCAACTTTACTCCCAGACAATTCTTTCCAGCTCTGCCATCAGCACGTTTTAACCTGGCCAAATGATGGATGACAAAATGGGCGACTGTCAAGCAGCTTCAGCTGGAAAATGCTTGTGGTTTCGTCACTAGTGTGGTTGTCTTTAAAGTTACTGGCTTTCGGTGGGTATTTGATGGCCCATCATTTATTGATTGTTCAATTTGGCGGGTTAATAAAATGATTGTTTCTTTACTCTCCCTTTTTGGCTCAATCAAAAGCTCACTTAACTTGGCCAATAGGTAAAAGTAGTTCGTCTACTTTGCTAACGCCAGGAGCAGTCGTTGGTATGGCCACATCCACATCCATATCAATATCCATAACCATATCCATATCCATATCGATATCGATATCGCCATGAGCTGCAGGTGCGCAGCGAGAGACTTGAGCTAACTTATTAGCAAAGCCGTTCACTGTTCACTGCGAAATACGCTAACAGTGAGAAGGCTTTTAGCTAGAAAAGTATGCATGTAGTGGCTCACAGAACTCAAACTCTGTAGGCACCTAGAGACTCAATGTGCTCACAGAGCTCAGTCCGTTACTTTATGTTGTAAGCTTTTGACTAGAACATGCTAGACTTTGCTCACAGAGCTCACTCCGTTACTCTTTTCGGGTTAATCTCAGAAAAGTAATGTTCTTCGAGGAAGTTCCCTACAATTGAGAGTGTCTAATATTCGGTGCTGCTCTGCACACCTTTTCTTTCACTTTTTCATACAATATTATGATGCTGGCGCTCTTTCTGCTGCTGCATCGACTTGTGGCAGTTGCAAGTAGCTGCAGCGCACATGTTCAAATAGTTCGAGTTGTTAACGATGTTATTGATGGATAACTAGTTTGCCGCTTAGCACTTGGAAAGTAGGTGAGTTGCCCCAAAGAAACAACAAAGTAAAACTCCGAGTTGGCTTGAATTGTGAATGCCATGAGTCATGAATAAAAATGAAGAAATTGTGTGTTTTGTGCTTAAATTAATTGTTAAATGTGCATTTAAACGTGAATTCATTGTGCAGTTGAGCCGCTTGAGTGAAAACATTGATTGAAAATTCTTCAATTTCACATCATGTTAACCAGCGGTTGCATGGCCAGAGTTCCACAGGCTAAAAGCCAGTTATAGCTAAAACTTCAATTTATACAGCCAAAGTTTTGTAATTGAAAAATGCGTAACTTAAGAAGTTTTGCTCGGAGCAGTCTTTGATCAGTGCAGTGTCTTGTGCCGGTTGACTGATCCCAATTGGAAACTGTCAGCCTGGGAGATCCTTTAAATCTGTCGACTGCATCCGTTGGCCAAAAGCCAGTGCCATCCCCAATCTCTGGCCCCTTTGTTGATCATGCCATTAAACCAAACTGATGACTCCGTCGGCACTTTGAAGTGCCACAAATGAAGTTGTTGTTGATGAGAAAATCAGCGCAGTGCAGCATAAAAGAATGGCAAGTGCAGGCGAGTACACACAGCTGTAAAGTACCGTTTGCAAGTACTCAATAAGCCATAACTTTGGGGTTTGTGCATAGATAAAGAACGCGGCTTACTCTCAACTAATCTAGCATACCCTCCTGCACTGAGCACACAAAGAAGTACTCCATAATTTGCCAAGTTTCTAAATTTAGCACAAAATGCGCGGCTAAAGTAGCTGGAAGATCATTAGTGGCACAGCACAGGATGCGAGTCTCTGGCATCAGATGCGGAAACGTGTTTGCAGGAAAAACAATTTTCTCGCAAGTTTAAGTTGAAGTTTTCTTGTAAAAATACAAAATGTGACAAATTGTTTTTCTTCGACTGACGTTAGCGACTTTTTGACCCACATGACGACTTCCTTGGCGTCTGTCGTTTGTTTGTTGTTTTCCTTTTACCTCAGCAATCAGAGCATTCGAACTTTTCGCCTTGGCATCATCAATGGCATGTGAGTGGGCTGGTACACTGAGAGAAAAGGTGGGTAATGTTGAAGAAGTGAAAACTTCTAGCTCTTCCCCTTTGGAAGCTAGTACAAGCATTATTTATAGAAGTTCTATGTAATTAAACATTTTTAAGTTGGACATTACTCTTCTTTGCTACAATACACTGAGAAAATTGTTGTATAACGTTTTAAAACGAGTACTCTACTACTTTAATTGACTTTTTTGCACAGTGTACGGCGGGGGGACCACCAAGACATCGACGGCGACAATGACGACGGCGCGACTTCGGCGTCTTCGCTCGCGTCGCCGTTAAGTCTGACCCAGTTTCAGCTTATGGCAGACAAATTGTCTGCGATGTGCGATATCTGCGAGAAACCAGAGACCATAGTGGGGAGCAGGGGGGCCAGGGACTCGCAGATTGTTTATGATGCTTTTGAACTTTGGTTTAAAGCGCGACAAAAGACGTCGCACAATCGGAGACGTCATCGAATCTGGCACTTTACTTTGCTGCTTACTTATCCGAGCGACGCAAAATGCTGACTCTCGTGCCACCAAGGTGACCCGTCTGTTTGTGGCAAACTCGAGTGGAAAGTGGTAAGAGGCATGTGGTGAATGTATGCCATAAATTCAATTATCATTGATTTGGGTGCAAAAGTCACCTAACCCTTAACCAATGCTAAAGCCACAAAGCCAGAGCTAACTAGTAGAAAGAGCTGCATTCAAGGCAACCGACTGTAAAGCACCCTGTACTCATTTCTACTGTCTACTACGCACCTTTTTCTGACTAAGCTTAGAGACTCCTGTACCGCTTTTACCTACAGGGTCTCAAAACCAACGTTTTGTTATCTGCAAATTAGTTTTCCGGGTATTTGGACACATTTCACATGCATCGATGACTTTTATTTCACTTCCAAAACTCTCTTTCTCTCTGTTCCTCCCTTACTTCTCACTCCCTCACTCCTTGTGGTTGCAACATTCAAATTTGCGCAGTGAAATTATATTTAATATTTTTAAATTTTAATTTAAATCAAAAATTGCAAACGCATTTTATTTTGTCTAAAGTGAATTCAATGGAATAAAGCTGCAGCAGGGATGCTCGACTGCTACAAGCCCAGTCTCTAAAACTTCTGTGTTCCAGCTGCAGCAGGAGTTGGGTATGCAGATAGAGCTAAATATATATATTTTATGTATATTTGCATATTGCCATTGACTTTGCAACTTTGTGATGTGGCGAGTGACAAGCGGAGATGTTTTTCAAGGCAAACAAAGAAGTTTGTCGTCACCAAACATCTGACTATTTAGAGGATACATCATAAGTTGCGAGACAGACTGTAAATTGTATAGAAGTACGACTATTGGCAGCACAGCAACGCCCACCGGAAGTGCAACTCAAACATGAGCCCCACTGTGCTCCTGTCCCACTGTCCCACAGTCCGATGCACTCAAAACCGGCTGCAGCAGCAAACAAAAGGCACAAAGTTTTTCCTTTGCTATTTGCTGCTGCCACTCAGCACTCAACAACACTCAAATAAATACTCACGACATTCATGCATCTCCATGGTCACATGTTTTGTGTGCAGAATCAGCTCCTATCGCACTTTGACAGCATTTGCATTTGGCCATCATAATTTTATTTTGTCTACAAAGTTTTTCACTTTCATAATAAACTCTTGTTCCGACTATGATTCGCATAGTTTTTGTACTTTGTGTGGCTCAGAAGGCTCACACAGTTATTGCTCTCCACTGTGATTCTTAAAGGCTTAAGAGATTGATTCAATTTTTGAAAAATTATGCCAATAAAATGAAAACGTATAAAACGATTTCAATAGACTGCGATCGGCACATTTATCGGTTTTTAAGCACTCAGCTCTTTAAAGTGTTGGTAAAGATTTAAAGCTTTAAAGTTATCGCTGATTGGTGGCAGCTTCCTGCTTCTGTTTCTCATTTTCGCCCTTTTTTCTGTTTGTTCATTCAGCTCTTTTGTATGTGTGTTTGTTTGTGTGTGTGTGTACGTGGTCGCCAGCTGATGGCAAGTGCAGATAAAACGACGCAGACGCTATAATTATGGCTGGCTAGCGAAATTTTATTTCATTTTCACTCAATGAAGCGCAATAATTGCTGCGATTAATGCAAATTCTTCTAAGCGCTTCAAAGGCATAAAATTTGACTGCACAAAAGGCGGCACATTGTGGGCGTAACACGCCCATGTCTACGATATTACGTCGAGAGACAACTGTCAACCCCTTACAAAACGACCCTTTTGCCTGCTGGCATCGACTTAATACTGGCAATGTGTATGCAAATGAGTTTCCAATGACTTGCTCCGAAAACAAAACACCGCAGAAACACAGCAACAACAACAAGGATGATGTCTGTTGCACTTGAACTTGGCTCCTCCTTAGTCTCCCCTTCCTTTTCCCACATGCACTCACAGTCATCGCTGGTGGCCATTAGCTGTAAGTAAGTGTGTGCGAGAGTGTGTGAAGAAAGCGACACACTTTTACTGCAGCCCATGTGGCAACGCAGTGAGATAAGAGCGCAGCAAATTTGTTTAATGCATGCATTTAGTTCTCTGGCTTATCGCAAATTTAAAAGCCACTTCGCGTTGACAAGTTCAATTTGCTCACTGCACTTACCAAAGTTTTACGACCTAAGTTGACCAACTATTCGCTTGTTTATTTTTTAATGCCAGCTGTATGGTTTGCCGCGCAACATTTGAATTTCATAAGCAGTGTTGCAAAGCAGTCAACATTACATACAAT
Source organism: Drosophila nigrodunni (assembly GCA_020829145.1). NCBI lineage: Eukaryota > Metazoa > Arthropoda > Insecta > Diptera > Drosophilidae > Drosophila > Drosophila nigrodunni. The sequence goes on from JACVCZ010000005.1 coordinate 11,575,019, forward strand.
TTTAAAGTGGTGTTGCCAGACTGGGAAAACTTGTTGCTTTGTAAGAAGTTGGCAGACCTGTAAGTAAATAAGAAGCAGACAAAAGGCTTATAAAACGAATTCGTATAAATTTGTGGCCAATACATAGTTAAATCGTGCTAAATGTCAAAGCATACTTTAATAGGTACGTTTAAAACTGGTCGCACCACAACTGACTTAATGGCGATTCTCGCTGGTAGGCGGCGGCACTGGATTCATCGGCAGTCACCTGGCCAAGCACTTGGCCCGCAAGGGCTATGAAGTAACGGTTGTTTCCCGTATGCCTGGCACCAAACGCATCACTTGGCACGAAATCGAAAAGAATGGCATACCAAACGGTGTTAACTCGGTGGTGAATGCCACCGGGCAGAATGTACTCGATCCGACCAGACGCTGGACACCGGGTTTCAAGCAAAATGTCTGGAACTCTCGCATCAACTCGGCCAAGACGCTGGCCAATGCTATCCAAGCAGCGCCACAGGTCAACTCCTACGTAAACCTCTGCGGCGTGAGTCTCTATCGTCCCTCGCCCACAAAGGTGTACACCGAGAAGGACTCCGGAGAGAACTACGACTACATGTCCCGCCTGTGCCTCGCCTGGGAGGAAGCTGCTCGCGGGGAGCCTAACTCGGAGCAGTCCTGCAAGACTGTAAGTGCAATCCAAACATATGGTATATATATTTAACAGATCAGCTTTATTTTAGGCCATAGTGCGCACTGGCGCCGTTGTAGGACGCAATGGCGGCCTAATCAAGGGCATTTGGCTGCCCTTCAAGCTGGGCGTTGGCGGTCCCATGGGCACTGGTGAGCAGATAATGCCCTGGATTCATATGCACGATCTCTGCAGTCTCATTCAGTACATCATGGAGAATAAGCTAACAGGTGCCTATAACGGCGTCGCACCTGAAATAATTACCAACAAAGGATTCTCTCAGGTAAGTAGAGATAAGGCTTGCCTAGAACGCTGTTTCAACACTCCCTCTCTCCTCTGCAGATCTTTGCTTCCTCTATGAACCGTCCCTGCCTATTCGCAGTACCCGAGTTTGTGGTCAGAGCCATCTTCGGCGAGGAGCGCGCTGCTCTCGTTCTGACCGGGGCCAAGATAGAGCCCAAGAGAACTCTCTCCTCGGGCTTTCAGTTCCAGTACCCCAGCGTTAAAGCGGCAGTGAAGGAAGTGATTGGCAAATAAGTCGGTTACACCCTAAAAAAATAATTATGCACAATTGGCACTGTATTAATTTGTTATTTAGTTTATATTCAGTTTTTGTAATTTTTAGAGTTACCAAATTATAGTAGCAAAGGCAAATATATATTTATATATAATATATGTTCTATATACTATACTTAGCTATTTTTAACACAAAGTGAGTTGAGTCTTTCGCGAAGTGACCAGCACTTTTCTATGGGGAACTTTCCAAAATTGTTCAATTTAATTTGTTTACTCATTAGTCATGCTCCCTTTACACCTCTATATTAACTTAATTCGTAGAGTGAACCAAATAATATCTTTAGTAGCACTGACTACTGTTAAATACCCTGTACTTGTACAATTTGAAATGGTAAACTCTTTTTTTTGACCTTGTACAGGGTCTATAAACTACCCTTGCTTTATTCTGTGCACATAAACGCTAATTTGTGCTGTGGTTCACCGCAAATTAAGGTAAAAAACCTAATTGTGTTTTTAATAATACAATTTGATTAGCTGATTCGAGTTTTCGGTGAATCAAAAACTACTTTTTAATCATTTGAGAGAATCTGCAAAAAACGATGCGAATGTCAATTGAAATTATTTTGCAAACTAATTGCGGAGCACAAAAATATAATTTAAAATGTGGAAAAAAAATTTCAGGTGCCGACTGTAAAAGACCCTGTAAATTTTGTATAGAAAACTGTTTAAGGAACTAGGAGATAACTTGGACAATAATAAAGTTTATTTAAAGCTTTATATAATGTATGATATTGAGATGTATGAGATTGTTTGGAATATTTCAGAGAACCCAAAAGTTTTGCATACGAAGGAAAGAATACAATAAACTCTTTCGCCAGCCTAATACACCCAACCCACTTTCTGAGTACAGGGTCTGAAAACGATAATTTATTTGTGCTCACCGCTAATGTGAATAATTAAGCGTGTGTGCTGAACACCTAACTACACCCACAATCGTAGATCGCTATAAAACGGAAGCTCAGTGGAGTCGAAGATCAGTTAGAGTTCCACTGGGAATCGGTTTAGAGCGCTGACCGTGAAAATGTTATCGAAATCTGAGCAAATATTGATCATCGTGGGGCTCTGTTTGGTATGTGTGTTGAATCTTGGATTACTGGATAGTTCTAATGCCCAGTAATACCCAATTAGAGCGTGGCCCAAGCGGATGTGGATTGCAGCAAGAAGCCCAAGTTCATGGATCCCAAGATCTGTTGTCCATTGCCGGAGTTCCTGACGCCAGAAATCAAGGAGAAGTGTCAGGAGTACAACGTCACTCTACCGTCTCCGCCTCCTCCTACCGCCAGCATGTCCGATGAGCAGAGCAGCGAGGGAAGGCGTCGTCATCATCATCACCACCATCACCATTTGTCACCTCCAGTAAGTTCTCCCTTTATCTTCCAGTGAGTTAGTACTCAAAATGCTTTCTTAGTGCTTCATGTCGTGCGTCTTCAATGAGACTGGCATCTTCGAGGAGAACAAGTTGAATGAACAGAAGCTGAAGGATTACCTCCAGGTGGTGTACAAGGGCAATGCTGAGCTGCAGACCTTGGCCAGCGATGCCTTCACCAGCTGTGCCGCCAAATCAGATGAGTTCAAGGACAAGAAGGGCAAGCGTCCCCCACGTCCCTCTCCTCCTCCCGGTGTGCCCGACTGCCCCATGAAGCCCACCTTCCTCATGGGCTGTGCCTACTGGAAGGTGCTCAAGAACTGCCCTGCCTCCGTCTGGAACGACAGCCAGGAATGCAACGATGTTCGCGAGTATTTCAAGACCTGCAAACCGCCACACCGTCGTCCCTCCAGCGACGAGAACTGAAGCGATTTCGGTGCTCAAAACTATGCAAAATTACCTCAAAACTCAAACAGGGCAAAGAAGTTATCCTGTCTTGAAAAATAAATAAATCCCTTAGAGAGTTGGAGTTTAGTTCAGCTCAGATCATTCGTAAAAAGTAGAACCTACGTTTTAGTTAATATATGTAACCTACTCCGAATTTGGGGTTGTGTAGTAGGATCATTAAACACTTCCTCAGTCTGTTTAGAGGACTCAGGGGCGCTAGGAACACCAACTGTGGCATTGGATACTTCACAGTCGTGTCTACTCCACCATTTAAACCGCTTTCAATTTCCTCACAATTTAAAGCGGTTTCCCTCGCGGAATCATTTGTCCTTTGTGCTGCTTATCGCAAAATTCGCACGCCTGAAAGCGCAGTGAAATAGAAAATTAGATTTTCCTAGAGGAAAATTGCCAATTGGGCGCATGTGTCGAGCAGTTTAGACCAGTTAGCTGCTGGCTTTGCCTGACTTTCAATCAGTTTCAGACCAGCTGCCGTCATGGACGTGGAATTGGAGCGAGCGGAGCAGGAACTGCGAGATTTTGTGGAGGATTGCAGGAAACAGCAGTTTACCCATGAGCAAATGAGGTACATCTGCCAACCTCTGGTCTGGCACTACCGGAAGGAGAAGCTCAAGTGGTGGACACTCTGGTGTTTTCTGCCCATTGTGTTGGCTTACCTGTTGTGGACTTACTGTGACACTTGTGCCTGGACAGCCAGTGCAGTGGGACGACTGCTGCTGATCCAGGTGCTGCCCTACTGGGACTGGACGTCTTACTACCACAACAGATGTTTGATTGAGCGGGCAGAGCCTTTAAGTTCGGTCGAAGGGCCCAAGGCGCTGGACAGGCACGAAACGCATTGGGAGAATTGCGGGCTCTGTGAATCTCTGGGTGAGTAGTTATCACCTTCCTAGTCCCTTTAAGAACTTCATCACCTTCTGGACAGACTCTATGCCCACTGCCTCCAATGTGAGCTACTCGTGGCTCGAAACGGAGTACCTGGAACGTGGACTACCCGTCATCGTCACCGACTGTCAGCTGGATTTGGATCTGCAGAGTCTTCTCCAGCGCATGCTAGACAAGGCTGGTCCACAGCTGCTGTCTAGCAAACCATGCGATGTGTCCACCAATCTGCTGCTGCGTCATCTCTTCAACATGGGCGTGGCCCTCGAGAAAATACGTGACTTGGAATCTTCGTTCCCCTGGCAACTCCAGTTCCGAAATTGTGAGACAAAAAGTGTCAAGGCCTCCAGAAGGTACAATTCGAAGCCCTACTACTATCCCCAGCATCTGGAGCCCTACTACTCCAGCTGGCTGCTCATGGTCAACAATATGCCACGTCCCCTGGAGGAGATCTATGTGCGTGGCCTGATTCTCGTGCAGCAGTTGAGCGGACACTTTGAGCTGCGTCTGCGTCCCAAGAAACCCTGCGATCAGCAACAGTGTCCCAATCTCGGCTTACGCCTCTCCGCCGGCGAGTGTCTTGTCTTCTCCACCGATCTCTGGAGTCTTAGCTACGGTCTGCAGAAGCCTAGCCCCGATAGAACCTCCATAGCCACCATCTTTGAGGTGGACTGGGAGCGTTAGACAAAAGTGTACCCGGAAATAAAGAAATAAATCAATTTGATGAAGGAGCTCCATGGATAAACTCCTGGAATTGCTCCTTGATTGCTTCTCATGAAGTGGCCTAAATTGTATTTACACATAAACACTGATTACATTATTAGTTACAAGTCAAAATTTGGAATTGGAGGGTTCATAGGTAATACTGGAAGGGCTATCGCTCAGCTACATCGTGGGTAAATAGGATTGGAGGGACTAGGAGGTAAGGGCTTTAAAAATATCAGCAAGGGATCATGAATGAATTTTCTAAGGATTTCAAGGGGATCTTTGAAAGATAGGGAAAAGTTGATTGGACTCAGTAATACTGAACTGGGTTTCAATTAATCATATTTTAGAGCGGATTTGAGGACAAAGGATGAAGGAAAAAGATTACTTCTAGGCGCGACGGCACTTGGCCTCGACGAGCTTCTGCAGAGTGGCTGTCAAGCTGTTGATGGCATCGATTTTCATGCGCTCAATGCGCTCCTGCTGGACCAAGGACATCTTCTGGATTTGCACCTGTTCACGCTGCAAACTACGTTGCAGCTCCATCTTCTCCCGCTCCACGTCGAGTTTGCGATCAAAGTAGTCACGCCACCAGGCAGGATCCGACTCCGACTGGGACTGCGATTGGTCATACAATTTGCCAGGATTCGGAGCAAGGGTCAACTGATTGCTGTCCATGTGCTGCTCCTGCGAGGTGCTACCTGTCTGATCTGCGTCGTACTCGAGCTTGGGCTGTCGCACCTCCGTGGACAGACTGTTGCTGTCCTCGTCGAACTCGTCGTTGGACTTGCTGTCCAGTTGCACTTGTGGCTGCAGCAGTACCTGGTCCACAGGCGTTATGTAGGGTTGATCCTCTGGTGGCGCTTGGGGCGTTGCTGGCTTCTTTGGGTATGGATTGAGTTCCAATTGCGGTTGTTGCTGCTGCTGTTGCGGTTGTTGCTGCTGCGGCTGTGGTTGCACCTGTAACTGTTGCTGCTGCTGCTGCTGTGACGTCACTGGTTGCATATCAAAGTCCGCCTTCTTGCCCTGCAAGTACTTGAACATCTCCTCGAAGAACTCCCAGTGGACATATCCGGATACATATTTCTTGTTCAGATTTTTGTTGTAGGTGATAAGGATGTTGTGCCACTTCTTCTGCACCTTGGCAGCACTGTAACGGAATCCCAGACGCTGCAGCTGTCTTGTGCAATGCAGCCACAGTGCCGTCCTCTTCTGCCTGCCCTCGGTGAAGCTGCCCTCCATGGGACCACGTATGTGGATAAGGGCCCGTGTCGCCTCCGTTGTCCAGGCGCGTTCATAGGGACCGCGTCCAATGCTGTTCACGCCCCCCGGCAGCTCTGCCTCCTCCAGCAAGCAGTCGTCGTCCAAATCATCAAGTTCATCGTCACTAATTTGATAGGCTGAAAAAATGATAAACTCATTAATGATATTGACTTTTTTATAGCTTCACGTGCGTTCGTGCTTTAAATTAAAATTCGGGCAAGAGTCCATCTCTAAGCAACAGTAAGCTAGCCTGCGAACAACTCGTGCTCTATCTCGCTCCCACTGCATAGTATAACTTTCCCACACATTAAGTCTGCTTACACTTGTTGCTTGCCCATAGTCTGCCCATAAGAGAGAGAGTAGTGAAAAAGCTCTCTTGACCCATGACATTTAAGTGAGCGCTCTTAGTGCGCTCTCCTTCTCTCCACTCTACACGCTCTCTCTCTCTGGAAGTTATTGGCTTACCACCCACCACCCATCAGCACACAGCCTAGTCACCGCCCGCAGCTGCAAGGATGCTAGCGCTGCTGCTGTTACTGCGGCTGCTGCATAATCATATAGCGGCAGTGTCAGCCTCAGTCGCAGCCGCTGCCGCTGTCCCGCTCCTTCCCCACGCAGATACACAAATTTTCACCAGCTTAGTTACTATAATTTAATAGGCACACCAAATAGTTGTAGTTAATTGTATTTTTAGACTTACGTTCGATTTCCTCTATACTGTTGTTAGTCGCTGCTGCACCATTTAGAATAATCTGTGACATTGTTAACAGTAGCTTAATCTGCTTTATTAATTAATTATAAGTTGGACGGCCAGCGTCTAACCTAGACCTGCCTGCGTTCAATAGTTTTCTGTTACTAACGAGGACATTTTGCTCGCACTCGAACTCGCTGCAGCTTCCAGGCAGGAGAGCAGAATTGCGTACGCGCTCTCAGTACTTGAAAACTCTCTCTACTTGACACTCTCTTGTTTTAGTACACAAATGCTGTTGGCTCTCTGGACTCAGATCTGCGAGAAGCTGTGACTGCAAGGCGGCTAGTCCATAGTGAAGTATCTAGAACAAGCTGAGATGGTTGTGCTTGTGGGTAGAAGGGTCCGCGTGGTTGAGGCGGCGAGGGGTGGTTAGCATCTGCGCACTATGGAAATTATTCTTAGGTCTGCAGCAGCAACTACCCTTGTAATCAAAAGATGATTTCAATCTTAACTATGATTAGGCTAGACTAAACATATATTTTTATAAAATACATTCAATTTAAAAATTTCTTCATTTTCTTAATGCTTTTTCGGTAGGTCTGGTTTGAAAGAGGTATCTTCTTTGGGGTATCTATATTAGAGAAAAGCATGGAAAAACAAATCTGACAATTTGACGTTATTACTTACTGTAGCAATAATTGAATGACATATTTTAAAATGTAAAAAGCTATTCTTCGACTTATGCGCATTTCAAAATAATTAAATCGCGTCCGGCAGCACCGCACTAACGGAATGCACTTATTGGAGAGTTCAAAAGCGTTGCCACAACTTAGGTATCGTTGCCAGCTGATGAACAGCGCTGCCAGCTGTTGGTTAGCGTTGCCAGACGTCCGCCGCATTGCCGGCTAAATTAAACGAGTTGGCAGCCTACAATGCATCGAAATTGCGCGTGTAAAAGAACTTGATGTTAGTTGTATTTTTATTTTCCCCACAAATTTTGTATTAATTGTTTAGTTAAACTAAAATGCCTGCCATCGAAAAGTGTGTCATGTGAGTAACAAGTGCCAAGTGTTCGAATACAGGTCTAACTTGAGTTTCCATCGTTTTCAGCTACGATTGGAAGCGTCTGTGGCAAATGGTCTCGGGCATTCACTATGAGACTCCTCAGGACACAGTAAAGAAAGAGCTGCTGGACGTGTGCTCCGAGCTACAGGCTGGCGTGCTGCAGTTCAAGCCCAAGAGCGCCTCCAATGTACAGCTCTCAGTACTACTCAAGGAGAAGAAACAGGAGAAACTTTTGCCTTTCACTGAACGTCTCCAGGACGTTCTCAATCTGGAGTCGGCACAATGCTGGGAGATACTATGCTACTATCTGACAAAGGAGTATCGTGGCTCTGCCAGCCTGCTTACCCAGCTCATCTCCACCGAGACGAACATGAGCAAGTTATTGGAGGACATACGGCATTACTACTCCCTGGAGCGCATGATTGTGCTGAAGATCGTGAAGAACATGCTTGTCTTTTACAATGTGCCCAATCACCCGTACCACAATGAGTATCGCTTTGTAGTGGACAAGATAACACTGCCACGCCTGCTCGAGTCCTATCTGAATCAGCTGGACAGTCTGATCAACGAACTGCCGCCGAGGAAGCTGCTAGCAGGAGAATGCTATCATTCCCCAGACAGATTGATCAGTTGGTCGGAGCGGAATGCGCGGGAAACGAACGAAGTGCTGCACATAGTGTTGCTCCTCAGCGAACACATGCCAATGGAGCTGGAGCACATAAAGCGAATCTTTGGCATCATCAAACAACACTCCTTTGGACGCATACAAAACTATCTGGACGAGGGCAGTAATCTGTATCACCAGGAACTGATCAAGAACCTAATATACTCGGAGCTTATGCTGTTGCTCAAGTGCCTGGACTTCGAGCGACCCAAGGAGCACGCCCAACTCATAGAACAGCTCATCGAGGAATTGCATTTGCAGATAGCCAGCATGCATCATAGGCCAGAGCATGGCCCACTGCTCTTGGTTTGGATGCTACTGCGTTTGCGTGGCACTAACGATGCCGAGGATGCCAGCAGCCTGCTTCGCTGTCGCCAATTGGGCAAACGTGCCGTAGAACTCAAGTGTTTTACGCAGCTCCACGCGATGATCACACATCCCATGTTCGCTGACGACAGTCTGCTGTCCCGCCTCGTCAGGAAGACCATTTACAATCAGTTGTGCTATCTGTGTGAGCTGTTCGATGGCGACGGCAGCTGTGCCCGCCACGAAGGCATCTATGAGCTGCTCTGTGAACTGGTCTCCTGGCCACAGCTGGCTAAGGAATTCTGCAGCTCCGAAGGTAAGAGATCTTTTAGCTGTCGGTAGGTTTTCAATCCCTTATTGAGCAATTTCTTCATCTGCAGATACTGGAGTGCGTTCGCTGTACAACACGCTCTTGGAGAACTTTCCGCTGCAGTTCGTCAACCTGGCCAAGCTGGCACAGGCGCTCACCAAAGCAGGACAAGGGAACTATGTAAGCTATGTCCCAGCAGACACTCTTCTAGCTTACTAAATTCTTCTTTTCTTCCAACAGGTTAAGAGCCAGCTGGAGGCATTGCCCATGCTGGCCCTGCTCTATGACGAGCGACAGCAACAGCTTCAGGAGCTCGGAGCGGATGAATACGAGCTTAGCGCTGTGGTGAAACCTTTTCCTCGCATCGATTATGTGCTGCCCGTGGGCACTGGCTGCACAGCTGTGCAGCATCCCAATGGCTTCTACATGCACTTCCGCTGCCAAGTGAACTTCTTTAACGCACTGCATCATGAGATCAACTGTCTGCTGCTCGAGAAGGCCCAGCTCCATGGAGACTTCGACTCCAATGAGCGCATACGACGCGTGGAGGCGGGTCTCAAGTATTTGGTGCTGGCGGTGCAGCGTACCAAGTCCATCGATGGCATCAGTGCCGAGATGGTGCACCCCACCGAGATGTGTGTGGATTTGCTTAGTAAATTCAAGGGTGTGCAGTGTCCACCGGTGGGTCTGCTCTCCAGTTGCCTCAATGTCTGCACTGCACTGCTCCCGCTGGTTGACGAGGAGATCTTTCGACGTGTCAGTAATCTGGACATTCTGCCCACGTTTAGCAACGAGTCTCTTAAGGATTTCAAGCTCTATGCCAGCGCCGTTTGCTTCGAGTCCCGTTTTCTGGGCTCCGTCATCGACAATGTGGAGAAGAAACAGGAGCACTACGAGTTCCTCCTAGCCTACCTTGGATTCCTTCGCACCTACACCAAACTGAAGCGGAAACGCTACCTCCAAGTGGAGCTACCTGGTCTCATCTTCCTGCTCCGCGATGTCTTCCCCCACCTGCACACATGGCACTTCCGCTCGCAGTCACAGAAGAACAAGATCTACTTCGAGGTCCTCAGCTTCATTTGTGACCTCTTTGACATGCTCGGAGGCAGTGCCTCCTCCAACTGTGAGCAGAGCCAGCTGTTGCTCAATGTGTGTGTCTACACTCTGCTCAATCTGGACAACGGCTTGATTCTGCTGAGGTATGTTTAGACCCTGTACTTGTAAACCCTGTTCTCAATTCTCTTTCTTTCGTAGATTTGTGGGCGTGGGCAACGCTTTCGTGCAGTACACCATGGAGCTGGAGACAAACTGGATGCAGCAGCAGCCACATGGACTCATGATATTGGTGCGTCTCTCGATGCGCATACTGATGCAGTTGCTCTCACTGAAGAGCCACGTCTACAGCGCGGACACACTGTCTCCGCTGGAGGCTCTGATCTACACGCAGCCCAAGCAGCGGGACACGCTCCGCATCATCCCCACTGTGTGTAGTTACATGAGCAACATATTCGATCGCTGGTTGCCCATTGTCTCGTGTCGTCTGCTCAAGCGGATTGCGCTGGAGTTCAACATGTCTTTGCTGGCCTGTCTGGACATGGAGGCGGATCAGATCCGTCTGACGTTCATGCAGAAGCTGCCTGATGAGCTGGAGAGTGACTCGGTTAAGATTGCCATACTGGAGCTGGTGGAGGCGTGTATTGCCAAGCAACCGGGTGTCACCGAGGCCTTCTTCAAAGTCAACTATGGCCACGATAAGCGTTCGTTCTTTGCCTTTGGCAAGGAGTGCACTCCCAGCATTGGTGACAGCATCGTCACGTATATGAAGGAGTTCCTTGACGCTCTAGAGGCTGAGCCACTGACCATCCAACAGATGCTGCCCAGCAAGATCATGAACATCTTCCACTCGCTGTGGAAGCACAATCTCCAGATGCTGGTGGATGAGCTGCTCAAGCAGCCGCGTTTCTGGACCAAGCTCTGCAGTCCGCTCTTCAGTGAACCCACCGCCTTGCCACAGGTAACTCATTCCATCCCCCTTGATCCCCCTTAGCACAGTATCTGATTCCTAACTTCTTCCAGGTGCGCGTCTACACCCAGCTGATCAACATCGTGTCCATCGAGGCCTACAGCACGGCCAAGAACCAGAACGCGGAGCTTCGGGAGGTGCTCAAGCGGTTCTTCGAGCGGGATTGCTTCCAGCAGTGGCTGAACTATGTGTTCGACATGCCCAAGGTGCCGGCCAAACCCAGCGAAGAGCTGCCCGATTGGATTTGTTGCCTGCAGTCGTTCAAGGACTTGATTGTCATACTCCTCAAGAAGCAGCCAAACTTCATTGCCATTCCGGATGCACAGTTCAAGCTGCTGGCGGAGAAGTGTCTCACGGTGCTGGTGGATCGAGCACACTACTTGGACGACATGCGTCCCTTTCTCATGCTGGCCGAGCTGTACATCTTCCTGCTGCTGAAATTCAAGCACACCTACACCAGCAGCGGGGAGGAGGAACTGCAGCTGATGGAACAGCTGCTGCAACTAATGAATCGCATCTGCTCCTGCTATGAAGATCTCCATGTGCGGGCCAAGGAGGCTTGTTTGGCCATCATCACCAAGTGTGCGCATCTCTATACGAATCTGCTGATCAGGGATTCATCGATTGCTCTGCGTTTCCTCAACTCCGTCGTGAGCATCATCTGCACTGAGCTGCAGAGTATGGAGAAGTCAGTGAATCTTGATCAGAGCCAATTCCAGGCGCAGCCCACAAATGAGGAAAACTCCTCAAACTCCCTAATCCTCTGCCTCAATCTGCTCAAAGCCGTAGCCAGCATATTCCATCAGGATGGACCTGGTAACTGGGATCTGCCCTTCGTCTCCGTTCGTCTCTTCCAGCGTCTGCTACGCTGCATCTCCTACACACTTCCACTGCACGGCAAACGCCAGCTGACGCAGCAGCTCCTAGACGTGCTCATCGTGTTCGCCAAGAGCAACTGCTCCGTGGAGTTCCTGCACTGCGATGTGGGTGAACACCTCTGGCTAAAGATGCTCCCACCACGTGAGCTGCTCCAGAGCAAATTGGAGTTCAGCAAGAGCGTAAGCACCAGCGACGTCTGGACCATGGAGCAGTGGTGGCCCATCTACGCCCGTGGCATTGAACTGGTCAACATCATCTACGACAAGCACAAGAAATGCTTCCTCCAGGAGACCCTGCAGTTCGTGGGCATTCACGAGGTCTACCTCGTGGAATCCCTGCTGCTGGGCAAGCAGTCACTGGAGCCGGCTGCCATGCAGCTGATCAAGTCAACCATTTCCCTGGTAGCAAGTCTCACGGAGCACCACAAGGAATGGGCACAGGATCACTCGTCATCGCTCTACAACATTATGGTGCGTATTCCATGACTTTATAGACCCTGTATGCTCATTCTGCATGTATATTCCCGACCATAGTGTCTATAGCTTTGTCCTACTCTTATTTCTAGAACGCTGTCCAGGGTCTAATGTGCCACAGCACCTCCATGTTCCATCAACAGCGGAATCTGAAGTGTCTGATCGCCGGTCGGCGCTCCCAGTTGGAAATTCTACGCAGCGTCGAGTCTATTACCATTGGCGATGACGTGATCAACGCCTGCAACTAGTAAGAAGACTCAATCCATGCTTATAGCTATACTAACCAATACCTATACCTCAGTCTTACAGACATAATCATCTACTGCGTGAAGGCCCTGCAGAAGTTTACGCCCGAAGTGATGGACCTGCTCTGCTCCAGTTACTACGAGCCCCACAAATGGCAGCCCATTTTGGATGTCAAGTTCGGGGCTCCAAAGCTCAACGAGGGCAACTTAACGCTCACATTTGGCATGGTCCTCAACATGGTCAGCATCTACGTGAAGGCGCTCAATATGGTAAGTGAAAGTCCTTACTGCACCCTATTTCCTGGTATTAACTAGTGTTTCCTAATCTTCTACAGCAAAACCACGGATTCAACGAGGTGCCACTGAACGTGCTGTCCAGTGTGGAACAGGCCGAGAGCACCAGCTGTGTCTCTACAGGAGCCGCAGGAGCAGAGGCTAACATGACCACGGTGAGTCCAGGCCAGCGTGGCAGCTTCACCAAATCATTGTCCACCAACTCGATCTCCTCGGCGACGTGTGCCTCCAATGAGCTGTTGGCTCATCTCGATGGCCAGCTGTGTCTGGTGGCACTTGAGCATCTGCTGATGCTGGTGGCCTCGCAGAGCATGTTCGTCATAAGATCCCAGGAGTTGGAGCCGCGTTGGAAGCAGATCGTGAGGCGGGACATAAGCAGTGAGCTGCTCAGTTTCCATGAGTTTGTGCGTCGCAAGGTAATCGTGGACTATCGAGACTCGCGGTGTCAGTGGGTGCGCCGCAAGCACGGACTGCTCAAGTTCCAGGCAACAGATGGCGCCACCGCCAGTAGCAGTAGTAGTAGTGGTAGTCCCACCACAGTGAGCACCCAAGTGACGCGTCGCAGCAGCACCAACGCGAATGAGCTGCGCGTGAATGTCGTGAGGCGTCTCCACCTCCAGCAGCAACAGCAGCAGTTGCATGCCCCAAGTCAGTCAAGTTCCTCCCAATTCGAGATGACACGCCTCCTGAGTCCCATTGCTGCACCGCATGGCGTACAAAACAAAATGGAGGCCTCAACGCCGCAGGCAATTGCTAGAATGGACATTGAGGAAACTCCACGAGGAGCAATGGAAACCCGTAAACGTATCTACGACGCACAGAGCTCTGCGGATGAGCTGGTGCCCATAGACGTACAGTACTTCCCTGCTAGCACGAACACGGGCTACTGTGAGCTGTCCCAGGTGCAGTTGGTCGAGGAGGATTACCTCCAGCTTATGTCCGCTTTATTAGGCGTAATCCCTCAGTCTGAAACGGCAACGTGAGAACGCGAGTGATTTAAGATGAATTTTTTGTAAAAGAGTGTTATATGATTTTGAATAAAGTTTTTAAGAGTAAAGCAACGGTGTCCACACATGCACACATACCATTAAAAAGTTTTTAAAACTCTCACGCATACCATCAAAGATTCTTCAGGAACCTTCGGTAAAAGAAATGGGCAATTATTTATACTGTTCACGGTCAGCAAGAGCGAAAAAGAGCAGTGGACGATCTGTATGTGTATTAACCGGCGGCAGCGAAGCCGGCAGAATTCTTAGCTCAGCTCACGCGTTGTACACAAATTCGCTCTGGAGTAAAGTGTACACTAGTGTGAGTGTGAGTGAGTGCAAGAAGTGACGTCCCAGCTGAGACGAGCCCCCAACGAAGTGAGAGAGCCACGAGGAAGAGAGCGAGCGCAGCTGGAAGACGCACTCCCACGCTAAGCATACGGTCTTATCGTTCTCTTTTGCTCACCAAGTTTCGCGCTTCCGTTTGTTCAGTGCTGTCGTTCATTGCTTGTCGAAACTAGCATTTTCTTCTGCACAGTATGGTAGGAGATTTACTTTAATTTAAGTTAAATGTAATTATTTTAAGTTTAAGCGTTAAAATATTAATTATTATGCCCAAATCTATTTAATGTATATTTAAAGTACAAAACCAGCTTTTTTGGCAGTACAAGGTATGGCAACACTGGCACCGTTGCCGGGCAGGCTGCCTCGCTTACTCACAAGTAAAACGAAAAGAAGTCTCAGCAGCAGCAGAGGCGGCGGCAGAAGTTGCTGTTCTTGTTGTTGTTGGTAATAACAATGCTTACGTCGACGTCGCGGTCGGTGTTTCTGCCGCTGCCGACGTAACCGGTGCGGTGAGCAGATTATGAGTTTGGCACTACATTTGCTTGGCTGTCGGTCCAGTCGGTGTCAGTAGCTTTTGAGTTGTCAAAGAGAACGCATGTGCAGAAAAAGAAGCGCAGAAACGTGAGCACGCCCCAAAGATATACATAACAAAGTTAAACAGTTTCATTTAGCGTGTGTGCATTTGAGAAAGCGGAGTAACGCCGTCAAAAGAAAATTGAGATAAATAAAGCAGTGATTTGTGAAGCGTGACTTGTGACTAGTGATAATGTTTAAAGGTGTTCCAACGCTTGCGAGTCTTAATCTACGTTTGCTGCAAACTGGAAACTCTCGTCGAGCGCTGCTGCTGCGACGCGAGAAGGCGACAGCAACAAATTTGAATCTAGATGATGCAAATTCCAACACCAATACCAACACAAATCAAATAGATGTCTACAGCGAGGAAGATCTCCTGAAGCGCAACAAATTCGGCCACACTGGCAAACAGATTAGACAGAAAATCGCCACTGAGGTGAGTTTTGGTGTTATCCCTCTGCCCAAATAACAGCTGAATTCATTCCCCTTCCCAACACACCATACACTTCCCCTCCCTGGGGGCACGTTGTGTTGCGTTACCCGTGAATTTTGCATCAAGAAATTATCGATTTTTACTTGCGAATTATATTTAAGAATTTCATATCGCATGTGTTTTGCCACAACAACTAAGTAAATTTTCTAGAATTCTAAAAATAAAAACAGACGCATTTTCTGCGATTTAAAACCAAATACATGTTGGCCAGATAAAGAATTTGTTTACCAGACAGTACTAAATTACATACACTTCAAAATGCGAAATGTGCGTTTTATTTCGCCAGAAAGGAGCGAATTTTCTGGCTTCTTATCGGCTAAAGATACTACCATTCACGCTAGCTTCTAGTTTCGTTAGATAATTGTGTAATTAAGTCTTCCCACAAATTACGTGCCCCAAAAATAGGAATAAAATAATAGCGTTAACTTTACCGTTATCTTATCTGAATTTGCATCTGGTTAGTCAAAGCGTGACTACTGCAAAATCATATGGGTAAATAAATCTGACGTCTATATGAATTAGTCGTCGGGAGCAAGGTGCAAGCGACTGATTGATACCGCGTTTAGCGGTATTACAAGTCATTTCCTTTATGCTTACAGCGGTTTTAATGGTACCCGCCATAAATAAGCGCCAGATCCCGCGATAAGAATTATTGACCGAGACATTGAAATTGATTTGTGAATGGATTCACTGCTCGGTCGTCGCTACAGATACCCATTCCCCATTCCACCAATGCCCACTCGGTACAACACTAAACACACCTACATATACATATATATAAATATATGTGTATAGCTGATTCATACATATATTAGCACACCCATTCTAAACACGCCAAAGTCACGAGAAAAATGTCACAGAAAAGAAATGACAACGACGAACGTGAATTTGGTCAACACAAAAACCAATTCGAATACGAATGTACACACATACACATGTGTGAGTACATCCAAACTTTGCATACATATAGAGTTGTATGTGTATGTGTGTGTAGACGTTTCTTTTCTACTCTGCTCTCAAAGAAATTAGCGAATTTCTGCTAGTGGTGAAACTATCGTATGAAAGTTGGCGGTCAGAATTTTTGTACGCATATTTATAAAAAATAATTAAAGGTCTTCACTAAATAATTAAAAAGTTCTTTTATAGCGCCAACTTCGTTACTATTTCCACTTTAGCTGCCCGTTGATCACTGAGACAGTGGCCTAAAGAACTTGTACAAAATATTGATTATATAACTCTTACCTCATTTAATATTAGTACGTAACATATTGTTGAATAATCCCCACAGTTAACCATCGCTAACATATACCACCTGGCGTCATACGTTTTTCTTTTTGTTTTTGCACATTTCAGTTCGTTGCTAGGGAAGAAACAAATTTAATGTTCTTAGGTACGCACATACTCACACACACACACACGCTCACTAAACAACTCGTATGTACGTATTTGTGTGTGTGTGAGAGAGTATGATAAAATTTTGGGTACTAAAACAAGCCCCTCGCACACTCACACACACATGCGCAAGTATACACGCACGCATGAGAGTTGAAGATCACATGGGGGGCTGTTGTTGAGTTGTTGTAGAGATGTTGTGGAGAGTTGGTGAAATTGTTGAGAGTAGTAAACCCGAAATATGTAAACAGATGCACTAATGAGCAAAACAACAATGTGTCTGTATGTGTTTTGGTACGCTCACACATACAGGCAAACATTCACGTGTGTGTGTGTGAACATATCTTGATATTTTTGGGTTTTTTGAAAGAAACAATTGTATATTTGCATTTCGTGCGTCAAATTTTGCAAATACTTTTGCTTTCGTTTGTGAAAGCTGTCATTCAACAGAATCTTCAAAAAACAATAAAATCAACTTAAAATTTTATTTTTGAATTTTTCAAGTGTAATGCGGAATGAAAGAAACGGAAACTTAAGATCTCAGTTAATGTTGTTTACCCAAGAGAGTTTCCACATTGCGTTCAACATCCGAAAGCAAATAGCACGTGTTGAGCTTTTTAGACCAAAAGACGTCAGATTAAAAGTCCTCTCCTACCTATTTAAGCTTTGAATTAACAGATTAACAAACCATCTCCTCCACCGCCCCCTCTGTGCGTGTGATGTCATGGAGCACTAGCGGTAATCCAATATTTTCCGTCAGGTGTTCAATTACCCCATTGCCTTTTCGCCTATCCGGAGCGCCATCTATTTAACCCGCTAAATTAGATTAATAAGTAATTCAATATGGTCACGAGAATGGGTTTACTTCCTCGATAAGAGATATGGCTAACTTCAATTCTATTTAATTTAATTTAATCAATATTCTAATCCAGAAATGCCAAAAACTGCTTGCGGCACAGAGTGCTCGCCAATACAAACAAACCGATTGAATTTACACACACACAAAGGGGTAAACATTTGTTTATGCACTGCAACAAAAAGGTTGTCCACTTTCCCACGCCGATTGCTAAGCATTTTTCTAGAAATTAACAAGAAAGAATGCTATAGTCGCCTCGCGACTTTAGGATACCCGTTACTCAGTTTCAATTTGTTATTAACAATGGTGATGGATAAAATAGCTTGGCAAACACAGAACATTTTCATACAAATTCATGTTTAGAGCATATTTTCGACCGATCGTTCCTATGGAAGCTATACGATATAGTTGTCCGATTTGTATCAGACTTGGTCAGTATATATATATTATTGGCAAATGTATTCTGTGTGAGTTTGATTAATATAGCTTAGTTAATGCAAAAGTTTTCCATACTAACTCATATTTAGAGCGTATTTTCGACCGATCGGCCCTATGGGAGCTATACGATATAGTTGTCCGATGTGGATCAAACTTGGTCAGTATATATATATTATTGACAGATGTATTCTGTGTGAGTTTGATTAATATAGCTTAGTTAATGCAAAAGTTTTCCATACTAACTCATATTTAGAGCGTATTTTCGACCGATCGGCCCTATGGGAGCTATACGATATAGTTGTCCGATGTGGATCAAACTTGGTCAGTATATATATATTATTGGCAGATGTATTCTGTGTGTTTGATTAATATAGCTTAGTTAATGCAAAAGTTTTCCATACTAACTCATATTTAGAGCGTATTTTCGACCGATCTGCCCTATGGGAGCTATACGATATAGTTGTCCGATGTGGATCAAACTTGGTCAGTATATATATATTATTGGCAGATGTATTCTGTGTGAGTTTGATTAATATAGCTTAGTTAATGCAAAAGTTTTCCATACTAACTCATATTTAGAGCGTATTTTCGACCGATCGGCCCTATGGGAGCTATACGATATAGTTGTCCGATGTGGATCAAACTTGGTCAGTATATATATATTATTGGCAGATGTATTCTGTGTGAGTTTGGTTAATCTAGCTTAGTTAACTCAAAATTTTTTCATACTTATTCATATTTTGAGAGTATTTTTGACCAATCGGCCCTATGGGAGCTATACGATATAGTTGTCCGATTTGGATTAAACTTGGTCAGTACATGTACTTCCTAGATATGTACTTTCCGTGTAAATTTGGTTCAGATAGCATAGCTAACAAAAAAGTTTTCTGTACTAAAACATTCTACGTTTACCTGTACATTTACCTTTATATGCAAATAAAACGCCCTAAAGTGGGCGTGTCAAAAAATAAAAACAAACTTGTACTGCTTGGGTATTGTACCTTTCATTTGCGACCACTAGCATTTTTCTAGCTCTTATAGTCTCTGAGATCCTTTTGTTCATACAGACGGACGGACGGACGGACGGACGGACAGACGGACAGACGGACATGGCTATATCGACTCGGCTATTGATGCTGATCAAGAATATATATACTTTATGGGGTCTGCCACGCCTCCTTCTGCCTGTTACACACATTCCAACGATTACAATATACCCTTTTACTCTATGAGTAACGGGTATAAAAACTAAAACTGTTTTCTGCAAGTGTACGCTCGTAGGCAGGCAACAAGCCATGCGAAGAAGAATAAGGAAAGAAACATGGAAATTTTCGCTTGCACTTGACATTGCTCTCTCAATGTTCCACTCTTTAAGCTGCGTGCACCAATAGCAGAGGCGCTCTCGTGCAATAACGGCACTTGCAGCTGGTGCAATGGAATGGGGGTGACGGTGGGACGATTCACTGCTGTTCTTATTTAAATTTCATTAAACTTGCAGCAAGCCTGGAATTTACTTTGCCTTTGATTTCTAACAATTGCTATTTTAAATTTTCAATTTGAAAGCAGCATTGAAAGCTACAAATATTGTCGGTTTTAGTTATGCGTAATATAAGAATAGTAATCAATCTTGTGCAGGTAAATAAGAAAAAGATAAACATAATGAATGAGTATATAAGCTATATAAATAAGTTGTTACCAATTTTGGTTAGTTCACTTTGTGTTGTATACTGAAAGTGGCCACATCGAAGTTGGCATCGTTTAAAATGTTTGTACGTGCGAAATGCAATTAATTAAATTAGTCGTAATACTTTTATTCGAAACGTGCTCAGAAATTAACTGAATTCTTCACACTTTCTGTCTCGCATTCCAGAAGAAACTACGCGCTCCGCCGCTACTCAATTTGGTCTTTGCCAATCGGAAGTTATCCTTTTATGATCCTAGCTCCGGTCCCAAACCTACTGAGGAAAATGCCAAACCGTAAGTGATTTTGAGTATTTCTATATCTTTTGGGTTAATTAACCAATAAATTATTTCGCACTAATACGAATGAACCGCAATGCACTCTAACCTTAACTTTAATAAGATAACACTAGGAAACTTAAGAGTTGGTTATGTGGAAACCATTTTACGTGCATAACATTCCTCCGCTCTAAATACAATCCTATTCGTCTGTTCCTAGTGTTATACACAAATAATTAACAATAAATTTCACAAAATATTTGAGTTTCCACTTTGCACCCACTCGTAACTCCTACTTACTGTAAAAAAACACACGCGACTTCCGAATGCCACGTGTCTCAAATGACTAAAGTAAACATAATCTACAAAATATCAGCTCGAAATACTTTTAGTATATAGATTCCACAGCAATCGGTGCTGGGCTCCAACTGCAACCTAAACAAAATTTATCCATTTATAGAACCGGCTCAAGTTGACAATGTTATTTTTAAGTCGGATCAGTTTGAGTTTGAGTACATCTCCGATCCGGTATCGTTAAAGTTGATTTGGTCAATTAGCGTAATCGGTATATATTCAAATAAATAAAAGAAATATTGCAATCTTGTTGTTCACATTTAAAATGCAAAAAATATTTGCCTTGCACATTTGCAAAATTTTGTTAAGAATTTTGGGATGCATGCCAGAAATTAAGAAAAATATGAAATTTGTTTTTGTGCTGTCTGTTTTGTCTGGCTGTCCTAGACAAGGACGCCACACATTTGCTACCCTGTACGCCTAGTCTATATGGTCCATATGAGTTATTTTCACTGCTATGCGAATACTTTTTTTATGGGGATCGTCATCGCGCGTTTACGCGTTAATTGAAGGCAATCTCGGGCATAAAAATAAATTAACATACTTTTATTAAACGAAGAATCGCAATTCGCTCGACTTGATACGAATCGATTGATTGATACACTGAAAAAAATGTTAGTTTTGCTGTTTTGGAGGCACAATATACATGATAAAATTGATTGCCTCGGCAAATGTAGGGGCTCTTTTAGGGTAGCATCTGTTCTACTTGATTAATTTGAGATCACATGAGTTGTAAGATTGAAGAACATGTAATTTTCTGTCAGTGTATTTATGAGTGGTGCCGTTGTGCTGTGCTGTGCTACATGTGCTGACAACTATAAAACTGTTGCCCCATCAATGTGGCTTTCATTTCGGCATCGACAACGGCTGCGGACTCGACGTCCCAGAACTGTGCAATATTCCGACTAAAAGAAACCTTTGAGCCCATTGAAAACCTATTTGAAAAGTAGAGTGCAAAATGGGAGATCGCAGCCTGAGATTGTTGCAGTACGCGACAGAGAAGGCTCCGCTGCCCCTCGATGGGTACACGCCCGAGGAGGCAGCCGAGTTCAAGGACAGCATACGCCAGAAGATCCTCGATGATCTGAAGGGCATGACAGGGGAAGAGCTGATTCAGCTAGTCAAGCAGAATGCAGCCAAAGTTGAGGAGGACGAGGCCAGAGAAGCCCAGTCCAACTTAAAGGCGGATCGTGTGCAGGACGATGCGGATTTGATTGATGCTGAAATCATTGCCGAAATGGTTGCGGGCATTTGCACTAAGAGCCAGAAATCGACGTTCATTAAAGTGATTACCAAGTACATCAGGTAAATTGCGACAGCGGAGAAAAATTTCCACTGACTCATGCGACCCTAAACTGTCTGGTTATCTCAAGACGAGCCCCTTCTGATAGCTGACTGCTATAAATTCGTAGGCTCGTGACGCGTGACGCGAAATCTTATCGAACGCAATCAAAAGAAAGGAAACTGAAGCATAAATTGGGTACACCAGGCCTGCTTCTACCCAGTGTCTGTCTAGTGAATTTGTGTGAGAGTGAAAAAGGCGAGCAAAAGCTGACTGCTATGAACTTGCTACTTACTACTTTTTAAAGTAACGATAACTTATTAATTTGTGAAGTGTTTTTATGGATTTTGCAGCATTGTTTCAGTTCACTCTTTTCTATTTACCTGTGAAGTTACCTACTTACCTGCTATAATTAGCTGGCAAATATTTGTGTTGCGAGTGAACCCGAGGCCCGCCTGATTATAAAATGAGTCTTTGTGTCAAAGTTGTTGCATTTACTTCTAAGCACACCCTCTCGCTGCTGGGTATACACAGATAGCCAGCTGTCTCCGGGCAGCAGTCGAGCGGGGCTATAAAAGTAGTCAGTCAGTCAGTCTGTGCAATCTATGAAATCGCACCTTTGCCCAGACAAACAATACCTGATATCCGATGGATGAATATTATAATGGAGCAAATATCTGGTCGAATCCTCGCGATGTTTGCACGCTCGAATTGGCATAGAATGGGAAGTTAATTAATTTATTTTATTGGCAATAACATGATTTAGAAATTAGCGCCTTTCCGCCCATTCCCAGTCTCAGTCCCAACAGTTTCCAACCCATTCCCAGACTGTTGCCCTCTCGCTCTTTCCCTCTATCGCTATCTCTTGCCGTCTATAGCCATAAAAAGTCACACATTCGGATAATGTATAAAATGTGAGCCGGTCGAGCGTTGATTTTCATTAAGCTTTCAACCGTTGAGTTGATTCGATTCGATTGGAATTGATTTGAGGGAGTCAGAGTCACAGTCAGCTTTAGAATATTACGTATACGCGATGGTGCTCACTGAGGACTTGAAACGCCAGAGCGAGGACGGGGAGGCCGCCAAGGAGCGAGAGGAGAATTATAGGCGTGGCAAAGAGCAGGAAACCACAGAGACTGCCGCCATGATTGAGGAAATCATTGAGGGCATTTCCCTGCAAAATCGTCGTGGCACAATAGTTCGCACCATTTCGGCTATAATCAGGTAAAATTAGATCATGCGATTAATATATCTAGTGGGAACTATAAATAGTAGGATATATAATCTCAGACACACCCATCGACAGACAACAACACACATTTTATGACTCTGAAATTGCGTTTCGTTTTATTGCGACACATTTCCATGTGTAATTTGGAATTTGGCATTTAATCAATGATTATATATATAATTATTATATATACTATATATTTTATTCCCTTAGAAATCAGCGACGACACTACTCGATAAGGCCGTGAGTATTTCGGTGATTTAATTCGGTGTTTTATGCTTTTCCCCCTATTTTGTTTGAAGTAGTGCTGTACCTCGTCGTTCATAGATTCCAAACTCCCCCAATTGAAATTGATTAAAGCGTTTGATTGATCAGATTTGATCGATGTGACCGATTTGATCAATTTGACACACAGACACCCTCCACACAGCAACCAACTGAATCAAGTGACTCAAATCGTTTTAGTTTATTTTTAGCTGCGAGTTCATCCAAAATAAGTTTTAGTTATCAATTATCACATCCATTAAACTCGTTTTCATGGGCTTCTCTTGTGTTTTGTATTTTGGAGTATTTAAAGTATTGTTTTTTGGTATTTTTTGGTATTTGACTTTGCTTTTTCCACATACGCATGCTAAAAAACCTCTAAAACCGCTTGAAACCCCCAAAAGTTCCCCTTCTCAATTATCATAGCACTTTGAAGCAACTCATGAAATTTGCTCTTTTTGTGCTTACAGCCATAGGGAGCAAGAGCAGCGCAATGCGGAGGACGTGCTCTTCGACATGTTCGCCAGCGAGGAGACCGGACTCATCTCCATGGGCAAGTTCCTGGCCGGACTGAAGACCACCGGCATTCGACGCTCCGATCCTCGGGTGCGCGAGCTCATGGACAACCTTAAGAAGGTGCACAAGCTGAACAACTATGAGACGGGCTCATCGGCGGAGACACAGCATCTGAATCGGGAGACATTCAAGGCGTAAGTTGCTCCATTATATATCCCAGTACTTTATCTAATCAATTCACTTCTCTTGCTCAACCCAGCGTTGTTTCTCCCAACATTGTGTTGATTGCCAAAGCATTCCGTCAGCAGTTCGTCATCCCGGACTTTTCCAGTTTCACCAAAGACATTGAGGAGATCTTCAACAACTGCAAGGCAAACACCTCCGGCAAACTGGCCGACTACATTCCTCAGCTGGCTCGCTACAATCCCAACTTCTGGGGCCTGAGCGTCTGCACCGTGGACGGACAGCGCTTCTCCATTGGCGATGTGGACGAGCCCTTCACACTGCAGAGTTGCAGCAAACCCCTTACCTATGCCATTGCCCTGGAGAAGCTGGGTCCCAAGGTGGTGCACTCGTTTGTGGGCCAGGAGCCCAGTGGTCGCAACTTCAACGAACTTGTGTTGGATCAAAACAGTGAGTGGAGAGTCCTTCACATGGATTACCTTTCGATACTAATCTCTTATCCCTTGCCTTCCCTCAGAGAAACCACACAATCCAATGATCAATGCTGGCGCCATTTTGACCTGCTCCTTGATGAATGCCCTGGTGAAGCCGGACATGACCTCCGCGGAGATCTTTGACTACACGATGAGCTGGTTCAAACGCTTGTCGGGAGGAGAATACATTGGATTCAATAACGCCGTATTCCTTTCGGAGCGCGAGGCTGCTGACCGGAATTACGCGCTGGGCTTCTATATGCGGGAGAACAAGTGCTTCCCAAAGCGCACCAATCTGAAGGAGGTGATGGATTACTATTTCCAGTGCTGCTCCATGGAGACCAACTGCGAAGCCATGTCTGTGATAGCCGCCAGTCTGGCCAACGGTGGCATTTGTCCCACCACTGAGGAGAAGGTCTTTCGCCCAGAGGTCATACGGGATGTGCTCTCCATCATGCACTCCTGCGGCACCTACGACTACTCCGGCCAGTTTGCCTTCAAGGTCGGTCTGCCGGCCAAGACTGGAGTCAGTGGTGGTATGATGCTGGTCATTCCCAATGTGATGGGCATCTTCGCCTGGTCACCGCCCCTGGACAGTCTGGGCAACACAGTGCGAGGTCTGCAGTTCTGCGATGAACTGGTCAACAAATTCAATTTCCATCGCTACGATAACCTGAAGCATCTGTCCAACAAGAAGGATCCTCGCAAGCATCGCTATGAGACCAAGGGTCTTTCAATAGTCAATCTGCTCTTCTCCGCCGCTAGCGGAGATGTGACTGCTCTGCGACGTCACCGTCTCTCTGGCATGGACATAACGCTGGCCGATTATGATGGACGTACCGCCCTGCATCTGGCTGCATCCGAGGGGCATCTGGAGTGCGTCAAGTTTCTGCTGGAACAGTGCCATGTGCCGCACAATCCCAAGGATCGCTGGGGCAATCTGCCCTGTGACGAGGCCGAGAACTTCAATCACTCCGATGTGGTCGAGTACCTCAAGTGCTGGGCCGAGAAGCAGAAGGATGCGCCCCAAGACTGCTTCCCTGAGGCAGTCACTACCAAAACAGAAGCCGATGAGGTCAGTAAACCCATAAGATCTCCATTCCGCTTTAAATACTAAACTGTCTATGATTTCAGGAGATTCCTACTAATACAACACCAAGCTTGGATAGCAGCGCTCCCAACAGTCCCTTGCCCGCCGAGTCTGGCTTCCGGAGTCCCAGTCCCTTGTCCTCCGAGGCGGATAGCACAGCAAGCGTCGCCAGCTTGGACAAAACTAAGCCAGGTCTCTAAAGAAATTGTGAGAATGGGGGAAAAATCAGAGAGAGCGCTGCATAGACGAAAGATATACATACCTGTAGAATCTCGCTTTAATTTAGTTACCTACTTATCATATATATAGCTATATATACTATGCGTACTTATATACACTTTACACACTTAACGTTTATAATTCGCTGATCAGGCATTTCTACTACCTAGGGCTGAGACACTAGACACACTATGAAATCGCTGCACCCGAGTGCGGTTATCGAAAGCAATGACAATAAATTGTATTTGAACGAATGTTATGGGTACAGGGTATTTTAAAACTGTATTACAAAATACCCTATAATAACCGTTTATTCTTATATGTGACTTGTGAATTTATACTTATTATATATATACACTACATGTATTACAGCATTGTCAATTTCTTTGTGTACTATGAAATATATATAACGTATATATTTAAACGACAAATAAAGATTTATGCAAATCTGTTGATTTGCCACTAAACTTGAATGATTTTTATTCTCGCTCAATAATTGGCATGCCTAAAAGTATGCTGCAAAATAATTAAAATTTCATTCTTCATTATGCTGCTGCTGTTTCTGTTGGCCTGGTGTTTCAGCTCGAATTTCTCCCTTTTTCTGGACTTTCAGCAGTTGGCAGGTGTGTGTGTGTGTTTGTTTTGCTTACTCCATTAAGTCTTAATTTGTGTCCCAACCTACTAAAAGTTCTGTTCGCCTGGTATTACAGCTGGAATCTTTAAATTACCAGTTGAATTCTCAGACGAATTGAAATCCACAGTAAATTACTTCTGCTGACCGTTTGATTTTAAAATAATTGACATGCCTAAAAGTATGCTCCAAAAAAATTAAAATTAAATTTACGTTCTGCTGCTGCTGCTTCTGTTGGCCTGGTATTTCAGCTCGAATCTCGACCTTTTTCTAGACTTTAGCAGTCGTCAAAAATTTTAGGTAGGTGTGTATGTTTGTTTTGCTTGCTCCATTGAGTTTAAACGTGTTTCCCGCCCTACTAGTAATACAGCAGGAATCTTCAAATGCTTAGGCGAAAAGAAATCACAGTAAGTTCGATCTACTAAATGTACTTAAATGTAGCTCATACTTACCATACTTACCTCTTGGCCTTGTTTAAATACCATTAAAGGCAATAATGCAGTTCTGCATTAAGTAAAGTTTAGGCAAATTTTTGCGATTTTATTTTAATTTTTTAAGTCTCATACTTAGCTTAGTAAACATTGAATCGATTTTTAATTAATTTTCTTCTTTATTTCTTTCGAAATTCGATTCGGACTTAACATTAAAATTATTTCGTTTAGTGTTTTCAGGCAGTTAACATGGCGCTTGTTCCACTGTTAACAGCCAATGTTAACGACGCAGCGTGTTCGTGTGCTCGTGCCCGGTTAGCCGATTCCCAATTCCCGGTACCCGATTCCCGATTGCCGGTTCGGCCTTCGCTCGTCGACAGCGTGAAGACGAATTCAGTGCGATTGCAGCATTCGCGACGAGCGGAACTTTCGGCGCTGCATTTAATTCGAAGCTATTTACGTTCGAAGCTTTTGTGGCATCTCGTGTGAATGCATTTTTTGTAGTCTTTGAATTAAACGATTAATTAAATTATAACTCCGAAGTTAATCGGACTGTAAAGTGGACACTTAATGGTTTAATTAGCTGGCAAAATAACAGATTTAATTATTAGTTAAACCAATTGCAAATTGGCAACGTTTGCTGTGCGCACTGTGGAAAAAATTGGGGTAGGTTCTGGTTCTGCTGCTGCTTCTGCGAATGCATATTTTGTATTGTTTTTGGCAGCAGTAGGGGAGTGAGAGGGGGCAGGAGGGAGCAAGAGGGCAACGACGAATGGACTGCAGCATCAAGGACTCCAATTGCTCGGACCTTTATTCGTTTCCGGCAAAAACACCCAAGAGTGTCCTATACGAGTGACTGTGTGTGAAAAAGTATCTATGTGTGTTTGTGTACAGACAACAACAACCTTTAATCCGATTATCAAGTTTTGTCTGGTACAAAAATCTAGCCAGATAATAAAACCACAATATGCTCAAAAGTTTCCACCTCTATAGTCTATAACTGCGACTTTCTTCTGATCTCACAGTTAATTAAACACAAAACGAATGCTCACAAAAGATACTTTAAGTGCGTATCCGGACAAACAAAGTGGCTGCCTAATTTCGAGATTCATTTTCGGTTGCATGTTCATTCATGTTCATGTTATTGTTACAAAAATTCAGATACGGATGCGGAAACTGCGACGCGCCGTTGCATAATGTGCAGTTTCCTCAACTCAAATTGGGTCTGCTCTGATAACGCCTGAAACAAACTGTAATAAACAAATAATTTCACATTCTCTCACGCAATGCTATCAATTAAAATTTGCTTCTCTCTCAATTCTGCTCTCTTCCTCTGTCTCTTTCTGAATCTTTTGATCTCAATTAGTTTATTTAGGACACTTGTAAGTTTAAGTTAATTTAAGAGTTTGAAGTCTTGAATGAAAAAAGTATTTCATACTCAGTGCTAAAACCTCCTTTTATTTTGTTCAGTGTAGTTGCCAAATGCCGTCATTATACGTAGCCATACACTGTAATCAACTACTTTGTAGAGGTCTAATAATAAAGCGATTGCGACTTGATTAATCGACGGTGGAAAAAGTGTAAACAAGTTGAGATACAAATGTCCAGTCAAATTATTTCATACATAGGAACTATAGCTGTCTATATCTTTGGGCCAAGTCAGGCGTGAGAAATGGACACATGTCGATTATGCAAACGGAGGGAGAGTGGAGAATAGGGAATATGGCGAGGGAGAGAAATAGAAGAAGGAAGTTGGCTTCGATGGCAACATTTGCTTTGCATTCAAGTGTCCATCAAATGTCTCCTGAGTGAGTTCAATGAACTGCCAATAAATGGAACATACACTGCTCTACGTATGTATGCACACACATAATTATTGGTTTTCTACTCAAAGAAGGGGCGTGGGAGTAGGGGGCGTAGTCATTCATTCAGTCAATCTAACGACAACCCAGTCGGAAATTGTCGCTCTCTCGCTGGAGTCCAGAGAACCCAGTTGGACAAGGGATTCCGGAGTAGAATCAATCTTAAACTTACAGCGGATGTGCTTAAAGCGAGTAGAAAACCGTTGGTCGTTTAGTTTTCTATTTAAGAAGTGGAAAACTGAATTGTTACTTAAAAATTTAAAACTTAAATCAGCTTAGAGCATAATTTTATCAGATAGCCTGTACTACTCGTCGTCCCTTTGCCACACTGGGTGCTGTGCACAATAACAAACAAAAGAACTGCTTTGATGCGCATTAGCGACACTTGTATACCCTGTAAATGTGGTTTGAAGAGGTAGCAGAGTTTAATGCACTACAAGCGCAAACAACTTGCACAATTACCAAGTACTTTTACTACACTCCAGCTGCTCGACTGTTAACAGCCCAATTCCCTTACAACAATTTCAGTAAACGTTACAAACAGCTTAAAAAAGCTTATATACCCTTCGTGGCTTAACACCCTCAAGTGCAATGCACTCGACCAAAAGTGTTGATGCTGCATTTTTACCTTCCGCGCAGATATTACGAGTATTTTCGTGCATGTCGCCCCACAATTTCCGAAAATAAAACTCAATTTCCATTTTAAGCATAAAAATATTGTGGTGTTTGTCCAAAAAAAGAGAAAGAGAGAAAGAGAGAGGGAGAGCAGAGAAAAGAGCGCAAATTGGATCAGAGTGCACAACAATGTGGAGAAGAGACAAGCACAGACATGCAGAATTATGTACGCAACATGTCTGTGCATGTCGTACTTATTTATGTAGCTGCCAGAATCGTAATCAAAAGTGGCATTTAACGGCGCCGCTATTCATCACCGCAGAGCAAGAGCGAAAGAGAGGGGAGTAGAGAGAGGGTGAGCGAAAAAGATAGATTGAAAGGCTGAGATTTACGCCCCCGCTCCTACTCCACAAAGGGTATCCATGCGTCTGTCAGCAGCCGTTTCTCCCACTGAATATTATGGAAAACATTTTTATGATGCCACAAATGAAAACGTGGAAATGGGAAATGGCTGTGGAAATGGAAATGCAGTGCAGGCAGCTTGATAGACCCTGCAATCAAAGGGAGACAGAAGGTGTCTAAGCTTAGGAAGTCGTGGCACAACTATAACTGCAGCATTTTGCTATACAGGGCCTTTAGCAGTCGACTCCCTCCTCTGCTACCAGTTGCTCTTGTTGTTTTGATAGCCAACAAATAATGAAGCACTCCAACATTTGCATCCTTCTTTCAGAGCCATCCAAATAGATTGCTTTCACATGGACAGCAATTCGGTGAGTCCCATGCCGCCATTGGCCCTGATGGAAAACGAGAAAACTCCGCCCGGCACGCCCAACGGGGATATGCCGCCTCCGCCGGATGAAAAGTAAGTTCAAAATTTAAGTGCAAACATTGAAATTTATACACGGATTTGATTGAGATACGGGGTAAACGGAGGTGTATACAGTAAAGTAGTGTGAACTCAGTGGACTTTCAGATCTAGTGACGAAAGCAGTAACTAGAAAGATACCTAGAAGAGATAGAACTTTGCCCCTATACCCAAAAGAAGATCCACTTTAAGACAGAAATACCCACAAGTTAAGACTAATATGATAATTGCAGTGCCCACATTTCATTTCCTTTGCTGAATTCCTCCCGATTCACAGCACGCGCTGTGACTGCTCTTTTGGCTACACATTTTTATGATTGTTTCTATTTTGGATGGCAATAATTTAATGAAGACAATTTACCAATTCACATATTTCTGCGTGAAAAGGGAATTTGAAACCGCGCGAGAGCGTAGCGAATCAATTGGCGTTGTCTAGCCAGCAATTCTAGCTATTTTAGCGGATTCTGAGAGTGGGAATTTTGAGATCGGGGACTTGGGAATGCGGAATACAAAATGGGGAATTAAAAACGGTATGCCTTGACCTCGTTGTCGTCAAAGTTTAGCACATTAATCGCTGTTCTAATGGTCGTAAGTGTAACATTTACATTTCAATGGAGGCCTCGTTGCGTATACGCCGTGTAATTAATGCTGAGCCGCTAAACAGCATTGGGAACCACGCCCATTTGGGACCCACACACATTTATGGGCAGGTCGTACTCCTTTCGCTTTTTAATGCGCCAATTGTGTAATCCCAGGTACGCTTTTGGGGTCGTTAATTCTACTTTAATGTGGACAACTCGCAAATCACACAAACACACACAGAGGCACCTACAAACACACACACACAGACACTTACACACACATTCAACAGTTGATCGCGTGCGGACGCACAGTCACCATCCTTAGACGAATATTCTTGTATCCTTTTACTTGTCCTACCCGGTAGTCAGTGAGTGGAGAGTATAACACTTCCTTTTATTGCTATCTAGCATAAACTCAAGTCCCGTTACAAACAGAGAAACATAAAAACAAAAGTTATGCCTGCTTTACGCTCCAAACAGTTATAACTTCCGCTAGACTTGACTAACGGGTATCCTTTAGTTGGTATTGTAACCACTTGCTGTTTACTACTTTTGTGTATTCTGTTTTTGGCGCACAGCTGCCTCCCTGCCCCTCCCTGCACTCTGCTGTAATTACCAACATATTTTGTGGCCTCACATTGAACCTTTGCTCATTTCATTCGATTTCAAGTAATTTCTGGGCGCGCTCAGCCAAAAAGTCCAGCTGAACCGAAGGTGAAGGAGTTGCCGTACGTCTCGTGATTCTCACCTGAAAATCCTTTCATGTGTAATGATGAGGCCACGCATTAACAGGGTGTGTTTTTGTCGGTTTGTCAGCTTGCCCCCTTGCTCCATTTTGTCCCCTTTTGTCGCCTCTTTGTAATTACCAACCAACTATTCTTTGGTTGTTCCACTTTCGCTTAGCATTCACCAACTTTGTTGTTTATTTATGTGTTTGATTAGTCCCGAAGTTCTTGGTGATTGATGTTCAGGTGCGCATTTGTTACCTCTATGTGCTCACTTATTTATAGAATATCTATTAATAAAGTAGTCATGAAAATGTCATATATCCCCATTTATATAATTGCACCATAAGCTTATCAAACTGTCGTCTCGATTGTTGGCTTAACTAGATTTAAGGCGGCTGTACATTTTATCTCTTTTTAGTGGAAAATCTTGAGAGATTAGATCACATGCGCAATTTTAGATAAGCATGTGCTGCAGGGCAACACACAGTCGAGTACTCTCTCCACTTGGTACTATTAAATTTCTACACAGCGATATGCTGTTTGTTGGTTTGTGTCTTCGCTTGATCAGTCGGCTGTTCAATAACATTGCAATGTTAAGGGGCTAGCAGTGCCATTTTGAGCATAACATAAAGCTGGCATTAACAGCTTTGCCGCTTTAAAATTGTGTTTGAATTTAATTACAATTATTGAACGAATTTAAAAAATTATTTCCAATAAATTTGTTACTTGAATTTTAAATAAATATTATTTTATTTATAAAAGACTTGCAACTGCTTAAAGTACCTTAGTTTCTATTCATTTCACCGCACGCTCTTCTTCCCCTACGCTCTCTCTGTTAAGAGTGAGAGCTTCACTGTACGATGGCTCTGTTAAATATTCAGCGGGTTCGATTGGTTCATTCGCTGTTGATCGGTCTCAGACGAAGGTTGCGGTTTCCGAGTGCTTTGATCGCGTAAAGAACAAATCGATGTATGTTACAACCAAGTGTGTGTGTGTGTCTGTTTTTTGTGGCTGAGAACAAAAGGAGCGATATAAACAACAACCTTGCGCTATTAGTAGTACTACTATATAGAAAGTGTTTAGTTTGGATTTAGCCAATGTTTTGAATGTATCTATCTATCTTGTCATCTATCATCGCTTTCCGTTTCGGTATTTGTATCGAGGCAGATACACCTGAAGACGCGGTATCAATGGATGCTCGTTACACGACCACATTGTCTATCAATTAAGAAACCGAAAGTTTTCTTTCTTTTTCTGTTTTTGTGGTTTTGAATCTAATTTGCATACGCATAAATCACATTAATTGAATTCCGTGTCTCCTCAGTCTGAAGTCTACCAAAAGCTGTTGATAACAATCTTTTTATTTGCACCGAATCCATCGGAAATTTTAACTTAACTGAACTGCTAAGAAATCGGAATCGGAATCCACGGAATCTTTTCTCCGTTTTCTGTGTTTTTACCTCTGATTTGTTTCTTGACAAATTAACGCTCTGATTAGCAAGTCGATTCTCCAATTGATATATTTGTGAGAATGCCACTGTTGACATTTTGGCTAATTTAAAGCCAGTTTTTTGACATTATCTTTAAGCATGAAGTGCTTAGAAATGAGCTTAGTTTTGAATGCTAAATGTTCTTTAGCTGCTTTTAGCTATTTAAGGCTATCAAACTAGCTAATTTAGCTCACATCTATGTCAATTTAGACAGCTAAATGTCATTTTGTCATTTGAGTTCACGTGTTCTGATCCCAAATGCATTTTAGCTTTTATTGTTGATTTCCCTATTGTAATTTGGTGGGAAAACTGAAAATCGGAACACACGAACTCTTGATCGATTCAAAATAAACCAGTGACGAATCGGTTACGTATTGTATTTAAATAAAATATAAAAAATCGCGTATACGTCGTGTGTGCACGCTACGAGTGCTCAAGGCGTCCAAAGCATCCAAAGCATCAAAACAACAACAAGAAGAAGAGGAAGAATTCTAAATTAATTCGCCTAAATGCGTGATCGCCATTTGGGCAAAATGCCGCGCGGAGGAACAACAACAGCGTAAGTTCATCACGACGAGGGTTGACTGTGACATAACATCTGTGTTTATTTAAGATATTAACCAAAATTAACATTTAACTTATCTGAGTTCTGAGCACTTTTTAATCAACAACTCAAGGCAGCGACTAATTAGTCACATGTTCTTGCTTTTCCATAGATTTCCCCAGACTTTATGACTAGATTTAATCTGTAGAACAAGATATGTACAGCCCGCAGCTTAAAGCCACTGCAAACTGCACGAACTACCCTCGTTTCGGCAAACATAAATACATTTAAATTGATAAATTGCTGTCTAAGGGAGTTGGGGAGGAACACAGACAAATATATCCATATAGTTATGAGTTATTGCTGCAAATAAACTGCCGTTCAGCCGTTCAGCCTTTCTGACTTTTTTTGCCTTTTAATTCGAATTTTCAATTCGAGCTAATGAAAATGAAAGAATAAAATAAAAAATAAGCAAAGTCTACAAAAATGTATAAATAAATACAATAATTCAATGAATAAAATACGTGGCAGGCACAGTGTCGCTTTTATTTCACGTTGTTTCGCTTCGTTTCGCGTTCTATTACTGCGAATTTGTTTGTATCTTCAAGATACAATTACCAGCGCACTACAGTACTTCAGCACCGCAGATGCAGGCACAACAAAACACAACAGAAACGTACAGAACGTCGCACAAAATGTTTCAATTGAAACTCCCCGAGACGTCGTTGTCAGTAAACAATTGTCGCCCACTGTAAGCCAACACCAGCATATGAGTGCAGGCACGAAAACGCGTACACTTGAAGAAATTACCCCCCGCGCAAGAATTACATAAAAGATTTATTACAAACACACTAAAAATGATTCGGTACTCATTTCTCTGAGTGTACACATGCTCGTCCATCATAATTAACCCGCAGGACACACACCACAAAAACACTATACAGGGTCTATTACACACATGTCTCTACAAAGATACACATAATAGTTTTTATGATTCGCAGTCATGCACAGCAGGAAATGTTGTTTCAATTTTTAATTGTGCACACGAGACTCAAACTGAGTTTAGTTGATTTCAGTCTACAAATGTAATTTGTTTTCATCCTACGCTTTCTTTAATTGAAGCATTTCACGTTTCCTGCGTATTTCCAAGTGCCGTACCTAATCACCTACTTGCAGATACAATTGTATCTATGCCAAAGCTGAGCTACTCGATTTAGCCAAACGAGCTCTCAGCTAAACGCTCCAGTTTCGAGTGTCAGGCCATCAGCTGTGCTGGCCATAATTAGCCTGCTTTATGGCCAAGTAGCAGTCTTAACTGGGTTCTCAATATGGTGATCGGCAGTCTTCAGACACATTTGTATCTTGTGCTGAAGTGGCTGACAGTGTGGAAAGGAACTTAACTGAAAACAGGAACTAGAATTTGTAGAAACACTTTGTTGAGATACAATTGTATCTTTGGGTGCTTAGTAGAGTTACATTTGTATCTTTTGACAAACAGTTAAAATGAACGAAGCTTTTAAGCCGATTGGTAAGAGTTTAAATCTTCCATTATATAATTTAATTACTTTGATCGAAAAAAAGAGAAAACAATTTCATGTCTAAGCCTTTTTAGACCTAATACTTAATGCATTTGGTTAATTTATTACTGTCGAGGTGTTTAGTCTCCCGAGTAGCTTTCGCCCGGCCTTAAAAAACAACAGAGCTGATGATGCAGCGCTTAAAGAAGTTGCTGACAGACTTAGGATCATCGTTCGTTTCCCTCTCTCTTTCTTCCCCTCCCACTCTCTCCTCTGTTGTTGTGGGCGCAGTGTCAACAGCCTCAGATTGCCGCTGACCCATTAGCAAACAAATACCGCCAAACACAACTGCAACTTATGGCTTAAAACATGTCTGCAAATGCAGTTTCAGGTTCAGGTTCAGTTTCAGATACAGTATCTGCACAGCATGAGTAGGAGCATAAGAAAAAAACAAGAAAGAAAAGTACAGTCGAGCACGCCCGACTATATAATACTCTCTGCACTTTTTCCCGATTAAATTATTAAAATCGGTATCCAGATATTACAATGTGTAGCACTTTCATTAAAACACGTTGAAACAAAAACAATCTAAGCATAATCAAAACACATCTGTTTGCTTTTGCGAAATTTTCCCAGACGCGATACAAATGGCGGCAAAGATGCAGATACAAATGTATCTACATGTACGTTTGGCAGTTATTGTTTAAATATTTTTATGCACACAGCCAAGTAGCTACTCACACACTCTCACACACACACACTCACACTCACACTCTTTGCCGTTCATTGACATCTCAAACTGCCCGCGCCTAATGAAATTGTCAGGCACAACAACAACAGCAACAACGAGAAAAACACTTGCAACTGCAACGACAACAACAACAACAATGATTGTGGGGCACTGTCAGACGGTCGGTCAAATACTGATACACTGACTGTGACTGAGACTGATGCCTCAGTGCATGTTAATTAAAGAGCTTATTACGAGTCTATCACAACAGTGAGAGCCAAAAGTTAACTGCCACACAACGAAAACTTGCTACTCTTACTAAAAATATAGATAAAATGCATGAATATTATTTATAATAACGTGTACAGCTAACTAAAGGCCCTGAAACTTAGCTGTACTCTACCGCTACATAAGCCACTACGCACTGATAACACCCTCTTAGTAAGGGTATTAAGAGTGCAACTGATTTTAATCTAAATTACAATTCGAGTCGCCTTCTGAGAAATAGTGTGTGATAATTAAATATGTTATTTATTGTTTATTATTTACCACTTACTTCTCCTCCTTCCCTGCTCCTCCTCCCCTACTCCCGCACCAATCTCTAGCTTCGGTTTTGCTTTCATTATCGCTTGATTTCTTTGCTGTGCGCACTATTAATTTAAATAATAATTTTGTTGACTTTCGTTCGGTTAAACAATTAAAATTGTTGCTGTCACTTCAAGTGCAACCAACGACAAGTTGAAACTTGTTTCAATATTTTCAAAATGCTGCAACATTTTAAGATATAATTAACAGGCCGAGTTGCTTGCTGCATGCCCCTAATTACCACTGCCCCACAGACAACCGCTAAATAATCTCCCTGTATCTGTATCTGTAGCTAGAGATGTATCTGTACCTCCTTTACCATCTGTAGCTGTAGCTGTATCTGTATCTTTTTATACTCTCTGCAAGAGTATATTGGGTTTGTGCAAAAGTATGTAACAGGCAGAAGGAGGCGTGGCAGACCCCATAAAGTATATATATTCCTGATCAGCATCACAAGCCGAGTCGATATAGCCATGTCCGTCTGTCCGTCTGTCTGTCTGTCTGTCTGTCTGTCTGTCTGTCTGTCTGTCTGTCTGTCCGTCCGTATGAACAAACAGATTTCAGAGATGGTAAGAGCTACAAGTTCGAGCTTGGTGTCAAACGATCACATATTTAGTCAGTCAATACAAGAATCTTTTTTTTTTTCGATGCCACGCCCCATTCGCCCACAATGAGCAAAAAACTGGACACACCTCGGAAAAAATTTGTGTTTTCGGCAAATATCTCAGTAACTATGGCACCTAGGATCACCAATTTGGGTACGGAGGTTCCTAGCGACAGCATAGTTGCATTGCCATTTAAAATTTTGGACTGCCACGCCCCCTTTTCCCACACTTGAAAAAACTTCAAATACCGTTTTTTGCGAACTTGTTCGTATCATACAGTATTGTTATCTATAATTCGTGTGGAGATTAACTATATTAAACTATCCTGAAAGGCGCATTAAAATCGGACTATAAACAAGAAAACTAGAAGCGTTACAATATTGATAATTGAACGCAATATCAACCTATAGGTGCAAGCGAGATAGAAACACACAAGCACATGTTCGAACGTTTTCGCTGCTTGTGTGGCGGCGCTGAAGCTGGCTGCGCCGAATACACACATACATGCATATATGCAGCATATATTGCCAAACGTACATATGTATGTGTATTCGCATGCAAACAAACAGATGTGTGTTTGATTATGCTTAGATTGTTTTTGTTTCAACGTGTTTTAATGAAAGTGCTACACATTGTAATATCTGGATACCGATTTTAATAATTTAATCGGGAAAAGTGCAGAGAGTATTATATAGTCGGGCGTGCTCGACTGTACTTTTCTTTCTTGTTACTTTTGACAGCTGCGCTTTGAATTGAATATTATCCATTGTGTCTGCCTCGCATCTGTTTGCCTCAACACTGTGAGAAATTCCCCTAAAACTATTCAAATCTCTCGTGAGATCATCTCCAATCCGCCTCCCCCTGCTCCTTCCTGGCGTTTGTCATTTGATCACACCCAGTGACAACGAATACCAAATTAATTCAAGTATAGAATTGCATATGCTCCCATTAGATATTGTACAATTTAGACATAAAAGGAACTCTTAAAGCGACCTACTTAACAACATGAACTTAAAGTATCTTTTACACTAGGAAAATCAGCTAAAATTTTCAAACTCAGTGGAAACAAAGGGCATCTATCTATCATATTGAATTTTGCTAATCACTCAATGCTTTGCTTAAACTGTCAAGAGTATATCAATTTTGAAATATTCCATTCTCCATACTCCCAGTTGTATTTCAAATGGGGAATTTTCCAACAAAAGCCAAGAAAATCTCAAAAAAGTTTAAAAAGTTTTTGGATAAGCAAAAGTAAGAATTATGAACTGAGACAGTGACTAATTGACAGACAGATTGACAGACTGAAGTGCAACCAACTGTGGCAAATAAGACTAGACAGATTCTGAGATATTTTCCTCTAGTTAGATTTCCCTCTCCAAATTGGATAATTGCAAACTTTCTTAGCCTCCGTCAGTTAAAAATGCAAATATTTTCTTTGTTAAACAATTTAGACATTTAGCAGAGAATTCAACTATTTATGACTCAATCTGATTGGACAGACTTAAGCAATTTGGGTATAATAAAGAAATTACTAAAGACTCGCAAGTTTTTAGGTGATACGCCAGTTAGGAGTTCTCGAAATGGATCTCATTGATGAGAACTTTATCGATAAGCTCAATCGCACGCTGTTCCGAACCAAAGAGCCCAAGTAAAGTAGCTACAATTTCAAATACATTTCAAAATTGTTGAATTATCTTTGCAGACGCTATGAGGAGGATCCGGATAATGCCTGGAACGCCTGTTCCTGGTGTGAGTACATGCTGATCGTCATACTGTCCACTATTCTGCTGGTGGGTGTGCTGATCCTCACACTCTTCTGGGTCATGTTCTATCGCGGAGGCTTCGCTTGGTCCGAGAACCCAGAGCATCAATTCAATCTGCATCCCATACTCATGATTGCTGGTTTTGTAACGCTCTCTGGATTTTGTAAGTACTCTATTAATGTGCTTACCGCAGTCGAGCTCGAGTTAACTCACTCCGTACTTCATTGCAGCTATCTTAATCTATCGTCTCTGCCGTTGCATGAAGCACATTTACGTGAAGCTGATTCACATGTTCTTTCACGCCATTGCGATACCCTGTATTGCCCTCGGTTTCCTCTCCGTCTTCGACTCGCACAATGCCCTCAACAAGGAGAATTTCTACAGTCTCCACTCGTGGCTGGGCTTCATCACAATGGGCATGTTTGTGCTGCAATTCGTGATTGGTTTCTTCACGTGAGTTCTCATCATCTTTTGATTATAATACTCTCGGTTTTCATGCTTAATCTTTGTCAATCATTGTTCATTAGTTTTCTGGTCATGCTCTGCTGTGAAAACAAGACCTACAGCTGCCGTTCTGCCATGGTGCCCGTACACGCCAGCATGGGATTGGCCAACTTCTGGCTGGCAATTGCCACATCCGTCACGGGACTCATACAAAAGGAAATCGATGCGGCTAAAGACCCAAACTTGAGGTAATCGAATTTACTTATCGATGTAAATCGAAAGAAAGGAAACTGCCTACTCCTTCAGCCTCTTTCCACCTACTAACGCTTTCCTCTCTTTTCTTACAGTCCGGAGAACAGACTCATTCAGCATTACATGATGAGTGCGATAGGAATCATGTTGATTGTTATCGGAATTATCGTCACCTTTGCCGTACGAAGGACAAATGCGCCTGCCTCCGCCAAAGTCTACGTTACCGAACGCATTTAGATGCCTGCGAAACGCCCATGCCACGCCCATGTTCACGCCCTCGACTAGGCCACAGCCAGTGCAATTGAAAAGGCTTATGTAATATTTGTGTAGCTGTGCAATTCAAAAATTACAATACATAAAATCATTGTTGTGTTAGCACAAAAAAAACAAAATCAAAACTCGCTTTTTGCATTCTCTACTATATACACTAAAATACTTTATACAAATACAATTTATATACTCTATCTTTATGCCAAATCAAAAATGTCCTCATCAGCTACATAGATCGAATCAAATTTAGCTCTTTTTCTGTCAAAAAAACACATTTAATAAATGCCAATCTTTAAGTGCTAAGTAGATTTTGTAGAGATAGAATTCTCGACGTCTCAAAAGTTGTATTCAACCATTAAGACATATAAATTTATACACTTATATATAGTATAGTATAAACTATAGGACCGCCCAGCCCCGACCAGATCAGATCAGACCAGACCAAGCATAGATAACTACACTATACACTATAGTACGATGTAAAGAGAAATAAATTTAGCAGTTTTCTAGGCATTTTTATACCCCCAAGAGAGGAATCCTATTCACTACACTATATAATATATATTTACTTGATACTATATACAAAACATTTTGTCGCATTTGATGTTTTTTGTAATTGTGCAAATAATTGTATTTCGTATAAAAAGCTAAGCAATATAAGTTGTAAATCAATTTTACAAGTATATAATAAATGATCTTTTTAATTTATTACATATGTATAAACAAATCTAGAAGTTTTCTTTTTCTTTCTGTAAATATCGAGAAATCGAAGCTCATTTCTAGCTATATTTCCCACCCTTGAGTCTTGGCAGTCGTAGCTCTGGTTTTCGTATCATAATCACTCGCTTCTTTCCCGACTTTGGAGATTGCCCCTTCACGTATATCGCGCCGTTATTCGAGCTTATTGAGTAGACACTTACATTATGTGGCTCCAATCTGCTGGTGGCCATATCAAAGTTCCGAACTCTCGGTTCTGGCTTTGTATTCTCCTGCATATTTTCAATGTCTAATTTAAACGGTGACACGAAATTCCGTATCCACGGTTTGGGCATCTTGTTGTTCAGGCGGGGATGAGGCAAGTGCTCACCGTCCTCGTCTGTGGTCACTGACATTTCTGGAGGTGCTTTCTGCTGCTCATAACTGTAATCTGGCTCAAAGGCGGGAACTTCACCCTGTAAAAAGACAAGAGGATTAATAATTGATATAAAAATATAGCTAGATATAGAGCTTGTAGCTTTGAAGCCAAAATAGCAACACTAAAAGTCAGCGCACAGACAAGCCAACAACAACAGCGCTTACAAGAAGCAGGATAAGAAAAGGAATTTGATAAATTAATTGTGTATTGGTGCAGCCTAAACACTTAACGCTCTCTGCTTGCAGTCACAGTAATAACAACACAGGAGAGAAAGAGCCTCAAAGAGAAACAGCGCTATTCACCATCGCCTAACTTAAAAGAAGTTGGATAAGCAAAGAAATTTGAAAAATTTACTTTGTATTGGTGCACCTAAAACACTGCCCGCTCTCTGCTTGCAGTCACAGTTATAAAAACAACAGCAGAGAAAACGCCCTGAAGAGCCACAGCGCTATTCACCATTGCAGAACTAAGAAGTAGGATAAGAAAAATAATTTGAAAAATTGCCTATGTATTTGTGCATCAACAGCACTATCCGTTCTATGCACGCAGTAACACTAATAACAACTACACAGGACAGCAGAGAGCCCCAAAAAGCAATGGCGGCGAGGGCAACGATGTGTACTCACCATGCACAGATGCAGTTTTTTGGCTTTTGTGTTGTCCGCTATTAAGAGTCCGCATTTGCACTCAACGTAGCCGTGGAGTCTGTAGATGGGTCCGATTTTCTTTATGCTAAAACAGCGTTTTACATGTGCTGTAATGTTTTTGAATTTGCCCATCGATCTGCCGCAGCTGGGACAAACTCCTTCCTGGCTGATCTCATTCACTGTGTACCAAAGTGTCTTTCTGTCCTTCAGCGATTTTAACTGGTTCCTAGGCACCTGTAAAAGAATAAAGTTATTAGTAAATCAACTGTAAACGGTAATTAGTATTAATCTTACCGTTTCTTCCACCTCAGTCGACATTGTTAAACATTTACTGTTTTTGTTCAGGCAGCTCCAACAGGTCCAAAGAGAACCTGCATTGTTTATGTTACCAATAAAGCGTCGCGCAATCCAAATGCAATTGTGCTAAGGTGTTATTTCAGTGAGCCGGTGATTAATAAACATAGCCGACACCTCTATAACAAAATAATGGCTCTTTTTGCCTTATTTTTATGGTCAAATTATATTTTGTTGATATTTTAGATGCACTTAAAATTTTATACCAATGCTATTGGCCAAGCCGATGCCGATAAACGCGACTATTGTGAATGCATTTATCGTTTTGAGCGCTATGCAGCACTGCAGCGTCTATCGACGACTGCCTATCGACCAACCACCACAATTTGTCTCAACAAGAAAACATAAAATTCCAAATTGTTTAAAAGAAAGTGTAAACATTAAGAGATCCGTGGTGTGTATTTTGTTACAAAAAGAAGCCGACTAACCAAAAAAGCGACCAGTAAATAAACATAGGAATAAAATTAATAAATAATTTATTAAACAGCATATTTTGGAACTGTTGATACATACATACATATGTACATGTATGTTGCGTGCAAGTTTTTTAATAAAACATGGGTAAGAAAGTGTGGGAATTATAGAAAGTCTGATATAACAAGTAAATAAACCACTTAATGTCTTTAAATGCAGATATAACAGTGCCTGAGACCTGCCTACTCTGTCTGGAAGACAGTACGCAGTCCTTGGACGTCTACTCTGTCCAGGGCGAGGAGCTGAATGTGGTGAACATTGTCAATAAACATTTGCCCATACAACTGTCCGAGAGCAGTGAGGAAACTCTTAAAATCTGCACAAAATGCTGGAAAACCATATACGCTTTCCACACGCTGCACAATTTCGTCGGTGCCGCGCAGAGTTCGCTGAGGGAGACGAAAGCGGCGCTGATGGAGGATGATCCACTGACACAGGCAAACTTCAATGAGACCAAACAGGGCCAAGATAATACGAATCCGGAGCTGAATGGTCGCAACTTCTTCTATCCCGAGGTGAAGATTGAGGAGCACGAGCTGGAACAATTGCCCAAGATTGAAGTGCTCGAGAGCACGGCCAATCTGCCGGGCTCCTCTCCTGCTAGACGCCTGCGGAAGCGGGTCAAGGCAGAGGCGGAAGCGCCCATCGCCAGTGAAGTTTGTTCCACTGAGGAAGTGGCGCCCAAGAAGCGTCGCGGCAGACCACGGAAAACGGAGCTACCCAAGGAAATCGGTGTCGAGCTGGAGGTGCATAAA
Organism: Drosophila nigrodunni; assembly: GCA_020829145.1. NCBI lineage: Eukaryota > Metazoa > Arthropoda > Insecta > Diptera > Drosophilidae > Drosophila > Drosophila nigrodunni. The sequence continues at coordinate 11,617,828 of JACVCZ010000005.1, forward strand.
TCCTTAGATTTGGAGGCGGATTTAAAAACGGAAACTGAAATACCAGCCGATTTCAGTGACGATGATCAGGAATTCAATTGCAATTTCGATGAGGGTCTCGAACACAGCGAGGAGAGCAGCGAGGACTCCTTAGGGGGAGAGCGACGATGACTCCGACTTTGAGTTCAAGCTGGGCAAACCAAGCGAAGTCTCCTTTGCTGTGATACCAAAGCGAACACCTGTGCGGCCCAAGAAATACAAGAAGCGCATGAAACCCATGGAGCCCAAGGTGCGCATGTCCCGGGAACTGCTAGATCAGCGCAAGAAACAGCAGGAGGAGTACGATGGCATCATAGCCAAGTTCTTTAGCGATGTTCTGCCCTGCTCCATATGTAATCTGCTGGTGCACAACTTTACGGAGATGCAGCGACATCATCGCCTCACCCATCAGGTCGATCCTGGCTATATGATCTGCTGTGGCCGCAAGTTCACGCAACGCAAGGTGCTCGCAGAGCATGTGCTGGTTCACTGGAATCCAGAGCACTTCAAGTGCATAACTTGCGCGAAGGCATTCCAAAACTCTCGCCATCTAGAGTCCCACCAGCAGGTGCACTTGTCCAAGGTTACCTTCCAGTGCGATCTGTGCTCCAAGGTGTTCCTCAGCAAGACGGCTATCGACTATCACAAACTGAACAAGCATGTGCCCAAATCCGAGTTCAAGTTCTCCTGCGCCGAATGTGGCAAGAAGTAAGTGATTCACACTTGGTAGCATCCACCAAACCACAAATTTCTCTTGCAGATTCCTGACTGAACGCAAGCTTAAGAATCACATGAGCTCCATGCACGACCCAGAGAGCATTATCATCTGCGACAAGTGCGGCAAACAGATGCGCACCAAGATCATTCTAAAGAAACATCAGGAGCTGATGCATTCGAATACTCCGCGCCCCGAGCCAGAGCTCAAGCAGTGCCAGATCTGCGGGGCTTGGCTGAAGGGCATGACGGGTCTGAAGCAGCACATGAAGAGCATTCACGTGGAAAGCGCCGGGGAACATCGCTGTCATGTTTGCAGCAAGGTCTCCCCGAATGCTCGTGCCCTGCGTCGTCACATTTATCACAAGTAATTGATTTGGATTTATGGCTAATGTTTTAGATAAATTGCTAACACTATTTATTTTCTAACAGCCACGAATGCGAGCGAAAATTCAAGTGCACCATGTGTGATAAGGCATTCAAGCGACCACAGGAACTAAAAGTGAGTGGGGTGTTCCTACTTACCAGTTAATACGCTGCTAATTAATCCCTTTCTCGGTTTATCTATAATCCCTTCAGGAGCACACATCGACACACACGGGCGAGGTGCTGTACACCTGTCCCAACTGCCCGATGACATTCTTCTGCAGCGCCAACATGTACAAGCATCGCCAGCGACTCCACCGCGCCCAGTACGAGGCAGACAAGAACCAACCGAAGCCGCCAAATATTCTACAGCAGGCCGTGGGAGCGACGGCGGCAATGAAGATTAAATTGATGCAGAATTCGTCGAGTGGAGCGAGCATTGAAGCGGACTTGAAGCATTTCTAGATCCTAAGTAGTCCTATAATCGTAAATTCGTATAATCGTTTGTAATCTGTATAATCTGTAATTATATATAAGCTATAGTTTTGTAAATCTAGAACTAAAGTAACGAATCGAGTTCTGGAACTCAGATACACAGAGACACGTGCTTATCTTGAGGATTTGTCCAGTGCGGCCGTCTTTTGTGTGGCCCAAAACAGCTAAAACTAGCTAAACAACATTAAAAAAAAAGCTAAAACGAACAACTTGTTTATTTGTAAAGCTATATTTAAAGCCAGAAACAAGATTTATTTAACTTACTTAAGAATTAGCCTGCTTCAGCCAGAAAGCAGCTAGATTTAAGAGCTAAAAGCCGTTTTATCACACCTTTTGGGCTTCGCCAGCATAGCTCTTCATAATCTAGCTTTAAATAAGCTGAAGCGGCTGAACGCGAAACCTATCAATTGGCCAACTAAAGATATGATTATGGCCAATAAGCAGATAAAAATTCAGTTACCAGCTAGATATCGACGGGATTAGTTCGCTATGCCATCCAAACTTTTACCTCTGTTTCTTCGCCTTTTGTTTCTGACGACCTTCATGCTTTGCATGCTGCTGCTGTGCTCCCAGGTCTTGGAGCAACCCGAGGAGCAGCTGACCAACTGGAGCACTACTCCAAGTGCAGTCGATGAGCTGGAAGCGGAGCTACCCGAGGTAGACTTTAAGTATTGGTACCGCTACGCGTTGCCAGGCAACTATCGGCTGAACCAGAGCTGTGCCCAGTACCCCGATCCTCTAGAGCTGCAGCTGCATAATCGCCACTGGCAGACGTTTCTCAACGGTAACGTGACCTTCCGTCTGTATGCCGCCTATCTGGACACACGTGCGGCGATGAACTCATCCACTGCTGTCATACGCGTGTTGGCCACGGCTAATCGAATTGGCCTAGGGTTCCCCCACACTTACTGCCAGCTGTGGTACGCGGGTCACAATGAGCCAATCATGTCAGCGGTGAGTAGGTACATCAGCATCTGGCCCACAATTTGGTCCCTTAAGCCGCGTCTTAGTTATCCGCATCTGCTAAGCTGTCCAGTGCCAGAGGGACTGCCTAGGAAACTGGCGGGGATTACTCCCAGAACCGTGTCCTTGACAGCCAACAGTTGTGAGCACGCGAGTAATTCGTTGAGAGTGCACTACAAGATGCCAGCCAACAGAAGGAAGCCCAGCTACTCTACCTCAAAGCTTCCCTCAATCTCAACCACCATCTCCCCCTCCTCCAACCCCTCTGGAACACCCCTCAACATCGCCATATGCCTCAAAGCCTTTGAGTTTCCGTACGAGGACATCTCCTCCCGCCTCATCGAGTGGCTGGAGCTGCAGCGTTTGCTGGGCGCCTCTCGGGTCTACGCCTACGTCTATCAAGTGCATCCCAAAGTGCAGCGTACGCTGGAGTTTTACCAGCGCAGTGGCTTCCTGAAGCTGCGTCCACTTAGCTTGGCCAATGGAGCACCTGGTTCACCCCGCTACCTGCACACGCTGCTTCGCCACCGACAGCTGCTGAAGCGACTCAACGAGCTGATACCCTACAATGACTGCTTCTACAGGAACATGTACAGACACGATTACCTGCTCAATGTGGACATCGATGAGGTGATCATGCCGCTGGGGGAGATTCGCACCTGGCAGCAGCTTATCACCTCCGAACTGGCCACAGCTGCAGCTAACAGCAGGTGTACTCATGGCTACGTCTCGCTCTGCTTCATCCAGTCGCTGTTCACCATTCAATCTCATCCAGAAGAGCTGGAGCTGCTCCAGAGCACGTTCCGTAGACTGAATCACACTCGGGAAAACGTGGCCACCAAGTGTTTCCACAACACGCGCTACTCCCAGACGCTGCACAACCACTACTCACTCACCAGTCTGCCAGGCACGGGTACAGGTGCGACTACAGGTGTCTGCGAGCGTCGCTTCGTGAACACCCAAGTGGCCCAGATGCAGCACTACAGGGACAGAAGTGGCGTTGTACCAACGGAGGAGCTGCTCGAGGATCGCAGCATTTGGAGGTACGCTGGGGAGCTCAGAGCGGCGGTAAAGGGTGTGAAGCGTAAGCTGGGCATATAGAGCTACAGGGTGTCTTGTGGGTCTAGCATACCCGCTTTGAAGTCGATTAAAAGCGTCTGTAAAGCGTAACTTAGCCATAAAGTCTAAAGGGTAACATGAGTGTGGGCTTAACTAAGTTATTTATTATTACAGGGTATAGTGTATGCATAGCATACCCTTCGCTGAGTCCTCTTACAGCTGTAGATTAAGAAAAACAAACAATCTTGGAATGTCTTTAGTTCTTTATAATTATTTACAAGGATGACTTAACAGCACCTTATATAACCTTTGTAAAATATATAGAATATATATATTTATGTATTTAAATTTTTATAATTTGCATTTTGTTCTCTTCTTCTTCTTATTCCATTAAACATTTAGAGTTTTAGACAATTTCTTCATAGTTCTTTTTTAGCATTTAGCAAACAGTGAAAATTCATTTAAACTTTAATTAGACAATTAATTATTGTTCATTTCTCAAACAAATCACAAAAAAATATAGGATACAACAAATTGGACTTTAGTTTAAACATAAGTGTAGTAAATGGTTTATTTTTCAACTACTTTCAAAGCGATTTTCAGCGTCGTTTGGGAAAACTGCATTTTGTATTTTGTATGTGTGTGTGTGTGTGTGTGTGTGTGTGTGTGTGTGTGTGTGTGTGTGTGTGTGTGTGTGTGTGTGTGTGTGTGTGTGTGTGTGTGTGTGTGTGTGTGTGTGTGTGTGTGTGTGTGTGTGTGTGTGTGTGTGTGTGTGTGTGTGTGTGTGTGTAGGTGTGAGTTTCATAGTTTAAGCATAGCACTTTGTTTATAATTTGTAGTTAATAAACATCGCTTTTCGTTAACATTTTATAAATAGAATACTTTCGTTTTGTGGGTTTATTTTTCTTGTTAGTTTTAGTTTAGTTATTAATTTAGTTAGTCACGAAAAGAAAACTGAAATTAAATTTCAAACACATGGAAATCAAGTATACGTATTTATTGTATTAATTATTAATAATAATATTGGTTTTGTGAAGTGTTTAGTGACAAAATTAATATAAAATTTTAGCTATGGATTAAAAATTTCACATTCATTCACAAACTAAAGAACAAAGCACAATAATAAATTGTTTAACGAAAAGAAAACAAAAAGTAATAACACAAAATACTGAAGCTGAACAATAATATACAGTAGATAGCATTAATTGTTTATACAATATACATATATATTAAGATTTTTATATATGAAACTTGCTCAATTTTTATGGTTTTTTGCTGCATTTAAATTGTTGTTGTTTTTGGAACTTGAAACGGAATTGTGTGAACGCATAATAACATAAATAACAACAATAATTATATAACAATGACTAAAATTATTAATTATATAGTTAACTATTAAATTGTTTTGCGTGTGAGCAGCTTAATTTTGCAACTTCTTTTGTTTGGATTTCTCTACTTTTTAGATTTTACAGTGGCTCAAATTGTTGTTTTATTTCTCATATATATATATAGTGTGTGTGTTGGTTTGTGTGGGTGTATGTGGGCGTGTGTGGGCGTGTCTGTGCTAAGCGAAGACCTCTTTAAAGCTTGGTTTGCTCAACCATATCGATGTTCACCTTGTAGAACACATATGGAAAGTATTCGGACTGACCAAAGCCCAGGCCGGGTATATCCACATTCTGCAAAGAAACGAATCAATTAAAAATATGAAACTAGCATTACAGAGTATACAGTATAGGCAAGCTTACATCAGCACTGCTGACATGTCCACCTGCCGAGGCGCCGTCCAGGTGTCCATACAGCTGATTGAGCACATCCCTCAAACGCTTCACGCTCTTCTTGTTCGGCTCAATCAGAATAGCCTGGAAGTTGACGGGCAGACCGTATCTATAAGACAGTTTAAAGAGTCCAAGTTAGTAATTGGCTTACACAGCTCACACCGTTACACTCACCTGAGCACGGACTCCACAAACACTCGCAGCGCCTTGACGTGGATCAGAGCACAGAAAGCCTCGCTGAAGTTCACCTTCAACCAACGCACCAAAGGACCCTGTAAAACAATGCATTTAATTAGACACTCTGCTTAGTAATTAACTAAATAAGCTAGTGACTTACAAACTGCTTCTTCTTGTCGGTCATTAACTTGGTCATCTCGTTCTTGCCCGCGGCCAATTCCTCCTCATTGTAGACAAAGTCGCGCACGATGAACTTGCGTTCACGGGCATGAAGCTTGAACTCCTCGGTTACCTTCTTGAAGAGCGTCACGTTGAAGAGACAGTAGTCGGTGTCCTCCTTGATCAGCTGGGAGGAGCGTGGCACAATCATGTCCGTGATTTTCTCATAGTTGGCTAACCAATCGTTGGCCATGACCCTGTGGGAGAAAGGAAGTTACCGTCAACACAGGATGTAATAGAATTATACAGAAACTAGTGACGTAAGTCGTTCACAGACCTACACTAGTGACATAAGTCGGTTGACTCACTACTACTTACTTTGGCACAATGACCAGGAGAGTGGTCAAGTACTCCGAATCCAGGATGAAGTGCTCCTTCTTCACCAAATCCGCCAGATTGCGTGTCAACAAGCTGCCACTGTGGAGAATGGAGTATGGAGAATGCGTGAGTTTAGTCACTAAATAAACTAGCAATTAACTAACTAACTAACTAGTTACTGACTAAGACTAGTCACTTACGTTTTCTTCTTCTCCAAATTCTGCAAATTGCCCTTGAGGTTGTTGTACGCCTGCGATTTCGTCTTCAAATCGCCATCGATTTGACCGATTTGCTTGGAAATGATATCGGCGATATTGCGCAAGGATTGCTTGATCGGGTATTTGGCCATGTCCCATTGGAAACGCGTTAAATACTGCGGTAATTCGGCTAGCGATGGAAAAAGAGTTAACTGATTAGTTGCAGTTTTAATTAATGTTAAATATTAATCAGACTATTTGACAAAATAAAAAAATAAATTTTAAGTTTGCTGTAATTTATTAAAATTGTTTTTTTGTATTATTTTAGTATAGAACAAACTGTAAGTAAAATTAAAATTATAAAAAGAAATAAAAACCTTAAATTTTATAACAAACAAACACAGACACAGTAACAATCACACACATTCATACACACACAACTCAAAACATATTTATAATCAACTACAAAAGCACTAAGACGATTAATTAGCTAAAAACAATCAACTAAATTAGCAAATTGTTAAGCAAATTATATTAACAATTATCGACATTAATTTAAAGCATTTCGGGGTCGTAATTCCGGGAATTAATCTTATCTAAGTAACTAATTTAAAATTTAAATTTTAATTAATTTTTACAAGTTTCAAATTCCTTGGAAATCTGATAACTTATCGATTGTTGAGCAGCAATACCGTTATCCACAAATATCATTAACAGTGTTGAGTAGCTAAACCCACCACAGTATCAAGCATAACGGTAATGCAATCGTTACACTGAGAGAAAAGAGTTTTGCATGCACTACAAACACTATGAGAAAAAAAGGTGCAAGAAAAAGCAACGGTAAATAACGGGAATGCAAGGATTAGTCAACGAGTACCTTTCGTAATACGTAAAACATTTGAAACGGCACAAACTGTTAGCAGACTTTCAATTTGTTTCAGTGTATTTTATATTATTTAAAATAATAACACATTAAAAGCAAATCAAACGAAATTTCTTAAAATAAAAAGCGGTTAAATTCAATATTTCTGTGTGTGTGTGTGTGTGTGTGTGTGTGTGTGTGTGTGTGTGTGTGTGAGACAGTGTTTGTGTGTGTGAGAGTGTTTTGTCGTATATAGCTTAATGGAAATCGGCGTTAATCGTGAGATATCGCTATGATATTATTTGCGCAGCAGAACAACATTTGGTGAGCAGTACACTGAAAAAACAACATATTCGCTTTTACACTGTTACAAAATAATTCTTGTGTATTTATATATAGATATATATATATAGTTGTATATATTTATAGTTTGAGGGAAATCACACATATTACTTAGATATTGTGTATATGTGAGCTCGCCGTTAACTAAAAACTGCAAAATAGAATAAAAATATAAAATAGAATAATAATAAATGTGATAAAGAGAGTGAGAGAGAGAAAGAGAGAAACAGAAACTAAAGACAAAGTTTTGAAAGGACTTTGGCATTGGTATAACAGACTGTAGTTGTAGGCGTATAACACTTAAACCGTGTATAACAGTTAACCAATCCAATCAATACGAAAGCAACTTCATAGTTTTATATTTTTGCTGGGGAGGATTACATTTTGGTAACGGTGGAATATTTATAGGAAAAGTCGTAGTACATCAAGTGTGAAAACAATAAGGAAAAGTAAGGAAATCAGGTGGAAAATCAACGCAAAAATAGAAAATAGTTACAATTATAAAGACAAAGAGAGCAACACGTCCAAAGGGCCAGATATACATGTGTATATATACACAGAACAAAATCCGATACATTATTAAGAAGATAGTTTTTTTTTAAAGTAAGTAAGATATTCTTTTCTGTGTATATATATGCACATATATATAGAGAGGGAGTGTTTATAGTAGGATATACATATGGTAGCCCAGTTGAATGCTAACCTGGACTCAGTGGAAACTCTGGAGGCTCTGCATTATCCGTATCGGGACTGGAACGACCTTGGCTACTACTGCCACAACAACTACTCACTGGCGACGATCTATGATGAGTTGGTGTTAAATTAAATCCATTGTTTATATTTAATTGACACGGTGTGGTAGAAGAACGTTTGCTATAAATTTGATCGGCAAGAGAATTGAAGAAAGAGCGATAACTAGAGCGCGGTGGTGTGGGCAATGGCGATGGCGATGGCGTTAACGATAACGATAACGATGTTTGATGCCAAAATGTTGTCATTGTCATTGCGGGTCTGTGTGCGTGTGCGTGTGCTTGTGCGTGTGCGTTTGCCTGTGTGTGTGTGCTTTGTGTCTGTGCGCTGTGTTTTCGTATGTGTGTGTGTGTGTTTTGGTGTTGGGGGGGCAGTATTCAAGTGTGCGTTTGGGTGAATTTCATGATTGATTTATGAAGTAAATGATTTAAAAAAAGAAAATACATTATTATTGCATTTTTATTGTTCATCTTCGCGCTTAATGAAATCAAACATTTATGAATGACAGAGAGAGGTTGCGATAGCGACAGGCGACAAAAAGAGAGAGAGAGGGAGAGAAGGAAATAGATAGCAAGCACAGCAAGTGCATGTTTTAGTGTTGCAAATAAATGTGGTCACATTGGCAAAATATCTATATCGCTGTTAAGTTCCCCCACTCCCACAAATCTTTGCGTTGCTCAAAGAGACCGAGCTTTGCTCTCTTTGTAGCAGAGAGCGGCGCAGCAAAAAAAACCGTTTTACACGTTTCCTTTTTATCTTTCTTCTCTGCGGACTTTGTTTTTGTTTTGTCTGTGTTCGTGCACCTGCGGAAATCGGTTTTAGTTGTGAGCTGCCAGCGAAATGTTAAACAGTTTGAAATTAAAAGTAGGTAAACTTTTTTTGGTAGTGCATGAAGCAGGGGTTGCTGGAGGGAACGAATTTAAGAAGGAGAACAAAACGACACACACATAGAGATCAGTTGCAGCGTTACACATACTCTGTCTCGCTTTAGCCCACCATGGACACTTGGATACGTCACAATAGCTGCGCCGCTTTTCCACGTGTACTATTTTATGGTGTGTGTGTGTGCGTGTGCTTAGCACAGACTTAACCCAATTAGTTTTTGCTTTGCGTTATACCTTGCATATGTACGTTTGGTGTCACACATAATTTATTAACATAAGTATAATTATGTTATCTTATCTTCTTTGAAAACTTTAATTAACCCACCTAGTTGTCTATATAAAAAGTTATTGTAGCTTAAATATCGATATTTTCCAAATGACTTGTGTAGTTGTTTTTTACAGTGTGGACGCTGTGTGGTGTCTGTGTGTGTATGTGCGTGCTTGTGTGTGTGTGCATGTGTGGGGATGACTGTTAACTTTGCTTTCGTAGCACGCCCCTAAGTCAATTTTGTTTGATGTCTTGCGTGAAGTGTATGAAGTAGGCGTGGCATATTGGCGGCTAATTGGCTAAACTTGAACTGTTTTGCTTTTTAAAGGATTTTGTTTTTGATGCTTGGATGAATTAGATACCTGCACTTCTTAGAGTTACGCTTGGGCTTATTGAACCACCAATCGAATGTCTCCGATAGCGAAGACGCACTGTGCGGACTCTTTGGATTATCCCCATCCAGATTCAAATCCTCGTCCAACTCGTCCGTGTCGCAGGACTTTTCAGTCGGCGATTGCAGTGGCGGCGACACAGCCCCCCCGCCCCCCAGCTGCAGATGACTCAATTTGTTGTTGCTGCTGCTGTTGTTGTTGTTGTTTATGCTGCAAGTGTTGTTATTGAGCTTTTTGCTATTAGAGCGCGACATGCTTTGCACCGAGCTGCTGCTGCTGCTGCACGTTGGCGCCGACGTTGAGAAATAAGCCGACGAGCACAAAGTGTATGCCGAATTTGTGGCATTTGCCCCACTGTGCGGCTGCGGATGCTGCACACTGGTACTGCTGCCGGTGGCAATGGCAGTCACCGTGGAGATGGCACAACGGGTAGCATGCAACATGGATGTAGCTGTGTGCGTATAGCAACATTCATCGGCCATCAGAGTGCTAGCCGTGCCAGTGGGCGTGGCAAAGACACTGCCACTGCAGCACTCGTCGCAGCCACAGACAGTGGGCGCTGCTGCTATCACAAACTCATCGAAATCATCATTGTGTGCTGTGGCTAAGTTTTGCAAACTGCCACCGGATGCAGATGCGGATGCACTGGCTCTAGCGGAAGTCGAGGCAGAGGCGAAGGCGTTGGCGGCGTTTGAGGCGAAGGCGGTGGCGGTGGCTGAGGCGTTGGCGGTGACTGCACCGCCAGGGGCGGTGGTAGTAGTAGTAGTGGTAGTAGTAGTACTAGTAGTAGTAGCATTTGATAGATTTGTCTGGCTGTTCTGGCATTTACCCTTTAGATCCGTGGGCAGCTGATGGTGATGCGGATGGTAGTGATGGGGATTGTTCTGGTGGTGTGTGTGCTGGTGTTTACGCTGGTGACGCAAACTGAGATGCTTCAAACGCTGGTGATGACGACAAATCGGGATGGCTTCATCGGGTGGACCAGGACCTGTGATTGGTTCGTTTCGTGGTTTTCGTGGGTGTGTGTGAGTGGTTGTTTCGTGTGATTGGTTCCCAAAAGGATTCATTCGTTCATTCCATGTTTTTGTTACAATTTTAATATTTGTTTGATTTTTTCAGGTACAGCAGGTAGAGATTTGTGGTAATATAAACGGCGGAGTTAAAGAAATATCACAGAAACAGTTTAAACTTAAAAACTATAGCATACTCTTCGGGGCCACATGACAGCCATTTTGCACAAGACTTTAAAACACTTTTTTCACTAGAAAACCCAACAAAAAGTAAGTAGACTTTGTTTGGTTTTCAAGTACGGCTTACAAACACAAGTTCAGTTGAGCTTTCATTATTCAGAGAGGGAAATTTACCAAAGATCACTGTAAACTTAAAAACTATGGCATACTTTTTGGGGCAACTTGCCAGCCAAGACTCTCAAGAATTCCCAAATTAAAAACAGATACAGTATTTAAAAAAACATAAGTAACAAAATGAAAAGATTTAACTGATTAGGCCAAAAACAAATAATACTCGAAAAGTATATAAATATACTCATGTATATATTCAAACTCATGTGTGGTCTTTTGGTCATTTTTTGGGAGGTGTGTGTGTTTTAAAACCAATATTTCAAATAAATTATAAATGTATATAGAAAATAATTTCATGAACAACAGTGGAACGTGGAACGAATGTTGCGAGAAGTTCTTTTGTCACATTATTCTCGATTTCTTTGGTTTTCACATTATAATATCATACACGTTAGATCAATTTTGTACAGTGTAAAAGCGTTACGTTTTCTATTCTGTTTAAAACATTTACCGATTACTCGTTGTGGATGCTAAGAAGCAGGGTAAACATGTGAATGGCAAATAACACATTACAGCACGCACACATAGACATACACATACACATACAAAAACACGGTGACAATGAGCTCAAAAAAGTGTTGAATTATTGCGAATAAAGTTTGGGTTAAGAAATGTACATTATTATTATAAAGATTAATTATAGTATTGAATGTGATTACGAACAAAACAATGGATTGAAATAGCAATAAAGAAGCACACACTCACACACACACACAACACACACTGGCACACAACTGTACACAAAATTAAATAAAATGCTAGCAAATTTTGCGCTTAAATAACATGTAAAAAATAAATATTTGATTACAATAAACTTAAAAAAATTAAAAATTACACGCGCTTTTCTTTTTTGTATCTTTTAAACAAGTTTTATATATATTATATATTCATAAAACCTATATCTTTATAAATCTGTAAGTTTCAGAATTTTAGTACTCATTTTTTTTTTGTGAATGATTTAAAAACTAATGGGCTTTCATAACGAAATTTCAAGTTCGAATTTTGTTCAACGGAAACATAAAATAAGGAGAAAATCATAAAGAAAAATTTACAACAATATTTAAGTAATTTATGTAAAATATACAAAGTGTTTTTTTTTTTGCCTCAAAGAGTTTTTTAAGTTATTCCTTTAGCGGTGTGGCACAAAGAGTGTAGAGTATGGTTTGGTTTTGTGTGTGTTTTTTGAACAGTGGTGCCCACAGTGATCTAGTGTTTAATTTGTGTCGTGCGTAGTCCGGTCTTTACACATTGAACGCTGCACAGCGAGTAATCTGATCTGTTCTCTTTTTAGCTCTCCCAAGCTGCTGCCGTTACCAATTGCCGGCAGAACTCTCTCAGTCTTATACGAAGCGGCCATTTTGTGCAGCCGCTCTCTCAAGCCACGAAGACGCTGGTTCTCAGGCTTAAGCCATGCCTCCATTTGGACACCACTGTTCTGAACTGTCATAAGTAAGTGTGTGTATGTGTATGAATGTTGGTTATCTATATGTTGTATGTGTGTGTGTTTTTGTGTGTGTGTGCATAGAATAGATATTAGAAATGTACAACAAATGCAACACAAAATTAACAACGCAAATTCTCTTTGATTTTGTTCTCTTAGCGATTTGGACTCTCTTTTTGTGAGTTATGATCTAAACTTTAATTCCATTGTTGTTGTTGTTGTTTTGTTATATGTTACCAAATATGTAGTTTAAAACATTTACAATTATCAACTTGATTTTTTGCTTGTTTTTTATTTAAATTTATTTATTTTTGGTCGTGATTGATGATTGTGCGCATGAGTTTCAACATAAAATATTACAACTAAAGAAAGGAAACAAAAACTCAAAACCAACGGGGAAAAAAACAAATAAAATAATATAAAAAATTATAAAATAAAAGGAAATTTTTCAAAAGTACAACAAGAAGAAACCAAAAGAAAAACCTCAAGTTTTCAGCTGAAAATCGATTAGTTTTTAAATCAATTTCGATACTGAAAAACACGGCTAAATATTTGCTGTTGAAAATACATGTAATTTATGTACTATATTTAATTAATTTCGTTTATAGTGTTTGTTAGTTGTTGGTCAAAACTGGAGACACAGAACATTCCAAAATATCGAGATATAAAACAATCTCACCGGAAGTAGAGCGGAGTACGAGGATTATCTTGTGGATAATGTGGACATGTGGTATATAGTATATGTATCTTGTAAATCGGGTGTTTTCTTTGTTAGTAGTATATATCTTTGGTATAGTCAGAGCATTCCGTATGTAAATAAATGTATTTCTTGCTACCATTTGGCTAAATAAACATCTTAAAAGTAACTAAAGAAAGTAGAATAAACACTAAACTAAACTAAGCTGTACTAAAACTAATACTAAACTAAAATCGATAGATTTATATGCTAATCACTTACTGTTGTTGGCCAGCAGATTTTCATGGAGCTTGTCACGCTGATCCTCCAAAACTTCACCCAGATACATGGCCACCTTGCGGGTGATCTGCTCCACGTACGTGTCCAGTTTGCCCAGATCATCGGATAGGCCGACAAGCTGATCCAAGGTGCCCACCTGAAAGAAAGACAAAAGGATTGGGTATGGCGACTACCTTTCTCTGGATATACCCTGGGTACTCACCTTCAGATCGGGTATATGGAACTTGTAGTTACTGCATAGGTTATGTTGCTTGCTGGTGAGGTTGTTCATCGTGTCGAAGGTTTGTTGGCACGTCTTGTCGCCAGGCGCCGAGATAATCCAATATTCGGACATCATTTTGATAGCTGTCGAAACAAAGGACACAAAGACCAAAACATCATCAATTATTATTATAGCCAGTCCACTTTCAGCACAGAGAGACGCCAAATATTTTCCATTATGTAATTTGAGCCAATATCGATTGATGGCCTTTCAATTGGCTATAAAACTTTTAAGGCCCAGCAAACACAATGCAAATTCGCATGAAATTTTAATGATTTGACCTCCAAAAGCTTCGGACATTTGAACAATTTTTGATGTGATCGGACCTTAGAATGCATTTCCTATTGTCCCTGAACTTGGCAGGACACGTGTGTGTGTTCTGACAGTGTCTGCAGTAATTGTTTTGACAAGGAACAACAGCGCTGGCATTTTAGCTAGTTTGAAGCTAGATTTAACTATTTTATTGTTGCCATAGCCTTTTTCTAGCTCTGTTAAAAAGACTACTTAGCCCAGTGTACGCGTGTGTGTCTCTTTGTCTCTCTTGTCCACTCCCTTTCCCTCTCCCAATCACTTTCTTTGTGCTGGGCGCCTGGCAGACAACAAAGCGCAGACAGTTGGCGCCAGGCAGACTTGTGACTTCAGTGCGATAATTTGGATTTGGGGGCACTGAGCGTATACGCAATATGCTTGCAAATTCAATTTGTTTGTTTTTCTTTAAAATAAATTTGAATACACTTACAACAATTCTAACAGTGTTTGCGTTTCAACAGAATTGTCAGAACCTTCTCAACTTGTAGAAGATGTAGCTTTTTGGGCATCTTACAAAAGAACACACCACTTCAAGCCAAAAACTGAAACCTTTTCCAGCCAAAAAGACCAAGCAGGAGCACAAAATAAACCGATGCGCACACGACGAAAGCTGAACGCGAAATGAACGCAACGCAACGCAGGCACAACAACAGAAAGTCAGCGAACATTGCTGCCATATGGGCCAGATGTTGTTGGCCAAGTTGTTATGGTTGTTGTGGTTGTTGGTGCCAAAAAGGCGAAAGGCGCAGTCACAGTCACGAACAAGGAATCGAAATCGATGACGAAGCAAGCGTCACGCAAGCCGCAAACGCCGACAGCCTGTTCAATTTGGTAAGTGTTGTCGTTGTCGCTCTTGTTGGACCCTGTACTTGCATAGGTACACAGGGTGTATTGGTTTTCGAGAGCTCATTGCTGGCACTGGGTGCTTAAAACTCTGCCAACGTCTAGCATGTTAATTCTGCCAACGTCTCTGCCGAAACACTTGGGCAGCGTTCTCTTTTGCAGATCGGTCACTATGTATGCTTCGCTTCTCTTTAGCTATGCTTAAAACTCTGCCGACGTCTCTGCCGACAGACAACGCAGCGTTTGTCTCTTGCTCTCTTGAGCAAGAACGCGTAACGGATCAGTCGCTGTGCTGCGCTCAATGAGAAAAGGCTAGCGAGCGCGTTTCTTTCAAGCGTTTCTTGAGTTTCTACGTACTCGATCTTTACAGACTGTTTTAAAGTCCAGCTCACTCACCTGCCTACTAACTGTAAGGACAGTGGTGTATGAGTAATCATCAGCAGATACAAATCTAACGTGGGTCAGTTTCGTTTTTTGGGTAGTCACTGTTATTACATAACTTCATGATGGCCTTCAAACATCAAACAAACACACACACGCTTACACTCATACACGCACGAGAAGCTAAATGACAACCGAATCAGGCGAATCGCTGACCATTCCCAATAATCCCACTATGCTGGCACTCCACCTGACCCTGCACTACCCCACCCAATTAACCCCAACAACACTCATACAGATAACATTCAAGGCAGTGCATTGTCCTCAACCAGGAAACAAATAGCAACAACAATTACAGTAATGTTAGCCTGGCAACCACTCAACGAAAGCAACAACAAAACGCACAAATTCTATTTTTAGCTACGAAATCTAAATTGCTTTTGTACAAATCAGAAGGTGAAGGAGGGTGGCGAGGAGGTGGCAGGGGAAGTGACAGTTATGCTCTAATATGTATGCACACACACATGTAAATATATGCGGTTGTATGTGTGTGTGTCGTCCTGTTGTCTGTGACGCATTCTACATATCAAATTATACAGCAAAGCATAAAGAAAGAGTGGGAGAGAAAATGACAGCGAACAGAGTTGCCAACGCTCAGTACCAAATGAAACTCGAAAATCTAAGGAAAATATGTTAAATATACTGTCAATTTCCTGCTTTTATATTATACACTTAAAAACGCAATTGGCAACGCTTTTTGGCCAGATAAACGTTAGCTGAAAACAGGATAACAAACAACAAACAAACGTAAATTATGTTGACATTAACGAAGAAGAGCAGAAGAGAACAAAAAGAACATGGCGCCACTCAGACTGGCCAACGGCTGGCGCTAATGGGTGGTGTGGGTTGGATAAGAGAATGGTAAGATATGTAGTAAATGAAGAGAAACTAGCAGGAGCAGGAGAGAAGCTTCACACACACAGTGACAGGAAATTGCAATGTGCGATGACTGTGATGATGACAAAAACAAAAATAACTATGATGCTATTTACACACACACATACATACGTACAGTAAGTCAAGTAATTGTTTTGCCAAAAACAATTTGTTTTGATTTTGTAAATCAATTAAGCTAAATTGATCTCATTATTCAAAGAAGTTTTCTCATTCGCAACTAAAATGTGCAAATTTGTCAAAATAACTACATGACACACTGTCCACACAACTCCTGCGGTGGGCAGTAATTAATTAATAATAATGGTCGCTGATGGCAAGAGGCATTTTGCCTTAAGTTAGTAAGTGTGTAAACCCAGCAGCTGTTTCAGCTTTATTGCCCAGGCAGATGTAGATATATATGTATTTACATATATGCACACACAAATGTTTATATTTGACTTTTTGTTTCAAGTTTATATCTGGTCAACGGCAGTCAAGGCCTTTGCGGCACGCAATATCACTATTTAATATAGTCCTTGTGGAAATATACAAACAAAAGTCACACATATAGATATAGTGATGTGGAAAGTCAACGCGCATGTACAACAAGTTGTTGGAAAGAAAATACCTCATTTTATTTTAATTAATATTTAGCGGGCAAAGTATTTCAAATTCACAGCTACACAATTTGTTTACGCTGTGAATTACGAGCGGTCAAAGTGAGAGAGCAGCACTTAAATAATGTAAGAGTAAAGAGCGTAAAATATTCAAATTCACCATACCCTCGTCAAGCACACACACACACAAACAACTCACTCACACGGTGGTGAATTTAGCAAACAGTCAGCTGTTCGTGTGACAGTCACATGACAGCTTTTCGATCGATATTTTTCTTAGCTCACGAGTTTTACAGCTTAAAAACAAACGAACTAAACATTTGCAAACATATTTTCTTCAATACGTTGCACACTTTTGCCCGCCACTTTGTTATAATTCCATAAATAAGTTCCACGAACTGCCTTCAAGTCGTGGCGGCCAATGAGACACCGTTAACCGACCGAGGCAACAGTTTTTCAGGGTCATTTGATTTGCACATATACACAGCCATTTAGCATTTTTTCTACGCACAAATACTCTATTTAAACGAGTTACATTGCCAGAGTTGATTATGAATCTGGTTTGATAACAGGTCAGCAGACCAAACTGTATTTTTTTTTGGTTTTCGTTTTTTCATGCGCGGTTTTGATGCGTTGTCGTTTTGAGCATTGGAAGTTTGGGCTTTTGTGGCGCAATCACTTACATTTAAACGGCACTGCTTCACGTCAACGTCGTAGATAGAAAAAATATGGGTTTTAAGAGTTTTGTGCGTTGAAACTGTATTTAAATATAATTAAAGCGACACGAACCGCACCACCCACAATGCACGTACGAAACGGAGCACAAGTCTCTCTCTGCTGGAAACTCAACACAAAAATGACAATTCACAAATTCCACATGAGATTCACGTGATAAGTGGCGATAACAATTAGTTATCGAACAAGAAAATGTGTGTAGACACTGAACAGCCAAAATCAGCTGTTTTGAGAAGTGCAGCGTGTGGACACACTGAACGGTCTCTATGTAGGCGCCGCCTGCTCCGCTACGTGCCTAATTATTAAAGTTTAGTTTAGTTAATACTTTTATTTGGCACAAACGCGTGGCACTCGCGTACTAATAAATTTGTAAGTGCAAAGATCTTCCTTAATCTTTTGATCGCCTAATATGTGACGTTCAAGTGTCGTAAATCTTGTGACTTTAATTTTAGTTAAGTATGTGTGTGCTTCCGTGTGTGTGTGCCGTGTGGGCGTTTGTTGTTAAACATTTAAAATGAAATAATGAAAAGTCGAGCTTACGAAATCACATATTTCTAATTTAAGCAGCGTATATAATTGAAATCAATTTGCCGGCAAAGCAGAAATTTCCATTTTGGGTTTAAAGTTCATGCGATAATTGTGACACTGTGAAGTCGGATTTTCTCTCTCGGTTTCATAATACAATTACCGTGGTTCGAGTGCATAACAGAAAAGTGAATGCCGAGAATATTTAAAGTAAACACGTGCATTCTACGCTAAATATGGCATGTTTATATTCCCTGCATTTGCTGTTGTGTACTCTGAATTATTTGCAAAAAGTGCCGAAAGTTTCCGAGTTTTCGTGAAATTCTGCGATGAGTCAAAGCAGCTTTCCAAATAAATTCAAACTAATGGCAGAGGCGGGTGGGCTCGGCTGTAAAACACCCGCTACTTAAAGCAAAGCGGAAGAGTTTAAAAATCATATTAAAAATATTAAATGTGAAAAATCTTTTTAAAAACAGATATATTTTTAAATAAGAATTTAGCAAATAGTGCATTAAGCCCTTATAGACTCTGGGGTGTAACCACTCCACTGTTTCTGCCATTCATTCCTTTCTCTTAGTCTCTTTGTACTTTGTTCCAAGTACAGGGTCCCAATGAATGCATTTAAGAGTGATCGGTTCAAATGTGTTTACACACATCTCTTCAAGGGCTAAAAATAAATCGTTTCAATTGTTTTACGGTTTGTGCCTCATTGAATATGGCATATAGTATCGGAGTATCGGGTGTATATAGAATCCCAAAGTAAAAAGCATTCATTTCCATAACATTGACCCCAAAAACACCAATCGTAAGCTGGGCATCGGGAAATACAATAAAACACTGGATATTGCTTTGTTCACTTACCGGCAGTCATTGATCGATATGTGGCCATAAAGGGGTCTTATCAGCCACTGAACAATCGTGCAATCACCCATCATAAGACCTAGACCGCCTCAGATCTTATCTCAGTAGAACAGAGCAGTCCGTAGTCCAAGAACAATACATTTCCAGCCCATTGTATCCAAGCCGTACTGTAGCAGTCAGCTAGCCAGGAAGTAATGTCATAGCAGTCAGCTTATTTCCCCGTCACAAAAGTTTTGTTACCCATTGTAGGTAGCCAAATGTACTTAACGTCTCGAAGCATTTGACATTGGCTTATAACAACGCCCCAAAAGCGCACTTTACCTGTACTTTGTATATTTTGCATCTCTGCCGACGGCGACTGCAGCGTCGACGTAAGCTGCGTCGGCGCAGACGCTTACGCTGACGCCAACGCGTCGGCTTTGTGGTCTGTGGCGAAGCGTGCGCTGTTCAGTCTGCAAAGAGAATCTGTCGAGCGAACTACGCGTTCCGCGATCAGCAACAAAATCAAGAAACATAAAAGAAAAAGCCAAAAGTCAAAAAATCAAATCATCATTAACGTTAAAAGTGAAAACTGAAGAAAATACCAGACATTTGGATATTTTGGGTGCTAATAGTAACGGTAAACATGACACTGATTCACAAATGCGAGACAGTCTCCGTCGTCTCTTATCAGTTATACAATAATTCCCGTTAGACGACGACGCTGACCTACATACGCACACTCACACAGCCACACACATCAATCGATCGATCTCCTCACCTGTAGCTGTGACCCAGCCCCAAAAAGTGAAACACCTACAGTAGTGTTGTAAAGTTTCTCGACACGTGCAATTCAATATTTTCCAAATGCAGAAAACGGTTGAGTTTTAATTAAAATCAAGAAATGTGTTAATTAAATTAACGAATACGATTTTTGTTGGCTAAAATTTAGATATATTTTATAATTTTAACCCTTTGTGGACTGCTTTTTACCTCATGCGATCATTTAAATATTGAATTTAGAATTTTAATTTAATCTTCGACGGTGTTCGAGTCCAAGACCAAGAAATCACTGCTGCTGGCCAATCAGGTGGGCAACATGTACACGCCCTCCGTCTATTCGGGACTGGTTTCCCTGCTCATCAGCGTGCCCGCGGCTCAGTTGGTTGGCAAGAGGATTGGTGTGTTCTCCTACGGCTCGGGACTGGCTGCCTCGATGTACTCCATCAAGGTCACCCAAGATGCCGACCAGTTTGAGCAATTTGTGGCCAAATTGGACTATGTACTGCCCGCTCTAGCGGCACGCGAAAAGGTTGTGCCAGAGGAATTCTCCGCTCTGATGGAGATCCGGGAGAAGAACAATCATGCGGCGCCATATACACCGACGGGTAGCATTAGTGCTTTGTTCCCGGGCACGTTTTATCTCAAGGATGTGGATGCACTGCATCGGCGTAGCTACGAGCGTACCCCAAGCATTATCAGCAATGGGATTCATTAGGATTCGGAGTTAAATTCGTAGTGGGAATCAGGTTCCGAGTAAAATTCGGAGTCGGAATCAGATTCGGAGTAAAATTCGGAGTCGGGGTAATATTTGGAGTCGGAGTCACATTTGGGGAGGAATTCAGAGTCATAAGTTCATCAACAGCTTTTTTATGTGGCAATTAAACTACTT
The DNA here is from genome assembly GCA_020829145.1 of Drosophila nigrodunni. NCBI lineage: Eukaryota > Metazoa > Arthropoda > Insecta > Diptera > Drosophilidae > Drosophila > Drosophila nigrodunni. The sequence goes on from JACVCZ010000005.1 coordinate 11,638,528, forward strand.
AAAACTTGACAATAAACTAATGTCTACTATTTAATTGTAGCTACTAACTATTTAAACGCAAATCAGAGCTGACGATGATCAGTCGTGTACATAAAGAAAATTTGGTAGGCAAGTAATTCTCTTTTATCGTCTTAATTGGTCTAAAGGTCCCAAACTTCTATTTATTTTAACCACAATCATCTTCAAGAGCTTTCTAGGTTTTTGTTTGTTTTTCGAGAGAAGTCGAGAATCTATGCCTATAAATCTATAAATGTACAATTATTAACTGTATTTATACACTTTATGCATAGTATACTTTGTCAAATTGTTGTAAAGTGCTAAATAAACAACAACAAATGAAACTCTAAATTCGACTCTTTATTCTTATTCGATTTAACTTTTCCGTATTTTATTACCTGTAGACTTTTTACAGCGCCGTAAACTTGTAGAAAGTGACACCTGTAAATAAAGGCATTAATTAGTAAGTATATCACTTGAAAGTCAACTATATATGCTTACCGTTAGGGACAACACGCGTGGAGAAGTTACTCTCAGGGCGGACTGTGCCCAGATCACTGTCGGAAATAAATAGATCCTAAAGGATACAAGAAAAAGGTTTTAAGAAGGACACATAAATGCTTTGAGTAAGTGTAACTTACCTTTACGGCGTAGCCGTTTTCATTCGTCAACAAGAGCTGAGAGCAAAGATTGGGAGGAAAATCAAGTAACACATAGGAGACTGATCAGAAATTATAGACGTACCTCCTTGAGCTTGAATGTAACGGGATAGGCAGCTCCGTCCGTACGACGGCTGACAAAGGCCACGGCATAGGAGTACTCTTGGGCATCGTTCTGTGGTGTAACGGGACGTCGCCAAACCTGGAAAGCACAGGATAAAGTTATACACGATTAAGGACAAGAAAGGATATACTTAAGGAGTTACTATATACCTCAGTGGTTGTTACTGATCAGGATTACATATGGCAACTTACTTCGATATTGTTTCTGACAAGCAAACGACGTCCTTGAATGCCCAAATGATCCTGATTGATGGCAATCACGTCTCTGTTCTGTAAAATGTCCTTGACTCTGGGCTCTATCTTGGCCAAATCGTTGGACATGATAAGGGGCGCGGCTAAAACCGCCCAAACAGCCATTTGTAGTTTGCTTTGATCATAGCTAAGACCATAGTTGCCCAGGATCAACATGTCGGGATCATTCCAGTGTCCCGGTCCACCATGGGGTTGAATGCGGTCCTGATTCTTGCCGAAGTAATCGATGATCTGCATAACCGACTCCAAGGAGTCGTCAATGTCATCCCAATTGCGCCACAGATTGCAATGCTTCTTCAAGGACTCGTAGTCGGGTTCCTCGCCATTATCCTCCTGGTAAGCAGGCCTGGAAGAAACAAAGAGTTTCGGTAATACTACTGAAAGATATGTCGATGGCTTGTTCTACCAGCTGCAGGAGTAGACCATGGGTCTACCCGTGGCATTGAGCAGACGTCCAAACTCAGGATACCCTGCGGCCATGTCGGTTATGTTGGCGAAGCAACCGTCCAACTTCACATAGTCCACATCCCAGTTGGCAAAGGTCTGGGCATCCAGCTCCATGTTATTGATCACACCCGGATACCCAGCACATGTGTGCGTGCCAAAGTCCTGATACAATCCGAACTTTAGGCCCAGATTGTGTATCTATAAATAGTAGGGTTAAATGGGTTTTCATTCTGTTACTTCTAAGGATCTTTCCGGGACTCACATGGTCCGACAGCGCGTTAAGGCCGCTGGGAAAGCGCTTGCGATCGGCCACCAATTTGTTAGTCGTCTCATCTCTTTGCCTCTCCAGCCAGCAGTCATCTATGATGACGTACTCGTAGCCAGCATCGGCGTAACCCTCGGAGGCTATCAAATCTGCATGGCGACGGAACAAATCCTCGCTGAAATGGGAAATGGGGAAAGAGTGAGCAATATACCCTGTACCAGTACTCTACGAGGCACCTGTAACTTCCTTTTAAAATATAACACACAACAAACCTGTTACACCCTTCATACTGGCTTGACTAACCTTATACATTCATCTGGATAAGTCTTGCAGTCCGTTATGCAGCGGAATCTAAAAGAAAATAAAAACAATAAATATCAGGAATGAGCATGTAATAGTTTGACTTGACGCACAAGCCCCAAACAGTTATTTCTCTGCTCTTTGCTGCTTCCCTTTTCGATAACAAAGAGTGCAACAACAACGTGCGGTCAAAGCTCGCCTAGCCACAAGGCTTCATAGTTGTTGTTTAGCGCATGAAAAAAATGAAGCGGTGAAGAGCAATGTGTAAAGTTGTTTTTGTCTAGGCTGGGGCGAGCTCAGTTCAAAGCAAATTACAATAACAAAGAGCACAAAATGGCTGCTCTCTTACTGTCGGTATGTATACGAATTTGTATACTGTGTGTAAATACCAATTAAAATACTATTAGCAACTTACCGCTGCCAGGACATCCAGCCCATTGGAGGCCTATAAGAAAACAGATTTTTTATTTATTTAAACAATTGGAATGTTAGTTAATAAACTTACTTGCGTGCCAGACCATTCTCCAGAGCAAGTCCAGCATCGAGCAGCAGCAAGAAAGCAGCGAAGTACGTAAGTTTGTACATTCTTTGACGAGCTGCAAACAGGTAATGCGTCCTGTCTTGGCCAAGTTTGAACACTTTATAGCTGGATTTTGGGCGTCAAGTGTTTGTGACACTGCCGGTCTTGAGATAAGTTTATTTACCCAACGCAGGGTCTTGCGCAAACATCAGTTTGTTAATTGCAATTGAATGGACTGAGCATTCAGATCACTGTTCACAGCAGGGAATCTGCCTTGTTATCAGCGGCGACTACTGCGACACGGCGAGTTCACAACGAGTCAATTCAGGTTATCACCAAATGGCGGCACTTTAGCAGCCAGGCCAACTAACTGTTACACTACACTACCAAAGTCCATTATCTGCAATAGAGCCAAAAAAGACGACTTTAGTTCTTATTTACCATTAAGTGAATGTACAGTGGGCGACAAAATACTAAACAAGCGAGAGTATATTTGTATTTCTTTTAATACTACCAAGTTAAATAGACTGTAGACCACTGTGCATTTGCGTTTTTGCCCACACAGAAAAAACTAGTTAGGGTATTTTAAAGTGCTGCCAAATCTATTGATACTTACCTGCTGCTACTTGTAACTTAATATCGGTAATTGAATTCTTGACCCAAATGCCATTTTATCATCTATTTACTTACAGATATCAACATTTCACGTTCATATTGACAAATCAAAACAATGTCCAATGACAATTCATTGCTTGTTCTTCATTACAATTGGGTCCTTTGCATGCATAGTTGCTCTGACACTAATTAAATAAACATTGCTCTCTTTGCTATTGTTTACTAAGAAGCACACTTTCGATTTAAATAAATTTTAATTAGTTGTAAATTTCGCGGGCGTTTTAATTATGAGCTTGTGATTTGCAATTGACAGTCCGATAATTAGCACCAAAAAATACCAAAGGTCCCAACAAAATACCGATAGCACTTTTCATCATTGAGCAACACTGTTCGTTTATATCGATAATAAGTAAGTTTGTTTCTCGTTTCGGCGTGCGTTGTTATTTTTTATTTGTATTTTGCGCTGACTTTCGAAGACAAGACAAAATGGCATTTCAAGTTCCTGCAACAACTGCAGCTACCGCAAGTGGATTCTCCTTTAACCTTAACACAGCGCCAGCAGCCGCTAATCCCAGTGCCGCCGCCGCACTTCCCGCCAAACCGACATTTTCATTTGCCGGTCCAACAACAACAACTGCTCCGACTCTGGGCGGTGGCCTCGGTGGCGGAGTGCTTGGCGGTGGCGGAGTGCTTGGCGGTGGTGGCCTTGGCGGTGGTGGCCTAGGCGGCGGAGGGCTTGGTGGAGGACTGGGCGGTGGCCTTGGCAGTCTCGGTGGTGGAGATGCAGACACCACTAAGGCAGCGCCTCCACCATTCAGTGGCTTTGGTTTGTCTACAACAGCAGCGGCACCACTAACCGGACTTGGCGGTAGCTTAGGAGCCCCAGCAGCGGCGCCAGCAGCAGCGCCCACTTTTGGTGGATTCATGGCACAGCCATCGGCGGTAGCCGCACCCACAGCAGTGTCTGCTGCACCCGCAACCACTGGCCAACTCGGCGGCATCTCACTTGGTCTGGCGGCAACAGCTCCCAAAGCGCCTATAACAACCTCAATTGCTCCAGCTGTATCCGCTTCCCAGCCAGCGGCTGTGGCACCCATTGTTAGTGCAGCTCCAGCGACTGGCAGCGCTTTTGCTAATCTATCAACAGCCACCAAGACCACCGACTCCTCGGCAGTGGCAAATGCACCACAGTTGTCGTATAATCAGTTGGAGGAGCATATCAACAAATGGACACTGGAGTTTGAGGAGCAGGAGAAGGTCTTTACTGAGCAGGCCACACAGATTAATGCTTGGGATAAGCTACTCATTGGCAACAATCAGAAGATTATAGAGCTGAATGATGCCGTGCAGAAGGTAAAGAATGATCAACAGGTGCTGGACCAGGAGCTCGAATTCATTGCCACACAGCACAAAGAATTGGAGGAGAGTCTTGCCCCGTTGGAGAAGGAATTCGTCAATTTGCCACGCGTTGATCAGGAACGCAGTCAAACCTATCTGATGGTTGAGAATTTGGACACACAATTGAAACAAATGTCGGAGGACCTAAAGGAGATCATCGATAATCTCAATGAGGCCAACAAGGGTCAGGACAACACAGATCCCATTATACAGATCGGCAAGATCTTGAACGCTCACATGAACTCGCTTCAGTGGATCGAATCGCAGTCGACGCACATCTGCAAGAAGCTCGACGACATTGGCAAGATCCACGAGACCCAAAAGCGCGACATCTTTCGTGCTCCGTATTAAGCCGTTATCTTTAATCCTGTAATTCGTTGAATAATAAAAAACGTTTATATAAACCGGACTTTTAATGGAGGGCAGAGACATATTTTCCCCTTAAACGCAGCAAAGCGACTAATAGTTTTACCTCGCTTTTGAGCATTATATAGGATGCCGCTCTGTACGTGTGTTGGATGCGCTCTCTTTCTATTAAACGCTTCATTCTCCTTGACACACAGTATAACGGATTTGTATGTGTGTGTTGGCAGAGCTATAAACGAAGCTCTCTCCCACTCTCTTCGCACTACGCAGAAAGTACCGTCACAATTTTACTCTTTATTTTGGCACAGACGCCGTCTGTACTTACTTCACCTAAGAACTTTACAACCTCTCTCCCACTCTTTTGCAATTGCACTCGCTGTAGAACATACTCACATATACACATACAATGCTACAGGCAGATGACAATGCAAATTACAGTAATACAAAAATTTGTGTCTCCTTTATGTTGTGTAATTTCATTATTTCACATTTATTGGATGAGTCTGGTTTAATAGTTCTTGAAATACTTAAGTCTAAATAGAGGCGCCTTCTTGCCCATGCTGCCGATCCCGAGGTAGCCGCTGTGTGGCGAGAATTCCATGGTGTTGACCAAGCCAAGATGTTCATTCCGTCCCGGAAAATTGGAATAGACCGTTGCGCTGGGGAAGTGAGCCAACTTGATGGCATTCGGCACCTGACGCGAACTCATGGCCAGTATTTCGGAGGTGTGATTAAACTTCAAATCACCGACTGCCGTACGCAGATTCATGAAGCACTTGACAGGCTTCGGTGACCTCGACCGATAGACGCTATCATGGTCATAGACATTGACCACACCCTCATTACTGCCAGTGGCCAGTAGACGTTGGTTGGGAGACAAGGCGATCTTGCGTCCATTGACGCAACCGTCGTCGATGAAGCAGTGCTCGATGCACTGCTGCCTAAGCGAGAGCACGTTGATGTTGCAGCTGCTGCCGCAGCAGAGCAGGCGCTTGGAGTCCGCGGTGAAGCAGAAGCTACGACACTGTCCCTCCTGCTTGAAGCTGTGCAGAAGCTCATTGCTATTGGCACTCAGCAAATGAATAGCTCCAAATGTACCAACTACGGCCAGGTATTTACCACATGGAGATATGTCAAAGTGAATGGTCTGCTGTTTCTGCACCGGCATTCGCAGTTTGCTCTCCTTGGCATGGAGTAGATCATAGGTGTAGTAGTGCGTCGCCTTGGAGCCAAAGAAAGCTTTGGTGCCGCAGGGTGCGATGCGGGCACAGGTGACTGGAAACTTCGGGAAGCGTATGTTGTGCAGTTTCTCGTTCTTTGTGCCGTTCACACTATAAATGGATGCAATGCAGCTCTCGCCGGCCACCAAGGCGGCCGTGGATGTCGGGTGGAATTGGATGCTCTGGATGACGCCTTCACTGTACGTGGCTCGATTCAAGTCCTTGACACGCTTGATCTGTATGGTCTTGGGCTGCAGACTCTTTGTCTTAGCCTTGTGATCTATGAAACCAACGGTCTTCAGCAACGCTTCGTCCTGCTCATCCTGGGAGTCATCGGAATCACCACCGTCACCGTTCTTCTTCTCCAGCGTTGCCCACTTTGGCTGGTTTATCGTGCGCTGGAAGCGAGCCGTCAGGTATTCCTTGTACGACTTGTCCTTCCGCAAATGATTCAATGGTCCCGTGTGTTTCGTCTGACGCTTTACTTCCCCACTTCATCACAGCTGCGGCTTAAATATCGATAATAAAAAATCACGCCGGTTTTTGACTGTGAGTAAGGATCTGCTACCAAATCGTTGACACTCACGCCCACAAATAAGGCCAGAACGCCACCAAAGGACACTGTTGAATAAGAGAAAGAAAGTAGAGCGGATTAAAACAGAAAATTCTCTTACCAATGAGATCCTCGAAGCTAAAGACAACATCCCGTCGGAAGCGCACCTTGGGAGGTATGAGATCCCAGCGGAAACTGGATGTGGCCGACTCAACGGTGGAAGCCTCCTCGGCATTCTTGATGCCCCACGAGCTCTTCTTCACCGTCTGCATGGTATACTCAATTTCCGTACAGGTCGAAGGACATTTGCAAATGTGTAGTGCCCAAATGGGCCATTTGAAGTCGAGAAGGCACTCAAAGCCCGCCGGATTGCAGCTGGGACCCTCCACGAAGGGGTAGAAGAACGGCACACAGTTGCACATTTCCAGGGCCATGATGGCCCGACAACGCGCCAAGCACAGGGATTTACTGTAAATCTGTGAGTGGTATGATATAGTAGGGGTATTCCCGAAGCGGTAATGGGACTTGCACCTTGAGATTGGAGGTTTCCTCGTCATTGAAGACACATTTGCGCTGCTCCACGCTCAGTTCCCGTAGATTCTTGGAAGCCCTTTAAAGTCGAGAAAGAAAATAAATTACAGGGTATCTTTAGCTCATCAATCACCGATTCTTACACCGTCTCAAGCACCTTGAAGGAGGCAGTAATCTCATCCGATTTTTGTAGTGTCACAATGTTAGCTTCCGTAGCGGACACCTCATAGGGTGAATGCACATCCAGCTGGAAAAAGGCTAAATGTTTAGCTGGACTTTCAGGGTATTAGGTTGAAAAAGCCCTACCACACCCGTGCTTTCGTAGAGATCCATTCGAATGTAGCACTGCTGCTTGCCGTACTGACAGGTGAGCGGCAAAGGTAGATCCTCATAATTCACAGGTCTTGAGGGAGAAAAGAAGGTAAACATAGGTCTAACCGACTACTGTCTACCGTGCACTCACTCTTTGCCCAACATCATCGACATGGGCGAATTAATGGCGTAGCAGGAGCCGCGTTCCGTCATTACCATTTGAACGTGAACCTCAAAGTTGGCGTCAAAGGTGCTGATCACCTGCCCGAAGGGTCGATTAATGCTCTGGATAATGTCGTACAGATCGATCTGCTCGAAACGCTCGTCGGCCGCGAATTTGGTGAGCTCGGCATAATTGCTAGCGGTGGCATTGACGGCGGCATAGAGAAAGTCCATGATATAGAAGTAATCCTCGTCGATAATAGAGACATTCCACAAGTCCTGGATCAACTCATTGGCTTTGAAGGAATCAATGTGGTCGTAATAGCAAAGAGTAACCGCGGGCAGGGACCCATTCCAGCCCCGGTAGTCCCGATCCACAGAAATAACGGTCGGGGAAGTCGCGTATCGCGCTATCTGCAGGTCACTGAGCATAAAAACAGTAATGATGCTAACCAGCAGCACCGCGAGCCAGAGGAGTCTAGGAGGAGTAGAGACGGAAGGTAGAGGTAGAGTCGGCTGTGCTTCCCTAAGTAAAGCTCCATCCTCCTCGCTTACCTCTCGAACATGTGCAGTCTGCGATCAACAATCAAGCGAAGGACCAGTAAATTGGTCTCAGCCCCAGCTTGAGCAGTTATGTCATGTATACGATTGCCTAGAAGTTGTAGGATCCTGTAGAAAACACCCAGTAGGATCAGCAGTTTCTGCTTGCTCCAGTTGGAGGAGCTGCTCACGAAACGCTGTAGAAATAAACCAACCCGTTTCATGTTCGAAATGAAAGTAAACAGTTTTAGAAGGAATAACCCATTAGTGATTTATTGCCCAGATCAACCTGTATGAGGAATATAACAATGGCCGTCAAAGCGCTGACAAACTGCACGAGAACAAAGCCATAAAATCACTTAAACGGTAATTATTTCTAGGGGTGGTAGCGCTCACTTACCCCGCCCACTGCGAGGGTGTCCAAGTCGATGACACCACAAACTGTGGATGGGCAGCCGTTGATACCATTGGCCTGGATTTGTAGCAGAAAGCGATTAATGGACGATTCCAGATGGGGACTTTGTGCGTTGAGTTTGTTGAGTACCAGGCACAACTGGCATTTCTGAAAGGGTTGGGAAAGGAAAGGAGGGGAGCTTAAGTTGAGCCGACTGAGAAGGACCCCGCCTACTCACCTGTTCTGCTATGCGAGCATTGGAAATAAGCGTACACCAGATGCGTACTCCGTGCATCAGTAGCCAGAGAAGTCTATAGAACAAAATAATTAAATCATCTGTCCAGTTGGACTGCTCCAAAATCCTAAAGACATTGAAGAGTTCATAGCAAAAGCTCAGCAAGGAGTTGACATAGTTAACCATGAAGACGAGACCAAATCTCTGCGTTAGCTTCATGTGCATGTCATCCATGGTGATCCAAATCCGTCTAAACTCCTCCAGCTTAAGCTCAACTTGATCCAAAGTCACATGCGACAAAATGCAAATATTGTGAAAGATTTTTTGCTGTTGAATCCCCCCGAGATGCTCATTTAGCCGCAGATGGAGCAGGTGGAGAACTCGTAGGTCCAGCACATACTGGAGAAAACTTAGGCTTACCATGAGTCCTACCAAATTGTGGGCAGAATTGCTAATGAGCGTCTGGAGCAACTCAAGTCTGAGCCAATAGACGTCGATCCCGATGCAGACGCCGTGAAAGGAGAAGATCATAATCAGCAGTTTCCGAGCAATACCTTCCAGGATGCCCAGACACAGCTGGGCCTCAGCGTAGAGCAGTTTCATCAGACGGAGCTGCTGAGACCTCTGTCTACGGAAGAATTCTCCATTGCGATAGACAGAGAGTGAGAAAAGAGCCGTTATAATCATATTCGAGGGATACTCAATCAGGTAGAGCAGCTTTTCAATGGCCAGCACATGCATCTTGGACTTATCCGTCAGCAGAGTTACACAAACAATCCAAATCCAGCTAAGGAGCAGTATGGACCAGATTAGGTGCAGTTGGCGCAGCTGCCTACGGGGCGGGGACACGCCCAGGCAGCAGCTGAGGCTTTGCAGCAGACGCAGCCAACGATTTCCGGGAAGAGTACGGCTAGAACTGGCCATGGGGAAACCTCAGGGAATACTAATCACAATTAAAATCAGCTAGTAATCAATTAGCAGCTAATTTAGTTGATTAATCACCTCAGGTGTCATCCAGGTGTTAATTGCGTTTCAATCGCATCACTCATACGCCATGTTTCCGTCGAGGAAGAAGCAAGTGTCGCGCATACGCGCCTGGAATCTACCCAAGAGGTGAGCGTACATACCCTGTAGAGAGAGTAGTATAGGTATATAGTACAGTTTATACTTATCTGTTTAGGAACTGGAATTTGACACAGGAACTGAACAAATCCAGTTCCAATCAAGTGCGGAATGAGCTGAAGTTGCTGCTGGTGATCTGTGTATTCGCGGGTAGTGCACCGATTACAGTATTCCCTCGATACAGCAGCCGTAGCTGGATTGCCCTACAATATTGCTGGCTGCTGGGCCTATACTCGTGGGTCTGCACAGCGGCTTACTGGGAACTAACAAACAGCCCGCTGAAGATCAATGCACTGGAGCACAAGTTCTTCACCATCGAATCCGGAACTTATTTGCTACATCTGCCCTGTATCATGATTTTATGCATGAATTGGCAGCATAAAATTCAAGCGGTCTTCGATAGAATTGCCCACTTTGATTTGGTCAGTGGATTTGTTGAGGAGACTGGAAGCCTTCGACGTTGTGTACGTTATCAGATGTGTATAATGCTGATCTTCATTGGTTACTATATAGTGAATAACTATTTCTACTGCCAACTTGAAGTTTTGAGGACTGTCATGGACCTGAGCACCTATTTGCTGCCCAATATTCTGAGCTATATATCGATAATTCCATACTCTATGCTGCTTCGGGGGATTTATAGACGTCTTCACAGCATCACTGACTCTCTGAAGGGGCTACTAGGAGCAACGTTGGTGCAACGTGCTGCAATTCATCAGCTGCGCTTGCAACACATCAATTTACTGCACTTCACAAAGGCAATCAATCAAAACTTTGGAGTTTCCATACTGTGTGCTTATGTCAGCTCCTTTTTCAATGTCAACACGAATCTGTTTTTAGCCTACAAGAATATTGAAGACCCCAATGTGGAGGACTGGGCATGGTGGCTCGACATTATTATGTGGCTCTTCATGCATCTAAGCAAAATGTTTATCATACTCTACGTAAACCATAGCATACAACAGGAGGTAGGTTTTAGTAGGTCTCACTCTAAAAGTTCTGCTGACGTCTCTGCCAGCTCGCTGCTTAAGAGCATAGACAAATGCTAATAAGAAACAATCAGCGAACAAGCACACCATCAAAAGTTCTGCTGGCGCCTCCGCCCATACACGCACAGTGTGCATCGCTTTGTGCGTACAAGAACTAAGCGTTGGAGAGCGAGAGAGAGTCGGAGAGCGCTTTGTCTTCAGTTCTGCCGACGTCTCTGCCAAGCCACGATTAGTGTATAAAAGAGTGAAATAGCATGACAAGTTGATCATTGTAAAACGCTTGCTTTATACTCTTTATTTAAATCACTGCCTTTTATCTAATACAATTATTTCCTTTATTTCGTTAGCAAGCCAGCTGCTTAAACTTGCTAAGTAAATTGCGCACGCAAGACGAAGCCTTAATTCAAACTATAAATCACTTTGTGCTGCAATTACAAATGGATGTGCGAGCGTTTGTAGTCAGTGGCTTAATTGTTTTGGACTACAAATTTATAACATCGGTGAGTTGTACTTACTCACTTTTAATTAAAATTTTAATTATGCTTCCCTTACAGCTCATGATGGCCATAACCAATATATTTATATTTATTCTGCAGTACGAGATAACGTATCAAGCGCTGTCGGCCGTCAACGAAACTAAAACTTAAATCGCGCGCACTAAATATATCGATAGATTTAAGTTATGGTTATCAAAAGTACGCGCATTTATCGACCGCAGTGCAGCCCTGAGTTGCGCACTTCACGTTCTTGTTTTGCACGTTTGGGTTTTTGCGGAAAAACAACAAAATACAATTAATAACAATTTAATCAATTAAAATGTGTGACGTTGCGACTGTACAGAAAATTGCCAACTGTCTGGCAGTAAAACCCGGCAAGGTGCAGTTAAATGAGGAGCAGGTAACTATAGTACATGTACACACACAGAATGTGTGGCATTAATCAAATTTTTGTTGTCAAGGTCGTAACCCGGACAAGTGGCCAAAATAAAACCGTCACGGGCTTTGCTACAATACTGGAGAGCCTGGCACGGGAGTCCAAGTCGGAGACGGCACAGAACAGTATAGTTTCCAAGGAGGTGCAGGCCCAGGTCTATCAATGGATCGAGTTCGCAGTGCTCTACGTGGGTCCCGGCTCCAAGGACAGACATGTGGCCAAACAGTTGTTGGCCGACTTCAACAAGCTCTTCATCAACAAATCCTATTTGGTGGGACACTTCCTAACGCTCGCCGACTTGGCTGTCTACTATGCCATTAGTGATCTTGTGGTGAGTACTTCAATGATTTACTAATGCAAGAGATTTGACTAATTTGTTTGCTTTTAGAAATCCCTGTCGCCACTGGATAAAGAGAACTATCTGAACTTGTCCAGGTGGTTTGATCACTTGCAGCAACGTCCGGATATTCACCAGGGAGAGCCTCTCCTGAACTTCACCACCATTTATCTGCACAACTGGGCCACAGGAACACACATTTAGTCAGCTGATTGTATTTAAATCGCACTGGAAAAACTTAAGTTATTTATTTCTATTAAATTTCACACGATTTACATATACAATATTTACTATATGTATGCCAATGAGTTATGCGCTGGAATCTAAATGAATTGCATTTGTAGCCAGATCTGTTTACTTTTTTTTTGAGAAATATAATTACAAATTATGTGATTCAATTTCTGATGATGATCACTTTCTATGCGTTTGGATTTGCGGCATTGCTTGCGGCGTATAACAGCCACTTGTACTTCTCCAACATCAGTTCGCCGGAACCTCACGTGGTGAATTCATCGAGTTGTTCAGCTCACTTGGTTCCGTGCACTTCCAAAGTCCATAAGTTTTTCCCACTGTCGTTTGCCACAAACGCAGTGTGCCATCCTCTGATCCACTAGCATATAGCTCACCATCGGGACTAAACTTCACCGAGTGCACTGGACCAAAGTGACCCTTGAAGGATTCTGCAAGTTGAAAAAGAAAGTCATCAGCAGTTGTACTACTCATTCACATACAAGAGAGCAGTGCTCTCACCAAAGAATGCACATACACATGTATTCACCACAGGACACACATAAATTCACCACACGACACACGTATGCAGCGTAAATGTGTGTGTTCTATGGTGAGTACAGAAAGAGAACCAAGAGAGCAAGTGAGATAGGGGGCGGGGGAAAACTCCCTATTATACAGTTAACTTACCAATTTCGTTGCCAGTTATGTAATCGAATTTATACATTTTAAAGTCCTCACCGCCGCAGACAAAGACGTGCTTATCTGGATGCAAACTAGCCGACGCCACATTCGTTGGCACTTTCACTTCCTTGAGCTTCTTGAGTGTGTCTATCTCCCAGAAACTAATGGTGGAACCATGAGTAATGGTGAGTACATTATTGTCGTGCGATATGTCCAAGCTGTTGGGATTGTTTTGGAACTGCAGACGCTGCACTTCAATACCGGTCATGCGATCCCACAGACGGACCGTCTTGTCATCGGCTGCCGAAATGATGCACTTGTCGTCGCGACAGAACAGGGCACGCTTAATGGCACCGGCATGTCCGCCGTAAAGTTCCGGCTCCGCATCGGGTTGTTCCAGATTGAAGACTCGTACAAGTTTCTCGTTGCTGCCTGTTACAATGTTCTCGGAACTGTTGTCGAATGCAACGCTCTTCACGATGTGCTTGTGTTGAAAACTGTGAATCTCGGCGCCGCTAACTGCATTCCACACTTTACCAGTGAAGTCGGCTGCGCCTGAAGCGGCTAGAGTTGCATTCCGATTAAGCGCAACGCCCCAAACTGCGCCCTTGTGTCCCTCAAAGGTGCCCACCCAGTCGCCGGTGTCGCCGTGACGCAGCATTGGGCTGCCATCTGGGAAAAGCACAAAAAGAATATTTAATTACATTTGTTTAACATAAAATGTACTTAATTTGGCAGGTAAACCCACGGCATAAGTACACAAGGAACAAAGCGAAAGCGAGATCATTCTAGAGAGAGGGAGCAACTCACGAAAACGGACATGCATTCACACAAAACGTATGTGATTTCGTATGTAAATGTGTATACATATGTGTGTGTTTATTTGATTGAGATGTGTGAGCGGCGGAAGCAACCTTGACTCAATGACTACATTCAATGCCAACGACCTGACGCAGCGACGTCGACGACAGCGGCGACGTCGTTTCATGCACGCAAATGGGCAGCCATGCACCAAGTTCACGTCATTTCCATTGCAATGTGATCGACAGACACACAGACGGAAAGATAAAAAGCCAGACGCAGAGAGAGAGAGAGAGAGACGGAGAGAAAGCTTTTGAGGCAGGTTGTGTCTGAGTGCAGGGACGTGCGAATCATAGCACTCAATAAGAGCTTTTAGTTTTTGCTTTACATGTTAAACGGTTATCACATTTTTTTTTGACGTGTACATATATAAATATAGAAGTTTCAAGGCGCTTCCTGCAAGCAGAACAGCGACAGCAACAACAACAAGAACAAACAAGCTGATCAACTGTTTTAAAAAGTTGCAATACTTGAGCGATTGAAGCGGGGAAGGGAGAAGCGTTGCATTAAATGGCGATAAAGTTTAACTTGAACTTGCATTGGCAATTTGCTTTCCGCGTTGTTTTTTCGAAAGCACAAATATGTATTTTATAATTAAAGCTTCATGTATATACATAAAATTAATCAAGGTAAAGAACATGCAATAAATCGCATGAGAGTCTCTATGCTTTACAAAGGGTTCGTTAAAACTGGTTTTATTTTAAATAGTAATTTTGCTTGCATTTGGGTCAAGGTTGCCCAGCCAGACAGGCTAGACGTAGCTGAATTCTCTACATGCATAAATATTGTAGTATTATGCGAATAGTTGTATTTTGTATAAATAACACAAGGACGCGCAATTATCTCATGCGATATATCGCACTGGCACTCGCACTTACCTTTGCAAGCCGATATGAGAAAATAGCCGCTGTCACAGATATCGCTGAAATCCAAATGCACCACAGGTCTGGTGTGTCCACTGCAGGTCAATGGAATCTGTCGCAAGTTGTTGGCAGCCATTCTAAAAGCTTTAATAAGCTTTTATTTCACTTCTAGCACTTGTCGGTTCTACGAAATAATTTTAATACTTTTGTTTTTTTCTTTTTGATTAAGTACACTTGATGTGTATTGGTCTAATTGCCTAATAATTCTTGATAAATAGTGTTTTTTGTGATTTGTACTTTATGTTTTTGCTTTTAATGCCGTCTCATGCTCCTTAGCTGCACTAACTTTCATACAATTCGTGTCCTTGGCTGGCTGCACTGCTACAAATTGTTGATGCTATTGTTGTTGTCGTCTGTGTGTGAATGAGTGAGTCTGCCTGTCTGTTTGTGTATATGTGTGTGTGTGTCGGTCGGTGTCGGCACTTTTTTTTAAAAACAAAAGGAAAGCAAATTATTTACAATTTAAGCGTTTGTTTTATGTTGTGTTTTGTATTAGCAAGAGAGATAGAAGAAAAATAATTACGCGACACGTTGTTGTTGTTTGACGACGATTTGGCAGCCGAATGATTGCTGCGAAAAGAATCGACGGCTCCAAGTGCTATCGATATGGGACTATCGGATTTTTCGCTGCTCACGCGACGCGCGATTCATTTGAACTATCGTTCAGGTCGATAAGAAATGTCTGTTTTGCTGTTATCGATTGTCGCTATTTTGGCGGTATAATTTAAATGTACAACTTGTACTTATACTATCTCTAAGTTAGCACGTGCCGACTATCATAGCGTCTCGAAGGTCTTTTTAGAAGTGTTGTTTTGGTTAATGTGCCAAAATAAGCTAACAGAAAGGAGATGCTCGACTGCTAATGCCCAACTTACAGGCGTTTTTGATAAAAGTAGAAACACTCGCCAAAAATTAAAGTCTTTATTTCCTTTTGGAACTGGGCTCACAACATGATAATTTCCTCACGTTCTTAAATCGTGTGCATTTCTTGAAGAAGTGCTGACTTTTATGATATCAGCAAATTGTCTAAAGTTTAATTATTATTTGTTCATGTGACCAACTCATTTTTGGGAGATCAAAGACCTCAACTAATAGATATAGCGAGAATATAGCTAATAATTACTAGAGCAATAATAACTTCAGCTTTATTTTCGATTTTGTTTAAAGCTTTTGTAAAATCTGTAAGTGAATTTGTAATTCCCATGGTTAATTTGCTCATTCATTAAGATAACACAAAATTTTGGTCACCAGTTGTAAAACTTTAAGAGATCATAAAGATCATAAAACTTATCAAAATTGTGGAATTAATTCATGCACCCAAAATGTGTATAAAATCAAGCAAAAATGCTGAAAGAGGTGTCAGTTGATAGTATCTGGAATTAAGATCACATCAAAGACATGCTCTACCTAAATCAGTTGATTCTACTTGTGGTGCTGCTGGGAGTCACCTCGGCCTTCGTACGGGAAGTACACAATGTTGAAGAGCTCACGGGCAGGAAGTTTGTCAAGTCCAGATTCTCTACGGACGTAGCTGAGGATAAGTACACTCCCCCAGAGGAGAAAGATCCGAAATTTTGGTACGATTCGGCCTATGAAGAGATTGCCGAGAAACTAAAGTTACCGCAACCGGATGCAAAGAAGGCCAAGAATCTAATACTCTTCCTGGGTGACGGCATGTCCTTGTCGACGGTCGCAGCAGCTAGGATACTCAAGGGACAGCGCCAGGGCAGGACCGGAGAGGAGTCTTCGCTCAGCTTTGAAAGGTTTCCCCACACGGGTCTCAGCAGGGTGAGTTTAGAGGGTGACCAGTGCGCTCTCAGTAACCTGAACTGTTCCCTGTATTCCAGACGTACTGCACCAATGGCCAAGTGCCCGACTCCGCCTGCACAGCCACCGCCTATCTGTGCGGTGTCAAGACGAACGTGATCGAGATCGGAGTCAGTGCCGCGGTCAACTTTAACAACTGTACGGAAAGCCAGAATCCAGAGAACCGTTTGACCTCCATCATGGAATGGGCTCAGAATGTTGGCAAGGCTACGGGAATAGTGACAACGACCAGTTTAACCCACGCCAGTCCGGCAGGTGCGTACGCAAAGACAGCGAACCGTATGTGGGAGTGCGATACGGACGTGGAAACCTATGGAGTGGACCCCAAGGAGTGCATCGATATGGCAACGCAGCTGATCACTCAGGTGCCCGGCAAGAACTTTGACGTAATGTTTGGCGGTGGCATGGGAAAGTTTTTGCCCAACTCTATCAAGGATCTGCATGGCAACCCCGGTGAACGCTCCGACGGAGTGAATCTCATCTCCCGCTGGCAATCACAGCATCCGGATGGAGTGGTCGTCGGCAATCGCAAGCAGTTGCTCATCGCCAACGAGACAGACACTACATCTATTTTGGGTCTATTCCAGTCGAAGCTCATGGAGTTCCATCTGGATGCCGATGAGAGCTATCAGCCTACGTTATCCGAGCTAACCGATGTGACCATCAGGAAGTTGAGCAAAAATAAGAACGGATTTGTTGCCTTCATCGAAGGTGAGTCCAACTGATCCCCACTGTTGTCTGCCCAGTTCCACATCTCCAGCTTTTCCAGGTGGACTCATCGACTACGGTAATCATTATACCAAGGCTGGATACGCACTGGACGAGGCTCTGGAGTTCGAGAAGGCCATTAAATTGGCTCGGGAATTGACTGACATTGAAGACACCTTAATTGTGGTCACCTCGGATCACGGCCACACGCTGACCATAGCGGGTTATCCGGGTCGTGGCACTCCCATCCTGGGACTCAATAAACATGACAAAGATCTTAATGGCGTCCCATATTCTGTGCTCAATTATGCGGCCGGACCCAAAAGCTATCTGGACAGTCAAGGAGAAAGAATCGATTTGACCGGTCAAATGGGTGGCAATGAATTCGAATTCCCGAGCTATATCTACAAAGATCAGGGCGTTCACTCCGGCGAGGATGTGGGCATCTTTGCCTCGGGTCCCCAAAGTCATCTCTTCACCGGCGTCTTGCAGCAGAACACCATACCCCATCTGATGGCCTATGCTGCCTGCATTGGCAGCGGTCCCAAGGTCTGTGATGCCAAGTAATCCCAAGTTGGTCCTTCGGGTTTCACGGGGGAATGACTTAATAAAGAAGTGAACATGAAATAACTTAGAAATTCTACTTGAATAGACGAAGGCGGGTTAACACCCTGTCCTTCCTTCTTCCAGTCCTTCCAAATCGACTTATGCTGATCAGGAATGTATATGTTATTTAGGTCGCTTGTGCCTGGGCTTGGTATTAAAAATAGATTAAGGAAAACACTTAAACTCAAACACGAGGAGACTACTTGTAGACTATAATTTTATAGCCCCCATAAAATAAATTTGTGAAGATTTAAAGCTATAAACGTGGCTATAAACTGGCAGATAAAAAACGTAAGTTACCCTAAGACATTGTACAAACTTTATACGACTAAGCGTGATTAAAATAATGCTCAAGTGATTACAATTCGGAGCTTTCTAAACAGAGGAATTTCCAATTTTTATAAATTATTTTTAAATTTTTGCCTGCTCGACTGCTTTGCGCCCTGCTTTAGTTAGAAGCTTAATAGTTTTTTGGTTTATATATTTTATTGGATGTTTTTATTTGTCAGTTTTTTGATTGTTTTGTGGTTTGTTTTGGAGTTTCTTTATTTGAATTACTGCAAAAATTATTCCAAATAAATTCTTCGTTCTTGACTATGTGGCCCTTGGGGAAAGAATTGATTTGGAATACTTCTTGAAGTAATTCACAACAATGTGAATTCGTTTTTCTTTACTTCTTTCCTTTCTTTTCCTTCTTTCCTTTAGCGATCTTCTTTTTCTTCTTCTTCTTGGGCTTCTTCTTGATCACTTCCTCGGCAATTGTAACTGCTTTAACCGGAGTGGGGGGCGGTATCTTCTTGGGTTCCGGACATACTTCCGAAACGACTTTCTTGGAGAATTTCTGGTTACCGCTTATTAAGCTCACCGGCACAATGTGCCAGTTATCCATTTTGTACTCTGGATAGACCTCAACATCGCAACAACTCGAGAGCAAAACAAGATTATTCGCATCGGTTACCGTTTCCTTCAGTTTCAGATCCTTGTCGCATTTGGAGCACTCCGAGAGTTGTCGGCGTATGCGAAATTTCACGGGGAAAACTCGTCCCACCATCGTTCCATCCTCAAAAGCATACGAAAGCTTTGAGTCAGGTTTATCCGGAGCACGTTGGTAATACTGGAAACATATATAGAGGATTTAAAGGGAACCAAATCGGTGATAGGATCATTTACCTGTTGGGTGTGTAGGTTTGTGCTCAAGGGTCGGCATTTTGAGGAGCAGAGATTGTGCGGATGATGTTTCGCCGACAATTCATGGAGTGTACAGAATTTATCCGGTATTTTACTATAATTTAAACATTTCGAGCACTCGGTTTCTATGTCTATGAACCGTCGAACCGGAAGTTCGGGCTCGATTAAATTTTGAACCACACTCGCCTCACGTTTTTGAACCACACTCGGCTCACGATTTGGAACCACATTCTGCTCACGCTTTTGAACCACACTCGGCTCACGTGTCTCGGGTTTCACGGTTTTCTGTGGTCTCGATTCGGCGCACGGTCCATTTCTGGGCTCAAAGCAACTTCTTAAACAGATTTTGGGCTGTTTTCCATGCAGAATATGTTGCCAAGTGCGACAACTATTCGGCCTACCCGCCATATACTATCTATATAAGTATGTCTATATAGTTTCGGAGCCCCGATTTGCTGTAGTTTTTAACTATTGTATTTCAACTTTTAAAATTTACATGTGTTTGACTTGTAATGGAAAGCACTTTAGATCAAGTAACTTCATTTCGGATAATATTTTTATTGTATAACTCAAGTTGGATAATATTCGATTAACATTTACAATAAGCACAAGAAAATGTCACAGATAACTGCATATTTTGGATAAGATTTAAAACTTAAACATAAACTGTATATAGTTTTTTTTTAAAGCTACAAATTTTAGAATAAAAAGGAAACATTAAACAAATCTGCTTTGGATAATATTTAAAATACTTTTAAAAGGAATTTTAATAGCTCTGATAAGGGAAAATAGTTGTCCTATTTCTTCGGATAACAGTTGATACTATAAGGAACAAATTAAAATGTTTTTTGGTATAGAAAAGTTAACGGATAACTTCATGTACATCTTCGGATAACATTTAAATGGAAGTTAACGCTGCAACAACTCCAATTCAAAGTGGAATGTATTAAAAACTTATCTGCCGTCCACGCGAACCATCTGGATAACGGATTTGCACTGGGAATTGCGCACTACACGGTGATAGCTTTCGATTCTGCCCAAGGACAAGATGAATTCCTCATCGTGGGTGATTATAATGAGCATGAAGTTCGAGTGCTGCTGTCGCTCCTCCACAATGGTGTTAAGAGCCTCGCACAGCGAGGTTATGTTATCCCTATCCAAGTTGGTTGTGGGTTCGTCAAGGGCAAACACGCCACAGTTACTGCTAAAAGTCTCGGCCAGCGCCATGCGAATGATCAGCGAGGCAAGGACACGTTGTCCAGCACTGCAGCGACCTCTCATCTCGATCTTGGAGCTGTTCTTGGACTGCATGACCTTGTAGTTGTAGTTGCGACGCCTGTTAGTCGATTTCTTGTCAGGATCCTCGGTGACAATCTCAATGTAATCGATGTCATTGCCCTTATAGATCATGCGCCAATATTCTCGAATCAGACTATTGATATTGCTCATCTTCTCCGAATGGAATTTAATCAATGCCCACTCCAAGGCAGCCCGATGCTCGCGAAGATCATCGATGCTACGACGCTTGATCGCTACCTCGAACTGGGCACGTCGATAGTTCTTCGGAGCCTCCTTATACTTGGGTTCATTGAGCTCCCGCTTCAATTTATTCACATTATTGTTGACCTCTCCCATTTGTCCCAAGAGTTCTCCTCGTTTCACAGTGAAGACTTCTCGATTCTTAATCAGATTTCTTTGCTCCGTCTCGACCACATCGTAGTCCAAGTTTCCCAGTTGTTTCTGCAGCTCTCGGCAATCTTCCTTCAATTTGGTTTCCTTCATTTGCAGCTGCTTCAGCTCGCGATTGTCCTTGAGATCCCGCTCCAGACTCTGCTGGCTATGGCACTCGGTTTTGATCGCCTCCAGTTTCTGGTTGCAGGCCTTGACTTGTTTTTCCTAGCAAAGATTAATAGTTATAGGCCTAATCCAGAGCTAAATCAGTTGAACTTACCAATTCGACGATTTCTTCTTTTGTCTTTGCTATATTCGCATCCAAATTCGCTATTTTAGCGCTCAGTTTCATGTTGGCAAATCCTTGCGCCTGCTTACTGAGTCTGTAAGGAAAAGAGGTTAGCTGAACCCTGTGTATAGTCTTTACCTTTACCTTTGTATGTCCTGCACCATCATCTTGTTGTTGTTGTTTTTCCTGTTCAATTCCGCGAGCTTGGACTGCTCGCTCTTCCTCAAACGCTCCTTCTCCTCAACTGCCGCACTGAACTTATGTTTCAATGGCTGAACTGTCGCCTTAAGTTCGCTGATTTCGGAGACTATGGCTATGAGTATGCCGCTCAGTTCCTCCAGACGCTCCTTGAGCTGGGGCAAACCCTGCTGATCCTCCTGCAGCTTGATGCACTGGTCCTTCAAGCTGGTTCGAAGTTCTCGAAGTTGATTAATCTTCTCCATTTGACGATCCAAGTTTTCTTGCTCCGCCTGCACTGCATTGCTCTCGACCTCCAGCTCCTTGGAGACCTGAGTTTTCTCCTCCTGCAGTGCCTCAGCAGAGACACTGTCATCATAGTTCTGAGGCAACTTTTGTTTTAGTTGCTCCAACTCTTTGGTCAAACGTCCGGCTTCCTTGAGAGCCTCATCCAGCAGTGTCATATCACCCAGCATGGAGGTGGCCAGCTCCTTGTTGCAGGTGGGTTCACCCAGCAGACTCATCAGCGTCTCATATTCAGCCATCGTTTCGCCCAGCAGCTCCTCGATCTTGCGCAGTTCTTCCTGCTTCTTGGGCAGATTTTCCTTCAGTTCCTTGACCTTGTCTATAGATGGTTTTATTTCCAGCAAGTCCTCGTACTTCGCTTGCTCAGACTTCAAGGCCTTTTCCGATTTCTTTATATTATCCGGCAGATTTTGAATTTTATCCGTCAACTCGCTGGTCAAATCGCAGGACTGGAATAAATTAACTTTATAAACTCATTCAAACTGGGCACTTAACTGGGCACACAAACCTCATCGCCAGACATGTCGCGATGACACAAGGGACAATCCTTTTCCTCCTCGATCTTCTGGATATACCTGGAAAGGAGAAAAGAAAGTCTCAGAGGATGTAAACTTTCTTACCCTCTGGTGAAGCGCACTTACGTCTTGAACATGTTCTCTGAGGACTTGAGAGCGCCGTGCTCCAGCTGAAGCCTCTCCAGAGCTGCTTTGCTGCGCATCATGAGCTCCTCGTATGGTGTTGAACGGCACTTTTGATAAATGCGCTCCTCGAGCTCCTGCAGATCCTTCTGCATGCGAGCAATGTCGGCAATTAGATTCTTGCGTGTGCTCTCGTGGGACTGCTCCTTGAGCTTCTGCTTGTTCGCCTTGGAGTTCAAATTCTCAATCTCCCGTTGGAGTTTGTCGTGGGCATTTTGTACAGCTCGACGATAGTTGTTGGTAATGGGTTCTTTGAAGAATGTCTTCAGATTGTCGCTATGCTTGCTCTTCAGGCGATGAATGTCCTGGTTCTTCTTCTCCAGACTCTTTTCGATCAGGTTGATCTCGGCCATTTGCTTGGCTATAGAACTAAGGAAGGTTAGTTCCTTGTCCAGGTGCTTGAATCGCGCCTGTTTCTTAATAATATTTGAGCGCTTGGTGGCAATACTCTGACGGCATTCGTCTTGATTGAAATTTTTAGTTATGCGCTCGTATTCCTCGTCCTTGTCTTTGATCTGCTTGTCGAGTGCCTTCAGTTGATGCACAGAGATTTCGATTGCTTTGATCTTCAGCTCAAGGGTTTCGCTCTCCTGCTCACTGCTAATCTTAAGCTGCTCCTGCGACTTCAGACTCTGCTCCGATTTGGTAATTTCAGTGCGCAGCTCATCAATCTTCGCTTGACGTGATTGATCCGCTTTATCGTTCTTCTCTGTCATTTCGGTAATCTCAACTTGTTTCGCCAACAGCTGCTCATTGAGCATATCTTCCAGTTTCTCCGGGTTTTCGGTTACTTTTCTGTCCACGGAGATTTTCAATTCAGCGCAGAATTGGTCAATGGATTTGTTCAATTGCATTTTGCATTCCTGTTCGCTGTGCACTTTCTGTTTGGTCACATAGAGCTCCTTGTCCTGGCTGCTTAGTGCTCTTTGGAGCTCCGCATTCGAGTTGTTCATCTGCTGCAGTTGCTCCTCGGCCTCAGTTCGTTTTATTCTCATCTCGGACATGCGCTGATTGAAGCTTTGGATTTCTAAATCCAAGTCGGTCGTTGATCCTTCAAAGATCTTCTTAATGTTCTTTGATAGTTTGGCAATTTGTTCAACGCAGTTTTTGTAGCTGAAATCAAGGGAGACCTTTAGATATCCTGTACACTAAGAGGGGTGGCTCTTCGGGGCCAAGGGGTGTCTTACGTGGTGTCCATTTGCACCTTACGTGCGCTATATTTGCTGAACTCCACTTGGATACTGTGAATCTCCTGAAGACGCTTTTCAATGGGCTTTACTTTCTCATCCAAGTTGTCGCACTGCTTCCTGATCTCCACGCACTGCTGTTCGTATTTCTGCAGATTGATGGTCTTGTCATCCATTTCCTTCTTCAAATGGACCAAAAGTTTGATGTCCGCCTCTGAAATTATTGATTCAAGATTAGCTCTGAGATGGTTTATCCTCCAGGGTGTTTGCTTACCCATCACCTTGAGCTCCACACTCGATTTCTTTTCCAAGCTGATAATGTTATCGAGTGCTTTGTTGTACTCGGTTATTCCAAAGATCGCATCGAATTTGAGCTTCAGTTTCTTGGCCTCATCGAGGGGCCAACTAGAGTCCTCCTGGTGGCAGAAGAGCACACTGTTTATAATGGCCTTGGAGACGCCCATGTGGGTGCTAATGGCCTGATCCATGTTGGCCACTCGCAAACTAATTGATTCCATTGATTGGTTCGCCTTGAGCTTGTTGTTCCCACTGTCCAGCAGGGTGTGGGTGGAGTCGAGAGTCTTAAATGTGACCTTGTCACCAATAGCCGAGACCTTCATGCTCCGAGAAATAGACAATCGTGCATTGCTCTTGTCCTTCACTATCATCTTGACCTGGGCCAATGATTCACAGCGTCCAAAAATTTTTGGATCGTGTACGAAGCTTTTACCGCCGTCGCTGCCCGGTGGACAGTCCCCGGTGAGTGCATATTTCAGGCACTCTATTATGGTAGTCTTGCCACAACCATTTTGGCCCAGAATAAGCGTTATTGGCGACGTGAATGTTATGCTCTGGAAGATTGACGTGCAAATTTTAAATTGATTCATGGTAACATATTCTGTCACCTGGTGTTAATTACCTGCGCATCCTCTGCATAGGAGCCAAAACTTCGCACTCCCTGTATATACAACTTCTCGATTGTAGACATTTTAACTGCTAATGATTTTTAACAATTTCACAACATCCACAAACAACGCAAATTTGCCGGTCTTTGTGTTTCAGGGACTGCGCAAATAATTATTGCCGCCTAGCTTTCTGATATGTTATCGAGTGAACGCAAAATGCTCAGGTGGCGTTTATCGACCATCCTCCACATCGTCTGCTTTGGGCATTCATTACCCAGTGGTTTCGGTCACACTGGCTGTTTCGTAGCTCTGTGTTCGCAGAGCGTTTATATTTTTCACATGTCTTATTAGTAATTCTGAATAAATGTAAATTTGCACTGGCAAATTAATTAAACTGCGCAATTTACAATTAACATATACTGTGTCCGTTGCAGTCGTACCCGTGGCAGTGCGTCCGCGTGTGTGTGAGTGCGAGCTTGTGCGTGTGGGTGCTGATGCGAGGGTGAGTGCAAGCAAAGTGTGCGCGGGGGGTCAAGAGAAAGGGTAGAGCAACGAAGCCAGTGCGCTGCAAAAAAAAGGAAAAGAAAATCAAAAGACAAAGGAATCAAAATTGATTGTGTAAAAGTCATTGCATTCTGATTGGCATTAACAAAAGTGAAATAAAATCAAAGTGAATAAACATATGCGTGTGTCTATTTTTACGAAAAATCAAACACACTTTATCACAATACACACTGAATGCATCGGCCGTGTATGTATGGGTGTACGTGCGTGTGTAAGTGTATAACAGAAACGAAAATAAAAACGGCCTGTGGTTCCGGGATCTCTGTTTACAGCGCCTTTGGCCGCCTGCCTGCCTGCCTACCACCCCGCTAAGCACAAAGCTCTTCTTCCAGCCAGCTAGCAAGCGTCTAAATGTGTAAATGTAAATGGGGAGTGCGAGCGCAGCGGCGTAACGAGAATTGCAACGTACCCCACGGCAACAACAATAACTAAATCTTCCACCACCACAATCACCAGCAACAACAACAACACCACCGCAACCACTAACACTACCACCACCATCAGCTACAACAACAATAAAGGCAGCGCAGTCAACCCCTCGCTCTTGCAATAGCCTTGTAAAAAATTATTTTTACGTTTCTGCTTTACTCGACTCGCCCTTCAGTCACCAGTCAGGCAAGGCAACGGGAATCAAGAAACTTACACACACATACACGCAGAAGCGCACACCGACAGAGTTGCAATGGACTCGGACATTGAAGTGGAAATGGAATCGGACAACGATGGGGAATTTGACGACGATTATGATTACTATAACACAGGTAAGGACTGGACTATACTATCCCCAAGGACGCATTGTGCAGTTTATCGATTACACTCGTGAATCGATTTAACTAAACAACTCACACGGACTTAAACACACACATAAGAGCAGAATTGTTTTCTTATTGGCAAGCGGAGCAGAGAGCCTTCCTTTCTAGCATGCGGGCGTGTGTGTGTGTGTGTGTGTGTGAAGTTTGCATGCGATTTGGTTATTCACCTTTGTGTTAAAAATACACACACACTTATGGCCTCTGCATTTAACCTTCTGTATAAAAACTAGCATGCATGTTATTTGGCTCTTGACATTCGCCTTTTGGGGCTCCTTCGCTTTACTCTCTACTCCCTCTCCCCCTCCGTTTTCGTCTCCTTCTGTTTCCCTCTTTGCATTTGAATTGCCCTTGCGTTCAGTGCCCCGCACTGCTCGCCTCTACGCCCACTGCTTACATTCAATGTAATTTTAAACGTACATAATATCGGCGCAGTGTTCGCTTCGTTACGTTTTGCTTTCTGACCATGAAGCTTAAATTATGAAATTGAACTTGAAATGGCCGTCGTTGGTTCACTACTCAATTGCTTTGTGTTCACTATTATTTGTTTCTTATTTCTCTTATTGCCATCTCTTCTTTGTACTCGAGTTATTTTGTTTCTTACCTGTCTTACATTGTCTTTCTCTCGTCTAAACGCACGCACGTTCACACACACACACACATAGGCACACTTGCTCAATGCTTGAGATGCGTGCTCAAGTGTTGCCCTAACAGCTGATTTATTAAAAAATAGCTAGCAGTGCTGCCCTTTTTGCCTTTTACCGTCTGTTAAGCTTATACGTGTCTGGCCATAAAATAGCTGAGTGGCCAGCACTATTGCTCGTCATCGTAGTTCTCCGCTTTACGTGCATTTTCTTAGCTTAACTGTTTGCTGCTTCTCTGACCTGCCTCTCACTTTCTGTCCCGCTCGCTCTGCTTGCCATTTAAGTGAGTGACGTGAGTGACGTCATAACTGGTAGTAAATCTCATTTGTACGTCGACGACGTAATATTTGGCCTTCAATTTGTTTTAAACACCCGTAAAATGGCAATGAATTTTCGTATTATTTTCGTTTCCCTCTTGGTCTGAATTCGCCAGAATTCAATTTTCTTCTCGATTTTCCAACTTCTTTTCAATTATTTATAAACTTTTACTGCTTTCGAGGGAAATTCAATAGTTCATAGCTTTGCAACAGTGCTGCCAGATTGACTAAGATAGCTAGATTTGGCTTGAAAATGACTGAAATATTAAATTGAACTTTAAATTATGGTTTGGATTAAATTCCAGGCGAAGACTGCGATGTGGAAAGACTCGATCCGAAGAGAGCCGATCCCGAGTACTTTGAATACGATTGCCTGACCGTGGAGGACATTGAGAAGCTGCTGAATGAGCTGGTGGAGAAACTGAACACGATACTACAAATAACGCCATCACTGGCCAAAGTGCTGCTGCTGGAGCACCAGTGGAACAACAGTGCCGTGGTGGAGAAGTATCGACAGGATGCGAACGCTTTGTTGGTAACAGCGCGCATAAAGCCAGCGACGAATGTTGTGGCTGAATCGGCCTCGACGAGTGCAGCAGCGGCAGCGTCAGCGCAGCTACACAAAATGGGCAGCACTGGCTACAAGACGGCAGCAGTTACAACGACGAGTCCATCGACTACCTGTGTTAGCCTGGCCCGCCGCCTGTGCCCGGTGTGCGCCAACTCGCAGCCCTGCGACAAGTTCTACAGTCTGGCCTGTGGTCACTCGTTCTGCAAGGACTGCTGGACCATTTACTTTGAGACGCAAATCTTTCAGGGCATCTCCATACAGATCGGCTGCATGGCCCAGCAGTGCAATGTGCGTGTACCGGAGGATTTGGTATTGAATCTGGTCACGCGACCCGTGATGCGTGAGAAGTATCAACAGTTTGCCTTCAAGGACTATGTGAAATCACATCCCCAGCTGCGTTTTTGCCCCGGTCCCAATTGCCAAATCATTGTGCAATCAACGGAAATCTGTGCGAAACGTGCCATTTGCAAGGTGTGCCACACGGGATTCTGTTTCAAGTGTGGCATGGACTACCATGCACCCACTGACTGTCTGATCATCAAAAAGTGGCTGACCAAGTGTGCGGATGATAGCGAAACTGCTAATTATATAAGTGCACATACCAAAGACTGTCCCAAATGTCATATTTGTATCGAGAAGAACGGCGGATGCAATCACATGCAATGCTTCAATTGTAAACACGATTTCTGCTGGATGTGCTTGGGGGATTGGAAGACCCATGGCTCTGAGTATTACGAGTGTTCACGCTACAAAGATAATCCCAATATTGCCAATGAATCGGTTCATGTGCAGGCTCGAGAGGCACTCAAAAAGTATCTCCACTACTACGAACGCTGGGAGAATCATTCGAAATCCTTGAAACTGGAACAGCAAACGATTGATCGAATGAGACAACGCATTAATGCCAAGGTCATGAATGGCAGCGGTACTTGGATCGATTGGCAGTATCTTTTTAATGCAGCTGCGCTGCTAGCCAAATGCCGTTATACTTTGCAGTACACCTATCCCTATGCCTACTACATGGAGGCTGGCTCCCGCAAGAATCTATTCGAGTACCAGCAGGTGAGTCTTACCTCTTTGATATATCAATAGTTGTTATTACTAATTCATTCGCTTGTTCAGGCACAATTGGAGGCGGAAATCGAGAACCTGTCGTGGAAAATTGAACGAGCGGAGACAACGGATCTCGCTGATCTCGAGAATCAAATGGATATTGCGGAAAAGCGTCGCACCACGCTACTCAAAGACTTCTTTCCTGTGATCGGAAATGCATAATAAGCGGCAATTAGCTTTCAATCAAATGATTAACTTAGCACAAGATTCTCTTTCTCCATTTTTTGCATAAGTTTGATCTGGGGGAGTGCTCTAGAAGTATACAAATTTAACATCTGGGATAATACCTATTATCAGATTCGTTTAATTTTAGCCACACTGACAGTATAAGAGACGCTTATAATATAATAATAATCTATACTTGTAGCTAATTTTTAAATTAATTTAACATATAGGTATATATTCAAGTGCATATGTAGCTGTAAACTAGTATCTATATATACCTTAAAATATGATTATTATAGCTGTGAAATTCGAAAAATCACTTAAAAATCGATTTAACTGCAATATAACGCCTTGCGCAGACAACAATAGTGAATAATATAGGGAAGGGAAAGGAAATTGGGAAACTGCTTTACCGCACGGTTTTCTAAAAACTCAAAATCATTTCAACTCCAAACAACACAAAAACAAAAATCCTCCAAACATCAATGATAACAATGAATAATTAATCTAATGGGGGCCTTGACGGTTTTAGCCATTTGTGAGAGAATTTGCAGGAATAATTCATGATTAGTAGTTAGTAAGCCATAAGTCGTATTAACTTATTGATTAACAGCAATAATTAAACAAGAACAACAACAATATTAAACAATTTCCAAGTATTTGTAAACACACGACTCTCAACCACAAATCATACGAAATTAAGTTTCCCATTTTTACTAAATGTTGTGGATTGATTGATTGATCGATTGACCGCGCTGTTTATTGTTTTTCATATTGAGCTGAATTATACATTTTAGTTCTTAGGATTACGCTCTAAGTATGCTTAAATGCGACTGAATTTAAATTAATTAAATGCAACATTAAACAAATTGAATACAGTAGAAATCACCGATTGTTTATCAATTAAATCCCACAGTAGCCCAGTCCCCAAAGCGTAAGTGGAGCTTATGTTTATGTGCCAATTATGTTTACTTTTACTTTTAAAATCCAACTATTTAGACAAATGTATTAAAATTCATTATTTCTTTCACTTCTTCCCTCCCTTCTTGGGCTTGAGCTGTGGCGCGATTTCGATTGGTTTAGGTGCCTCGACTACGATGGGTACCTTCTTCGGTTCCAGCTTACAGACTTCGTTGACTGTGCGCTTCTTCATGACTTCTTTGCCGGATATGGCGATAATGGGCACACGGTGCCAGTTATCTATGTATTTTTCGCTATAAACCTTCACATCGCAGCAATTGTCGAGCACTACGACGCTGGAGTTCTCTGCAACGGGATCACGAAATAATAATTCCTTGTGGCAGTCCAGACAATTTCTCTTCTCACGACGTATACGTAACTTAACGGGAAAAGCCCGGCCAACAAAAGTTTCCTGATCCATTAACTGAATGCAATGCTTATAGGTGGGTTTGGGCCGCGGACGTTTCGTGCACTGTAGAGTAAGACAAGTTATTGAAGAGAAGCAAGTAGTAGTAGACCCTGTACAGGGACTATTGGGGTTACTGTACCTCACATAAATGCAAAGAAGTGCTAAGTGGTCTGCACTGTGCTGAACAGAAATTATTCTTATGCTTGGCATTCTGGGCATCGGACAATTTACAGCGTATTTCAGGTACGTCGCAGCAGGTGGGACACAGGGATTTCATGTCTATTGGACGGCGTACTGGGGGATCGGGTGCAATAGTGGCTACCGGATCCTGATAGACCACATGACAAGGAGGTTCGGTAATCCTGTAGTCGCAACATGGTCCAGTCGATGGCTCGAAACAACTGCGCTCACAACGCCTGGGTATAGTCTGGCCCAGTATTGTTTTCCAGGTGCGGCAACTATTTTGTGAGTCGGGCATGATGGTAAAATGGAATGAAACTATTGCATTTAATTATTGTAAAATTTGGAGTGTGACTTTCGAAACATGTGTGACTCTCACAAAACAAGCAAACATATTTGTAAAGCTAGCATTCAAAATTAATTTCTCGATTTGAATTTTGCGCCCATGTTGCTTATACTGTGTGACTTATCGATGAACTATCGGCCCAATCGATTACAATTGACGCGTATTAAGCAACACTTTGCTCATGCTTGTGTACTTTTGCACACTAGTTTTTATCGAACTGCTGTTAAGAGAGGCAAATTTACCGCGAACTATTTACGAGATGGAATTTCCACTAGTTGATTTGAATAAACGGGACTTAGCTCGCGAGCTTTACGGTTATTCGCTGAGCACCGAAGGCACACAGCAGCAGCTGCGCGAACGTCTAATGAACGCACGTTACGAAGAGGCCGAGGCTCAAGCTCAGGGATTTGTGCGACCTGGCAGACCACCCATAGCAAAGTATGGTGCTAGTGTGCAGCCAGATGACTTCATTGCCATTCAGGCCATGACGGATGAGGAGTACGCATCGTTTTCCCTGCAAGTGCATTGGCGACTCCAACACATACATAAAACGTACCTTCGCAATGGGCTGGAGTTCTACAATCCCAGTGTTCTGCATCAAATTGATCGTACCAAGTCGTACGTGATCAATTTGAGTGAGTTTTGGGTGCGATACAGGCCATACATCCATAAGGTAAACTGCGAAGGAACTTAAATAATGTCGGAATTAATGTACATTTTAATTTATAGGTTTTCGTCATATTCGTGTCACGTGTTAATGGCGAGGAATCGCGGCTTTGCTATGCTAGAAGTTTCGCCAGGCTGCCGAATCCCGTTACAAATGTTGAAGAAGAAAAAAAAACGGTAAGTTACACACACACACATGCAAATGCAGCTGTGTTGTTGAACATTTGTTTTTGTGATTTCGCACATTTCTTTTCACCTTTAAATTCTTTGCTTTATGCTAAACAACAACTAAAAGGCTACTGCGGAAATGGTTATATGTTGTTGTTGTTGCGGGATCTTTTTGAGCAGAATTATCATCCCTGCTTTTGAGCAGTGGGTGCTTATGGGCATAGCTCTGCTGCAGCGCAGGCTGTGAACACTGTATTGCTATCTTTTTCTATCACATTCATCCAAAGATTTTTTTTCTACGTCACAGATAATCACAAACGACGATATTGGAAGAGCGATATCAAATATATTAATGGAAATCGAGGTGAATGGTCGGGAAAACTTTGTTGCCATTGTAGCGGAAAATATCAGTGTGAACCTGAAGGCTATGAGAGAACTTTCCATGGTCCATGGCGAAGAGAAAATGCTGCATTTTGTACTCGATAGCTGTCAGCTCCACAAATCTTTTCAAAAAATGTTTTGTGGGAAATCTTCGCGCTGTTTAACTCAGTTGAGGACTGAACTTTTCGAAGAAAGCAGATATATGGAGCAACTGGATAAACTAAAACAGAACAACACACAAAATGTGGAAGCGGATAACCTGGTCAAGGAGTTTTTTGCAGCCTTGCCGAAGGTGTTGCAGGACATGTGGAAGCTCGAGGAGCATAAGGACAAACCAATTTCACTGTACCGCTTGAATAATGAGCGGGTGAATGCGTACGGTACCTCTGTTCAGAATGATCTGCCTCCAATAACATTTGAAGAATGCGCCGCTGGCGGAGGATTACTTCAATTAATGCTATTTGATGCACTGTGGTGCAACTGCGATGGCCATGAAAAGGAGCTGGATATGGATTTGCGGGAGGAGAATCTTAGTTTATTGGATCTATCAGTCGCAGACGACTGGTTGTCCATACTGAATTGAAAGCGTGTATTTAAGTAGGTAAATCAGGTCACAAATTTTAAGATTTTTTATTGTAAGTCGTATTTTCTATTGCATTTCCTTTTTGATTTGAGATTTCTTGTCTTCTTTTTTTCATCAAATATCTGCAGGTCTTTGGCATAATACCAGACAGCTATATTGAATATGCCTCCCATTAGCAGAAATCCTCCCGCCGTAAAGTTGAGCACATATCTAAAGGTAAAAATATATATATATAATAATATATTCAACAGGTTAATAATAATTTTATCTACCTTAGCGCCTGGGTGTCGTAGAGCCAACAGTTGCCCTGATTGCTACAAGTTTTGCCCCATAGCAAGCAGTATTTATCTATAAGCCAGCCGTAGAAAATTGGGCTGGGAATAAAGGCGAATAAAGAACAAATCATACCGTTAAGGCCCAAACCAAAGCTTTTCTGATCTGGCGGTATGCAGCGCAGGGAGAAAAAAAATACCAGGGTCATTGTCCAACCAAAGGTACTTTACTTACTCAGCATGGCAGGTGCCTTCGACTTTTTGCTGTTGTCATCCATGTAGGCGATGCCCGTAATCCAGACAACTGAGGTACCGATTCCCAATATCAGTTGGGAAATAAAAAGTATTATAATTGGCGCCCACGAATTGGCATCGGTTACACAATCCGATTCCTCTGATGAGCACATTTTCTGACTAGTTTTAATGCTTGTTACGTTCTCGCTGAAATTCTGAAACTTTCCAAATTCAGTTGTTAAGGTCAGAGCATCTTCTCCAGCTCCGTACAGAAAGTGCAGACTGAGATTCATTAGGCAGAATATGACCGTTATCAGGAGACCTAAGACAGGGGAATTAGAGTCGGAAATAGGAACAGGGTCTAAATTAAAATTACCCCAGCCCATCCAACGGGGTCGATGCACCTTCTGTAGATAATATCCCACGATAACACTGCCGATCATGGCGCTTATATCATTTCCTACGGAAATAACTCCAAAGATTTTCGTTGGGATTTTGTAGCGTTTCTCCAGGGTTGTCATTGTGCCATTGAAATAGGTAAAAGTCATGGCCATAATCAGGCCAGAAATGCCATAAACAGCGACGAACGAAGTCTCAGTAGCAAATCTATAAAGATAAGTTTTAATTGATGTTTTTGGCTGTGCCCTCGCGTGTGCTACTTTTGTAGGGCAGGTCCTTTGAATATCCAAAATCCACTGGTAATATCCTTGGTATCATTTTCGTTTGCTTTACACTTTTGCTGCTCGTTTTCCTTAATCGAAATTCTTGTGGTGTCCTCCAGAAATGGAGCTTTTTCACTTGGATCTTTCACGTCAGTCACTTCGGACATTTTCTCGACTTATCGCATCGAATTACTCAGACGAACTGAGTTACGTTGGTTCCAAAAGTATATTTACAAGTCTCAAATTATCTCGACAATTAACATCAATAAAAGATTTCGTACGGCAGCCAAGATTAAGCGGATGCATTAATTCTACATAACATAAATACACACACACGTGTGTGCGTATACATATATAAATCGCGTCTAGATCTAAATTTCTAACAAGATAAGCAAATTAGCAGATTAAAATTTACGCTCGTCTCCCTCTACTTTAATTATATTGAATCTTTTTTTTTCAGTAGTGGTCCTAACTAACACAGCAAGTATAGTGGTATATATAAGTCTATGTATACTTAAATGTATAGAGGTTTTAAAACTAATCTTTGCTTTATATATTTGTATTATTTAAGTCTCTAGGGTTACAGCTTTTTATTAGATTGTTATTCAACAATTACTTTTATGTCCTTCTGGGAAATGAGTTGTCATTTCATCGACTGTCTATTAGTTAGTTTGTATTTTTGGATATCTTTTGACTTCCTGCTTTTATTCTGTCCATAAATATATTTATTTAGTCTGATATTCCCGAAGCTTAATAAATCTTATTTTAAAGCCTCTCGTGCTTTACTTAATTTTGATTTAAACCCAAAAGTGTTTTCTTATGCGGAATTTATAACCAGAAAATGTTTGATTTTGATAAATTCGTTTGCATTTTTAATCATTTCTTCTGCAAAAATAAACACATTTAAAATTGTAAATTTTATAGATTTTTATTGGTTTTTAAACTTAAACTTTATGCTCTTCTTGCTCTTTCTCTTTGGAAATTGTAATTTTGTTAAAATTTTCAAAATTACTGTCCAAATTGTTGGCCTTTGACGTGTCGTCATCAAATACTTTTAGATGTTTAGCATTGCGCCAGACAAATATGTTTAAAATGCCAGCAAAGAAGATGAAAACCGCAGAGACTATATTAAAAGTATATCTGAAATGGAAAAATAAACAATGAACTTTGTAAAGGAACTTTTAAATGGAAAGTATTCTAAAATCTAGAATAGATATACGAATTTTAGAACTTTGATCTTTAAGTACCAAACTTCTTTCAAAAATCACTTCTTTTTAGAGCTTTCTTTAAGTACAGTGTAGTGTTCGACTTACCTCAGTGACTCGGTATCGTAGAGCCAACAGTTGCCCTTGTTGCTGCACGTTTTGCCCCAAACCAGACAGTACTTGTCCAGCAGCCAACCAAAGAAAACTGGACTCGGAATCAATGCGGTCAGACAGACTACCATGCCGGAGAGACCCAGAGCCAAGCTCTTGTCCTCGGGCAGAATGCAACGCAGCGAGATCAGCACATTTGTGGACTTACTGGAGGCGCCAATGAGTTTCAGCAAACACATGACCACTAGGAAAATGTAAAACTGTTGGGAGCAATCCACTGGACAGGCGCCATCCACCGCCGTTTGCAGCTGCAGGGCATAGGAACATGGTTAAAGTTAAGATTAATAAATAAAGTCTTAAAGCGATGAAAATACTTACCAGAGAGGGATCAGGCAGGCCTGCGATGTTACTCGATTCCATGCAGGCGCAGCCTGTGAAGACAGTGTGTCCTTGCAGATCCTTTTCCGTGCCCGTGCAGCCGGCATGACAGGCGGATATATAGGTGACATTATTGGGACTGCAGATCGGAGCATAGTGAACGTATTCACAATGACAGGACGAGGTGCAATCACTGACCTTGGCCATGGAACCGAGGTTATCGCTGCCCTTGCAGCCAATTAGAATATATCCCAGGACAGCGACGACTGTGAAGAAATCGACAAAGGCATTCCAAGCAGCCATTGCCCGGGCACTAGGTTTAACTTTGGACACTACGTAACCGGAGAGCAGGACACCGATGGCGGAGAATGTGAGTGCTATGGATCCTGTAGCCAAGGTAGCTGTGGAAGCCGATTGGCGATACTGGGTCTCGATATACTTGGGCGTGTACATCCAGTAGGCCAAGTAGCCGAACAAATAAAGGCTAGAGCCGAAAGTGTTGTACATATAGACCTTATTTGTACCCAAACGCTTAACGGATTTCCACATGTCAGCCACGGAGAGATCCTTGTGTTCATCGGCATCTTGCTGCTCTTTCAAGCGTCTAGTTCTGGAGCTGGGCAGCTCTTTCGGAAACAGAAACATCAGGAAGGCAATCACAAATGTAATGACTGATAAGAAAAGCCACCCAAGCCACCAGGCGCCCAACCATCTGGGATCTCCGGGTTTGATCAAGGGATGGAGAGTCGGTTCTATATAGAAACGCAAACTAACGGAAGCAATTGAATAGCCAATTGCGGGACCCAACATACGAAGGAAAGCGGTAGCACCTGTAGGATTAGAGTCAAGAATGTCACCACACTCCTAGTGTTTATAGCTTTACTTACTGAGCAGCGCCGGAGACTTTGCCTTTGAGGTGTTGTCGTCCATGTAGGCAACGCCGATACTCCAAAACAATCCAAACCCGATGCCCGCCAAGAATTGCCCGGAAAATAGCACCAAAATAGGCACAATAGTTCCAGCCTCCTTGATGCACAACTCCTCCTCTGATTGGCACAGTTTCCGCTTGGTGTGTGAACTCTGCGACAGAGGTGAGCTCACATTTCTATCAAGTCCTGCGTATTCTTGGGTTAGTTTTAAAGCGTCTTCGCCGGGACCATACATAAAGTGCAGCGAGCTAGTCAGCATGCAGAACAGGAACATCGAAAAGAAGCCTACGATATACGAAAGTCCTTCGTTAACCCATCACTTTTTCTCCCCCTTCTTCTTGAACTTACCGAAGGCCAACCAACGCGGTCGATGTGCCTTGTGGTGTATGTAGTAGCCAGCGAGCACTGATGTTATCATCATACTTATATCGTTTCCAACTAGAATAACTCCCGACATTTTGGTGGGTATTTTGTATCTCTTCTCGAGGGTCGTTATGGTACCGGTGAAATAGGCCAAGCTCATCGAAAGCAGACAACCCCCGATGCCATAAATCAGCACATACATCTTTTCCGTAGCCAAGCTGGGAAATAACGGTATCCTTAGCATTATCCTTGTTTTGATTTGTTGTAGAAATCGTTTACCTTTGTAGGAATGAGCCCTTAAATTTCCAAAATCCACAGGTTACCTCCTTGTGTGGCTTCTGTTTGTCCAATTTCTTGATTTGCTCTTTGCTGCCATCTTGTAGAAATGGTGAAACTTCTGTCTGTTGATTTTCCTGATTTTCCTGCTTTTCTTGGCTTTCCATTGTCGTTTCTCCGTACGTTTCGCATTCAGTAATTCCGCGAGACTGAAGATCAGTTGTTGCTTTACGCTACTTTAACCAAATACTATATGAATAAGTTTGCTAACTCATCATAGTTATGCATAACATTTAAACGCTAATTATCATTTTACAATATGATAGCTTTTCTCTTATCTTATCTGAAAGTTATGCTTTAGATCTTGCAGATCATTTAAGGGAGTCTAAGTTTCGATCCTGAATGGATTAAATGATCATCTTTTTTGGATTTATCAAGTTTAAATTATTTTCTAAACCAAACCAATAACTAAATGACTTTAAAACTAATAGATACTCATTGGAGTAACTTCATTCAACATTTGTATAATGATCATTAGAAAAGCGAGTTTATCTCACGGCATTTTATGGATTTTCTTATCAAAAAGGCCGTTTAGATCAAAATTGTTTAGTTTGCTTGAATTTTAATTTAAATTAAACTGTTTGTCATTATATTTAATCAGTAGTTGATTATATTTATGACAAAAGTCAACTTTTATATTTATGACTATGTTTAAAATGTTAATCTGGGCTAAATTTATACAAGATACTCTTTTGACTTATCGCTGTCATGTCCAAAAAGATGTGGATCAAATAAACACTTGGGGGAGATAAGCTAACTGATGAGCGTTGAGCTCTGATCGTAGTAGAATATCAATAAAGTGGACCTTAAGGTAGTATAACTTACTGAAAGGATGAAAGGCACTTCTTACCTCTACGATCATGTTGGGATCTCAAGTACAGCGAGCGTCGAAACACTTTTTCCAACTGAGCCATTGAGATCAAAACGTTGCAGATTGTGGGAAGTGCATCTCATCTTAATAAAACTATATTGTCTTGCAATTTAAAAGCTAATGATAAGCCAGTCAAAATAAGATTGTGTCTATAGACACTTGGTGGTAAATAAATACACAAAGTAGGAGAAAAGCGTTAGTTGAGTGAAACGACTTTAAAAGCACCTGTAATCAGGAGTAGTCAGAAGCTCGCCACTCACCTACTGTCCACATTTGTAGCCCTCAGTCCTTATAGTCTCTGAAATCACTATATTTATGGAGTGGCTCGCGCCCTTTCCCCTCAACATACCCTGTGCTTTTATTTACTACAGGGTCTACAAAATGATATATGCCTGCTTTTACACAAGGGTGAAACAGTGACTTGTATTTGTGTGTACTTTATTTTAGATTGTTCAAATAGAGACATGCGAATGATAAATATACATACATAAACTTATATATTCGTATAACTATAATCGTAATTGTAGTTGCACTTGTAGTGGTGAAATGAGAGCCTTGACAATCGGATATATATCACACGATCTTAAAAGAACATAATACAGATTCAAGACAACTACGAATATATAACATACAATGCAATCAATACCACAAATCACTAGCAATCACTTAAGAATAGAGTTGTCTTAGCCTAAACTACTAGATTTCGGTATTCTTCTCCGCATTCGTTTCCTCCTCGTGAAGCACGATTTGCATTTCCACTTCCTTGACCTCCTCGTCGAATATCTTCAGGTCCTTAACATAATACCAGACACCAAAGTCAAAGATAGCCCCAATGGCTATAAAGACAGCGGCCGTAAAGTTGAGTGTGTAGCTGTCAAAATTGGGGAGTTGGGAGTTTAATAAAGATACACTGAAAGAAAGCTGGAGTACTTACCGCATGGACTGGGGATCGTAGAGCCAACAGTTTCCTTTGTTGGTGCAGGTTTTGCCCCAAACCAGGCACATGCGATCAAAGATCCAGCCAAAGAATATTGGACCCGGTATGAAGGCAAACATGGAGCACAGCATCATGCCGAAGCCCATGGCGGCTGTTTTGTCCTTCTCTGGCACACAACGTACGGAGACCAAGAAGTTGGAGGCTCTGCCCGCAGCTCCAATAAACTTCAGGAAGCACATCACCGACAAGTAAGCCACAAACTGAGTCCAGCAATTCACAGGACATGCACCAGGTGTAGCCTGTCCAGCTGCCAGCATCTGGAAGATGATGGGATGTTAGAGAAGGGATGATAGTTTTATGTCGTTATTACCTCCAGGCGGGACAGGCTGGAAGTGACGCCATCGAGGGTCAAGCTGCTGTTGTCCCCGGCCAGATCCAAGGTCGTTAGGCGTGGAAACGAGTTGGGAAAGTGAGTTCCTTCCGCTGCGCCAGGAATGCAGGAGCAGTCATAGAAAACCTGCCAGAAGACATAATTTTTCAATTCTGTCAGTTTTATGTTTAAACTGTGGCCATTACCTTCTTCCCAAAGGAGTTGACGTGCTCCATTTTGCAGCCCGCATGACAGGCGGATATATAGGTCATATTATTCTCGCCACAGATCGGGGAATAGCGCACATAATCACAGGAGCAGGCAGAGTTACAGGTGGCGGTGTCGTTCACC
Source organism: Drosophila nigrodunni (assembly GCA_020829145.1). Taxonomy (NCBI): domain Eukaryota; kingdom Metazoa; phylum Arthropoda; class Insecta; order Diptera; family Drosophilidae; genus Drosophila; species Drosophila nigrodunni. Next base: position 11,677,951 of record JACVCZ010000005.1, read on the forward strand.
TCGCTATTGAAAATATTCACCACAACCGAAGTTTCATTGTCGGGACAACCGATGAACGCATAGGTCACAACGCCAGCAACCACCAAAATGGCACAGATCACATTCCAGGCAGCCATGTACCTAGCACGTGGCTTATATCGGGAGATAACGAAGCCGGAGAGGAGCACGCCAACCGCGGAGAAGGCCAGAGCTACGGTTCCGGTTACCATGCTGGATGTAGCTGCCGATTGTCGGTACTGAACCTCAATGTACTTGGGCGTGAATATCCAGAAGGGCGTGTAGCCAATCAGGTAGAAGATATTGGACAGGGTATTGCACATGTAGGTTTTGTTGGTCGTTAGCCGCTTGAAGGTCACCAGCATATCCCCCAGGGATGCTGTAGATTCTTGATCCGACGTTTGGGGTTGCAATTCTCCGATTAGTTTTTCGCTCTTGGTTTGTTCCTTTTGCTTCAGCGATTGTCGTTCCCGTTGTCGTCGTTCCTCGACCAACCTGCGGGCCACCGCTCGGGGCAGTTCTTTGGGAAACATCGATAGGAAGACGCCAGCGAAGGCCAACAAACAGCCCATCACAATCCATCCCAGCCACCAGGCTCCCAGCCAGCGTGGATCCTTGTTATTGATCACAGGATGCAATTGCGGCGCTATATACATGCGGAGGCAGAACGAGGCTAGGGCGTAGCCTATGGCGGGTCCCAGCATTCGCAGGAAATACGAGAGACCTGAGTGAAAGGAGGAAATGTGGGATTAGTACTAGAAGCAGTTTGTCTGTGGGTCTAAGAGGAGTAATAATCCTTAGATAACTTTAAATCTTATGTGGTGTGGGGTTTTTTCTGTCCCTATATCAAACGGAAGCTATAATTGGATTTGTTTTAGAGATCTTGGGGTTATCTTTATGGTAATCGTAAAGCAATCAACAGTTAGCTACGTGGCCTAATTTATCTGATTGTCAGCTGTGCGTCATCACCAAATAAATAAATTTCACATAACTTTGAAACACTTACTCAACAGCGCTGGAGTTTTGGATTTCTTGGTGTTGTCGTCCATGTAGGATACGCCCAGTGTGTAGTAGAGGGAGCCACCAATGCCAGATATAAACTGTGCGACAAACAGCAGCACCTGAGGAGCAAAGTTTCCTTCTCCGACTTCGCACTGAGCACCGCCGCCATGGAGACGACATAGAATCTTTGAGCGCTGCTCCTCGATGACTTCCAGGGTGGCATTCTCATCGGGAATTGCGCCAAACTCCTTGGTCAGGGCCAAAGCATCCTCACCGGGTCCGTAGAAGAAATGCGGTGATGTTGTCATCAAACAGAACACGACGATTGTTAGCAATCCTTTAAATGGAATTTAAACTAGGTTAACACGACTTTAAATACCCTGTAGTGGCAACATACCAAAGCCAATCCAGCGTGGTCGATGTCCTTTACCAGCATAGTAGGCCAGTACGGCGGAGACAAGAGTTTGACTGATATCATTGCCCACGGAGATGATGCCCGTGTTCTTTGAGGGTATCTTGAAGCGTTTCTCAATGGTGGTAATGGTGCCATTGAAGTAGGCGTAGGTCATTGAGAAAATGCAGCCCACAATGCCATAGAGCAGTACGTAGGCAGTTTGGTTGGCAAAGCTGCAAGTAAGTGGGATTTTAACGAACAATTGCATACTTTGAGGCGTTCTTCCTCGACTACGGACTTACCGTTGAAAGAATGAGCCTCGGAAGATCCAATATCCACAGGCGACATTCTTCTCCAACGGCATTTCGTTCAGTAATTTGTTGATCTCCTCCGTCATTAGCCGATCCTGTTCGGATTTCTCACTCTTTAACTTGGCCTTGGTCTTGGCCTGATCACTTTTCGCACTTTTGGAACTTTTCTCCTTTTTGTGGTTGTTATCTGGCGCCATATGTCCATGTTGCGTGGCATTGCCGTTGTCCAGCAACTTGGCATTGGCCTCCAGATGCTGTTCTTCCTCCTCATCCTCCAACTGTTGTTCGCTTGGCGTGGCCGCCTCGACGTCCTGCGCCTCAAGCTCCACATTCACCATGTTTCTAGTTGGGGTTTCCTGGTTTCCCTAGTGGATTTTCTCTGTAGAAATCGCACTTGTCACATTGGACTCTTCCGGCGTTTGAGAGTGAGCACACTTGAGCTTGAGCTTTAGACTCGGCGTGTGTCGCGTTCCTGCTTTCTCTCTCTCTCTCTCTCTGTCGGTCTCTCTGTCTGCCTGCCTGCCTGCCTGCCTGCCTTTCTATCTATTTTTATTTTGATTGTTGTCTTTTCTTCGCTTAATTTTGTGAGCTATTTCATGAGCAATTAGCTGACTTGAGCTGTGTGATTTTAGTTTCGTGCTTTTGCTGTGACTGAAGCTGTAGCTGTAGCTGTAGAACAACCGCACGCGTCACCATTTGCGAATCGAGTGGCATGATGTGCCCGAATTACAAGCGATCTTAACTAAAAATGATAATCTACAGCTCTATCTTATTTCTTTATTTACGCGTGTATCCATAAGATTGAAGATGCTGTGACAGTTTGTAGATTGTGAATGGCAAGATCAGATCAGGTCAGAAATGTGTTCCTTCGACTAGGGTTATCTCCCTTGGTAGATGTACCAAAATCGGTGCAGACTTTTTTCCTTTATTACAATCTTAGTGCTTCATTGCTTCCGTTAATTGCCTGCAAGAAAATTTACTCATTGTTTGTAAATAATAAAATCAACCGTGATAAGACCCCCACTTCCAAAGGGTAATCTCTCTCATATTTATGCATCGAATTATCGCAGACATTTACATAGAACACACACACACACTACTGTAATAGTTATGCTCATTATTTGCACTGTCATTGTTTTTATTTGCCCTATACTTTAACTATTGATAAGTCTTTACTGTAGTCATCATTATGCTTAGTCTTAAGAGCTTTGTTTAGTTCACAGATAAAAACTGTGGGCTTAAATTTCAGACAAAAGTGTTAAATTTAACAGCTTTTATCTAAATGATATACAGTTTTTTTTGCAAGTACTTTTCTACTGAAAAGTTTTTAACATTTGGTTATTTATAATTCCCAAATGGTTTTTGATGTGCCAACTTTTTATTGAGCTTAGCTTGACAAAATGAAATTAATTCATATGAATATATTCGCAAGAGTATTCAATAGTCGCTTAAGCAAGCAGAGCTTTTCTTTCTTTCTCTATTCCTTTATTCTTTCCTTCGCTACTATTTTGATTTTCAAGACGAAAGTGTGTGTATGTGTGCGTGTGCATGTTTGTGGTTGTGTAGGTGTGCTCAACGTGGTCTATTATTTAATGTAAATATACTTATATACTTGATTGCATTTGTGTGTAAGTGTTCGTGTTCGTACTCGTACTCGTATTCGTGTGTGTATCTAAATTATATATTCAAATTTATCACTGATTATGTTGTACGTAGTATAAACATTGAAATAGGAGTTTTTACAACACTTAACTAATTTATTTAAATATATTTATTTATATCACTAAGCACTGTTTATATTAATCAATTATGGAAACTGTTTGATTATTTTCAAAACTATTTAGTAGCACCAATTTTAGTTTTTCCGAAAGACAAAGCGAGTTTAATATCCACAGATCGTATCTGTTTCTGTGTCCGTATCTGTATCTGTGTGTGTAATTGCAACCCTAACCGTAAACGTTATCGTAATCGGAATGATAACCGTAACCGTGCTCATGCTAAACTAAGTAACTAAGCTAAACGCAGCGTTTATGATGCTCCAAGATGAATGGAACTGGAAGATATTGGAAAGCATTGGAAAGAAAGCTCAAACAAGCTAATTCCCATTCCAATTCCAATTCAGCAGAAAACGTTGATCGTCGTAGGTTCTATGTGTTGGTGACTGTGACTTTGTCACTGCACAGTGGGTAAAATGCAAACTTTTTTTAGTTTCAATGCACAAAAACTTTTAAATTATTGATTAAATTTAACATTACTAATCGTTGTTAGTAGTTATATATATTAATCAAATAAAATTTAAGCGCGCACTAAACTGGCTACTTGGCCCACAGTGCACTGACATCAATTCCCAGTGAAGATCGCGGTGTGTGTGTTTATTTCTTTATTAGATTTGCCTCTAGATGCTTGCACTTGGATCCCCAGAGACACACACCCACACACACACACACTCGTACACACACAAATTGAAAAGTGTAATAATCAGACAAATACATGATTTCCAGTTGAATCAAGGTGAAATTTGTGCTGGCTAAAAAGAGTATCTTATATTCGTTGTGTCAATCAATCAAATTGAAAAGCATCTTTAGTATTTCAACCTTGCCAAATGATGACTATATCAATTCCGGATAAGACACAAGCTATACAAGCTATATAGATATATAGCGCACCCTCTTTTCAATATTATCAATAAATTTCCCACCCCCGCCCCTGTAAGTGTTTGCGGTTTAGACGAAATCAACCCCAAACCGAACTCGGCTGGTATTTGGTGTGAGACGATGACAAATGCTTTATCTACGCTTGAAAGCTAAACTCGGATTCAGAATCAGATCGTAAACGATATGACCAGAGCTGTCGGCTGCGAAAGCTTTTTCAGACAGCTTCAATTGAATTGAAGAGCGTCCAACTTAAGACAGATTGACTCAGACATACCCTAGATTAATGAGAGCTTAGGGAAAATACAAATTTTGGCACCGTTTGGACTCCCTAAAGATCAGAAAGAGTTTGATATGTTTAGCTTAAAATACAATGGACGATTCGTAAGCAAAATTACTGCACTCACTGTGCATTGTATCAATCACTTGGAATTTCTAGCCACATATGTCGGTACTCGATGTGTGGAATGAGACCCAACTTGGAGTTTTTAAAAAGCAGCCAAAATCGTGCTTTGAAATGCTTAAAAATAATCCCGATGTTTGCAAAAGCCGCCCTGTAATTGGTGTGCGTGGGCCATGTGTGTGTGTGTGTGTGTGTGCGTGTGTGGGAACATCATATGTTTGTAAAGGCAATAAAAATCAAAAGCATAATTTCTTGTATCAATTGAGCGGCAATAAAATTGTTCGCTCAGCATGTTTATTATTATTACGAGTTCTTACTCGTGTGTTGTGTGTCTTTTTTACAAGGACTCTCGCTTCCTTTTTATTGTGCACACACACACACACTCCTATACACACCCAAACCCACATAGATACAGTGGTAATTGCAGTATGCAAAGCAGCAAATGTGTCCCGGGTTCGATTCCTCTGCTTAGGAGGCGCAGGGGTGGCTGGGAGGCACAGGCGGGCACAGGATTTCAGTAGCAGGCTCAGCATAAATAACAACAAATGATACCAAGTCGAGTCGACTTCAAGTTTCAATGCGTCTTCCTCTTTATCTCGCAGCTTCTACGTCTTCTTCTTCTCCTTTGTGGGTGTGGGCTCATTTTGCACTCAGCCCGAAAGTATGCAACAAATAAAGAAACAAAAATTGAAACTCTTTCATAGTACAACGAAATTTTAATACGCTTTAAAGATCTTTGTGTGTTTAATGATTTAATACTGCTTTGATATTAGAGACTTATTTAATACCTTGAACTTATAAAAAAAAATTTACACAATTACTTGCCACACTTAGTTACATAGTTAAAATGCCTTTTTGGCAGCGTATGGCATGAAAAAAGGCAACTGCAAATTATGCCTGCGGCACGCGACCTTCTTCCGTTGCTCCGATTTGGCATTCCACATTCGTATTGCCATTTGGTAGAGATTTTATTTCCTTGACGCTTTCCTTTTGTTGCCGCAAAGACCCGTATGCAAATGACAACTGCGAGGGGCGGGGACTTTCCCGGGCGGCCTTATCGCTGCCACACACATGAATGTGGACAGGGAGAAAGTCGGGGGGAGGCAGGCAGTGGTTAGGTGGGTGGAAAGCGAATAGAAGTACTTGCAAGCGTTGACAATAAATAATATTTGCAAATCAAGTGAATCGCCAGTCTTAAAAAATAAATAAATTTGCAAAAACCACGATAAGTGCGAGGGCGTGTCTGTATGTATGGAAAACCCAGTGCTTATCGCTAAAAGTGAATGGGAAGGTCTCATTTGGTTTAACCAAGTACGGAGTGAAAGAGAGGGGAAGTCGAACTTAAGGAAGTAATGGCACGAAGAATGTTTTAAAATAGGAAAAAAGTGATTAAGATTCTTTATACTTATGTTTAACATGTTTTAAATTTCTTTTCAAGTATTCAAGTATTCAATAATACCCTTTACTCGTTCGTTTTAAGCGGAGTAAGTAGATTTGAGTGTGAAATACCTAATTTTTCGCACTGTGCCGGGAGTTGTCTTAAATAATTCCAAGACGAATGCTACGGCTTACTGTCGCCTCAAATTGAGGCATGTTCTCTCTCCCACTCACTCTCAGACTCTGCTGCTCTCTCACTCTCACTCTCTAGTAACCCCTTCGTCCTTGAGTGAGTCCTGTGCTCAGACAGACGTGCCAACTAAACCGCTTAAGCACTCAATTTGCGCGTGAAAAGGAACTTGACACCCAGCACACACACGCACACCACATGTGTGTGTAAGCAACCGCGGCACATGTCAGCACTTTGTTGTGATTTCCTGCTCCTGCCCCAGTTCCCGTTCCCGTTCCTGCTTGTCACCCCGTTCGTTTATTGATATTGTTCACATATAATGGCATTTAGCATACGCTTCAGAGTACGCAACATTTTTATTCTAGCTGTGTAACCCTTGATAACCATACATGTATTTATTTGTGACTTCCTGTGTCAAATTAGGGTTAAATGTTATCCTGCTCCGGCTCCGGGTCCGGCTCCGGGTCCTGCTCCTGCTCCTTTTTGTAGCTAATTTGATTTCGATGCGTGAATATTTTTGAGGAGCTCCGTTTTTTGCTTGGCTGCATCGGTGCAGCTTATAAGAAGGTCTTTAAGAAGTGCTACCAACTTTTGTTGAGCCAGTAACAGCTGTTGGCTGTGGCATCATAGTGAGTACATTCCTGACTCCAATTTAGATCTAGGAATCATTAGCTCGTTGCTAAAATATTGTATTTATTATCACTTATATTTCGTTGAAAGTTCTGAAATCTGTTTTAGAAATTTGGACTTTGAATAAAGTGAGTTTTCTCTAGGGGAAAAGCTGATTTGGCTACTCAAGACTTAAGTCTTCATTTGTCTACCATGACGTGTCTGTCTCTCTCTCTCTTTTTCGCTTTATACACCCCTCTCTTTCTCTCGCTTACTCGCTGCTGGGACACACTCGAATCAGAGCTGCGCTTAATATGCCGACCGCATGAAAAACCCACAATTTTACCGGCCAATTTTGCTGTCAATTTAGGTTGTAATTAACAGTCGAGTCGTCCCGACTTTTGCCACAAAAAAAAGTAAGCTTCAGTGGCATGTGGCATGTGGCATGCAACTCACGTGCGCTCATTACGCATTTGATAAATTTAGCATGAAACTGAAGGTATTTGGAGTGCAAAGCGGGCACAAACAAGGTGTCTGCGACCTAATCACCCCCCAAAGCAGGGAGAAAGTTGGGAGGGGGGAGGCGAAGAGGTAAGAAGGAGTAGAAATAAGTGGAAATGTCAAAACAGACAATGCAGCGATTACTTTGCCTCCTTGGCGACTTTTCAGCTGGGTGAGTGTGTTCATATTCGGCACATAATTAATCAAAAAAGCCGTGTAGTTTCCAACACACACACACCGAGACTCACACACACACACAGACAATGGAATAGCCAAGGATTTGGGCCATTAAAATTGGCATTTGGGCGTGCATAATGAGCTGCAGGACGAAAGTTGAAAGGATTATGCCTGGCATAGGAAATTATGGGTCGCTTTCCATTTGTTTTGTTTAGCTATCCTGCGTGCTCCTTACTCCCCATACCCCACTCCTCCACCTCCTCCTTCATGACCATTTTTAATTCCCTTGCTTTTCATTTCTGATTCTTTTTCACCATTTTTACGCTTCTTATGGCGCCACTTGCCGAAAGCCGCTCGGAAAAATAAGCTTAGGAGCGCAAAACAAACCGCTCGAAACCTTTTGTTCGCTGCGGTTCTATCTTTTCTGTTGTTATAATACCCTGTAGAAGAGTGTAACAGTCAGCTGGAAGTAGCTACGAGTCCAGAAAACATAAATTCTTGATCCCCGTTCCCTGAATACTGTGGATTAAATACCCAAGGTAAACAATTTTTAGGAGTTTAGCTAACGCGGGTACTTGCACAGGTTATACTTCAGTCTGTTTAGCTCTACTGTGCATTTCCTTCTTATTTTTTTAATATTTATTTTTCTGTCCGTTTTAATTCTTACTTTTTACGCGAGTGCTCGACGGCATTCGGATTCGTATTCTGATTCTCAGTCGCATTCGCTCAATTAGAGACTCCCTTTGGTCGCCATAGCGCGTGACTCGTGACCCGTGGCCCGCCTTCGGATTCACTTCATTTCGATTGCCATTCTCCTCATTTCATTTCGAATTTTCCCCTTTTTTTTCTTCCTTGTCGTAACTTGGGATAGCAGAGCTTAGGCATTTTTATAGCGATTGTTGTAAGTATTCTTGTCCATGCCCACTTAAACATTCTAAGCTCACAGCTTAATCCAACCGAGGGTTGACCTTAACCACAACCACTCATCCTCCGTTCTTCACCGTGCTCCTCCCAACTCTCCATCGAAATTCACTGTTTTTTTACCGCTTATTTCTGTAATTTTTCTTACACTCTTCGCTAGTTGCTATAATTTATAGGTCTCTATAATCTTGTTCATTTCCATAGTCAAATTGGTCTTATCATTTCGATTTGAGCACTTTGGGTGCAAACTAAAACTCTGGAAAACTCTCGACGGTCGTGAGTTATGTGCAGGAAAATTCTCTGTTCATATTTCATATCTGCATAAGCAGCTAATTTAAAAAGCAATTTCAAAAACTTAATTTTTCAGCGATTATGTTTGTAAACAGCAGCAAGGAGCGGCACACTGTGTGGGTGGGTGGAGGGAGCTTAGGGGTCAACAGTGGACCAGTAGTAGTCGCAGGCAGCCAAAGACGCTCGAATCGGTGAGCTTTTTATCGTGGGCAAACACTGTGGCCAACAGTGTTGCCAAATCAGCGCTTTTGCCTACCAAATATGAATGAGACATTTAGCCATTTTTAGCTGTTTTACAAGTCACAACTTGGCAAAGTCAGAGCAGAGAGTGGTTCATTAAAAGGGGTTGCTAACAGTTTAATGGTTTGCATTTCGTAGAATTCTGCTAAACTCTTGAATTTCAAACATTTTGCGACTTTTTCTGCCCTCCAAAAGCTGTCAACACTGTGGACAACTGTACACCCTTCGCTCCGTTTTGCCACCCCACAAAATTGCCTCAAATATGAATTTATTTTCTTTACTTTTCATCTCATTTTTTGTGCTCTGTGTTTTTGCTGTTTAAAAAGCATTTAAGTCCCTGTAAAGTGACCCTTTTAATTTTTCTTGCGCTTCGTCGCATTGTTGCCTCTTAACGCATCTACATCCACAGCCACAGCCACCCACCTTGGGCACAGAAAGGACTCGAAATCTGAACGGGATTGTGACGTTTCCGGCATATTCCCTGCTCCTTTTGATTCTTTGTAATTTAATATATTCATGCGGCGCATTTTTTGCGGTTTGACACGCTTGTTCTGTTGTGATTTCGATATCATCTGGGGAGTGTCATTTCGCATTACCCAAACTCATGTCCATACCCAAAATCCCGATGAAGTCTCTTCCAGGGAAGTTTCAATGATACCACAAATGAATGGATTTCTGAGACTGAAACAGTATAGATGCCAAACAATCAAATAGATAGTTCGCTTCAGTAACGCTCAAGTTTTTACAGAATTATAAAATTTGTTTAATAGAACCAGAGAGTTATCTACTTTACTTAAAACTTTTCTTAGTGGTTTCCCTAGTTTGAGTTACTTATTAATTAATTTTAGTAAATATAGAAGACAATTCCTTGTCTTAGTTTAGAATGCGAGTGAATTTCGAAGTAATTACGCATAAATTATTGCAGCTTTTTAGTATAAATCAACTATTGAGCTCCGAAATTAAATTAGTTGGAAAATTACAAGATGCCAAATGTCCAGAGAGCGCACAATTTGGAGGAGTGAAATGAGGAGCAGCTACAATCGAAGCAGAAAAACAAGGAAAATGCGAAAAGTTTTCAAAACATAGCAAATAAATTTTGAAGCGATTTTGCGGTAGTTGCAACTTGTGCCAAGGACTTAACATCGATGGTGTGACGTCACGGAAAAAGTGCCAAATTAATTCAATGTCTTTGGTTTCATTACTAGAGATGTCCTGTCGCTATCCTTTCGCTTGAAAGACGCCGCAATCGCTGAAGGCATTAAACGTTTTCTAATTAAGTACGGCACGGCAGGACGAGGCACGGCTTTTGCCGTATTGTCCTTATTATTGTTCGGGGCATTTTATTATTTTTACGCGCGCGAGTCAACAAGGATAATTATTGTTGTTTGCTTGCCAGGATTTTGTGCGTCCAGCGATGCGTTTCTTTGCCTTGCGACTGCATAAAAGGGTAGCTATTGAGTTGTGGAAGTGGGAGGTGGGGGCAGGGGAAGGACGACTGCTCCCAAGCGGGCTTATTGGATTAGAATGTGCCGCTGTCTATTAATTCGAACTTTTAATGGTCGGCTTTGGCCCAACTGCGGCTTCCCTGATTCTTTTTCTTTTCTTTTGCTTTCCTTTCCATTTTTTCAGCTTTCCTCTCCAGAGGGTCCTTGCTTTCCTTCTTTATATTTTATTCGAAAAAAAGACGCGATTATCGTCGTTCTGCTTCCCATTAATAATGCTCTTCAGGTTGAAATTTTCTTTCGCTTTTCTGCATTAGGTGGACAGTTATTGAATATTCCGTTTTGTGTTTGTTTAATTATAAACTTTTTCTTTGACAAATACATTGATTTTCTTTCCTTTCCTTTTGTGAGTTTTGCTCTTTTTAATCTGCCTTTTAATTTTTCTTTTTTTCTCTAAGTTTTCTTTGATGTTTTAAACTTTTTATATATTTATTTCCACGGTGTTTACCAATTTGCAGCAAAAAAAAATGAAGAGCTTACGTTTTTAATTAGCATTTCATTTGATACACAGAAAACTTGGGAATATTTCAATTTTGTATTCGATTTTTTTACAGCTGAAATTGTTTAATACAAATACGATTAAAAGTGGAATTAAATGAAACGAATTTATATTTGAAGCCCCGAAAAGTATGCTGCGTGTTTGATGTTTACAAATTCTTATAAAAACTGAAGATTTTTCTATTGGCGCTGGAAAGTATGCAACATAGAACTGAATACAAGTTAAACCTTCTGATATTTTATGAGATATCTTAAAGATACATTGCACAATCCTTTCGTCTGTGCAATTGTAATAATTTCGCTTTAAATGAACTCACTGGGATTCTTTGGCTCTAAACTAATTTCAATTTGTGTGCATGAGGGCGTGAAATAAACAAGAAATCACTTAATACCAACAATTACATAACCAATTAGGACTTTCGGCTTTATGGCAGCAGTAGGAATCACCGCGCGATGTGCTTAATTTTTGGTCACAGTTTTCGCAGGACAACTGAAGACTGAAGACAAAAAGACGTTGGCCATAAAAATCAAAGAGCAGCAAACTTTCAACAGTTTTTCCAGGGAATAACAGTGAAGTGGGTTGCTTGACTAAGAGGGGTAGAGTGGCCAGACGATTACGTTTATGGAATATATACACTGCAAGAAAAGGAGGAATTTCATGTGTCCAAAACTTTACTTGAGTGTACAGCAACTAAGCTGGACAATCGAATACAATGTGAGTGAAGAGAGAGGAGGGAGACGAGAGGAGGAAGAGATACAAAAGGTTGCCAATTTGCTGGCTTGTTTGGCAGTTGATACTTGATATGTTTAAGGGGATAAGGGTACACAAACTGGACACACACATGTCTGACGGCTACAGATACAAGATGCAGATACAGATACAAATACAAATACAAACACAACTACAAGATACAAAGACAGTTGTGTATAAGTCAATTTGATAAGCTACTTGAGTAAAAGTGAATTCGCAGAGAGTCTGCTATGCTTAGCAGATATAAATGTAGCTGCATATGAAGTACATCCCTACTGGGTCTTTTGCAGTCTGGCACACTCTACACAAGTCTTTGGTTAATAGTTTATGTTCAATCGGACGCAGCTTAAAATATTTATAAAAATATGAAAAGCCTGCTGGTAACACAGCCCCGCCCCCTTAGGACTGGCCCGCCCTTTTACTAGTGCCACATAAGCTGATATTGCCCCCAGCTTAACTAGGCGTATGCGTAATACGGGCGACTGTATGTGAAGCAGCCGATAAAGTCAGTACAATGATAAATCATCGCTATAATATTTATAAATAAGTAAAAAAAAGGCAAGTTGGCCAACAAAGAAAGCAGACCATGTGTGTATATGTGTGTATATAATCGAATTTTTATTGATACAAGCAGCTTACGTTGAAAGGATGCTGCTTTGCACTGGAGGAAGGCAGGAGACAGGAGACAGGACTCTTGGAAATAAGTACAAAATAAGAATGAATAAAAAATATATACTAATACGCAATTTTATCAATTGGTCAAGCACTTTTCCAGCAAGTTTCCCTCCTTCATTTCCTTATCAGGCTTAAACTTGACCATTCAAGGAGAAAGTAGAGCAGAAAGTAAAGCTGCAGTAAGAGTTTTGAATTACCCAATGAATATTTTAGTTTCAGTTCAGAAATCAATCCAAGTTTTTTACATTTTTTGTGCTACTGAAGCACTTGAGTGCCTTTTCAACTAGCGTTGCCTTAGCCCCTTTAGCCACGCCCACAAGTCCAGCATTTAGCTTACTCAAGACATTTGGCTTTCATGGTAGTCGAGCACTTCAAACTGTTTTCTAACTCAATTAGCACAAAGGCAAAGTAGTCTCAGCCTGGAAGACCGTTTTGTAAGAAAATATTACTAGAGAGCAGTCCATAAAGAAGGCAAAAATTGTTGATAATTCGTTTTATACACTATCGAATGTTAGGGGTATAACCGACGGGACTAGTGACGATAAAGGGTTGCCAAGCACAAGATAGTCTAGCATAAAATCTGGTGTATCTTTTATTTGAAACTAGATTTCGTTATAGCCCATATAAACCAAATTAAGGAAGAGTCTTTGAAGTGCGTAGTTTTGTTTAGAATTCTTGCTTATTGTTTAGAATAACTTTGACGTGCACTGACTGAAGCTAACAATTATGACAGCGATGATGTTGTACGCACAACCCTTTCACGGCGGTTATGTGTGTGTGTGTGTGTTGGGTGCGGCAGTATCTTGATAAGATTAATCAAATTTTCATAAAATGCTCCGCACAAAGTAGCAGAAAATATGCTTGGCGTGTAAAAGGGATTTATGCGTAATTATATAGGAATAGCGTGAAGAATAAGAAGAGCCAGAGGAAGAGGAAGCTTCTTTCTGATTCATCTTAAAAAGTTCTTGACGTTTGACAGCGCTAAGAAGGACGCCATTTAGAGCTTCCTTTGAAAGGGTTTATGGTTAGGTGATTATAGCTCTTAGTTTCCTCATTTGCTCACATACTTTTAGGCTGCGCCTTTAATTAACTGATTTCCTCGACTATCAAACAGATCTATGAACATACCATATATACCAGCTATATATGTAGTGGTAAGCACACAAATTAAAACCACAAAATAAGTCTTGAAATAAGTACTTTTAGTTGAATTTAGTTTCTGTTGTAGTTTTCTCTGCAAAGTGGCAGTCATTGTGTATTTGCATTAAAAATGAGAGACGTCTGAAAGCTGCTTACAGTGGCACCCAATTGCTCTCAAATTGCTAAGAAAATACCCAGTAAAATAGACGACTTTTCAGGCACTGTAAATTAGCAATTCAAATTTCCAAACTACAAATTTACTTTTGATAAAATTCACTTTTCTTCTTTCCCTTTCGCTGATTAAATTGAGACTTTTGCCCACTGTGCTTATCACTCGTAGCGGAGACCAACGAAGATTTTCCACACAAATATAAAATGTAAAACTAAATTTGCACATTACCCTGAGAACATGTGCCATCACCACGACTACAACGAGGAGTTTGAATGCCAAGAAAGAGGTGCTCGACCGCTTTTTGCCCAGTTTGCAAAGCGCTGAATTCAAAAGAACTTCTTTGATGACTAACCTATACGAATTAGAAGTCTATAATCCTTTAGAGTAAGCAACTATAGGTGAGATTGTTAACAAACTTGCCACAGAACCATAAGCTCCTTTTTCGCTTTCACAACTGGGCTCACAATAAGAACACTGACAACAAAACAACAACAACACTGCTGAAAAGGTAAATTCGTGCAAGCAATGGAAACATTTTGGGTTTTGTCGAAGTCTGCGCTTAAGGAAGCACACGCAACTACACACATACATTTCTATATCTATATGTATATAAATATATGTGTGTGTTGCGGAAGAAACACCTGAAAGCAGCAGCTATTAGCTGACAGTCGCACCAGAGTCGAAAGAAATAAGGACTTAACAATCTTGACAACTACTTTCCGGTTGACAAGCAATTTCCACATAGATAAATTCAGCGTAAAGCTGCAAAAGTGCTAGAAAAAAACGCCAAAATCGTTACGAAAGCTGCGGGAAAACAGCTGCGTGGAAAGCGCGCAGATAGGGAAAAAAGAAAACTAAATTAGGAGTCAAATAATTGCAACGTGGCGTATACGTAACGTACGCAAACACTGAGAAGAATTGCGTACTCGAAGGGGTTTTTTTATGACGTGAACTTGCAGTTTTAATAATAACTCTAAAACACTTTTTTTTACCAGTGTTGAAGCGCTACTGAAACAGAGTGGGTTGTCAGTGGGTTGACAGCACAAGGTAGGACAGGAGAAGAGGAGGAGATGGAGCAGAAGATCCCAAACTATGGGCGACGACATGAAACGGAAACTTACCAAATGCATTTGCAGCTCCACAGCAAAGGCAGCAGAGACAGCAGATAGTTAAGTCGATATCGCAGCAGCAGTTTCCGTCCGAAAGCAGGAATTTACTTGACATTTTCATTAGTGCGGCACAGCCACAAAACACTTTGCCAGCACAGCCAAGAAGGAGACGGGGAGACACCAGAAAGAGAAACGAGACTGTAGTTTGAGTTGGAGAACGAACCGTAGTCACTTTGGCAGACTCAGACAGAGACAGACGCGATGTTTGCGGTTTGATGTGGAAATACAATAAAAAAACAAGGACATGCCAAACATTCGATACCCTATAAACGGTATTCGTATCGTTCCTGAGCTATGTGCCTTACTCTGATTTATACCAAAAATATGTAGAAGTTGGGGTTGTGTTCCTGAGGAATAATCGAAATTTGGTATAAAATATTAACTTCCTTGAGTTCCTATAGCAACTATCTGTTAAATTTTAATATATAAATTCAGTTTCGAAATAAAATTGAGAGACTAAACAGACTCTTGTTGCCTGATCAAGAAGATATATACTTTATAGCCTCTGACACGCCTACTTCATACCGTGTGCCACTATTAAAACTCCCAATGCCAGTGCATAAAAAGATACAGCAAAAGCAGGCAAGGATTCACTGCGATAGGACAGGGGTGGGATGCGAAGAACAGGGCAGGGAAGGGCAGGGAAGTAGCGTCTTCCTCATGGAACACACGCATAAACCCATTTGAAATGGCTTATTATTGGGGTTTGCTGAGCGAAAACATAGCGTGTCACCCAACCCCGAGGGTTGACAAGAATGAGAAGTAGATGAAGAAGTAGAAGAGGAAGAAGAAGCTGCTCACATCTTGATTTCATACTGGGCTTGACGCTGTCTATACGCTCTAGTGCGGGTTCTAGTGCTGTGCCTTGTGGCAAGGACATCGCTCTGCCTAATGTTGTGGGAAATTGCATTAATTATTCTATTAGCAGCGTAATTCGTTCTTAATTGCATGATAAACTTTATTGCCTTTTAGGAGGATTGAGACCACTGCCCCTGCCAGCCATTTTCCCTTCCCTTGGAAAAGCGGAAAAGCGTGTCCGAGTGTATATGAGCGTAGTACTCATAAGTAGTCCTCGGAATTCCACATTTATTTCAGTTAAGTGGACAACATAGATGAAGTAAATGACTTAAGATTGCAGACAGTTTCTGCTGGACGTATCCTGATATGAGAAAACGTGTGAGAATTCTCAGGATAATGGCATTTTATGAGCAATTCTTTGGATTGTCCGTAGTAAATATTTCCCTCAACTATCTGGCGATTAATTAGTGAACGAATTTAGTCAGATTAAGTACGGAAAATCTTTTAGTTACTTATCTAGTTGCACAGTTTCTCTGTGATAATTTCCATAACAGACAAATTTCTTGAGTTATATTTAAAGATACAGGGTGCACTGTAAAGTTATGCTAATTAAAAAATTCAACACTTTAAAAGGCCATAACTCAGTCAAATGGTGTCCAATTATAAAAAGTCATGCCTTGCTCAACTCTAGGCAACTAGCTGCATCGATTGATATATAAATTACAAAATGTCTGGATCGAACCATTTTTAACAAATTTTTATGATGTCACCCCTTTACATTTTTTCAAAATTGGCCAAAAAATTAATTTGTAATATTTCACGCAAATTTGATGGCAATCGATAGCTGCGGTCTCTACGAGTCCAAAGAGGTATAGCAATCCATGTTTGGAAGTCTGAGGCTTGAAGTAATCCAAATCAAATGCAATGAAAGATTCCTTACTTTTGCTCAAACTGTTGACTAGCTCATAACTTTCCAACTGAGAACTCATTTAATTATCCAACACTTGCCTTTAAAAACAGCTAGTATTGCTATAAAACAGCTAAACTATCTACTATTCCTATTATAAACGGGAATAGGCCAACTCATTTCTACTAATCATACAATTAACTCTTGATTTCCCAGTGCAACTGAAATGCATTTTAGTTGTTCTTGTCTCAATGTGTCACAGTCTGTTTTAATATTTGTTTGTCTTTGTTGATTATTGATTAGCTGCGATTTTGAGTAATCAAGAATCCGCGGCAGGTGAATAGACAATCAAAGAAAGGTGTTGTGTGTGTGATTGTGTGTGTTGTTTGCACTGATTCAAGTACTTGAGATTGAGATGGGGAGGGAGGCACTGTAGCCGTGACTTGCCATTATCTAAGCGAAATCCAATTAAGCTTTATCGCCTCAAATTAATCAAATCGAAAAGTCTGGCATAAAAACAGCTGAACACAATAGCTGAGCAAATAGAAACGAACCTAAGTCAATATTAATCAAATCGGAGTCTTCTTTTTTTACTTATCGCCAGATCGAGTAAGAAGATATACCCTACCGCCTGCCCCTGCCCCTGCCCCTGCCGCCTGCCCCTCCAGTAGATATAGATAAGCGTAAGCGCTCTTCAGATTCTTCTTCAGTTCTCAAAGTGATTCAATTGAGTTGTTTACTCTGATTCCAATCACAAACACACAAATTTGTATTGATTTCAAATTCTTTTCATTTTTCCCTCTTCAATTTTCCAAACTCAAAAACGACACACAAATTTTGTGTTTGTATTTTGCCTGCTGCTGTTGATTTAGCCACGGCTCGACAAAACCTGACCAATATTTGCATTGCGGTTGTTCTTCACAGAAAACTGTTCATAGCAACGCTGCTGATTTTCCGCAATTTTCACCACTTTCCCATTTGTCGTGCGTTCACCTTTTTTGCCCGTATTTCGTGCAATTAATTTAATTATGTGGTCGCTTGGTCAAATGTGTAGCTACCACCCCCCTCTCCATCCCCTCTGCACCCCATCTTCTTCCGCTATTCAACTGCTCACATCATCATTAGACCAGGTTATGTCAGTTGTTAGCCAACAAACTTTTGCAGAGCTCAAAGCTTTCAGCCCTAAATGAAAATGTGCAAATTATGTGCTCCCCTCTCACTCGTAATTATTTCTAAATTTATGCATAAATTACTACTTAAAATGGGTTAACATAGTGTGCATTTTACAGTTGTACAGACGTTGAGAACTTTCTAATTGGCTTTTACTTTGCAGATTTCAATTTTATGTTAGTTCAGAGTTAAGACTTCATTTGCAAACCTTTTTTAACAGTGTAATCACTAATTTTACTACGCATATACTTCATCTGCCTTCATTTGGATTTCCTCTACTAATTACGTTGATTAATTTGATTAAATTGTTGCATTTTAAACTTGAAATATTCACAAAATAAACCAAAAGATTTCAAACCGCCGATGTGTCCCAGCGGAACGGACGTATCGACGACACGGCCTCGGACCACAGCGACCACGAGACTCAATGGCAAGGCAAATAAAGTCAAGTGGTCGGAATCAAAGTTGGAACACTTTGGGGGAGTTACCAAGTGGATGATCTCTTGAAACTATAAAGCCGACTTTTGTTTAACTTCTACCTCGGTCAACGCTCTGAATAAACTCAATTTGTGTAATGATATAGCAGCGGAGATACCTCGTATCATCAATTTTTAATTAGGGATTTGTCAAACACAAACAGCAAACACTGGACAACCTCATTGTCATCTCCTTCACATACCCATGTCACCCTCCCCATACCCTTCCCCTACCCCACTTCCATTTTGATTTCGATTTCCATCCTCATCGCCAATTGTATTCGCTTCGATCGCGATAAGCGAACCAACAACACGGCTGTCAACAGTGTACGGCGGCATCACCAAAGACTCCGGCTCTGAGTACGGCCAAGTGTGCGGTGTACGGACACTAGAGATGTGATTAGAAACACAGAAAAACTTGATTAAATACGAGCATATGACTTAGGACTCCACAACTAAATCAGGTACAGGGTCTATAAGGTTTGTCGGAGGAAGAAGAAACATTGGCGACCCCTTAAAGTATATTCCCAGTCAATTTGGTGCAGATAGGACCACTATATCGTGTAGTTCCCATAGACCAATATCGGTAGATAATTTGTGAATTATAACTATACAACGTGTACAGGGTCTTTTACAGTCGTCTCCCTCGACTGTACACTCTATTACCCAATCCTAACGAAATCGGGATAATATACAAATACTTCAGTTGCGATATATCATTAGATTTCATGTTAGCTGTCCATCTCTGAGATAGTTTGCTTGAAAGACGTCGCTGCTTGGGCCAGTTGAGCTGTCTCACCTGCGTATTACCTGTCTCGCTTGTCTCACCTGAGAGGGGGGGACGCAGAGTTGGCGGCATCATCGATTTCATATTTTCATTGTCAAAACGCGAACTCTTGTCTGTCTGTCCGTCCGTCTGTCTGTTTGTCTGTGTGAGCCTGAAAGTCAAGCGCTGCTTTTATCTGTTATCATTGGAAATTGTAACAAATCGATAAGTTCGTATCTCTTACCTGGTATCAGGTATCTTGTTGGATGTCGTTGGATGTTTTTTCACGGCTTCGAAGCGTTTGAAGATGCCGTGACGCGTGGTGGGATGGAAATGGGTGGAAAAGGGCGGGGCTGGCACTGGGACTGGGACTGTGACTGTGGCTGGTAACAAGGGAAAATGTAAACTGCATTTGATTTTTCCTTTTTCGAAGTTTTTTGGCCCTGTGCTGAGGGTGTAATAGGCAATTGAAGTAGGCAACCAAAAGAAGAAGAACAACGAGCTGATTGATCGCATAGCAGCCAGGGTGTATGACGGTCTGGTGTGCTCCACATGCCTCTGGGGGAAATGGAGTTAAAGTCAGACGATAGTTCAGGGGAAATGGAAGAGGGTGGGCGACTCAATCAGTGCCACATCCGATACATATAGATACGCGATTCGATCTGGGAATTTATCTATTGATTTGTTGAGTGTTTCCATTCGCTTTGGTGGCATTGGTGTATCGGCGTTATCGATATCGATATCGGTATCAGTATCAGTTAAATCAATTAAGGCTTTCAAGTGGAACTTTTGCCGATCGCCGTCCTACATGCTTACCAATGTTATGTGTTATGTGTTATGGTTATAGCTATCTGTATTTGTATCTGTATCTGTATCTGTAGCTGTGGCTGTATCATCATCTATATATACTTATGCACTGACAGAAACAAATGGAGAATACTTTAAAATAGTTCAACGAAGTGATTAACTAAAGCAAATCATTTTATATAGTCTGGCAATTATAATTCCTAAATGGGTTTAGCAGTGGCTACTTTAATCCCTGGATGTTTCTTAATTGAATTTGTTTTAAACTTAAGCTTATTGGGTAAGTAAAGTTTGATTTTAGTTGCTGGTTTTGATCAGTGTACTGAGACGGCTCTGTGTGCAATTGTTACCTTGTTCTCGCTAGTCGCTTTCAATTATTTCAAGTGGTAAATGTGGTTATTCCATTTAATCAGGGGTGGGGCACAACCCACCAAACGAAACCAACTGAAACCACCATCAACCCATCAACCCACCCGAGTCATCTAAACATTGTCAGCTAATGTGTCATTTTTCTTATTATTTTTTTTGTTACCTCTTTTGAAAGCTAATTGAAGTGCCTTTGCCGCCTCAAGGTCTCCTCACTGCGTAGCCGTAAAAGTCAGACAATCTCAAAATCGAAAACAGAAAACAGAAACATCTGAAAGGGAGTTACGTGAAAAGCACTCGAAACTTGTCTTAAATGGACTAAGGTTAATTAAGTTTTCAGTTGATTTCCTTGAAACTGTTTCTACATATGGTAAGCTGGAAGGAAAAACCGTAGAGTACCTCTATTTAATGTAGCAGCTCTCAGACTCGGATTCTATAGAGCTTAGACAAGATGCATCAAAGGTAAAATAAATGTGGAGTATATAGTTCTCTTTACACGCCCTTATCTGTGTATCTTCCACATAAAAGTTCCTAAATTTTAAACCACATTCCTATTCGCTTTTTATCAGACATCTACTGTACTTGGGATTATTAATATTCCCCACATACAATTCGGGACTTAACGTTTTATTTGCATAGTATTCCCTAACTTAAAGTTTGTTTTAATTTTTCTTTTCCTTTTATATATAAATACATAGAGCGCTGTCTCTCTCTCTCTCTCTATCCCTCTCTTTCCATACTATATGCGTTGAATAAAAAGCAAAGCACAAAAAAATCAAGTAAACCCAAAATTAGCGCAGGCGCATTAAAGTGTCTGCCAAAAGTATCTGCTCGGAGAGCTCCAATGGCACCGCCAGCAAGTGTGCCCCCTCCTAAGTCCCTCTCCTTCCTTCTCTCCCCTATCTCGCCCATCTCTTTGGCATTTCCGGGGCAACATTGGCAGTGTCAATACTTGAGCCAAGCGAATGGCAGCTCAGATACTCAGATACAGATACATATATGTGTATATAGATACATAGATGCAAAGATACATACATGTGTCTATATGCACACACACTCGAGTTGATTTCTGTCGAGGATAATGCTGTCACACACACACATACTCACACACACTCACAGTTTAATCAAATGTTGGCAACTCTGTTTGGTTTTGGCTGTTGGCCAGCTCATGTATCTGTCAGATACATAGCAAACTAACTGCAAGATAGCTTGCAGTTTATTGACTGCATTTGCTTCTTTTAGCTTTTAGCAATTATAATTTAATTATAAATTTAGTATAATTTTATTACTAAAGAAACTTAAAAACAAAGAAATTAAATGTCCAATTAAAAATTTAAGTTTTATTTTAAGTTTAACCAATTTTGAGATACGAAGCTTTAACTGGCGTGTTTTACAGGGCTTAACGTGTCAACTACTGGGTTTCGTTATGTACAGGATCTAACAATGCTATAAGAATTTTAAGAAACTAGGATTTAATCGACAAAAAAGTTTTTTAGTTTTGTAATTAATCAAATTCTTAAGAAATTTTAAGTTGAAATCGCTTTATACCTCAAGCATCCGATCCAGGACGACGGGTGATAAGCCAGGACAACAGTTAAGGAGGGATGGGGTGCTTCCAGGAGTTGGTCGTTCCATCGACCTCAAGAGACATCACCCGAAAAGCGGAAATGTCAAGTTGACGCTCTCGCCGGAAGTGCTGAGAGTGTGATAGAGAGCACAATGGGAGCAGTGACGTTGTTGTAGTTGCTGGTGTTGGTGTTGGTGTATCCTTCTTGGTATTACCCATCATTACCCATTTTCCCATTTACCCTGCTGCTTTCTGCTTTCTGGTCCCTGGTCTCCTTTCCCTGCGTTTAATCAACAATAAAATCAGAAATCAAAAACTTAATGAATGTCCTTTTGTCATTATGCTAACAACGGTAAAGAAGATGATGATCACGTTGATAATGTTCATGAGCATACACTGGCAGAAAACTGCGGTTAAAAGACGTAGCTGAAAGTTCTTAAAAGAGAGAAAGAAACTCGAGTTTAAACTACTTTTAAAGAAGACAAATATTTTAAAAGATATTTAAAAACGTTCTGTCAAAGTAACTGTAAGTGGAAAATGGTGGAAATTGCTGTACGATTTTCCTCTGTGTAGATTTAAAAATTGAAATAGGGTACTTACGGATAATTTTAAAGTCTTTTTTGCCCTGGTACCCATTCGTTTCTGTCAGTGTAGTTGCTGAAGAGGGCTCGTCCTGTTGACAGCAGCGTTGATGGCCGCACAGTCCCGTTACGAGAAACGATGACGATGACAGGGACAAGGACACCGAAAGAGAGAGGGGTGGGGGCGAGGAAGGCTGACGGCAACGAGCGTTTTACGCGACTGATGGTGGCACATTGAGTAATAACGGTAATAAGTGGAGGACACGCCAGCGTGGACAGTTATGCACGAGGATCGAAAGCGAGAGAAAGAGAGAGATACTCTGACTCTATCGCTCCTTCCAGCTACTAGTTCTAGTCCCAGTTTGTGTCCAGTGCCGTCAGCTTAAAGTTAAAAATTTCCACACGTTATAGGAGCCAACAACTTGGCCCACAAAGCTCGCCTCTCAACCCCGCTCCGCCACTTTTCCTGTCTCCCGCAGGTCTCGGGAAATAAGTAAAAAACAAGAAGCTGCCGCCAAAAAGCACTTTAATAAAATTATTGATTTTCCCTCGGGTCGCACAGCAGGTGAAAAGTCATTTTCCATGTTTTTCTTTTTTACACATTTCGGTAAAGAAAAAAAGATGTCGCCGCTGATAACACACATCAGGTGTAATACACACAGTTACCTGCTGAAATCGAAGCGCAATTAAAACAGTTTTTGTTTTCTTACTTCACACAAAAGATTCATTATTCATCTTTAGATGATTCATCATAAATCAGTTTTAATTATCTGTAATTAAAAAAATTCTTTTGGATAAATTACTGCACAAATTTTAAGTAACAAAATTTGCTGAAATTCTCCATCACCAAAGATTGTGGGGTGTGGCAAGGGGCGGGGGTGTCTGTGAGGCTGTTAACTAAGTGGAAAGGCGTCGACGTCGACTTCGCCGTTGCCGTCGAAGGCGATAAAACCGCAGGCAACTAAGCAACAACAACAACAAAGCAGCAAAGCAACGCTAGCACTCGCAGCAACAACAACGCATACAATAGCAGAAAAAACAACAAAAAATAGAAAGAAAGATGAAGTCTTGGGCAAAGGCAAAGCTTAGCCAATCAGCGTACGCCGAGGGCGGAGTCTATCCGAACTGGTTTGCCGGCGCTTTTATGTTTATTTTGTGTATTTTTGCCTTTGCTGCTCTTGTCGTTGTAGTTGTTGTTGTTGCTGTTGTATGCTTTGCGTTTTTCGTTTACGTTTACACTTTGCTCATCTTTGCTTTGCTCGAAATTTTTTTCATGGGTTATCTCGCTCTGGCACGTCGTGTGAGCGCGAAAGGGAGAGAGCGATACCTTCCCGAATAGTGTTTGAATGTGTACGTGTGCCGAAGCATATGCATGCATGTGTGTGTGTACGCGAGAGTGCCAACGAAAATGAGCAACGGTGAGAGAGTGAGAGGGAGAGCGCGTACACGAAATTTTGTTGTAAGAAGGCGGATAAGGAAGAAGATAAAAAGAATACAAGTTTTTTCGTCGACTGATTATCTGCGCCAATTGCAAATAACTTTTTACTTCCCCTCCCCACTCATGTATAAAAACTGTAAATTTGCATATTTTAATTATAGTTTACGCTGTCAGGGCTATTAAACGTTTTATTTTTTGGACTTGTAAAGCTTGTAATTATAAAGCCGAAACTCCACCCAGTTAAGGACCAGCGAAGTGTGTAGTAGCTAGTATCTCGTATTTAGTATCTCTTATGTATCCCAAGCGAGCGCCTATATACCATTTACTGGCGTCGGCATCCTTCGCGGCGGTTGGCTAAACCCAGCTCCCCGAACACCTAATCACATGTAATGCGCGCGCATTATCTGCGCTCTTATCTACGTCAGGTCTGCGTCTCTGCCTCCGACTCCTTTTCTTTGTCCGACAAGTGGTCACTTCGTGTCTTTGCACGAACCAAAAACACGGATACCGCATACCCATACTAATACACCCACACACACACATGCACACAGACATAATCGTTACGACAGTCGCCATCCATTTCCATTCGTCGAGGTGCTAAGTGTGGAGTGGGTGTTGCTACTGCTTCTGTTCTCTGCCTCTGGCTCTGCCTGTCTCGGCCTCAGCTCCCCATAACGACATAATAATAATAAGCGCTGCCGATTTACTCTTTCATCCCAGGCACAGGCGCGAAAGTATTCCCGCATCGCTCGCACTCGCACTCGCACTCGCTGAACCGCTTAGCCGAATGGCTCACGCCCACGCCCACTCTCAGCAATAACTCAGTCTGTGTGTGTGTGTGTTTGTCTGCTTGTGTGCGCTTGTGTGTGTGGCATAATTCCACCCGAATTTGCAGCAAATCCATTGAATTTTGCCACAGCGCACAAAAAGTAAAAGAAACGCGCACCCGAACGACGCCTTGTTCGTGGGTGTGGGGGTTGGTGCACGGGCTAAGCGGGGATACAAGTGCCGGGGATGGGAGTCAATGTTGCCTGTCGCGAGACAAGTGCAATTCTGCGCCGGAACAGGTTTACCCCAGTTGCTATGTATGCATGCATGTATGTGTGAGTCGACTCTCTTTGCCAGTTAGTCGGCACTTGCCGCTCTCATCTTTCATTCCCTCTCGCTCTTGCACTGGCTGTTGTTTAAGTGTGCGTGTTTTGTTTTGGTCACACACATACACTTGCTGGCAAGACTCTCTGAGACAGATGCTACTACTATTTCTACTACTATTTTCGTTTGGCATTTAATAACAATGTATGATCCTCAAGCGAAACTTTGGGAAATGACTTTGTTGTACACCGTAGTGATTATAAAATTATCTACAACTTGTGTTCTATTTTTATTGTATTTTTATAATTTATTTTTATAATTTATTTTATCTATTGCTACAAACTCAATTTCAATTTAACTAATCAAATGTTTTACTTATGTCGTGCTATTTTCAGTTCTGCTACTATTTTCAGACAGTGTGCATTGAGAGAACGATTCATGGAGAGAGCAGAAGCGAGAGCGAGAGCGCGATTCGTTTGTCACGCATACAAATGCAAAAGGCAAGCAGCAAATGAACAGAGACGGAGACGAACAATACGACGACAGCGTGGCCCGAAGTGCCGGCACTGGCCGGGGCGGGTTCGGGTCGGTTCGTTTCGGTGTTTGCGTTGGTGTTAGTGCTGGTGTCGCTGTTGGTATCTGTGTCTGTGCTTGGCACTGCGAATGCGAAAGAATTTTGTCAGTTGTGCGACAACTTGTGCTGTGGAAGGATGTCTTGACGCGCGTCCGTTTCAGCACGTTAAGCAGTACGTCAATAGCAGTGCTGTTATTTAGTTATTGACAATCTATACAGTTATTTATTTAAAACAAGCAAAACCAAGCCAAACAAAATGACAACAGACTGCGCTTATCACAAAAACTACTAAACCAAACAACAAATCACGCTGAGAATCTCTGGCAAAGACAATCACATATCGACTTGCATATGTTCTTCATAGTGCTATCGTTATCGATATCGATAGTAAAGGTTAGTTATTAGCTCGCGTCGTCAGTCGCAGCTGGAAACTCAAGCGGTTCTGTCGCGTCCCCTCTGTCCACATACCACATAGTGTCTGACTGGCGAGGATCAGTCACTGTCTCTCCCACTCTGTCTCTCTATCGTTTCTTAGTCCCTCTCTTATCGCCGTCGGTTACGCTTCTCGTCCTGGTGGCTCCTGTTTCTATGCCCTGTTTTTATGGCCCGCTCGCGCTAATGAGATGTCGCGACTGCAGCAGAAGCGGCAGCAACAACAACAACAATTGTGTTGCAAGTGCAACAAAGTCGACGTCGAATCGGTTACGTTACGGCAAAATCAGCAAAATAAACTCGAGTGTGATTTGTGCTAGTGATTGTGTCTAATTTGCGTCTCCGTGTCGTGGTAATAAAAAAAGAAAAAAAAAGAAACGAAGGAAAACAAAAACAAAGCAAAGGTGTGTGAAACAGAATTACCGGTTAACGGGCTCTCTAATCGAAAAATCAAAGCGTGCTTTAGTCTTATCGCCAATTACAATTACGATAACAACTTTATATATATTTATAATAATATTCAATTAGCCACGCTGCACCAGAAATCGAGCAGTATATCGTATATATATATAACTATATAAAACCAAGTGCACACAGTCTGCACTCAATCGGAAAACTCAAACCGATCCCATCGCTTTCCTCTCTCTCTCTCCATGATGGACTTCCAGAGCGCTATGGAAACCTTCGCCGAAGCCTGGGTCGCTGCCAATGCCGGACAACAGGTGAGTTCCTAATCCAAATAGCTGCTTAATCAAATGAAATATATGCAGGTTTATGAGGGAAGAAATCTAAAAGAGATTCGAGTGCCAATAAGGCTGATTAAGAAGAGCAGGTGCTCAAAGTGCCGAATTTTAATGCTTCCGCATAAAAAATCTTTATTTTTTATGGCAATAAATTCTATTCTTTATAAAAGAGACCAATTTTTATATTTTAGTTGCTGTTGATCAAGATTTTTGAGAACTTTGAGTGCCCGACGTATTTTTTTCTACCAATGCGATTTATGCTTAAGTTTTCAAATAGTGAATTTCGAATTAAATTCTTTTTAAGCACAACATTTTTATTAGAATTTGCGGCAAGAAGTTTCTTAATTAATTTCAACAACCTCCATACCCCATACAATTCTTAAAACACTTTGAAAATTGCCGTCGCTTTTTGCTAAAAGTGTCGTTATGGCCCAATTGTTGGCAATACGCGCTTTATCCTACCTAAACGCACCTTGTATAGCTTGTGTGAACTCAGATCAGTCGTGAGGCATTTCAAGTGGATTCTATGCCAAGTTAGTCATCGGTGAAGCTAAAAAGCACTAAACTTATTTCAACTGAACACATCTGAATCAGTCTAAGTCAACAGAAGAGCTAAAAGCTGACAATGCCCGCAGCTAAAATACCCTGTAAAGTACAGGAAATTGTTGAAAGTTGGTTGAAACTAAATTAAATGATTAAGCCATTTATAAGTTTTTCAAAACTCTTACGTAGAAAAGTTGTCTCAATTCATATAGATCAGATTTATAAAACGTATAACTATTTGGTAAACTTTCAGAGCAGATATTAGTAACATTTTCTACAAAGATTATGGATTATCTTAGTGTTTATCTACAGGGTATTTTCTTAAAAATCGTTTATCGCTTTGGAGTTAAGGAAATAACAATTAAATTACAAACATGCGTTTAGTAAACTGGAACTTGGCACCGGGTTCGTTGTGATAAAAAGCTTTATGTACTCACTGATGAATTTAATATTTATTTTTATTCATCATTTCTATGTGTTGTTGTTTCTCTTGTTGTTGTTGTTGTGCTATTTATGCAGATTAAGAGATAATCCTTATCGGCGGCATTTCAGTGTTTAGAGTTGAGATTGGAGCACGATAACAGTGTGTGTGTGTCTGTATAAGTGTTAGTGTGCGTGGTGGGTGTAAATAGATTGTTTAACTTTTTCCGTACACTGTTCAAAAAGTTTTACAAGCCAGAATTCATTAAAAAATATAATTATATCTAAATAACTTTAATTAAAAACTAATTATTTGCTTAAAATATTAAAACTTTTGGTTAAAGAACTTCAAGATGTCGACAAACTTCACTCTGAAAATTTAAAATTAAGAACATAACTATTTTTGATCAGTGTAGACGTATTTGCCCATTTCGTATACTTGGCTAATTGGTTGTGAGGCCGTCTTGGCCCTACCTACGGGCCCTACCTTTCGCCTATGGCACTCCCCTCGAATCCTAATCTCTCCCGATGCCAATATCCAAGTGCGTTCGTTGTGTTTCTTCTGCCAGCACCGCAGCACCACCGCCTGCAGAGCAGCACCGCATTGAAAATGCTTTTAGCCAGATAAGATAATCCTCAGTGGTTGTGTGTGAGACTTGGTCGCTTATTGCTAATTTGGGCATAAGGTGATGATGACGCCGTTTTTACCCCTTTTGCCCACCCAGCCCCCAGCCACACCCCCTGCCTGCTGCCCCGCCCACCACCTACTTAGATATGGGCACGATAACTGCGATAACAGCGTGTAACTGTAACAGAAAATGTATCTAAGTTTTGCATCGGCCTTTTCAGTCCCTGTAGTCGAGTGAGCAGACTCTAAAAGACCCTGTACTGCAATGAGGTTTCAAAGGGTGTGATTTTGTATATAATTTGTAAAAGTACAGGGTATTTTTAAAGGGTACAGCTGTCAGCTAGCTCTGCTCACGCTGCGGCGCTGACGTCGCTTCGTCAAACTGTCATTGATATCGCAATTAATCCAAATAAGTGCGATAAAATTGATTATGAACATGCTGGCGTGATTAGTGCTGGATTCACACACACGAACACACACCCAGTCAGACACACACACTCACACACACACAACCAGTGACAGAATACATGTGTCCGGGCCTTTATTAGCAGGAATAATTGATTATGTCGTGTGAGTGTAATTATTATTTATCTGGTTGAGGTTTCTCACTTAACTCTACCACCCCACGGCCACTCCCTGTCACCCCCTCTTCACACGTCACTGCCTGTCCATATGGCCAAATCCATTGGATGGATTTACAAGTGGGACCTCCATTTAGATTTCCGTCTGTTTAACCTATCAGCATTTATGATTTCTCAAATTGGAAAAAACCAAATCAAAAAACCTCTTTTTTATAAATTAAATAAATCAAGGCATTAACTAAATGTTACTGTAGCCGATATCAACACACATGCACACACACACACACACATTGGTGTCGACTTATCGGCATTGTCTTCTCCTGCTTTTAGACAGAAGACTGAAGAAATCAATGTTTGTAGACAAAGCTTCAGAGCGAAGAATTCGGTTTTATTCTCTTTTGTTTTTTTGGTTTTTTTCAGCTAGTTAATACCCTGTGGGAGGGTATGCTGAGTTTGTTAACAGTCAGCAGAAGGCGTCTACTACCCCATAAAGTATAAATATTCCTGTTCGAAATATTTCTGTTGAATAAGTTATCGAATAAGTATTTTGTACAGGGTACAACACAGTCTAGTGAGCTTGACTGTAGCTTTTCTTGTTTTGTATTTGATTTTTGACAGTTTTATGCGTTTGGCGCATACGCTTAGTGAATCGGTGAATGGGATTAAGATAAGACTAAGTTCGAGTCCGCACGGCATAGATAATAAAGCTTTAGGTGGTAGCACGTTAGAATTTAGGTCTCTCTGGCTTTTATTTCTTATAAATAACTTCCAATCGCTGGAAGTTGCTTATAAATAACGACAACAAAATATACAAGTATTGAAAAGATATTGAAACCAAAAATGAAAACAAAAATAATAAAAACTATAACAAATCATTTTCTGGCGACGATTCTTTTGATTTTGCAACTAATTATAAAGCATTTAGTTTTATTGTTGTGATAATTTCTCGACCCGAAATGAAAAAAGCCAGAAAAAAGACAAAATAGATAATGACCGCTTTTTATTTGTAGTCCACGATTATATCAGTTTTTGGTAGGAGATAGCGCGACTTTAGAATTTTATTCACTGCTCGGATTAGCTGTGATTCACATTCGTGCACAGCGATGACAGCAACAAATTAATAGTTGTTTTTTTCGACATAAATAGTTTAGGAATTTTCCTTTTTATTTATCAGTTTGATCCTGTGTTGACTTCCTGCTTAGTGCGAGAGAGAGAGAGAGAGACAGACGGCATGTCATTTCCGTCTTCGAAATCTTCTTTGAGCTAATCAATAATCGAATGCGCAGCGAATCATTCACATGTGAATGAAATGAATGAATTCATGCTTTGAGCTTCGTTTCGTAAATTCCGGTAGTCAAATGTCCATTAAATGCTGCTCATAAATGTCCAAACTGTTTGTCATCGTCCCCCTTCCCCGCCGTCACTGTATTATACTGTCGTTGGCACGCCTCTTTGTCGCCTCTGCCGCTGCTGCTGCCACTGCTGCTCTGCCACCGTCTCAGCCTCTATTCACTTTATTGTTGTCTTGGCTTTCTATTCTGCAAGTGTGTGTCAGCTCCAACACCTTTGTGTACCCTGCCGCGGGGTATACTTATTCAGTGATCAAGTGTGTAACACGCTTTAAAGCAGAGTTGCTCCCTCCCCTACTCTTTTCTCTACGTTGTTGTTGTTTGCGGTCTCACTCCAGCATGCAGACGCGCTTTGCTTACAGCATACACCAATGCAAATTACACAAACAATTTTTTCTATTTCCTTTCTTATCTGCATTCGCTCGAGATCAGCAACAACAACTGCGTGCATTTTTTTTGCAGCGCAGCTAATCCCAATGCAAATTTGTTGTTGTGTCGTCTGCGAGCTTACACTTGTAAAATTCAGTTTTTGTTTTGATTTTGCAGCGCAAAGTTTTATAATTTGACAGGTCTTGTAAGTCAATGCTTTTTCCCAGTGCACCTTCGAAGTGTTTGGTGTTCTTATTTGTATTTGTGTGTATTGTTAAATGCTTGCAGCTTTTGGAATGTGGTTGAAGGAAGTGTAATAGACTTTGTAATGCGGTTTAGTAGCTTTTAATTTCTAGTTCAAAAATATAAAAAAGAAATGAAAGTGTATCAAGTCTTTGGTGTGGAAATAAAAGTTTTCCTTCTTGTCGCATAAGGCATTTAGGCGTGTTCCTTTCACACAGCCAGAGAGCGCGAGAGACACCGATCTTTTAGCCGCTTTTCCTTTTCTTTCGATTGTAACACATTTTTAGCATTTCATTGTACGCTTTCTACTCCCTTCCCTACCACGTCCCTGTGCCCGTTCCGATCTGAGACAGCTAACCGAATGTGGAAGGGGAAATCCCTACCTCACCCCTCCCAACCTCCTATACCCATCTCTTTCTGTCGAACTGGTGGGTTCAGCGGCTTTTTACGGTCCGATTATGTGAAGCGGAGTTTGCGTATGCGATTTAAAAATTTATTAATTATTCAAAGCCGATTGGATTATAATAATTTATAATCATTATTACCATAAGTTGCTCGCTTGGAATCTCTCGTTCTATCTCGCTCTCTCTTTCTCTCTGAACTGAAACTGGATCTGAAGCTTAATCGGAATCTCAGAGTCTTTGAAACTGGACCTGAATCTAAAACTGTGAAAATAGGCAGGGTCTTTGTCATAATCTATTTACAGCAAAACAATGGGAAATACCCTGTAATTATGGTTAGCTTAGAATTGATTAGCTATAGTAGTTCTGACTAGCTTTAAAGTATTATTTATCTGCTTAGTTGGTGCTTTAGAATTTCTATCTCTCTTTCGGTATACCCGTTTCGTTTCGTTGCCTGGGTGTACACGACTTCGGAGGCCCACCGTTGGCAGAGGCGCTGAAACGCTTTAAGTTAATTACAAGTTGTCAACTTGTCTGTAAGTTTGGCATTGCCGGCTCAAATGAAATGGCTTTAAATCAATTTTGTGTCATGTTTTTCCAAGTTTCTATTCCGTTTGCGACTCGAGATCGTTTTGAAAAATGCCGCCCAGTGATAATCAAGAAATGTGTTGTTGTTGCTGTGGTTGTGGTTGTTGTCTACCTTTGCACCTAGATCGAACACCTTTTCTTCTCCCTCCTCCCACCCCTTCCCACTCACGCTTTCCCGTTTGGAAGTCTTTTTATTTTGGGTTTTGGTGCAGCTATCGTAAAACAATTTTGTTTCGCAGCTAATGACACAATGATAAAACGATTTGTAAGACATTGCGATAAGTGCGGTTCAGGCTTTGTAGCTTAAGGCTACAACTGAGCAGCTGAGGAAAACCACTGATAACTGTCACTGCCAAGGGCTGACCGACTTTTGAAGCCTCTGTACACTTTAACTACAGACAATTATAGTTTTCCAATCTTTAGCCAAGTTGGATTGGTTTCTAACGGTAACAGTCTCTGGTATCTATAGACAGACAGAGTTCTGAACAGTTTTGTCTTTTTCCTACAAATTTCATAAACCCTCTTTATTTTATTTAAGTACAGGGTCTAGGAATGGGCACAACGGCGTGTTCGGGGGATAATTAATATAGTTTGAGTTGATCTAGAGATTGTTAGCAAGTTTATTTCTTCGAATTGTTGTTATCAATTCATAATTGACTATTTATCATTCGAGTCAAAGCAATTTCCACAAGTGATCAGCTTGTAATTCCCAACTGGTTCACAACAGATTCCAACAGAGCTGTCACCTCTGTCATTATGTATTTTTAAACACATTTATTAAGTAGATTAATCAGAATATACTGCATGAACATGAAAACGTAGACGAAAATGAAAACGAACAAAAAACATGAATAAAATTTACAATATGCGCATTTCCCAAATTCCCATTTTCCCCATTTTCCCTCCATTTATCTCGCTTAATTAGTGGATTTGGACTTTTCCTATATACACACATATGCACGTATATATCTTGATTTCTTAGTTGTCTGCGTTTGCTCCCTCTCTAGAGAGGGAGGGTATATATTTATTTATATACCTCGTATCGCATCCAAATCCGTGACAAACACACCCAACGATACACACACACATAAATTTGACTTAATTTTGTTGGAAAATTATGACAAGTGGTCTGAATATTATTGGACTGCATAAAGTATTTTCCGAGTTTTCCGAAGACAAGTGAAAATGTATCCCTCGTCTGAACATTTTCCAATGTTTTCATATCGCAAATCATTTCTCGGATATTGTTTTTGTAGACCCTGTAAACAGGCCGAGTAGAGGGGTCTTTTGGGCAGGTGAGTCTAAAATTAGGCGCATATTGAGTAGGAGGAGGCGTGGCTGAAACAAATGTACTGAGTACAGGGCCTTTTAACGTTGTGCACACCCTACTTAAACTTTTCCTACTAGTTTTTAGTTGGGGGATGACGAAGACATTATTGCCTCTAGACTTACATAAGCCATATCTATATACTAAGTATATATTCGATGCGATGCTTAATTTTTGTTGTCCAGCTTCTTTTTTGTTTGTTTACAAAAGATTTATAACATTTCATTTCGTTAATTTCGAAAGGGGCTCGACTAAGTCTGAAAAGAGTCGGAGAATCAGAGAATCGGAGACACTGAGAGTCGGCGTCGCATATTACTAATACGCCCCGTTGAAAATCATAAGCCGCCAGGCAACAAACGATTTCTACAAGTCACAGCGACAATCGGCTTAAACTAAGTCCAAGTCTCTCTCTCCCACTCCCTCCCTCCATCTCTGTCTCTGTCTCAGTGCGAGTCTCAACATATTTTTGTTAAAAGCATCGAATGATGGACAAAATGTCGGTAACCTCGTCTTATTTAAAGTATTAACTGCTAACTAATGTGCGACACATTATAACGAGAACTGATAATGATTCGACCGAATCAGTGGCTCAACTTTAAGATACCCAGCAGCTGGGGCTAGGGAGAAAACACGCTGAGAAAGAGAAGAATTACTAGCAGCTTAACAAATTTTAGTTTTAGCTAGAAAAACTCTAAATTGAAGCTAAAAAGATCTCTATAAAGTCTCTAATATAGTTTAAAATACACCAGAGGAAGCCAATCCCTCTTAGTTACAGGGTATTCTAAGTAATTTCTGTTGATCAATTACCAGACTGACCACAGACCACGACAAAATCCAGTTGCTAAAAAAAGGAGCGAAAAACAGGTGAAGTAGCTGAATTTGTGGCTGATGAAGCGTTGATCAAGCGAGCAGCTACAAAAGAGATTATAATGCCTAAGATTGCCCAGGTAAATGGGAAGGGGCGTGGCAGAAGAAGGGGTTGGGGTGTAGGGGAATGTGTGGAAATGCCTAATGCCCAGTGATCGGCGATCGTTGAGCTGCTTAACTAAATCCGGCTTAAAATCCGACACAAAATTAATGTCGTTGAAAAACATAGCAAAAGTCACACATTAACGCCGACTGCGACTGCGACAGCAACGACGACAGAGGCAGAGGCAGAGCAGACGACGCTCAGGAAGTCGCGATTACCCATGATCTTGTCGCACCGGAGAAAAGAGAGCGAGGGAGAAAGAGTAAGACAGAGAAACTGTGTGTAGACATTTTACAGCGGATTATTTGGAATTTGCAGCGTAAAGCAGAATGGAAAATAAGCCCTCCCCTCGATAGGGAAAGGGGGGAGGGAGGTGATCGCATACCCACCAAGTTGTTGTAGCTTCTTGTCAATAACTAAATTGATTCAAATTACCAACGATTTATTGGTCATTGCGCTTCAGAAAGCACGATCCGATCCAAGCTCCTGATCTGAGTTCGTCTGACTACTGTGCTCCGTCCACAACTAATCCACTTAGTCGCTCTCCCTCTCTCTCTGTCAACTAATCGACAACTAAATATCAGGTTACACTTGCTCTGCATACCCTGTGCTCTCAATATATACAGGGTCTACCTAGTAAGTATAAAGGAACTCATTACCTAACTCTAAATTTCTTTTTAGTTACACTCTAAAGACTAAGTACAGGGTCTTTTACAGCTGCCTACTCGCCTGCAGCTCTTCCCCACTAGTTTCTCCTAGACCATAAAACCGTTGCCTTTTGGTGTGTGTGTTAATCACGATCGTAAAATGGAAAAACTGTCGACTTGGCCGTAAGATGATAAAACATGGCCAGCTAGCAAATCGTTAATAACTCAACTTTAATCTATATAATGGGCCGCCTTTTATCCAAATCTAATCAATTCTGTACTCTACCCCTTGGTAACCCCCATTTCCCCTCCGCTTCTCCCCCTCCAACTATAGCGGTACTGTATCTAAAGTCGGGGCACGTTCTAATGTTTGCGTTTTTATCGAAGACCTTTCAACTGGCCCGTATGACTGGCCAGAAAACTGATCGACGACTGCGGATCGACCGATATCTTTAATGTACAAATAATACACTGAAGAAAACAAATGTACAAACCGTACTCAAATCGAGTATCTCATTAATAGGAATCCGGAGTAATTCTATTCCGTGGTACAAGGGTTCCGTTTTATTTTTCTCTGTGTACATAAATGAGACCATGTGTGCGTTTGTGTGTGCTTTGGGTTAATCTAATCGACTCGATGTCGCTGAGAATTACGCGCATGTTGACCAGACTTTTTCGGAAGATAACCGTAACGCGCTGCATGACGGCGACAGGGGCGCGGTAGAGAGGGAGGGTTGGCGATTGGCCTAGGTTTTTGTGGGGTAAATTTATCAAATCCAATTTCGATAAATTACGCTTTATCTTAATGAAGTGCCTTAATATGCTGTGTAGCCGACAAATAAACAAACAAGCAGCGCTTGATTGATTAAACACAATTACCGAATCACTTTTCATAGAACAGAGTGTAGGAAGAGTAGGAGGATAAAGGGTGTGTCTGAGCCAGCGGAGGGGAGGAATAGGAGACCAAAAGGTGTCGTCACATGTCGAAATTAAGTGCAAACATGAAAATATTTAGATTATTACTCAATATCCACAAGGTAAATGGAAACTGAAATGATTCACAATAGAATTGTCTGTGTATCCGAAAAGAAGAGGAATTTGGCTAGGATGTGCATTAGGCATAGGTAGGTAATTAGGTAGGTTAAATCAAAGCCTATAGAATGATAAACTATATCAGTTAGGAACTGCAAGTTTCAATGAGACGCTGTTTAGTTGACATTTTAGAAAATGTGCTCAGGGTCAGTTGCTAGCCAAGTTAAGTGCTTGCTTAGCTTAGTAATGGGCCAATGCGATCCGCCGACCTGGCTTAAGCACCGACACCGACGCTTCAATGCACACAACCCAACATCATTATCGTCTCCGTCATCATCGTCAACAGGGTAATCATCGTCAATATTGTTGCGTGCTTGACACGAACCCGAAACAAATCAATTCCTGTACAAATTGCAACCTTTGGCAGAGGTGAGCACTGTAGCCAAGCTAAAAAGGCTAAAACAGCTGAAAAGCAGCCAAGTGGCAGGAAATAGTTTGGTTGAGATTTCTAAGTTTTTCATTTGATGTTAGAAACTAGCGGTTAAAAGGCTAGTATGGCAACACTGGCGGTGACTGAGCTAGAGCTAATGCGGTGGTGTTGGTGGTGGTTGCATGTGGGTCGGTTTTAACGGTGTCGTCATTCGCCTAACACACGATATTCCATAGCTAAACTTGCGTGTTAGCTAAACCTAATCCACCAGGAGGTAGGAGCAGGGGAAGGGGGTGGGTGTGTGGTGTGCATAGGTGAATGTCAGCTTAAGCAGGTGTGCGTGAGTGCTGTGCCATTTAGCTTTTGCCAATTACACAAACAACAACTAATTAGTCGATGCCCACTCTGATAACGAATCGGATTCTGATTCTGATTTCTTGTGTTTCAATTACTACACTGCTAGAAATAGTTGATGATTAGAACTAACTACACTGAAATACGTAGTTTCCTTTAGTTGAAAGTACTTAACCATCTAATCACTTGTACTAAATTTAAGTGCTTATTTCTCACGATTGCTGTTCTTGACTTCAGAATTAATGCCTTGGTTTTTCTTAGTGTACTCCGCTTAGCTGTGGCAGGAAGTTGTCAGCGCTGACACACTCATTCACTCATTCAGTCAGTCAGTTATTCACACACTCACACACACACACACACTCTGGGGAGTAGATCATGGAAATGCGCTTATGTCGGATTATCCCGTAATTTATGTTTGCAGCTCACTGCAATCACAATGGATACGACTTCACCTTACACACACTCACACAGCTAATTGCCACGATCATTACACACACACTCACACACACACACACACACATACAAAGTAGAGTCGCCGAGGCTAATGACAATGGGCCACAATAAGAGAGAGGAAACGACGGCGAAACTCGCAATTGCTGCGAGCGTTTTGTCGGTAGGAGCAGGCACAAGGTGTAAGGGGCGAGGAGTGAGGGGTGAGGGGCGTGGCAGGAGGGAGAGCTACAGAGACAGGGACAGGGGCAGATGACAAAACAGAATTGTGTCATTGGACGCAGGATCGGAGCAAGAAAAGAAACAATAATAAAAAAGTAGGAAGCAAACAGCATTTGGCTTGAATGGGGAGAAAAAAGGCTAAGAAAAAGGCAAAAGCGGAGAGGGGGGTGAGGAGAGGGGCACTTTAACCGGAAGCGTAATCGAGCTAAACGGACACAGAGTCTTAGGGGAAGTGAGCAATGTGCGTGTGTGGGTTAACGTTAACCCATTGTAACCAAACAAAATACGAAACACAAAAAAAAAGAGCGGGAAACGTTGAGGAAAAACGACATGAGGAAATTCAGGCAGCAACTGAAAAACGTTACAACCAAATGGCCAAATGGCAGAGTGACTAAAAAATGAATTAAAGAAGGCAAAAGAGAGAGCGGGCGAGAGGGAGAAAGGGAGAGCGGCAGCTAGGGTCAGCTAGAAACACAACTCGCACAAATTGTTGGCTCTTAAATGGCTAAACAACTGACAGACGCGACATTCTGTTGACTGGGTCAATACAGGTGAACAGGTGAACACTGTGGCGAGTCCTGTGACAAGGACACGCGGCTCGATCGAAGGAGATAAATCGAATCGACTGGTAAAGACCGAGTACTTTTTATTGTTATGCTAAAGTATCGATTATTAATTAGTTATCCCTTCAAAGTCTAGCGGTGTCCTCCATGGTCACTTTACACCGCTTATAGCTCCTCATAGCTGTCAGATCCGAGATGTATTTTAGTTAGTCCCACTAAATAGCTGGCGTCGAACTTCCTGAACTCGTAAAGCGCCGTCACCAATAAAAAGGGCATGAATCTGTAGCTGTATCTGTATCTCTAGCCGTATCTGTATCTGCGAAATGTATCTGCGGGTAGGCGTATCTGCTGCAGTTGCGAGAAAAGTATTTATGCTTTCGTTGACAGTTTGCGGTTGTTGCAACTTCTGGCAATTGATTGGCTTAATTGCCAGAGTTTGCGGCTTGTTGTGGATTCCACTTGTGGCATTAGACGTGAAAATGTGGCACAAAAAAGGTAATTAAATCGCAATTCGCTGAGGCATGCCACAACACAAACACACACACACATGCACCTAATGCCGATTATGGCAACTGTCGGGCGTGGAGCCACGTGCCACGTGCCACCAAATGGGCGGTGGCGACTCCGCGTTGCAAGTTTGACTTGGAGTTCAAGTTATGCGTGCGAAATTGTTGCAGCCTCAAGTGGCACGAGTCATGTGGCATGTGTGGCAAGTGGCAAGTGGCAAGAGGCAAGTGGCACCTTGGCTGCCACACAGACGTCGCCGTTTAATGCGTTTCTTGGTGTGAATTAATTTTATTGCCTAATTGTGTGTCTGCGGCACATGTTGAAACTATTAAGCGCATTTTAAACACACACACGCGCCCTGCCACACCCCCCGCCCTACACCCCCACCCCCTGCCTTGTAACTATGTAACTTTATGGGGCTTCGGGAGCAGCGACCAAAGACCCTGCGACCAGAGCCTGCAGAGCGGTACTTTTACGAGCCTTGTGGGGCATTAGAATTGCATAGACCCTGTAATTTAAGGGTCGCAGAGAGTGCCTCAAGCTAGTCGGGAATTGCAGGCTTTTAGCATAACATTTTCATAGCAGGGTCTGCTGCAGTCTAGTGCCATTCCGAAACAGTCTCTACTATTAGTTTATGTTCCTTTTTTATATATTTTACAATGAATATTCGTTTTTGAGTTTCTGAAAACAATTTCGAGCGTTTTTGACAAAATGTCTTTATTTTTAAGCAGAAATTTTATGAAATTGTTTGACAAACGACTGAGCAGCAAACGGAAAAGCTGCTCAATGGCCGTAATTAGTCAAACTGAGACGATTCTTTATGGCAATACCAGGGACATTCCGGGAACATTCCAGGGAAAATTGCAAAAGCGTTCTTCAAAAATGGAAAAATGGAAATGGAAATGTAAATGGCAATGAGCACGTGCTAAAAAGCGGCACACGTCGTTTCCTGTCACGAGTTTCACTTTCAGCTGGAAGGGGAGAAGGAGAAGCAGTAGGAGTAGGGGAAGGAGGAGCAGGAGCAGAAGCAGTTGCAGGACTCAAAACGCAGGACTTCTTCTTGTCCTTGCCAGAAGTAGGGCAGTAGTCAGGCCTGCTGTCATCTTTCCTTTCTGCTTTCCCACTCTTTCGCTGCCTCTTTTATGATTATCTCAAAATCGAGAGCTCGCACCTCATTTGCGCAAGAGCAGCAGCTCAGTAGCTGCCAGAGTGCTTCCTGTCTGCCTGCCCTTCTCCTTCTCCCTCTCCCTCTTCCTTTCCCTTTCCCTGTGTCCTGCCCGTCGGCAATAAAAAACGGGAACTTCTCCAAGGTGCAGACAACACTCGACTCTCGAGACGCTGTCTAATCGCCCCCGTCAGCGAATGCAGCTCGTCATTTGGTCTTATCATTAACGACTTTGCTGTTCATTTGTATACCCATTACTCGCAGAGTACTGGGGTATTTGCGGGTTTATTTAAATGTAGTACAGGGTATCTTGGTGTCAGCAAATGTTCTTATTCCTTTTGCGCTCTCTGCTCTACTCTCTTCGCTGTTTTCGAGCTTTATCACTCGCCTGCGATCTGCATTTGCTCCCCTTAGGAGACGTGCGCTCTTAAAAAGTGAAAACAAAAGACCTACAAATGAAGTACAGCCAAAAGAAGTGCTTTGTATTAGCTACTTGAACTAGTGTTACATCTGTAACTGCACAGGTGAAGGGAGCAGAGGGAGAGAGGGGCAGGGGGCAGCCCTACGCATACAGGAAGTGACCTATCACAATTTGGCGGGACTCGGCAATGGCAAATATTTTAATTGGCCTTCTCGCTGCTGTTCTTTGAGGCCACAAGTCTAGGCACGTACTGTGTGGGTTTTTTAGAGAGAAGGAAGCGGAGGGGCTGTGGAATTTGTCAGCAGAAAGAAGGTGCGTAGCAGGTGAGTCGATCTCAGGCCCCACTACTACCAGTACTACTAGTACTACTACTACTACTTCTACTACTCTCTGTTCTCTGTTCACCGCTGATCTAATCAGTGGCCTCTAATGCTAACGGTAAAAGCCTTTGTGGGCTTGGCCAAAATACCTTTAGAGCTTATCAGCATCGGGGCAACAAAAGGCAGCGAAACAGACAGAAAAAAACTGCTCAAATGGCCTTTGATGTCACACATGTGTCCTGTCTGTGTTTACTGTCCAGTGTCCAGTGTCCAGTGTCCAGTGTCCAGTGTCCAGTGTCCTTTGTCCTTTGCTGTCCTGTCTGCCTGCACATCCTGTGCGGTGTTTAGAAACTGTCTGCGACTTGTTTCATTTCATTTTATTTGCTTTTTATTCAGCTTTTTTTTGTGTTTTTGCTGTTTTTTGTTTTTGGCCAAAAGCCGCACACAAATTAAGTTAACTTCCTGTCTATCGCTAATAGCAAATTAATAAGAGCTTCCGTTCAATTTGTCTACCAATTGGCTTGCGGTTTTCCTCCTCTTCTGGTTCTCTTCCCTCTCTTCCCTTTCTTCCTTTCCCTTTTCCTCTTGGGCTTATGTGGGCTGCTACTTTGGGCTCCTTTAGCACAGCTGTGCCGCCTTTTGGCGCTCGTCCTTGACACACATCAACGCATTGTCCTCTCTCAGCTGTCTCCTGGCAAGAACAGGACCTCAGTTGCAGTTGCAGTTGCAATTGCAGTTGTTATCTAAGTAGGGCTCTCGGTTATCGGATGCCGACCTGTTCCCCCTGAAGTAGGCACGGTAAAGAGAGGGGAGCCCTACTGCGTCTCAGGCTGCTTCCTGTTTTCCTTTCTTTGTTGTGCAACTGCAGCCCAGGGGAAGCAGCACACACACACACCCCTGCACCCGCACAACACTACACACAACACTTCACAGCTGTTCAAATGTCCCAATTTAGTTTAAAAGACTCGATACCAAAGATTATTTCTAGGGCAGATACTGTATCTACATTAGCATAGACTAAACTTAGCCTATGAATTTAAGCAGAAAAGTCTAGGAAAATCTCTCTTTCTCTAGCTCTCTTTGTCCCCTGTTTTCTCCCTTTGGATTCTCGTATTTTTCGCATTTTTAGTCTAATTGCATTGGCTGGCCGCATTTTCCGCCTTCTATGTTCCACCTTCCACAGTCTGCTGTCTCTGACTCCGTCTCTGAGTTGCAATTGTTTGCCTTGCGGCACTTGCCTCACGTGCAACAACAACAAGGCAGCAACTGGTATTTTGTAGGCTACAAACTAGTTAATAGATGCACCACTCAAAGATACACACACATAGATACACACACTTAGAGGAGCTTGCAACTTGCCACACAGCGTCCAAAGGGCGAACAGTTGCTGGGGGGAGTGGCCTTGTGGCAAGCGCAGGCGGTGGGGGTGTGGCAAGTGCTGCCATGCAGACATATGTGTGTCTGTGTGCGTGTGTGTTGCCGTGTGTGTTTGGCTTGTTAAGTTTAAGATTGTTTGATATTGCTACCAAGTGTCTTGTTGTTGTTGCTGCAACGTGTTGTTGCAACGAGTGCTTTGGCGCTAAAAGACATGTTACAATTATGATTGTTGGCGTGTTTTATTAATTACGAAATTAAGGAGTATCGGCCAAGTTAGCCATTTAGCTGGCCATTTAGCGCTTGCGCCCGCTAACTAAAGCAGCCCCTTTTGCTCTTATTTGGGCCAGCTTTAAATGTGTTTAATTGTGTGTTGCATCCAGCAGTTCAGTTCAGTTCAGCTCAGTTCCGTTCCCATGCACAAAGCCAGAAAGGCAAAAGCGTAAAGGACACAATAGAATTGGGTCTTGGCCAATTTAATGAGTTAGCCAACTATGACAACAAGGACAACAGTCAAATTCAATCAAGCTGCTGGCAATTGGCACAATGCGAGGACCTACACTGATAAAAATAATGTGCAGCACATAAAAATGTGTAAAGATGCGAGATTTCAATCCTTTAGCTCCAAGTCCTTTAACTTGGAGATTTAAGCTCTTAGTTTTTATGATATGCGCTCTTAAGCACATAATCTTTTCGCTCAGTGTACTCTAGAACTCTACCCCTTTTGGTCAATGCTAAACAGAATCACAATCGTCATCTTAAGCGCGTCAACTGAACAATCTAACTGATTGCTTACAAATGAATCTCAATTAAAATTAATTCAAAACATGAACTGGGTATTATTTACCCGTTTGACACTCACACACATACGCACACTGACACTGAGATATATTAGAAATATGCCACACCACAGATTGACACAAATATCATCGGATGCTGCGGGAGTGAAAACTGCGACAAGGGAAGATCAAATGTATCTCACGATCAAAAGATGGTAAACTAAAATTCACTCCGCTCTCTCTCTCTCTCTCTCGCGCTCTGTCCTGCTCCCTATCACTCCCTCTTGGATAGTACACTGGCAAAAATTCACAAGTTCTAAATTGAAATGCCTTCAGATACTGTATCTTTTAGCTTGTGGATTCGCTTAAAGAACTGATTTCTTGCCATAAATGTTCCAAGTGTACTCTACAGTGGTATGTGTGCTGAATATATCAGCATCAATTAATTTGGTATTCGTGATTCTACTTAACATCGATTGACCCCAACAGATTAGTCGACCAAAGAAATGTCAGTCTCCACCGAATCAAGTGAACCGCAGCGAAGAAGTGTGAATGCCGGACATTCTTGGGACGCTTTCAATGCTATCAAGAGAGAAAGAGTCGCTCGGAGAATCGGGGAGACTTTGGGTAGAATCTGAGGCCATTGAGTAGGTCGAACATTTTGTGACGCAAATTCAAAATCAACTTATATTTGCGCTCGATTCGAGTATATATACACACCAGATACTATATACATTTATATACGTATGGTATATATATTTATTTTCTCGTTTTGTTGATCGCTTTTCACGATCTCCATGTGTGTGTGTATCTAGATACATGCGAGTACTCGCAGATGCGACGCAAGTTCAGTTAATTGCCCAATGCCAGTTTCACTTTTCTCCTTCTTTTTTGGGGCGCCTCTTGCGACTATCTTAATGTTTAATTGGTGCGATTGAATTAAAATCATTTGTTGCCACTTGCTATGGTTAGTCTATAAAAATCTGCCCCCTCCGCTTTCCCCTACAACCCCCTCTGCTTCTTTCTTGTGGCTCTTGGTGTCGATTAGGCTCACAGATCGCTTGATTGTTCGTTTGCTCGATTTGCTTAAATGATTGATCAATGAGACAATTGTCTCAGGCCTCGTCAGTTTTGAATTTGCATGAAATCGACGATCGACGATCGACGTGTGATCGTAAGATCGCAAGATCGCAAGATCGCCAGATCGATCTCTGTTGAGCAATCAGTGCTATTGATTGTGGCGTTATTGATTGATAAACAAATATATAGATGAGTTAATGGTCCCATTGCTCGCTTACACAACGCCATCACGCAAAAATAGAGCTAGTCAGTCAGGTGTAGGATGAATCTAGTGGGGGAAAAGAGAGCTAGCTCCTTACTCCTACCTTCGTCAAGGATTATTTTACAATTTATGCGATTTTTTCATTCTATAACCCATTCGATGTTGGAGTTCTCGAACAGAATCAGAGACCTACATAGGTTAAAACTCTGAACTCCCATCCTATCTCCTTTAGTCCCCTCTCCTGTCTTTCTAAATGCTCCTATTAATTTCCCTTTTGTTCGCTACACGTTTTATTCATGTCCTAGATATAAATTTTGATGACGGTTTGAGAAAGTGTCCCGCCAATTGTGTCAGGGGATGCTCCTTGTGTCGTTTTGTGTGATCCTGAGAAGAGTCAACTTCATAAATTTAGTGCTGTTCATTCGGGCTTGACAAAATGTGTCCCTTTTCTTTTGTTTCTAACTTTTATAAATGCTAACCTATTTAATTGACTTATAATTGGAGAAACCCACACACAAACACACACACACACTGACACACACACAGACAAAGACAGACAGCATATGTGTAACTAATAATTTTGTGCAAGGAATTCCTCATGCGCAACACGGCCAAAATGAATTGTGAGGGCCAAGAGCGGTTGGTTAACTGACGACTGATCGTAGACCCGATCGACATCCCTCTTGGCCTGGCCTGGCCCAGTGCTAGCTGCTAGCCAGGATCACAATCACATGTGAAAAGCTAGCGGCGCGCGCAAATGCAGCCCAAGTTACAGTTGAACGAGTTTTGAGTTTCGAGTTCCGAGTTCCGAGTTTTCGCTTTCGCCCGAGGAAGCAAATTCCGAATGGGAATGGGAAATGGGCATAAAAAACGAGACGAGCAAGGGTGCAGAGCAAATTATGCCGCCCGCCATGTTGAACTTGAAATTGTAATTGGCATTGGCAAGGGCACCTACATATGGCCAGGTTGACAAAGTGCCTAACAAAGTGCCTAACAAAGTGGCTCAAAGTAGTTGGAGTACCTGCCTGGTACTCCTGCCCCTGCTGCCCCTATTGCTGTTTTTTATTCTCTTCTCTGCCTTTTTTCGGGGTCTAAACTGTGTCCCTTGTCAGCTGTTCCCGAGTTAGCGGTACAAAGAAACGGCTCTGCAAGTTATACACTGCCTTAAAGTAGCTAAAACTCTGTAGTAGGCACAACTTTGGCAGTTTCTTGTTTGCAACTCTTTTTATGGTATCTCTGCTCTAATTTAGTTATTAACTTAAACTAAAGTACTGAACCAA
Organism: Drosophila nigrodunni; assembly: GCA_020829145.1. Classification (NCBI taxonomy): domain Eukaryota; kingdom Metazoa; phylum Arthropoda; class Insecta; order Diptera; family Drosophilidae; genus Drosophila; species Drosophila nigrodunni. The sequence goes on from JACVCZ010000005.1 coordinate 11,722,881, forward strand.
TTTCACTGTACTTCCATTTCCATTTCAACTTAACCTCAAATGTTGCTACTTTCGTATTTAGTTTGCAATTAGTTTTGTTGCCTTCGGTAAATGCCAGCGAATTACATTTGTTAATTTTGCAGTTACGCGACAAATTGACAAAGTGTTAAGTTCATAATTTGCCAGGCTAAGAGACACGTCTGCGCATGCATGTGCATGTCTGCTCATGTCTGCTCTGCTGGTAATAATTGAAAAATGCCTGCAGACATTGCGCTATGGCACGAGAGAGCTTTATTAATTTTTGTATTTAAAACATTTCAAGCACTCGACACCTTTAGCCGCTGCTTCTTCTTCGTTGTCTTCTGCTGCTGCTTCTTCCTCTGAGCAGTGTCTTCTCTACAATTCTGGAGTCTACAGCTCTGGCACAGTAGCAATGATCTCAAATTAATGCCCAACTCTGCTGGCTGCGTAGAAATAATGAGCCTGCAACGAGCCTGTAACTGCGAAAAGCAGGTGAGCAGCGACAGGAGAAAGAAAGGAGGGAAGTGGGGTAGATGGGGGAAGAAAGAGAGAGAGAGAGGAGAGAGAGAGAGAGAGAGAGGCGTAGCAATTGAAGCTGGCGACGTGCGACGAACGCGCGCATAATCAAGGCTTCAACATGGACATTGGTGAAGATGGACAAGGACATGGGCATGCTGGTCAGTGGTGCTAAGTTAGCCTTTTTCCGTCAAATCAAGGCACAATATAGAAATATTTAGCCTTTTTCCCAATCTAGTTTACTACTTGATTTGTTGACAATGAAACAAATCAATCACGAAGTGGTTTATGTGTCAAAATTTGCATGATATTGACTTAAACTCAAACTCTAATGTTAGAAACACTTTATGTAAAATATTTAGCAGTTTCCTGGCCAGCAGAAACAGCTGCCCAGCACTGCTGGGTATGCTCATGAGGCTGGTACTGCGTCGAGGGAGGCTTGGGGGGCATGGTCTTCTTGCCGATTGGCGATTTACTGGCTGGCTGCCTTGTGTGCAGCCTTTATGATTATTGTTATTATTGAGTGTATGCCTGCAATTCAGGCCAAGTCATCATTAATGCCCTGCCCTCCTCCCTACCGCCCTGCCTACCTCCAGCTGTCCTGCTGCATGTCCCGTCCGTCCGAGTGCTGCATTACCAAAAACCCGGCAGTAAAATAAAATCGAATGAAATATAATTAAATGTCGCTGTTTCTTCTGCTTCTTCTTCTTTATACTTTGCTGCTTCTTCTTCTTCTGCTGCCTCTGCGTAGTTGGTAGCTCGCGTAATTTGGTAAACATTCTTCCACGTACAGTGGGCAAGTTTACGTTAATTCGCTGATATTTTAAAGATTTAAATTCAAGATTTGAGATGAGATTTTATTGATCACAGTAATTACAGGGTCTTTTTCAGTTACCTCTATCGTTTACTACTTTAAATTACGTTGCCTGAAATGAGCTATGTGGCCCACTGTGCGGCTGGAGCTGAGGCTGAAGACGCGTCTGGCTATCGCCCCAGCAGATCGCATATTGTCAACCGGTTTAGCTGGCTCTCTCTCGCTCTTACACACTCCATCTGTCTCACTCTTGCACGCTGTGTGCTTTTTGCTCTCGCTCGCTGTCTCTGTCATTTGGGGACTGCTTATCTGCGGCTTTGCGGCATCTTTAAATGGCGTTTTTTCGCACTCGCAGACGTGCGGGCGTCGGGAATCGGAATGGAGGAGGGAAAGGGGCAAGGAGGGAAGGTGGGAGATGGGGAGCTGGATGGGCAGCGCCGTTTGGCCCAACAAAACGCTGGCTGATTTTTAATTATTTTGCACGATGTTCGCCATCGTTGGGAATGCCATAAAGCTAAAGAAATCGAGCCAAGAGAGTCAAATGGCCAAAAGTACCAAACTGGGCTTTAAACAATCAACAAGAAGCAGAGGAAGAAGAAGAAGAAGAAGCTGGTTCTTTCGTCACTTCAATATTGAAACACTTAATCACAATTTCGTTAAGGGCATGCCAAGATGGAACTGGGAAATGGGACTTAAAACTGAGAACTGGGAACTGGAATTGGAGTTCGATGTGGTTGATGTTACTGCTCAGACTATAAATGGCAAATGTTAAGAAATTCCAAATATCTCATACAAATTACCAAAAGGCAGAACAACAACTGATTTTGTTTCAGTTTCGAATTCGGATTCGGATTCTCCAGTCCCGATTCCCGATTCCCTTAAAAACGAAAATGATATTTTTCACAAAGCCCAACGAATGCCGCATTCCTACATTCTTCAGAGTTTGAGTTTTGAGTTCGGTCGATGATCGTCGTCTGCGAACGTCTTTCCACCTTGATAATTAATAACACAAAAGCGCAAGAGCAGAAAAACGGCCAACACCCAATCACAAAAACGCCACAGCCATAAAAAGGCCAAAACCCCAAAGACCAAAACTAAAATCCAAGCCAGCCAATGGTATTGGCATTGCCAATAGCATGTTTGTTGGCTCATTGGCCATCAAGTGATCAAAAAAGTGTACAAAAAGAGAAACTCTCAGAGACAGACAAGTCTAAAGCAGACATAATCTCAGACAGACTGGAATGTCAATGGAACCAAGAGACTCAGCGACTGAACTGAACTGAACTGAAACTAAGCGATTAAGATCACAGAATTTATCGATCGTTGAACGATCAACGCCTTCACAGACAGAAAGATAGACAGAACATGACAGAGAACAAGCCGAGTGACACAGCTGTCAGCTATGCAATTAGAATTGACGCTAGAAACTGAAGGTTAACTAAGATAAGAAGGATTCAAAGCTAAGCTTCTCCCTCCCTCGATCTCTTCAATTTCAATTAGCCTATCACTCAAAATCTGCCAAACTACAGTCAGTTTCGTAAGTTTCTTCCCATAAACATTCGCTGGAATATTTTTATTTCGTTTGCCAACGGAATTGGCATTTCTATGCACATCACGGAGTTGTCGTTGAAACAGAAAACTGATTAAATGACACAAAAAACAATTAATGCCTTTGGCAGCTAAATCAAATGGTATTGCCAAGCACAAGAAGCAGGGGAGTAGCGGGTGGAAGGGGACATGGAATCGAAGAAGGGACAAACTATAACAGACAAGATCCAGCGCCATGGTGCCAAGGCAAAACGATTTATAGCCCAATGGAATGTGCCACGATGCAAGGATCAGATGATGGAAATCGGGAAGCCAAGAACGATAATAAAAAACAATTAGGAGAAGGGTTAGGGGACGAAAAGGAGACAGGGTGGACAGGGAGACTTGCAGGCAGTCAGGCAACTGTTGATGATTAAAACACATTAAAAATCCAGTAGCAGTTGCCCAGTCTCAGATCGAAGACAGCAGACTGAAGACAGAAGACTGAGGACTGCAGACTGGAGACTAAAACAGACTGAAGATTCTGAGCCTGAGCTTCAGTTTGACGACTTTTTCCACACATCGCTCAACTAATTTCATATTTTTCATGCAATTGCTGAAATTCCTGCAGCAGCTCCCGAAAACCCAAAAATTTCCTGCTCCTTCCTGCACCTCCGCGCTGTCTTCTGTCTCTCTGGTCACTCTACACTGGTAGAAATTGGTGTACATATAAAGATGCTTCATTCTAATTGTATAACAGGTTTATTAGTTGATTTTTGTATTGTATTTTTTAAAGACTTTCCTTTAATTTTCAGTTAAATATTTAGTTTGACACAAAGTTCTTGATAGAAGATTATATTTTTTAGCAGTGTATCTGTGTCGCAATCAGATTCAGTCTGTCTTTCAGTACAGCTGTCGCTACGTCTCCTCGACCGTCCGTCTTTTCCGTCCGCTTTGATGGCCGGGGACTACCTGTTGCGACGTGTTATTAGGACGACGTATTGACGACAAGCAAACGTCAACCCAAACGTCAGCTCATCATATCATCGATTGATGCGATTCCTTCCTCCTACCCTCCCCATCTTGGCCAATTTTTTGGACCTGGCCAGAACAGAAGCTTGTTCGTCTGCTTGTTTGGAATTTTGTAGTTTTGTGCGAGCCGAAAAATGTAAAAGGTCCCCTCCAAATTTTGGACAGTCGGTAGAAAAGACAAGACAAGACAAGACAGGTCCCCCGATTTCCCCTCGTATCCCCAGTCTTTCCTCTTGCGAGGTGCTGGTGATATTTCAACTCGAGATTGCAGTGCACAAATTTTGCTTAAGATACACTTTTCCTCCCTCTTCCGCCCTTTTCTTCTCTCCATCGCAATCTGTGCTCCTTGGACGTGATTTTGCGCTTTAATGAGGATTATTAAATGCGAGATTATTATGTGCTGCAATTACTTTTCGCAGCCACTGTGCTTCGCGTATTCATCATCGATTTCATACCCTGCGCAGAAAGGGTGTAATGGATTTGATCTTTCAGCTTCAACTTATCGCAGTATGTTAATTTCTAGCCACTGTCCCAGGGTATAGCACAGCCTAGCTCACTCGTTTTGTTGCTCTGCGCTTTGATTTATTTTATTGAACCATAAAAATGTAAATTTTTCCCTGATTTCTGCTCTCGCACAAGAGACAAAGTTAAACGTTGTCAATTATGGCCTTTGACAGGTTAATATTAAAATGTCCGTACATCTCGTTGGTGAAAACGTTAAGATCTGGAGCATAGCGATAGCTGTAGCTATAGGAAATTTGAATCGGGAGATTAGCATTCTGAGTTTGAAAATTCCTCTCGCAAAGGATCAGCTAAAAAGCAACCAAGGAATCTTTTGAATGGCCCCTGGCGTATTCAGTTTCCGGCTGAATTTTCCACTCCCTTGTCCCCTTGCGCCCCATTCCGCCCCTGGAGCCACTGGAGTCACTGGATGGGCCTACCTCTATTAACATAATCACAACACGAGTCTTTCTGTCTTGCAAACCGAAAATTACGTACAGCGAGATCAATTTTGAGACCGAATCACTGCAGGGCGATCAATTAAAATTTTGATCGAATTTTCGTCAATTTTTTGACATGTGGCCAACAGAAGCCAACACAAAGGGGCGTGGCAATACAGCCGGACATGCTCCAGAGCAACGCAGTCGTAATATCAAGTCGATTCGAGTGGACCAAACTGCCAGAGTGCAGTAAAGTGTGTACATTCAGAAGGGTTGCCAGCAGTGTTGACATAGCAGCCTTTTTTCTGTGCAGATTTGACTTGAACTGAAATGACTTAGTTAAGTAATCTGTTAAGTTAAAGGAATCTAAGCTGTTAATATTAAATTGTTTATTAAAATTGTTTGATTTTTGTCATTTTTCCTTTTTCCTGAAAGAGCTTTCCTGCCCTTGCCTTTTGGAGTCCATCTAGCCTTTTTTTGTAATTGCTGGTTGTCAGCACTGGTTGGCCACATCCCCGCCAAGATCAATGTAAGCTGAAATTGTCGATGCTCGCCTTAGGCAAAATCTGCGAGTCTCTGTCTCCGTCTCCGTCTCAGTCTGAGTCCCTGGCTGAGACGCAGGCAGAAACTGAATGATATGAAATTGATTAAAGCGTAAATGAATTTTGTGCCCGGTCTGGACGATGATTATAACATAAGATCGATTGCTGCTGTCGCTGATCGCTAACTCGACGCGGCTACTGTGGAAAGCAGACAGCTAGCAGAAGACGAGCAGCTTAATACCCTGTAAACATAGGGGAGGAGTGTTAGAACACATAGTCTGTTACCTTCTTGAAGTACAGATCTGTTAGTACCAATCTGTTGTGAATAGTTGTATACCCTGTGATGATTGAAAAAGGCAGCCAATGAAACCAATTATGAGCTATGATTTATGCAAAGATCGAGGCTTTCAAGGGTATTCGGCAGTTAGGCACTCCCCTCTCCCGAGTTCTCCCTTTTTTTGCAAACTTTGTGCGTGGTATTTGACAAAATACCCAGGGGCAAAAGCAAAATCAGAAGCTGAAGCAACCGCAGAGGTTATGGTTATGTTCTGGATGCTTAGGGAACCTTCGGTTCGATTTAAGTTTATCCGCACGATCAGCTCAGATCTAAAGGAGAATTCCATAATTTTGATGTTTCGTTTTTTTTTCGTTGGCCGAGTTTTTTGGCTGGAATTCCTTGCGTGCCAGATCGGAGCTTAAAACATAAAATAAACGGTAAACGGTAGCTTCAATATAATTAGGGTAGCTACTAGTAGGACTCTGTTAGGGACTGATCGTTTGAGTGATCGAAAAGCCGTCGCTAATTTCGGTTTCGATTTGGACTTTGATTTTGATTTCCATGTGGCAATTGAAAAACACTGTTGCTTGTTGTAAGAAAAAAGCCTCCTAATGGACTGAGAGAGACAGAGAGAGAGAGTGTGTGAGAGGGACGGAGAGAGAGAGAGTGGGCACGAAACATTAATTTAGTTACGCTCCGACGAGCAGTAAAGCCGATGAAGAAAAGATATCGCAGATCGCGGGAGGAGTGAGGAGAGGGGAGAGTGGAGGAGATCGGAGGCATCGGAGTGTTTGGTGATCGTGGATCATTAAAGACAATTTCGTGATTCGCCAAATTACTTGCTAAATTATAGAAAGCAAACAAACGAGCTCTGCACACAAATCAATAGAAATCAACGCCTGTCAGAGACTAGTGACGAAAGAGGGGAGACACGAGACGAGTGGAGTGGAGTGGAGAGAGACGTCTTCTGGCTTTCAATCTCTTCAAGCTGCCACTATCGATCAGACCTTGCCCATTGTCGACTTAATCAATACAGAAAAATTGGGTTGTTTTCTTTAGAGCCAAAGAATGAAGTGAAATCGTAGCCAACTTAGCTAGACAAACAAGCAAAGAGGCAAACAGGCAAACAAACAAACAAACAGAGGGTTAAATAGCTCTTGTACTCACTAAGAATACCAAAGTTTGGAAATAAATCAAAATTACAAACACAATTGGAAAAATTAGTAACAAGAAAGAAAAGTACAGTCGAGCGCGCCCGACCGTATAATACTCTCTGCATTTTCCCGATTAAATTATTAAAATCGGTATCCAGATATTACAATGAATAGTACTTGCATTAAAACACGTTGAAACAAAAACAATCTAAGCATAATCAAACACACATCTGTTTGTTTGTTGCGAATACACATACGTTTGACAATATATGATGCATGCATGTATGTATGTGTGTATTCGGCGCAGCCAGCGACCGCGGGCAGCGCTGCCGCCACACAGGCAGCAAAAACGTTCGAGCATGTGCTTGTGTGTTTCTGTCTCGCTTGCACCAATGGGTTGATATTGCGTTCAATTAACAATATTGTAACGCTTCTAGTTTTCTTGTTTATAGTCCGATTTTAATGCGCCTTTCAGGATAGTTTAATATAGTTAGTCTCCACACCAGTTATAAACTACAATACTGTACGATACGGAAAAAACGGCATTGAAGCTTGAAAACTATTTTATAAATTGTGGGAAAAGTGGGCGTGGCAGTCCAAATTTATAGATGGCAATGCAACTATGCTGTCGCTAGGAACTCCCGTACAAGAATTGGTGATCCTAGGTGCCATAGTTACTGAGATATTTGCCGAAAACACCAATTTTTCACGAGGTGTGTCCAGTTTTTTGCTTTTTGTGGGCGAATGGGGCGTGGCATCGAAAAAAAAAAAAAGATTCTTGTATTGACTGACTAAATATCTGATCGTTTGACACCAAGCTCGAACTTGTAGCTCTTACCATCTCTGAAATCTGTTTGTTCATACGGACAGACGGACAGACAGACAGACAGACAGACAGACAGACAGACAGACAGACAGACAGACAGACGGACAGACGGACAGACGGACATGGCTATATCGACTCGGCTTGTGATGCTGATCAATAATATATATACTTTATGGGGTCTGCCACGCCTCCTTCTGCCTGTTACATACTTTTGCACAAACCCAATATACTCTTGCAGAGAGTATAAAAATAGAAACAGAAAATTAGAAACGGTAAGCAAATTGGGCGACTAACTGGGCTCTAAGCAGTCGAGCTGTTTGACTTACCAGACAAACCAAAATAGAACTCATCTAAACTCTTTTCTTCTACCTCTTCTTACAGAGCCAGGCCTTGGCTTTGACCAGGGCTGCCAATGCGGCGGCTGTGGTGGCTGCTGCCAACGCCAATGCCAATGCGAATGCCAAATCTCCCTCGGCAGCAGCCAGTCTTATGGACATGGCTGTCAAGAAGGAGCACTCACTGTCCCCTAGCCACAGTGTAATCCCAGAGGAGGCCCCCACTGGTCTTGGGCAGCTGCAGCACAGACGCTCCTCGCTGCAGGGTGTGCAGGAGAAGCTCACACAGTTGCAGATGCAGCACCAGCAGCATCAGCAGCAGCAACAACAACAGCAGCAACTAACTAGCTCCGAGGCAGTAAATGCTGCTGGACGCAGATCAGCAGAGGGCAGTCCTCATGCTCTGACACATCTGCAGCACCAACAGCAGCAGCAACAGCAACAACAGCAGCAGCAACAGTCACAGCAGCAACATCTACACGGCTCCGACGGTGGCAGCAACAGCGCGCTGGTCTCCTCGGCGGGATCTAGTCAGAACGCCTCCTTGGCAGCGACGCCAAAGAGCGAGCGGGAGGAGCGGGGCAGCATCTCATGCCTGCCACCCGCAGCCCTGGGCATGGCCGTGGGCGTCCAACAGGCCCAACAGCAGGCGGAGACTGCTCAGTCATCCGGCTTTGGAGTCCCGACGCGACTTCGATGTCAGCAAAGTGAATCGTGAGTACGACGACAACTACGACTAAATTGTTATGAATAGATTATAAATTGAATATTCATTGAATCAATTAAAAGGTGGGGAAAGGATAGGGAAGAGACAGGGCAGAGATAGGAAAATAGATGGGAATAAAGATAGAATAATTAAGACACACGTGCGATTATCAGAAGAATGCACCATTTTATTTACTACAGAGGTGCAGAGCCAGAGCAGACACAGTGGTTGATAGCTTTATTCTTATCAAAGTGTGGACAGAGGAAAAAAGGAGGAGATCTTTCAGAGAGGGAGTCGGGAAATAAAACCTGGGGGATATGAAGAAAATGGGAAGTTTAAAGGTCAAAATAGTTGAAGTCTTTATTTGGGGAATGTAGCTCCAACTCTATACATCACGGAACCTACTTCTAATTTGAGCTAGGGAAAGGTGTTTCAAATGTATCCCAGATGAAGAAAAGACCTTTAACATGTTTTCCTAACCTAGAAACCTTTACGAACTTCAATCTAAACATTTCCTGTTCTAAATTTTCTACGCTCCAAAACAAACTCGACTAGCAAAATTTAAATGCAGACCAAATTAAAACGAAAGTTGCATAAATCAGACAAATCCAGCGGAGCTAAATCCCAAACAGCTTCAAATCGGGAAGGGCGGGGTTGGGGAAGTACCGTTGTTGCTATTTTCGTGCCATTGCGCATAAAACCCTTAATCGGGACAGGCAATCGAGGGGGGCTGGGCTGGGAGGTCAATAATTGCCGGGAACCACATCATTATAAAAATGCCAGGGGTGATTAGGGTTGCCAGCAACGCAATGGGGCAGCTTTAAGGATTTGTGCAACTTTAACCAGGGCTGCACACAAATACACACAAAAACACACACATATGTGATATGCATTTGTTGTAGTTACACAATGTGTGGCATGCAACGTGGTTCACTTAATTCCGATTCCGAAACTGATTCAGTTACTGTATCTGTATCTGTTTCTGTTGCCAGCTACCGAGTAGGTAATCCTGTTTAGTTCATCAATACTAGTTTAGCCATGGACAAAGAGTAAACCTGTCTCCATTCACAATCATCTGCAGATCCAGAAACACACACACACACACATACAGACAAACACTTGCAGATACTTATGCAACAACTTTGGCTACAAACGCTCGACTATTGACTGTAGTTGTATATGTGTCTGTAAATGTATCTTTTGTGTATCTGTGTGTGTGTGTTTGGGCTGTTTATGCGAATATCTGTCAGATAGATTGTCGAGTGCACAGAATTCGACTTTGAGCTCCGCTGCCAGAGGTACACTCAGCGAAATGGACTGTCAAAAGATAAGATAATTTATAAGTTTATAACTAAGTAGGGCTCAGTTATATTTTTTTTATATTTTAAAAGTATCTTTTAAATTTGTATATGAAAATCTATTAAGAAGTTCAATAGACTTTTGTTAAGTGTAGCAAAACAAACATGAGAAGCAACCGATTCAGCTGCACAACAAAACACAACACACACTCATAGCACACACTCATCGTATATGCATCCAAATCCCTTGGATTAAGCATATGAAGCATTCATAACGTTTATTTTACGTTCGTTTCATGCGCTACCCTTCACTCTCTCTCCATCCCTCTCTCTCTCTCTGTTTCTGTGTGCAAACAAGCATTCTCTGTCTGAGGACCCCACGCACACACACAGAGACACACTTAAACACCAAGACTCCCGCCCCTCCCTTGGGGCGGCGGTTGTTTTGTCCCCAAATAAACGTCAACACACTTGTGGAGCTATTTTGGCCATATGGCTGTGGCTGTGGCCCAAACTCAGCCAAGACGGAAACGGAAGTGGCAGTTGGGGGCTGAGCAGGCGTGGCAGTCGGAGTTTACGAGCATTGAGCACGAGTTTTCCTTTGGCTCTTTTTGCCGGCACTCGCGGCGTATACGCAACGTTACAACGTTAAATGTTTGCTTTGGGTCTGGGCCAACAAGCTCAACAGGTTGCCAAGCATTTTGGCCAATTTATGGCTTCTAGTTTAACAGCTGAACTTTGGGTTGACGGCTTAAGGAAACTATTCTTACGGGAGAACAGGGAATTTTACATTTTTTTCTAGAAAAACTTTTAAATTTTCTTTGCTAATTTTATTTCTATAATTTAAAAACTATTTTCGTTTGCTTGTTAAATGCTTTAAAAAGATTTCTCCCATTTCCATTGAAGGACTTTCCGATTGTCCTTGCTGTGCTAAGCTGCCTGGCTCAATTGGTTGGGCTAGGGGCATGGCAGTGGGCGTTTGAAAGGCAAGTCGCTATCGAGTGGAAGTGGCAGGAGAAACGTGCATAATAGTTTGGATAGATTTGATATTTGTTTGAATTTCTGAATTTACCTCCACTGGCATATGTCTCCGTCCCTTTCCCTCTGCAGCTGCTCCTCCCTTACCCTCTCCCTCTCTCTGTCTGCCACTCTTTCTACGTGTATTTTGAGGATTTGCACAGCAAAACGGCATCAAGCGAATTGTCGAGAGAATTGTAGAGAAAGGTTATGGAATATGTCCTGCCTATGAGTGTGTGTGTGTGTGCGTTGTGCGTTTATATGTAAATCTGTTTATTTGTTTGTTTGGCTTGTTGTGCGTGTCTGTCTGTCTGTGTGTGTGTGTGTGTTTATTGCGCCTAAGCTGCTCAGCGACGCAACACGATATTTATCCCCCACCCCCAAAAATATGACACACACACCAGCGACACACACACATTACTGTGTTGCCAGCATATCAATCCAAATTACTAAATTAATAAAGCCAAAAATACAGATAAAAATGGCTAAAAAAAAATACAAAAATTTAAAAATATTTTTAAGCTCCTTAAGAATTGATTTAGCCAGATTTCAGTTCCAACATGTAATATTTAAGTATTTATTTAGCTTGTTAAAGTTCTTTTTTAATAAGTTGGAATTTTGATTTCTTTAAAGTGCGCAAACGAATGAAGCAGGCTTAAGTTTATAGCTCTAAAAGAGCTAAACTGACAGCACTGCCACTGTTTACAGTTGCAAAACAGAGTTTTCATTTTTGGCAACAATTTTTATTCTCGAATTTCGATTCGATTCGATTCGTTTCGATTCGATTTATGCAGCGTTTAGTATGCAAAATTTTCATACGTTAGCCTTAATAAATCCCCAAACGGCCGCACTTGTCAATATGCAACGCCCCTAACAGCCACTCCCCTCTGCCTCTGTGCAGCAGATGCGTGTGTGTGTGGCACCTATAAGCTTATGCACACACACACACGTGCCACACACAGACACATGAATAGACTCGTGTCGCGTTCTGCAATTGAAAATCACTGCGCCTTAGTTAACGACACGTTTGTGGATCAACGCGTTCACCAGAACACCTTTCACCTGGCCACCCGTTCACCCGCTCACCCGCTCACCTGTTACCCCCCTGTCACTCCACCTGAACACACCTACGCCCCTGTCCGCCCCCTACTTCAATTGACCTCGACCATTGTTGTTTTGGCAAAAGCTTCGTTGCTGCTGCAGTTGTTGCCAGTGTTGTCGCTTTGTCGAGGAGCCAAAAAAGCGTTAACAGCTAAAAGTTGTAATGCGGAAAAAGGCTAGATATAGCGGGCTTTCATAAACCTTTTCAATGTAAATTAGTAAAATCTTTGGCACTACAAATAAATGGTCGAATGACTTCCTTTTGATTAGTAACTATCTTGGGCTCTATAAAAGCAGCTAGATCTGACGGAAAAATGGCGGCAACGTCAGCTCCGTTCGTCACTCTTTGGCGGCTGCTGCTGCTGCACTTGCAGCTGTATGTGGCAAGCATGGAAGTTACTGCAGTGTCCCCATCAACAGCGCTGCCATAAGCCTTCGGGGCTATTTCTGTGTACATAAGAATCCTGCTCGGGATTCAAAAATGCGCGTCCAACCGATTTCGCAACATTATGCAGATTCCACACGCAGTTTTAAGTCGCTGCCTCAATGTTGATGCCACATGCCACTTGCCACACATGAGGCAGCAAAACTAAACGAAGATTAAATTATTTGCGAGTCTACTAACTAGTTAAAGAGAGCCTATAACTTGTTAATGAAGGGTGTGTGAGAGAGATCTCTAGCCGATCTAACCAGATTACTATATCATATAGTAGCTGCCATTGGAACTAAAGGATTTATTTTAGTTTATAATCCTGTATTTCTTTTCTGTTACTTACCACACAGCTTCCGAAAAATCAAGTGACAGGGAGAGAGGGGGGACTTTAGGGATAGGGAATCCTCACATGTGAAATCCTGCTCCTTTCTCCTTTGGGTGTCGGTTGGTTTAATCGCTCGCAATCACCTGCACAACTAGCTGCAGCTTGGAAAACAGCTACAGAATCGAGTAAAGCAACAGATGCAGATACAAATACTGCAACAGATAGAGATACAAAAACATATACGTAGGATGACCGTATTTATGCGTCCTAGAAGCCAGGAGCGTAGGGGGAAACGGCAGCTTAAATGTTATACACAGAAACAGTCGAGGACGAGAACGAAAATCAAAATCAAAATCGAAATCAGAGACAGAAATAGAAACAGAAGTTTAGTGTCGGGTGTCGAGGGGTGGAGAGTTGAGTTTTCTACCCGATTTGAACCAGGCACAAATTCCAAGTTGTGCAAAGGATTTAGGCCACCCCAGCTCAGCTCCTGGTAGCCATAACCCTATGATGTACAATATGTCGCCCAATTCCCCTGCTTCGGCCCCCTATTTGGCACCGTCTCCTCCTGAGATTCAGATACAAATTCAAATATATGCCAAAAGCAACAGGAGGCAACATTTTCGAATTATAAGCAAAAAGGGATTTGGGAGACAAGCAAACCGAAAAGAAAAGCAGTTAGTATTGACTAGAGTGCATTAGGCCCGACTGCTGTAGACCCTGTACTTGTATTGTGGATGTTACAGGCCAAAGCATCATCCATTGAGATACTTTCTGCTGCCGTTCGCCTATACACCCCTTGAGTCCCCTTGAGGAAAGTTTATTTCGAGAGCCGAGCTACAGTTAAAGCTGCAGATAAAGCAGAAATTGTGTTGTTGCCGTTGCAGGTGCTTCTGATTGAGTTAAGCCAACATCATGTACTCTCTTAGTAGCATCTGAGTCTGAGCCTGGGAGATACGAGATGTGAGATGCGAGATGGGAGTAGGAGGAAATTGTAGTTGTCCTGCTCGCAGTTAATCCTTATCTGCTTGCCAGAGGCAGCCTCCACTTAGTACTGGCAAAACTATCGATGGAACTATCGAATTTATTTACTCTCGTCAACAACAATCGTTTTTGTCGCTTTTTAAGAAAACAAGTTTTCAGTTTAAACAATTTCATTCTTAGACTATCGGTTAGATGCTTTTTCGATAGTTGCTAGCCTTCAGTTTAAGTCTCTTCTTCTCCTCCTCCTTTCTCCTCTCAAACTACAAATTTTAAGGATTTAAATGTTGTGTAAAGCAAATCGAATCGAATCGCAACGCATTGAACTGAAGCAGCATTAGACAAGCTACAACAACAACGGCTGAATTTGAATCTGAATCTTTGCATCCTTATCCTCAACCCCAACCCCAACTCCTTTCCATTCCCATGCCCAACCCCATCTCAATCCTCATCCACATCCTTTGGGCACCTTTTGTGTTGTGCATAAACTCAGCAGTGCGCATTACGAACGGCTTAAAGTCTTCAGCGACGCATGTGGCCAGCACCAGCTCAGGGCCATGGCCAAAAGCAGCTCTCCGTTCCTCCCTCTCTGTTGAACGACCTGACAGACTTATAATCAAATAAATACTACTGTGTCCTAGCATCAACTCTGCCACGTGATTAACAGCACAGACTGAAAACTACTCGCACACTGATCATCGCAGGCACTAAGCGGTTAGGGGGGCGAACCTGAGCTTTGCACTCAACACAAATATAGAAATATACTTTTTGGGTCAATTTTTTGTGAGTTCTCCTCTACAGGGTCTCTTGCAGTCGATCAAGCCAAATGTACTCCTTCCAGCTAGTTATAGATATCTTAAATACCTCTTCAAGCCATATCATATAGAGTATTACGACAACAACAATAACAATGATAAATCACTTGCGATAACTTTGTGTGTGTGCATGTACGAGAGAGAGAGAGTGTGTGTGTGTGTGTGTGTGTGTATTCACACACAAGTGGAATTACATTTTGGGTTTCTTAAGCACGTTTCGGCATAAACTAGTAATGAGAAACTTCTGCTTTGGCTTAAACTATTGGCCAGAAAGCCACTGGGACTGCAAGCAATGTCACAAAAAGTAGCTGGAAATAGCTAAAAGTTAACTTAAAATGGCTAAGAATTCCACTAAATCTAGCGTTACCTATAAAACAGCTAAAGTGGCAACACTTGGGTAATTGGGAATGAATTTCCAGCAATGTTTACCTTTCAAATAAGGCCAGATAAAGCCCTATTTGCCACTTGTACTTCTACTACTACTACCATTTCCATATTTTCGATGCGTAGTGTCTTTGGTAATTGGTCTGGACTTGGTAAAGTCTTGGACTGATCGGTTTTATGGAACTCGATATCGAATTGCCTCGAAGGTTGAGTAATTGTGGTTAATATTGTTATTGTTTTATTCAATAGATAAGATTTTGTTGTACACTTTTGTTTAACATACGATTAAAGTATTTAGGTTCAATGTGATTCACATAAATGAATTGAGTTTTTTTGTAGATAATGTTCAAAACTCAATGGATTAGTCATAAAGTGATTTTCCCAAAAATACCCAGGAAAGAGTATTCATTTCTTTTGTCAGTGTAGAGTAGAAAACCATTTCGCATTGCTTAATTACAAGTTTAAACTTGATTACCTGTCAAAGGTGCATTGATTAAATCCCAAAAGTTCACTTTACTGCCAGCAAGGACGTTTTTTAATCCTTAAGCGGCGACAACTTCATCATCGACATCATCATCATCAACGTAATCCAACAACAACAACAACAACAACCACCGCAAAACCAAGGACATTAGCCGGGAGCATCAAGTTTTCGACTTATCCCCGACCTGAACCTGAACCTGAACCTCAACCCGATGAAAATTTGCCGAAGGCGAAGGCCCAACAGGGTAGTGCTCTCCCTCTCCCACTCTCATTCTCTCTCTCTTTTGTCTGCGTCCTGCTTTGCATGCGAATTTGGCGCCAAAAGTTGTCAGGCAGTTTTCCAAGAGGGTTTGTGGCTTCAAAACTTTGTTTGTCGGGTAGAGGGGTGCACCGAGCGGGTAGCGGGCAGAGCACGCATTTGGAATTTGAAATCCTTTATCCCTTTATCTGGCTTTAGCTCTAATCCCATCAGACACAAATGAAGAGAAGTTTCACGTTTCGCAGACGCTGCCAATTCCTCGTGAGCTGTTTCCTCTTTCTCTTTCTCCCACCTCTGTCTCTGTCCTTGCCCTTTCTCTAACTCTTGCTCCGGTGCCTGCTGCTCCTGTGCCCGTTCCTGCTCCTTGCCATTGCCAGCGAGTTAAGCTTTTGTTTTCGTCCTTGTTTGCGTTTGAAGTGCTCAGAAAGCGTATTTATTCTGAAAAAAAATATTACTCCCTTTGGTTTTGAGATACTCTTTTACTTTAAGTATTGAGTAAAACTAATTTTGATTAAACATTTTATTATCATATAAAGACCATTAAGAATAGGAAAGGAATAAATCAGGAATCAGGAATTATCACAAAATGTACCTTGCCCTAGCGACTCACTTCTTTTCTCTAAGTGTATCTGTAAGCAGAGCAGAGCTCAGGGCAGCAGCTGGGATTAGGCCGCAAGCTAAGTAAAGTGTATACGTGTGTGTTTGTGTGTCTGTGTGTGTGTGTGTTTGCCAGGTGCAGCCCTGAACTGTAGTCAGGGCTGGGGACTTTGGCTGAGTCGTGAGTCTGGCTCTGAGACTGGGCTGCTAATCCCAATGCCAATCCCATCACATGCCAAGCAGCCCTCTCTCTCTTGCTCTCCCACTCACCCACCCTCTGTCTATCCTTCCCCGTGTTCTCCTTCCCATCTGTCTGTCTCGCTCTGACTGATGGCTGGGGGCTCTTTATTGATCGCCTTGAGGATTATCCATAGCATATTGGGCAGTTGCCTTGCTCATTTTCAATTTGTGCTCCACATGCACTGAGAAAAATATTGTGTACTTCAATTTTGAACTAGAAATTCATAAAGTTTCATAAAATTTGAATTGTTTTCGACACTGAATCAATTTTAAAAGTAGCCAGCTAATTGAGTTTGTCTTGAAATTTGTTGTGCAGTGTAGACATGGCAGCTGTTTAGGGGCAAGCGGGGGTGTGGCAGCCGAGGCCGGGGTGTGGGGAGCGGGACATTCTGTTTGGCATCAGCTTTGGCTCTGCTGTAATCCGTTTGAATGCCCCAATGCAGCATGCATAAATGGAAACGCACATGACTGCCACATGCCACATGCCACAGCTGCTGTTGTTGTTGTTGTAATTGTCATTGCTGCTGTTGTTGTTGTTGTATTTGTTGTTTAAAGCCAACGGCTGTTATTGTTGTTTTAGCCTGCCATATGAATCATACGCAACGTAATCCCAATTCGTTTAAGTCGCAACAATCCATGCGAACGCCAACGCGTCCACTCGCACACCTCCTCCCCCTACTCCGCCTACTCCGCCTACTCCGCCTACTTCTACTGCCAACAATGTTCGTCCAAATTATTTGCTGAACTCTATTCGACTGGACTGTACCAGAGTGGCACAGGGCTGAGAAGGGGGGTGGTGGAAAGGGGAGAGGGGTCGAGCATATTTTCGCAATAAAGTAGATCCCGCATTAATCCCAACGATTTTGTGCTCTGCCCATTGCGTGCTTTGCTGCTCCATGTGTGTGTGTGAGTGTGTGTGTGTGTGTTTGTATGCTGGAAATGTTTGTGTCTGTGTTAATCCTTAAACCGACAGCGCCGCCAACTGCAGCGACAGAGGCCCAAAAGTACGTCGAAAGTTGAGCACTGTAAAAGGAGCGCGAGTGAGAGAGCTGAAGAGCGTGAGTGGGAGAGGGAGAGAGCGAGCGCCACACACAGCGACAGCGACGCACAGTGACAGCAGTAGCAGTAGCGGCAGCGGAGTTGGCGGATGAGTTGACGTCGCTGCCGTCGTCGTCGTCGGGGATTAACTTTTTTCGAGGCAAACAGCGAGGTGAACGAGGTGAAGGGGAATGGAAAGACGCAGGGGGGGGGGGCGCCGCATAGCTGAGGCGGCAGCGACGTTGGCGTTCAGTGTTGTTGTTGTTTTGGGGTTTGGCGGCCGTGGCGTGGGTGAGAAGGGATTTAATTTCGTGCGGGATTATTATTTCGGATTTAACTCTTCGTTTTATGGATCGCTTGGTATTATAATGAGCAGAGGCGTAGTTGGCACGTCATTTACAAATGGGAAGGGGGTGAATACAATACAAAACGAGCTTTAGTTGTGGGAAATCAGCTGGAAATAATAGAGCAGTAGCAGCTAAAGAATTAATATTCCCAATAAACTTAAATACTTTGACTCAAATTAACTTAGAAATACCGTTTAAATAGTTTAGAGATTTCTTAGATATTCGATTTTTTCGTAAGCTTTGACACATCTCGACGCCCGTGACTTATAACCCGCTTTGGCATTATAAACTCGGGTGTATTTTTATATCCAAAAACTCCACGGTGACGGCTTCGACGACGGCGACGCTGGCTTTGGCAGCAACGCGAACCTGAATCCATTATAGCGTAAGCTGTTAGCAATACCAAACACACGTACACTCGCACACAAACGCACACACACACGCGTACATGCACGTACACACGCACACAGAATTATCCCAAAACGAAATGACATCCCTTGGAAATTAATCCTTAATTCCATTCATTTCGTATAATCCCTGAGATATACTTTGATAAGCGTAATGCGGCCGAGGCTCAGCGTACATCCAAAGCGAAGGGAAGACTGAAATACATTCAGGCAGCAAGAGCGAGCAGTAGTGAGAGCGGCAGTGGCAGGGGAATTGTAAGCCAAAGTGAGACAGAGATAGGCAAAGAGAGAGAGCGTAAGCAATTGCAGAGAGTCGAGCCACATGTTGCTATCCGTGTGTTGCCATGCAGTTGTGTGCGTGTTCAGCACTCAGAGAGTACGTGTGCCTGTGTGTTTGAGTCTCTGTGTTGGTGTGCGTCTGTGTATTTTCGTCGCATGGGGCGCCAAAACGAGCCGTTGACTCCGCATTCGGTTCAGTATCGTGCCAAACATGCTGGAAGAAGGTTGGTTCATTTATTTTGCTCTCTCTCTGTGTCTCTCTCTTTCTCTGATTTATTTCGTGCCGTTGAAACGTCTTTAACTCGCGCCGGTCGAACGTTGCTGCTGCTGCTGTTGTTGTTGCTTGTGGTGGTGGTGTGCAATTGGATTATTTTTGGGGCATGGGGATTAAACGTGCGCGCATGGGTAGAACCTAGTAGTATCCAAAGGCCGTGGCTGTGAATCAAAGTGTATGTGTTGAGTGAATGCATCTATTAAGTTGTTACAGTGGGTGCCATAAAAGTGACCTATGCCAAGTGCAAAGTGAGCCAAAGCAGAAGACTAAGAAGAAGAACATGTGAAAAGGCTTGTGCAATGCAAGCACACACACACACATGAACAGATTGGCTGAGCCAAAGTCTTTGGCTGTGTTTGTGTCGCTGTCGCCAGACGAGATTTGCAACGCCACTGTCAAGTTGCATTTGTCAACAAAGGAAGGAGAAGGACAGTAGCAAACACACACACACACGGGCACATTCTTATACAAACACAGACACACACTCACAGGCACACAGAGCGCACAAATGAACTTAAAAAGCAGAGCGAAAGCTTTTAAATCTGTTGCTTTCGTGCAGGCTAATCCCTATGAAGTTCACTAGATTTTGTTTTGTGCTTCTGTTTGGCATCTCCCAGTGGGGCTTGCACACAAACACACACACACACTCACATATACATGCACGCACACTAAGCAAGTCTAAAGCTGGCAGACGAGAGATGGCACAACAACAGTTACAACAATGCATGTGGGCAACAATAACAACAATGCCAGTCGCGCTTTTGCACTCTCTCAAAGTAACGGCAAATGCGCTCATCCTTTGCGCCTTCACATCGACTCACACTCACAAACGTACACATCCACCTCCTAAGCCGCAACAACAACAATAACAACAACAACAACGTAAAGCTCAACAGGAATATAAGGCTGTGAAAATAAAATAAAGGCTGAAATGATAAGTGAAAGCATCTCAGAGAATGAAAATTGTGGGATCTGTGAATAGCGCTATCTCGCTCTCTCTCACTTGCTTGATTAAGACGCTGAGTGGAAGGAACTTTAAAGTTATCTTTGTTTTCTTAACATGAACGCGCTTAATCTTGTCTCACACCAAATATGCTATAGTTTTTAAAAGGAACCCATCATAAATATCGTATGTATAAACGAACTTTTTGTTGCTAAAAGGAGTAACTAACGAATCTTTAGACTAACCCAATTTCATAAGCCAAACATCGAGCTGGCTTTTAAGAGAGCGAAAGCTGAAGGGCTTATCTCCAGACTCTCTTTCACTGAATCACAATTCCTTCAATTATTTAATTCCGACTCGTGGCTTCTGTTTCAAAGGGGGTGGGGGAGGGACTCCATTTTGTTGACTCCACAGGCGGTTGTTTGCTATCAACTGGTCTCTGGCAGTTGAGGTAACTAACACTCACACTCACACAAACACATCAGAGTGTGTGCTGTCACTTAAAAAAAAAAAATGGGGAAAGAGTGGGAGAAAAAAGTGAACTGGCATTGAGTGAAATCGCAAAAAATTAGCAGTTAATCCCCTTAAATTGAATACCGCAGATGGTGTTGATGTTGATGGCGGTGACAAAGAGCAACAACAACAACAGCGAAAACTATTAGTGCGCTAGGGAGCACGACTTTAGGAGACCCTGTTAGTCAGGTTGTTAGAATCGCTGTTAGATGGTTAGAAAGTATCAAGACTAATTGATTAATAGATTTTGTAGGGTATAATATAGTACGGCATCCTGGTAACAATTTTAACACACCCTTTGTATTTTTTGAGTACAGGGCTCAGCCAACACCACAAAACAAATAAAATATCAAACACTCAATTCACACACACTAAAGCGACTATTGTAACAGCCGAGTCCTCACTAGATTGGATCCCAACTCCCCCTCCCCCTACCGCTCACCTCTGCCCCTCCCCCTGCGCACTAACACCAACGTAACAGGCGAAACAACGCAAGACAACAAAAACAAATGTTATGGACTGCACGACTGTGTATGTGTGTCTCTCTCTATCTGAGTGTGTGCGTGTTTGGTGGCCACGCTTAATGCGGCCTGGCAATTAGCCAGAGTTGCCACATAATACGCGCGGATAAATGTTTAAGATTTTAAGTTGCTGGATTGCACATGAAAAACACACAGCGAGGGAAGCAGAAAGAGGAGCAGAGTGAAAGACAGAGAGGCAGGAGGAAGGGAGAAAGATAGAAAGAGCCGCGGTCGCGTATCTTAAGCGAGCTTTAGTTTTTGTTACTGTTTGGACTTAAGCTGTCAGGCATGTGGTTGTGTGTGCGTGTGTGTGGCTGTGTGTGCTTGCGTCTCTCTCTCTCTCTCTCTGTCTCTCTGTGGTTTGGCTTTGTGTCAAGAGATGCGAATGTGGCACCTTTTGCGGGCTAAAAGCGTAAACCGATGCAACTAATCCGTTTCGCGGAGAACTAATCAATGGAGTGGGAAGAGGGGATGGGAGAGTAAAGAGTGGAGAGTCACACTAACTGGAAATCTGTTCAGAAATTTGCTTAATCCCTGTGAAGCGCAACAGAATCGAAATCCGCTGCAAAAAAACAAGAACAAGAATTAAGAAAGAAGAAAAAAAAATGAATACAAGAGCAACAAGAAGGGCAACAATAAGATGCCAGCACAAAAATGAAATACAATAAATGAGGGGGGAAGGAAGGGGTGGGGGCAGTGGGTAGGGGCAGGGGTAAGACAGAAAGAAAGAAAGAATTATAAATGCCGCAGCGTAAATCCCTCCTCAAATTAAGCTTCTTGGCAGTCGCGTATCGGCGCTGAAGCTGACGGCGACGTAGACGCCGCTGCCAGCCCGCACCCTTTGTTGCTGTTGTTGTTGTTGTTGTAGAAAAAGGTTACGCTTAATGCAAATGCGTTGCTGCCGCCGTCGCTGTCGCTTCCAATGCTGCGCAGAGGATCAAATTTCATCCCCAGCAGACAAAGCCCAAATATCAAAATACCAATGCGAATGGCAATCAACCAGCAACAACAACAGTAACAACACCATCCACAATGGAGTCCACATCCACACTTACATCCTTCTAACAAGGAGCAGAAGGAGATGCCAGTGAAACCGACGCACTAATAAACCAGGAGAGCTTTTCCTTTCCAAACTGAAGCTGGCACACCTCTACCCACAAGTCGCCTCACGCCCAGCGTAAATTCAGCTAGTAAATTGAACTAGTGTCGAGTAAGCTAGACTTACCAAAACCCAGCTTTAACGCTGTTATAAAGATGAGGCAAAAATTCAAGCTAATCGATTTCCACTGGAGTTTTCCAACACTGATCTTTAAACTAGGTGGCTTTTAGGTAATAACTCAAATTAAGATCACAGTTTAAGAAACCTGCTGAATAAAGCAAGTACAGGGTTTCAAAAGCAGCCAAAGCCGCTCATCTGGCGACCTCAGGAGTATTCTCCACTCCCGATTCCCGATTTCCGATTCTCAGAGCTCAGTTCGCAGTTCATTGGCAGCGGATTAAGCCGCGCATTCGCATTCGCAGCGAGCGACACAAAGACGCTTTTGCCATTGGATCGATTTAAAATACAGCAAATAAGAAATACTTAACGATGACGACGACGACGACGACGAACAAATGAAAAAATCAAGAAAGAATAAAAAAAAAGAATTGTATAAAAGAAAAATCAGTTGTGGGTATTAATGGCCTCGATATGGAAGGGGAATTTCAGCGGGAAAGACGGGGTAAGAGTGGGAGGAGGGTGCTGGAGAGGGGTGAGTGAGGCAGAGGGTAATATGCATAAGCACCATTAACTTGTACTTAAAACTGTGGCCAGGTTCAGCAGCAGCGGCGTCGACGTCGTCGTCTCTTGGGTGTAACTTAATTCGCAGTCGGTGTAGAAGGGGAGGGGGAGGGACAGGGGGTGAGTCGTCTTCAAGCGGATTATATTAATCAATGCTGCCGACTGTCTCATAACCAACTAGGCGTATGTGTATTCTGTTTCCTCTTTAAACCGAACAGACACATAGACAGACACACCTTATATACCAAGTACCCTATATACCTTAAGCTACACAGCGAGAAAACTGACTAACCAGTTAGCTGATTTTAATCAACCCTAAAAATGTTTCATTCAAGTAGGCTCACTTCATACCAAAAGAAAAGTCTGTGTCCTACAAAAATTTACTTTGAGTTTTTCTCTCAGTGCATAGCATATATTATTCAGTATACTATGTAATTTGCAAGTAACTGTGTTTTGTTGACTGCTCTCTCTTAATTTAATCAATGGGCCAGATCGCGTGTTGGGCTCCTGAGTCCCGCCCCTACCCCCAGTCCCCCCCCGCCACTCCCCTCACTGACTTTGTTTGGCTTTAAGCAGGAAGATTTAAACGCGAATGTGAAATGCTAGAGCGACTGCCAGGGCCACCCAGTCCCATTGCAAGTCTCAGTCCCAGTCCCCGTCTCAGAGTCAGTCATATCTATATACACGCATACATATGCCTATAATTCACACACAGTACATGTGTGTGTGCTGCATAAAAGGCAAAGCGTCTTAAGCGTTAAGTAGCAGCAACGTAAATAAGTAATATTGATAACTAAAGTGATTAAGGTTGCCGCCATGTGTGGCACCAGCGATGACAAAGACTCTGCCGATGTCGATGCCGATGGCGATGACTCCCGAGTGCAACTGCGACTGCTAACTGCTGACGGTGACTGTAGTCGGCCTGAAAACTACACAAAATATTAAAAGTTTTGAAAGTCTCAAAAACATTTAGAAAACTTTACAACCCTTCTATCCTATCCTATCAAACGTTAAACAATCTAAATAGTTTAGTGTCTTTATTAAATTAAGCAGGGGATTAAAATGGCATATTTTTGATAAGTTCATAGATTTCTTTTTTCAGGATCAGCATAAATTTTAGTGTTATGCTAAAGGACTTTGTGTGGAGTTTATAGAATTATTACCCCTGAATTCAGGGCAAATCCATGAAAGGGCACTCGAGTGCTTAGATCGATTTGAACAGCTGGTAAAGAGGACTCGAATCAGGCGGTTTAAAGTGTGATAATGTGAGTTGACATTCACTCGATTTGTGGTTGTTAAAAAGGAGTGGAACAGAGGGGGCAGGGAAATAGAGGGAGAGAGGGGAGACAGTCAATGACATTTGTTTGGTACGCTTATTTCTGGTTCAACTGCAACAACGACATCGAGAGTTGATTTTTGACATATTGCGCAAACATTTAACTCAACTCGACTCGATTCGACTTGACTTGACGCGTTGCGACTTGTCTCGACTCGTCTCGTTGTGTTTGCAGACATTATCGACATTTAAATCCCTCTCAGTGAGGCCATAAGGACGAAAGGACTAAACAGAAGCCAATGCCAATGGTTTGTCCTCCACTTGATAAAATTTTGACAAATTGAAAATCCTTTTGTGCGAGTTTCTTTTGTGCGGCCTTAAGTTTGTGGCCAAGTCTGTACGAGTGTGTGTGCGTGTGTATGTATGTGTTTGTAAGGATTGTGATCACACTTGAATGCATTCAGCTTGCATGTCCTGTTGTTTGCCGCATATCCTTGTCTCATAATTTTAATCCTTTTCAACATTTTATGTTTATTTGCATTCACCATGACATTCACTATGAGCGCTATATCTTTCGATCTCTATGTCATATTCCCTTTCATTTGTTCCATGGATTATTCAAGGTTTCCTGGGAGTAAAACCGAAGGAATGTCATTAATTAATCACTGAACTTTATTGGCACTTTTATCTAGGAATTTCTAGCCAGAAATCGCAGGATTCATTTCCATTTTGATGACTCTTTTCATTTGTATGCCATTTCCGTACCCCCAACACCCAACCCCCAGTGTGTGGAAAAATCAGAGCTCTCAACATTGTCGTTTGGCACTCATCAACGTGCTTTGACCAAAAATACACATCATAATCCTTTTGTAAGGATTTGGCAACTTCTTGTGATTTTGCCCTCCACGTTTCGTTGCACATGGCTTTTTCTGGCTGTCGACGAGTGGAAGCTTAAGGAGAAGACCTTCGGAGGGGTTCAGAGGAGTTAGGAGGAGTCGGGGAGCTCGGAGGAGTTGGGTAGTCGGGAGATTTGGAGTCGGTTTCTGGCTTGTCTTGCATTCAATTATCGTGCGCAGTTGGCCATTGTCTCAGGACATGGGACGTCGGACGAATGTCCTTGTCTTCGAACTGGAACTCAAATTCGTACTCGGAACTAATGAAGTGCTGCAGTGCCTTAAGCAGCTGCTAATGCCACTAGAGCCGGAGCCTGGAGCGTGAACGGGAACAGGAATAGGACGAGGTCGTCGGAAAAACCCGAACTGTGTCTTGACTGCATGAACTCGGGGGCTTGAGCTGTGCAGTACTTGAGCTCAGCAGGCACTTGGCCGCATGTATAAGCATGTTTTCTGGTTTGCTTCACAGACAAAGCTTAGAACCACTTAAGAAAATCCATTCAGAGGACTTTTCTGCCGAGCACAGGGGGCTAGTTTAGTTTTTCCGAGCAGAGGGAAGCAGGAGAAGGCAGGGGAGACTAGTGTAAGGCCAGCTCACCTGATGATGCCTTCCCAAATCAACATATCTGTCAGTGGGAGCAGTAAAGGAAGTGCCACTTGTTTTGGGACAACAACAAAAAGGATTAAATCTAAGACAGGACACACACACACACACATACACACACATGCATAGTTTTACATATTACATAAGGACAAAAAATTAATTTATTACACAAAAACAAAGCAAAAGTTGAGACAATTTAAATGGCCTTTTTGCTTTAGCCAGGAAAAGTCCGAGGCCAATTTGGCAGCTGGGGCTGGGGCTGGGGCTAGAAAAGTTCCAGGGCTGGGTTCAAATAAATTACCGCTACGGGCCATGCTTATTTCATTAGGATTATTTCCGAGTAACGCAACCAAACGTGGACTGTAGAATCTATCATAGAAGTGGCAAGTATTCGACTTGACTTGGAGGAGTCAGGGGGGAAGAAGGGAGCAATGGAGTAAGCGGACAAGTGGCTCAGATTTTCTTGATTTCCGGTTATGTATTTGTTACTGACACAGAAACACAGACATACCTTAACCCCCTCCCCGTCTTAACAGTAAGGGGCGGGGCATAGGCATTAGGGGGTGTGGCATGCAGTGGGCGTTGCGCTAAACGCGAAAGCAAAAACGATAAGAGAAAGAAAATGCCTAGCGGCATTAATTATAATCCGCTTAAAAGTTTCAACATGTTTTCCAAAGAAAGCCCTTTTCGAAAAATACAAATACACACAACAAACACACACAACAAACACAAATACAATGATGCCAGACTGGCTCATTGATCGCATACATGCAAGTGTTTAAAAGTTATCGACTCTAAATTGTGCCACAATTGGAAATCGAAGCCAGACTCGACTCGAAGATTTTCATCGCTAACTTTCTCAGTGTTACTACCAAAATAAAGGCCATTAGTGATATATTAAATTAAGCCAACTTCTAATAACTTGGACATTCATTCTAGGGTAGGGTATTTTAAAGGGTATACAAATCAAACACTTTACCAACTGTTTTCCACTTCTTCTTGAAACGTTTTTAATACCCACCCTCCTCTAGTTCCTCTAAGGGCACAAAAGCCTTGCTTCGGGCATTTAAGTTGATTTTCATTTTCTGGCGTTTTCTTAATATGTTTTCTTTTGTTGCATGTTGCAAGACAAGCGAGGTGATTGTCCTGGGAAGCGAGGGGAGCAGAGGAGAGGAGAGGAGGGACTAAAGATGAAGTTCTGAGCAAGTGGCAGGACTTAGACAGGGATATGCAGTTGAAGGAAAGGTGCGAGAGGCAGCAAACGACGCTTAAGACGTTGCTATTGTTATGGTATATGTGCGTGTGTGTGCCTGGGTATATGAGTGTATGTGTGCATGTGTGCATGTGTGTGTGCCAGCAAAGTTCTTAAGTAGCCCCGATGCTGGCTCGGCATTATAAATTAAAATGCATGCATTAAAAATTCTACGAAAAAGAGTTTGCAATTAAGTAGGACTTAAGTTGAAGTGTAAATAAAAATGCACACACCCACACACACCTATACACACACACACACACACATGTGTACACAGCTAAGAAGTTTGAGAAAAGACATCAAATTGGCGCCCAAAAAACTTGTGGCAATTTCCTTAAGACTATTGCTTAATTTCCGGTCACTCTTACTTTTACACACACACACACACACACACACACATACACACACGCACACACATGCCTGACACTTAAGTCCTTTAAAATCCTTAAGATTTCTGTGCTCTCCTTTAGCTCCAAGACGAACATTTCAATGGTCAACCACTGATAAGCAAATTCAAACAGTTCACTTGGCTTAAGCAGCTCCATTTTCCCCCGCCA
The DNA here is from genome assembly GCA_020829145.1 of Drosophila nigrodunni. Lineage (NCBI taxonomy): Eukaryota > Metazoa > Arthropoda > Insecta > Diptera > Drosophilidae > Drosophila > Drosophila nigrodunni. The sequence goes on from JACVCZ010000005.1 coordinate 11,750,168, forward strand.
CGCCCTCCTTCTCCGCCCCTCCTCAAATGGCCTTTACGGTTATTAAAACTTTGTTATGTAAAATTTTAATTTTCATACCCAAATCACTCAAATCACTTTTAATAAGTAAATTATGAGCATTCTCTTATAAATAACACAATACGCAATTTATTCGTCCACCCGAAAAATGTGCAATCCCCGGCCCCCGCCCCTGCCTCCGCCCACTCTGTGGTCAAAAAAAGCAGAACTACAAATATTTGTTGCCAAGATATTTTGTGAAGCAAACTAAACCGTAAACTTACATAATCCTTGCCAGCAGTCACTTAAAATTTCCTTCGCTTTCCCAACCCTTTGCCACTTTCCCAACTCATGTGTGTGTTTGTCTGGCTCTGTGTGTGTTTTCTTAGTTGGGGATTAAGTCGTTTTGATGTTGTAGGCGTTTCATAATTATTGCCAGCCTTGTTTGGCTAGCAGTCAGTTGTTGGCCAAGTTATTGTGGTCAGCCAATTGGTTAATTTCTCAGAAGAAAGTCGAGCTCAACTCACGCTCCTTTGCACACACTTATTGAGCTTTAGGTTTTACTCCATTTGAATGAATCAAATTTAAATACTCGTATTCGTTAGGGCTGTCTAAAGTAGGGTTACACCGACTTTTAGCGGCTCTGTAAGGTCTGGTGTTTCTAGCTCTTATAGCCTAGAAGTTATGGGTATTTAAAATTTGTAGACAAACAACAATTTAAAACTTATTAATGTGTATGACTTTTAAGACTTATCGTTTGGGCTGCACATTGGTCAAGCATGACTTTCAGTCGCTCGAGGCACGCTCCGCATTTCCGTTAGGCTACCCAAAAAGTACAGGGTATCGAGTACTGTTCAGGATTATAATCCTGGGGTGGCTTGTCTTTATAATTGGCCTCCTCTTGGCATTACGTAATCATTGCATACTTCCAGGAGCTTAACTGATGCCAACTAACAAGCAAAATAAATCATATTCAAAAAATATTCATTTATTTGAACTTTCAATTCAGATTGCGATAAGCCAAATGCTCAAATCATTTTGCAGTCAAAACCGAAACTGAAACTGAAACTGAGACGATGCTGTAATCAACATAGAGCTGTAGGGAGTGGGAGTAATCGACTGCTAGATACCCTGCACAGAGTCTCCTCACTAGTTTCATTTCCATTACAATTTATAGGGTATTCAAAGCTCAGGCAAAACGCAGTCCTCGGATTTCAGACAATTGATAATTTCAGAGTTGACAACGCTATCGACCTCGCAGGTTAATAAATCTTAAGCCGCGACGCAGGGAAATGGGAAATGGAAAACTTGACGATGCGTCTGTGACGGAGAGAGGGAGAGAGAGGAGGTGAGAAGAGGACTGAGACAGAGAAAGAGAAGACGTCTAAGCCTATGCAAGTGGAGTTCATTACAAATCGTTTGTCAGCTTAGGGATGTGGATGGCTTTTGGGTGGTTTCAATGGATTTCACTGTGGTTCTAAGACTGCCAGTCTGTCTTTCTGTCCGCCTGCCCGTCTGTCTGTCGGTTTCGCTGCCTGACTGAGATTTAATGCCTCAAACGTTTTTAATTCAATTTGTTCGCTCGCTGTCTCGATTATTTTTCCACTGATAATGCTAATAAGGATAATCGTCTGTGGCACTCTTAAGTGCTGCACTGACTGCACAGGCCTGAATTTATAAACCACCCTTGACGCAAGGCCCCCCTCTCACACAGACAGTGTTGTATAATGCCGCGAATACTTTTGGCATCAACTGCACTCAGCGACGCAACAATTAGCGTAGCGCACACCTACACACACACACATACACTCACACCTTCGACGCACATACACATATGCATGGAACTGAAATCCGCTTTTGTTTTAGCCCCAAATCGTGGGCCAGGATAATGGATTTAATGAGTTTATTATTCGGCTGCAATACGCATTTTGCCTCCATTGTTTTTTGGACACACGCACACACACACACGCACATACCTGTGCGACTCACCGCCTTTTTGGCCACTCCCAGCAGCCAATAACAGTTTCCCTTGCGGCCCCAAAAATCCGCCATTTGCGATGCGTATACGTAATGCCAAAGCCAAAACCGGTCTGCATAATTCTGCACCATTTTGAGGGAATCTCTCTGCTCTCCCTGCTACCGCCGTGCTATGGGAAATTGGCAATTGCGTTTATTACGCAAAAATACATAATGTGTGGCAACATATGCAGCATGGATTTACTAAAATATGCTTTAAAGACAGCTGAAATATTGGTAGAATCGGGGGACTCCTACTGATTTTGGTACAGAGTACACACTGAAAACTCTTTCAGTTATCCAGACTGTTATTAACTTTATAGTTGGTATTAATAATTTTAGACTTCAAATTTTTAAAGCGGTTTTCGAGTTTTCGCGACTATAGCTTCAGATTTAAACGTTTTTCTATAGCTGCATTATAAATTGTTTAATACTTTATTCCTCTTATTTAAAATATTATGTTTTTTTGTATTGTTTCTGTCGTACATATGTTCATACAATTGATTTATTCAATTTTAATGCTCAATGCGGATTTCATGGCAATTAAAAGATTTACACACACACACACACGTACACACATACACACATGTATATGTATGGAAACCGCTCATAATTGCGATGAACTTTTGGCGCGTTTTCCTGGCTATTTAAAATGCGCCCAAATGCCAATCTACAATCGACAATCGGCAATCGACAATCGGGAATCGAAAATCTCTTGCTGCTTACAATTTTTATAATTGGAATAATTAATAATACCATTATGACGGCCAGCGTCGGGCGTTAAGCCTATTTGCCTTTCTCGTTCAGACCTGTTCAGTCCTGCTCGGTTCAGTCTCTTACTCCCCACAGTGCATCCCTCTGCCCGTTGCCCTTAGCTCTTTTGGATTGGGTATTTTTGGGTGCAACGCATTTGCAGAAATTCTGCGATTGGCGAATATTTGGTAAATTATTTTTAAGCTGGCCATAATTGGTTATGGGGCATAAAATAACACACAAAAAGAGAAAACAGAAAAAAACCGCTAGCAATCATTTGTTGGCCAAAAATTCGACCAGAAAAGGTCATTAGGTAATTTATAATTTCAATGTGTTTGAAGTACTCTGATTATAGATAAATTTACATATTTGAGTGCACTCACACACACACACACTCAGACTCATTTGGTCTAAAACCTATTCACTCTCGATTTTGAAGTCATGCAATTATTATTCATTAATAGTAATAATTTAGCATGCTCTATATGCATATTCATAATCTTGTGAAAAGCAGGGGAAGAGACCAAGAGAGGGAGAGAGGTGGGTGGGGACTGGTAAGCGGCTAAAACCATTTTGTGGCTAACCGCAGCAAGCAATAATTTATTTAAACACTCAATGTGCGTGAGGGACGCTTCATAATATGTATAAAATATGTTTTAATTGCTTATTTTAATTTGCCGATTTGCACTTGCCGCCATTTCAAGCGTTCCAAATAGAGCTCTAAACCGATTAGCAGCAACAACCGAGAGTAAGAGAGAGATGGCGAGAGAGCTACGTGGAGGGGAGAGTAATGGAGAGCAGCAAACTGCATTTAAGACAGTTGCAAGGCGGACTATTACATACCCTACTCAAGTGCACACTGACCAGCAGAGTGGCGAATGAATATGCCCTTCATATGCATATGCATTAATGCGTGTGTGTGTGTGTGTGTGCAGCATAGGCAAAAACAACTTAGAGAATCAATTTTTCGCATTTCCTTTCTTATCTTCTTTCGGGATCAGCAACAACAACTGCGAGTGTTTTTTTTATGCTGCCTAGCTGTACCCAACGAATGTTTCTTTTTGTCTCTACTTTGTGTTTACACTTGTAAAATTTCAGTTTAGTTTTGAGTTGGCAGCGCAAAGTTTAACAATTTAAGAGGTCATGTAAATCTAGTCTTTTTTGCAGTGCATAAACAAATTAGTTTTCTTTGATGCGTTTGTGTTCAAATTTGAATGCCTTAAGAATTTGGTATTTGTTGGTGTTACATTTATAGAATAATATCTCCTAAATAATTATACCATTTCCAAATAAACTCTTGAGATAATCTTTTCATTAAGTTTTTTAAAAATAAATACCGACAAAAAATAAGTTTAAGAAATCCAAAATTAACTTAAAAGACACTGAAATCAATAATGACATTAAAATGAAATTATCAACGTTAGAAAATCAAATATTTTGTACTTGAAAGATAACACGGAATCGGTAATTAACTTTATTTGTAAGTAGGCCTACACTTCTGCAGCTATCAGCTTTTTTAAAGGGTATTCAGAGTGCAGCTAATTAGGTGTGGAGTGAGGAGTTTCAAGTGTGGTCGGGTTGGAAAACTTGAAAAACACTTGGCGAAAATGTTGATTAAAATAGAAATTTATAAACACCCCTAATAATTTGTTTTTTCATTGTGTTTTTCAGCGAAATCGCTTCCACTGCACTGTGTAGTGGAGTCGGTGCACTCTCTGCACGCCTCCCTGACCATAGACACGCGCCAGCCCTGGAAACGGCGGCCCAACATCGAGACCGACAGCTACGTGATCATTGCAGCCGCCACACCGTGGAGTGAAATAGTCCAAACGGCCCTGCAGCGTCTCGGCTATTCCCAAGAGGTGGCGAATACAGCTAGAGGTGAGTGTAGTAGTACCTCTAAAATGAGTTTATTATATATTTATGTATATATTGTTTCTTACCTCGACAGGCTCCCTCATAATCAAGCACTGGAAGCCCATTCCACTGGAAAAGATCTCGGATAATCCGGCAGTGCCGGTTAGCGATATTGTAGGTGAACTGACCTCGGTGATAACCCTGCGTATTGTCATTCTCCGACCGAAGACCTCACCCTTCGGTGAGATCAAGGACAAATTGCTCAAGCTCCTGGTGCTGCAGTCACACGGACTACTCCGCTCCACGGGATGTCCTTTGGACGAGGTGAGTAACCGTTGAGCTAATTAGACATTCGCTTTGAACTCTCACTAAATTTTGCACTAAGACGACAAAATTCTATAATGATTCATAAGCGGTTTACGACACACAACACGCACACACACACACACACACTCTGGCAGCTATTATCCCGTCTTGAAAAGTTTTCCAAAACTTGTGCCTCACCGTCCCCCTTCAGCCTGTTTCCTAGTGTTTGCCTGCAAACCTGTGACGTCACCCCGTTCCTAGTTAGGGCGCAACTAAACCCGACTTTTGTGTGGCAGGGGTTAAAGCAAATTCAAAAACCCAAACCGCTAATTTGCGTGAATTGAGGCATAAACGCATGCATAGACATGTACACACAGGCATAAACGTGCACGCATACAAACAGAGAGCGTGAGAGAGAGAGAGCGGGAAAGGGAGAGCCAACTGTTGGCAACATACGCAAAGTTTTGCGTATGGTTAACCCTTCTCAGCCCACCAAAGGCCCTTTCCACCTATGTTGTTGGCTTCTTAAGGCCAAAACCATAACCAGCCAATGATGTTTCCTTCTTTCTCTCTAACACACTCCCTTTCTCTCTTTCCCTCTCTTGCCCTGTCAGTGTCTGCATATGAAATTCATTGAAAATGTTTTGATAATGACTACAAAGAAATGTTCTTAAGCCGAATTCATTTATTTTGGTTCACTTAACTAATCCTTTTTTGCAATAGTTTTCAATTTTAATCAGCTTTGCGCTTATCTGATGATTTCAAATATATCAATATGTGTGTGTGAGTGCCTGTATGTGTGTGTGTGTGTAGGGCTTATCAAATTATTCCCCATAACAGTATTAACATGGGGATAACAGAATTAGGGACTAGGGATAACTTTAACTAGTCGTACACTGCAAAATGATTTTAGTTTTTTCTCTAAGTGAGTGCTTTATAAAGGAATGTATAGAAAACTGTGTGGTTTAACTGTTTAGGCCAAGTTACTGTTGTTGTTGTTGTTGTGCTGACTGTCATTGAGGGCAGATCATAGTCTTAAATAGACAAACTCGTGGCATGGATCAGACGATGGACGATAGACTGTGGACGATATCGATATCGTTGCAACAGAGGGCACATGACCCACATACGAGTACAAGTCCAGCTAAATCCCTAGTCCCATAAATCAAATCACAGTCTGTCAATGTGTGTTGTATCGTCACTATCGTTGTTCGGGGGGAAATCACGACCGAAATACCCTTCAATTGATATTGCGACTGATTTTATATGGGCCCTGATTAATATAAGCAGAGTATTTGCTCTAATCACATGATAATTCCCTGCTCATAACACACACATACTGATGATTGTGGTCATAGTGTCTCGTGGTTAGTGGTAACTGGTCTATGGTCTATGGCCTATGTTCGTTGGTCTGTGTTCCAAGAATTGCGAAAGGGGGCGCGATATGAAAATCAATTTAATAATTGCCCTCGTCCCGCCTGCGTTCAACCCATTTTATTTACAATTAGTTGTCTATAACACACTGATACCCCTTCCACCCTACCCCACTCCCTCATCCCGATAGACACCGCAGTTCGTGTGTTTCGAGCAGCTTAAGTGATTTGGGGCGCCTCCTTAGCTGATAGCGACAGACATTATCTATTAAATACCCGCCTATTCGAGGAAGGGGGTTTAGAGGGAGAGGGAGAGGGAGAGAGAGAGATTCCTCAATCTACACGCCCCACCCATCTCCTACGTAACCCTAACATAGCCCGCTTACCTAGCCAAAAACTTGGGTAAATTGTCACTGCTACCGTCGAAATTCGATGAATTTGATTCTATTTCTGAACATTAAATTCAATTTTAATCGCATAAGCTGGTGTGTCGTCGCCTATCAGCATACACACACATGTGTTGGTGTGTATATGTGGGGGACTAGGGACTATCTATTTATCGCCCAGGTTGACTGACTGAGGCGTCAGTTAATATCAGCATTTGGTATCAGTTTCTGTTTCTGTCTCTGTCTCTGTTTCTGTTCTTTACGGCTGAAGCAGGTATCGTAATAGGCAATTTTGAAGCTGTCGCAATCAGAGTCAGTCGCACATTTATGGCTAAGTAAATCCCGACCACTTCAGGGCCTTACCCGTACCCCTATCTACCCCTCCTCCGTATTACCTTCTCCATTTAGACTGTGATTTTTATGACACCCGCTTAGTTTACCAGCCCAGGGCTTAGACCGGGCTAACATGACTGGCGACAACCATATTACAGACGGTTTCCTATGACAAATAATGCGTAGAACAGTACCAATGAGAAGTCCTCAACAAGACGTAGGAGAAGGGCTTTGTAGGACCTCCTCAGTTCTTCTTCTTAGAAGGACCTTTTACTCACTGTCTTTGCTAATCCGCATTTCTCCCTCTTTTAGGTGACGCTCTCCCAGATCTGCCGCAGTTCCCATCAGAACACATACGCTCTGCCGGGCGGAGACATATCGGATGATCTGCGCCGTAAGTTCGACCAATGGTGGTCCAATCAGCTCTCTCCCCAGTCCGCCATGACGCCAAAGATGCTGCCCTTCATGTCGGCACCTACCTCGGTTCCAGTGGTGCCCAGCGAAATGGACTTTCCTGTGGGTACCGCCATGGCAGCCGCCGCAGCAGCCGCGGCTCATGCAGCCGCCGCAGGTGCAAGTGCCGCAGCTAATCCCCTAGGAGCGATGGGAAGTCGGGAGTCCTTGCTGCTGGCCAATGAGGTGGCGGCGGTGGGACACCACCCAAATGCAGCTGTGAGTCAGGCACAGGCGGGTGGACACCATGGCACAATGCTTGTGCATCCGATGCACGCCTCGATGCACCATCACCATCATGCGGCATCCCATGGAGGACAGTATCCCAACCAGAAGACTCGCATGCGCACCAGCTTCGATCCCGAGATGGAGCTACCGAAGCTCCAAAAGTGGTTCCAGGAGAATCCACATCCCTCACGCCAACAGATCCAGACATATGTGGTGCAGCTGAACGCACTGGAATCCCGACGAGGACGCAAACCACTCGATGTGAACAACGTGGTCTACTGGTTCAAGAATGCACGCGCCGCTCAGAAGCGCGCCGAGATGCGGGGCGGTAGTTTGGGCAGTGCGATGAGTGCTCTGGGCGTATCCCACGCGGCCATCAATGGCTATCTTGGCCAACACGCTCCGCTTGGCCAGAACTCGAGCAGCAGTGCGGGTAGTCAGCCCCTGAGCATGGGTAACTTGTCCATGTCCCACGACTATCTCAAGAGTCCGATGAGCTTGAAGTCGGAGGACATAGACACCATGTCCCAGCACTCCGATGAGCTGGAGGAGGAGCCCAGTCGTCCGACGACGCCACAATTGCCGCTGTCGCTGACCACCCACGAACGGCATCGCAGCTCGCCTTTGCTAGACGATGAGGATGAGGATGATCAGTTGCCACAGCTGCCCCAGAGAGCCAAGAGCAGTGCCAGTGATCTGGCCAATGGAAGCGCGGGGATGGATCGCGGAGACGAAAAGCCGTCGGGTGAGCAGACGGAGGCACATGACAAGGACAACGATAACGATAACGACAACGATAACTCCAATGACAACTGTAATGCCAATCCCAATGCCAATGAGCCTGTCGACGATGCCAGCGGCAACAGCAGCGCATGCAACAACAACAACAACAGCAGCAACAACCACAACAACAACAACGAAAACCCACAGCAGAGCAGCGGCCACCACGAGCGGGGTGAGGGCGGAGAGTCGACATCGACGCCCAAGCGAAGCACTCCGAAGGAGGAGGACGATGATCTGGACATGGATGAGGACGATGAGGATAACGAAAACGACACCAGCCATTTAGACGAATTTCGTTCGCCCTCCCCCGAGCTGGCGGGAAGTGTAGTGGCCCACAAGGATCAGCTACCCTTCCCAATGGTGCCCAACTCGATGTTCTCGCAATCCTTCATGTACATGAGCCACTACATACCGGCCTTTGGTCAGGCAGCTGCTGCACATCCTCATGCGCATCATGCAGCTGCTGCTGCTGCCGCTGCCGCCGGCATGCAACCCAACGCCTTGATGGGCGGTGCAGGCCTCAACCTGTCGAGCATTTCGAATGAGGAGCGAAGGAAGCGCAATCGGACCTTCATTGATCCCGTGACCGAGGTGCCCAAGCTAGAGCAGTGGTTTGCCATGAATACGCATCCCTCGCACAATCTGATCCTCAAGTACACCGAGGACCTCAACACCATGCCCTATCGGTAAGTAGACCTAGAAACCCTTTCTGCTCCCCTTGCATCCTATGATCCTACGAAAGAAATAACCTTTTCCATCCCTGGTTTGCTCTTCTTTCCTGTGCAGCCAAAAGTTTCCGAGACTGGAGAGCAAGAACGTGCAGTTCTGGTTCAAGAACCGAAGGGCCAAGTGCAAGCGGCTCAAGATGTCGCTCTATGACAACAGTCAGTGCGGCCAACTCGGCGGTTTGAGCTCCTTTGTGCCCAAATATGAAGAGCGGGACTAGAGATGATTTTTTCCCGCTGGAGTCTGAAATCAAAATGAAGCAGCATTTGTAAATACTTGGCTAACACAATGAAGGCAGCTACAACTAAACTAAACTAAACTAAACTACCTAGAAATTAATCCATATGAGAATAACACATTTCCCCAATGATCCTAGCTATTAAAGCGCACTTTCCTAAGTATTACAGAGTCCCAGTTTGTATCCCAGTTGGAGTCCTCGATAAGCTAGGCAATTGCCGTGGAATATTTAGCAAAAATTAGATGAAAGATTGAGAAACTAACACTAAAACTATAACGAAAACGAAAACTAGTGCTAGTGATTTAATTTTGACTTAGTACGATAAGCTTGAACTTGTAGAACTACCTAATCAAATATGCATACTATAAATATACATACGAGTACGAGTATATCAAACACTCTATGATTAAATAAGTTTAACTATTTCGATTTGAATTAAAATTTGAGTAGGCGTCACCAGAGTCACCAAAGAAAGCCAATCCGATGTGTCAATATATATATGGTATATATAGCACGAGCATTGGGTATTTTTATATGATTTGTAATCCCTTGTTTTCAAAATGTTTTGCCTTATTTTAAACCGTTTTCCAGCTAAGCATACGAGTAGTATTTCTATAAAGAGTTTAAGAAAATAAAACATATTGATAATTGATAAACAATAAAAGTATCTGGAATGGATTCCGTTCTATATCTTGGTATCTAATACCTACACATATACGATACAATTTTCGATATATTCGCTTCTCTTTTAAGTCTATTCATTTGAAATTTAATGTGTATTTTGGAAAGAATTACTAAGAAAATAGATTCACTTTTTTATAGCTACATTTAAAGAATGTTTCATAAATTGTTCCACTAGTTAAATAAGCTCATAAGATTCAAAAATAAAACTAAACTAAATTAACTTGTAATTTATTGAATGCATGAATACACATCAAATACTTATTACAGACACAACACGCAGACACACAAATATACATTATATTATAATATGTATTCCCAGCAATTATTAAATGATTAAATAAATACAATTTTAAATGTCAAACTTAAGCAAACTAATTTTTACTTTGTTGGGACATATGAACTTTGAAATTTGGGCTAATTTAACTTAATACTTAGTCTTAATTACTTAAGACCAATTGTGATTTGTGTCAATTTGTTGTCAATCAGTCGCTGATATCTCAGTGGCCTTGAGCACGTAGTAAACTGTCACGATGTGTTCCAACGCAGGTAAATTACCGTCGGCTTAAAGTCTATAAAGTATTTCAATGGGTAATACGTAACAGGAAGAAATCAAGAATTCGTAGTTTACTTTGTAACTAATAGAGTTTAAAGAAGGTTTTAAATTTTGATTTAATTTTTACCCATAGTTAACTACTTGCTCATTTGTATTCTAATTTTAAGCAATTGAATTTTACTTGTTAGCTTTCTATTAAGCGGTTCATAGCTTGTTTTCCATAGAGAAAAATTCATTTCTTTATGTCCTGGGAGCACAAGGTGTGTCCCCATTCCCCATACCCTTCCCATCTCCACTGCTTCCCCATTTCCCGTTATAGCGGCTAATGTGCGGTAATGTGTTTGGCAATTTCTCATATGCCAGTGAAGTCGCTTTGCTTTATTTCTTTCATTTTTGTTAGTCGCTGATAAGCGTAGGGGAATAAATATGCATATGCGGAAAATGTAGAGACTGTGAAAAGTGTGGAAAATGTTGTCCTCTTGAAATGCACAGCGATTGCTTGAATTGCTGTCGGCCAACCCGGCGTATGAGTTATCTGTCCAGGCGAGTACAAGTCAGAGCAGCGACGGAGGCGGCGACGGTGACTGAAGCAGCGGCAGAGTGCGAGTATATTAGCGCTGAGATATGATACAATTTATTAGCTCCAAAGTTTCTTTTCGTTTGTTATTTCTTTCTTTTCGTTTCCTCTCCTTTCACATGTGTTCACATGTATTCTTCTATAAATGAAAGTCCTGCCAGTGTGGTTACTAAATCAGCAGTGAACATTATTTCTTATTTTAAGTACACACACATATCTGAGGGGTGTGTTTGTGTGTGTGCTCTGGGATGTGCATCATTTGTTATCGCAAACTTTTAAATTAAAAATGTGGAATAGAAACGGACTGGAGCAGCAGGGAAAGGGAAGGAGATGCAAAGAGATGGCGTTCCACAATTTATGAGCACCTTTTTAGGCTTCCCATATTAACGGGCTTTTATTTATGAATTTAATAAAACCGACTGTTGCGCACTTCTCTGGCAATCGGAGTATTTGGCTCTTAAAGTAGCTGCCACCAACTACACATAGTTTTTCTAATCAATTTGGAATACTTACTGAGAAAACGGAGAAAAACTCGCACGGATCCTTGGAAATGCTTTGATTTTGTACATAAATATTTAGACAAAGTAAAATATGCTTAAAATGCCTGGGAACCAGTAATAATTCCGGCAGTTCGACCACTGCTGGAAGTGGGTAGAAAGAGACAGACAGACAAAGAGAGAGAGGGAGTAGGTGGGAGGAGTCAAGTGGAATTCTGGAGAACTTTATCCATTAATTAAAATTGTTAACATTTTCTGCGCCTTGTGGTTGGCTGTTGTGTGAAAGTGCAGGGACTTTGAGGAGAGTAGGAGCGGGGAGGAGGAGTACAGGTACAGTACAGTGTACACTGTGTACATGCTCCCGCTATTTCGAGTGGCATTAAAAGTAAATACATAAACATCTGCGAAAACATTTGCATAGCTAACTACGGCGTACTTGCGCTTTTACGGCTTTCCCGGGCTCACGGGTTTCTCCGAGGCTTTTCCCTCCGTCTCCCTTGGTCTGTGCAACATCCTAGTCCTTACCGTGGGCGAAAAAACAACTTTTTTCCGAGGAATTTGCAAGTGCGATGCATAAATCGTGGTCTCAAAAACTTTTCCAAACTTTAAATCATAATAAAGTTTAATGGCAACAAAAAATAAAGACAGTAATCGAAATGAACTGAAACTGAGCGTTACAATTAACTTGGCAGTGGCAGTGGCAGTGGCGGTAAGCCAGGTCAACAGGATTCTCGACTCTCAATTAGGACTAAGGACTTAATTTCTTTGATTGAGAAGTCGAGTCTCTTGTTCTGTGTTCTTTGTGATTTACCATTGAGTTTGTGGCAATGCAACTGAGCAAATGCCAAAAGGATAGCGGCCAATTCATTAAAAGGACATTTCGGAAGGAGAACTTATTTTTGGGCAATTAATGTCCTGGCAAAACACACACAAAACAAGTGCGCAAAAGGAGCTCAGAGCCAAAGGAATTGCAGCTGGAAAAGAAAAGGACATCCCTGAGTCAACGGAAAGACTAACGTCGGGTGCACACGGCTGTTAGGGACCCTGCACTCATGTACTTTTATATGTTTCTTTACAACAGTGAGGAGTTTCTGTGTAGTTGCCATGTACAGGGTCTGCAAACACGACGAGAGCTGCACAGCCGAGGGTGGGGGCGTGGCACTGTCCGCTGCCTTTACCACATAAATAGTTTTGCGGCTTTGACTGATATGCGCAGCAATAAAACTAATGAGCCAAATAGTTGGCGGTGGTTCCAGTTCTAGTTTCAGTTGTTGTTGTGGTTGTTACTGCGGTGGTTGTTGTGGCGGTGGCTCTGGGCCCGCGACAGATGCACTCATTTGCCAAATTGAGTGTGCAAGGAACACAAACAAACAAAAACAAAGCGAAACTCAAATGAATAAACTCAAGTCCAATTAAATGCTCATAAGTAATAATAATTCCGCTTTGATTTGTGACATTCGCTTTTCTCCGTCCCTTTTCCTCAACTTTCCGCCGTGTTTCTTAGTCCCATTCAGAGTTAACATGAAACTTAGCTAATGAAAAATGTCTTTAGAAATCAAGAAACATAATAGAAAGCATCCAGCAGAATTACATAAAATCTTTATTTGTTTACTTGTTCCTTTTATTTCTGACGATGTACGTTGCTATAAACTCGTAGGAATCATTTAAGGTCATGCCTAAAAGTATGCAACTAAATTCGGTATATTCGTTGACTTATTTTGTGCATTGTGACATCCTTTAAATTGTGTTCGCCTGGTAAATCACTTGAAATTTTAGCTGTTGACGAGCGCAGCAGCTCACAACATCCCCCCTCCCCCCACCCCTTGAAATGAAAAATACGAAAAGGGGGGGGGGGCAAGAATGTTGTCAGCTGCTGCGCTCGTCAACAGGTAAAATTTCAACTGATTTACCAGGCGATAAGAATTTAAAGCAGGTCACAAAGCACAAAATAATAGTTGCATACTTTTAGGCATGACCTTAAATTTTATTTGAAATTAAAAATCGTTTTATTCTTAAAATCCTATGCTTAAATCTTAACAAGAATTTAAGTTTCTAAACAGTTTTTCAGTGGTTTCTTAGCATTATGCCTATACATGTATACATATATATTCAATTTAATATAAATAAATTTACTTAATATCAGCCATTTCTTTCTAAAAATAATAATTAGCCTTTAAAATTTAATTGTCTAACAAATTGTGATAAAATAACATTAAGAATATCCTTAAATTATTGAAGAAATTAACAGAAGATCGTGGACCTGAAAATATATAGATAAAATATAATTAAAAAATTTATTAATATATATTATATATGTATGTTTAATTTAAGATATTGAATCATTTGGCTTAAAAATTACATTATTTGAAAAAAAAATTCTTAACTGTTTTAAGTTAACTTTAAACAGTTTTTGGCAAACACTGGACCTTTTTCTAGCTGACTTTACTATTCTGTTCGAGCTGGAAAAGTAAATCATCAAATGATAATAATTCTTGCTGCTGAAGGTTTTCCACAGCCTTGATAAGATTTTCCAAATACAAACAGTCGCTTTCTGGGCTAGTTAAGATATTTTACAAGTGTCTGACATCCTGGGCTTAAGTAGTACACACACACACACGCAGGCCTCACAGGACAAACAGGGCTCACGTTCGTCGGAGTGGGAAATCCCTTCCATCGTCCCATTTGCCCCACCCCTTGTGTCCATGGCTGCTCTGGCATCGGGCGGTTATTATTTATTTTCTTAATTACGTCTTAACATCCTGCATCAAGTGGGACAGGAAAACTCTCCCACCTGTCGAGGGTGCTGCGCTGTTCTGCTTTGTGTTAGGGGTATTCCTCATGTGTGTGTGCTTCTCAGACGCTGCTTTCCATGTCTGGCCCAAGCAGCGATCTCATGTGTTGTCAGCTACAGGAAAAGTGGCTGCGTGGAAAATTGTGCGTCCTACGGGTGCAGGGAGATGTGACATGGGAGGGAGGGGTGGGGTGTCGGGAAGGGGGAAGTGTCCAAAGCTCGCACATGTTACCAAACTCTAAGCCTTCCCCTCAGCCGAGCACCAGCTCCTGCAGGAGCAGTCCTGCTCCTTTTGGCAGAAGAAGGGCATCTTATCCTGCACACGCCCACCACAGGCAAACTGGTACGCCTCCGAAGCCACCGCCGCCCCTTTTCCCTTCCAACTGTCGTTTGTCTTGGGAGCGTTTTTGGCCGTAATAAAAAGACTTAACAACGCGAGTTGTTTAATTATTATTTATGACACTCGGCGCTGCAGATTATTGCCCAAAACCCAGGGAAAGTGGGCGTGGAGGTGGAGACGAGTAAGCGGGAAAAGCCAGCAAGACACGTAGATTGGAAAATGCTTTGATTTACTACTCTGCTCTGCTCTGCTGTGTTCCACTAATGGAGGCGCGACTATTTAAATCAATTGTAAATTGTGAATTCCGAATTCACATTTCATTCTCAGCTCGATCTCAATTCATTTTCATAAAGTCCAGAAACTTTTGCTTACACTGGAAAAAACTGTAAGCCACATCAAATATTTATTTATTTCAGTGTCTCATTTCTAGCTTGTGTTTTTGTCAGTGTATGCTTTTCCGCAGCTAGCATAATTTACGATGATAATTATGGCGAACGGGGAATTACCCCCCGGGGATTCATTCGGATTCTCTGGCCATTTGGCTTAGCTACCACTAAGGTGTGTCCTGTGTTCTTTCCGTTTCTGGTTTCTACTTTCTCCTCTGGTCCTTTTGTCCTGCGTGTCCTGTCGAGCAGTGTAAAAATGATAATCCCATTGTCAGGCGATAATTCAAAAGTTCCATTAAATATTCATAGTCCAAGTAAGGCAACCCCTCCACACCCCCTGCGCACCCTTAGCCTGGCCAAGAAATGTTATGATTCTGGCCAAAGATTTATGCAAATGCTGAAAAACTCAAAAACTGCGAGAAAAGAACGCGAAAAGTCGGAAAATCTTTGGCTTTTAGCAACGAGTGTGCAATGAATATGCATGCGTCTGTGTGTGTGTGAGTGTGTCTCTGGCTCAAGGACATGAATTATGCCAAGTTTAAGTCGAAGTCCTTTTCCACTTCCTCTTGCCTTTCCTCTGCTTCTCCCTTGCTCCTTAATTGGCTACGTTTTCTGCTGATTTTCTTCGAAGTCAGCCCAGAAAAAAAGATTTACTCATTAAATCGCCAAAAGCTACAAAGTTTATGCGCTAGTTTAAATGAAGAAATAAGTACACTGAAAGAAAAAGGTGTTCTAGATGGTCAAGAAAATTAATCATACCTCTTATTGATCTTTTTTGCCAATACTTTTATATGAAGAAATAAGTACACTGAAAGAAAAAAGATGTTCTAGATGGTCAAGAAAATTATTGATTTTTTTTGCCAATAATTTTATATATAAGGGAAATTTACAATATTTTCACTTCTCCACCTCTTCCTATTTGGTCTGCACGTTGATCAGCAATCAGCTTTCCTGATTTAATGCTTACGCTGCGTTCTTGCGCATAAACTGTGGAACTGCTGGTGTGTGTGTGCACCACAGGTACACATTTCATAAAACTAATACGAATTGATTTATGGCGTTGTGCCTCTGTGTTGCCAGGCCGCAAGGACGAAAGGATTGCGGGTAGAGCTAAAGAGGCAAAGGGGAAATGGCAAAAGGAGTGCGAGTCGAAGTCGGAAAATGTAGGCATTTTCTTTGGTGCTGTTCGCTAGCCGCATCTTAAAAATGTTTAAATGCTTAAATCGCTGAGAAAAGCCCCCTCCCCCTGCCCCTCTGCCCTACCCCTACCACAACCCCAGCTCCAACTCCTTTACCCCCTTCGTGGGACAGGAGCAGGGGCTGGAACGCTTGGCACTCGCGCTATCAGTGGGAAATACGAGAAGGAGACTTTGTCTAAATCTTTGCGATGCTGTCATATTTGGAAGAAGCAGAGGAGGTGGCTAAGGGAGAGGGGTAGGGGTAAAGGCAGGAGGAAACTTTTGCTGTAACGTGGAAATTGCTCAAGGTGCACGCTGCTGCATGCTACACCCCCTTTTGACAGCACAGAATGGGGTGTACATCGAATAGTGGAGTGGGAAGGGGTGTGTGGGGAGAAGGACACGGGGTGCGGTGGCTAAGGGGTGACTGCTTCTAAGCTCATAATTCATAAAGCATTTAAACGGGCAAAAATCGAAATTTATTGCTATTTAAGATATTTGCTAAGCTGCTTTGAACTGGGCCAAAAGTAAGAAGACGCCGTAAGTTGGCCTAAAAGAAGAAGACTCTGCTAGCATTCCAAAGACTTCTCTAATTAAAGTCACCGTCTCGAGTCGCAGTCGCAGTCACAGACAGAGTCACAGTTAAGACAAGACTTTAACAGATTAATTTTAGTAGGATTTTATTTTCTTCAGTGTATGCAGATGAGTGTGTGTGTGGAGATGGAAATGGAGAGAGAGAGAGACAGGCCTCCTTACTGCCGTTATGCTGTGTGTGACGTATCGCCTTGCAGATAGAAGCAAATTGTTTTCTGCCCTTGCTCAGTCCAACTTCCCCTTCTACTCACCCCTCAACCAAAGGTCGAGGAAAACCTAATTTGTAGCATACTTCAAGGGGCCAGGGCATAACAATAAAAATAGAAATAAAAATAATCAAAGCCTTGAAACGATGTCGATTAGAAGGTACCGTTATGTGGCCTCAGCGCCTATCTTTATGGCATCGCCACACACACTGGAGACTGTCGGTGTGTCTGTGTGTGTGTGTGTGTGTTAACAACTTTGTGCTAAGCTATCGCGAGTTCTTGGCCAAGAAGTCAGTGGCAATTGTCATGGACAGGTGAGTTCCGTTGATGCCAGCTCACCTGGACACCTTTAACTGACAATTTGCTTTATCGCATTCGCTTCTCAACGAATTGTGCCACAGCCTGTGGCAAGAGGGAGTGGGGCATGTGATGGCGCTTATCTCTGAAAACCGCTGCTGTCAAAACTTTGACTGCACTCTGCCCTCTGCAGCAGAGTGGGCGGTGCGGGTAAGGGGTGTGGCGGTGTGGTGGTGGCTGTGCGGCTTTTCCTAAGTAGTGCCATAAAAAAAGAAGAGGAAGAAGACGCAGCAGTGGCAAAAAGCAAAATGAAAACCCAAAAATAAATAAAAAGCACTTCTTTTCTTATTAAAAAGCAGCCAGAAATTGGCCATAAAAGCCAAGTTAAGAGCGGCAAAAAGCGAACTCACGCCCAGATTAGATGAGAGCGAAAATTCAAAATCAATCCATTAACAAAGGCAGGCACACACACACACAGACACAGAGGCAGAGACAGAGACAGGCATTAACTTGTGATTCCAACTGTGCGAATTCCCAGCCAATCTTTGCGTAAAGGACATCGCTGACTTTGCATTGAACGAGCCGCTAATTATCCCCTCTCAAGGATCCCCCATCCCACCCTACCAGCCCCTCCCTCCACACAATTCGAATCTCTGGCAACAAAGTCGCTGCGCTTCATTACAGCGTCAAAGATGCGTACGCCTGACCCTGCCACACCCCCTTATCAACGCCTCGGCTGCCCCTGCCACTGCTCATTATCCTGGCAAGTTATCCCTGCTGCCAGGACAACAGAATTTGTCGCTTCAACTCTGAATTCTGATAGAACTCAAAAGCGTTTTCAATAGTTTAAGCTGGAAAACAGAGCGGGGGAAGGCAGAAGGCGTGCTGGGAGGCTGATGGGAGTGTGGAAAGGGCAGTGCGCGGTGGTCTGTTGCTACACATCCTGTCAAGCTTATCAGGCGTTTCCTTCGCGAACTGTGATGCTGGTGCTGACTTTTGAAGAGCTAAGAGTTCTGAAGCAGCAATAAAAAGAGCCAAGTTCCCCACCAACAAATAGTTAAAAAACCGACTGATATTTGAAAAATACTTTAAAGGTGGTTAAGTAGCCGAATCTTAATCAAGTGCGCACATTCAGACGGAAAAAGAAGAAAACAAACTTTTCCCTGTGACAATTTTTATTTCGTGACATTTTTCTCCCTAGCCCTGTCACTTCCCTCCCCCTTCTTCCCCTCTCAACCCCTTGTGCTGTCAGCAACACTTCAATACAAATTTGTTGCTGTCAACACGTCAGTTTTGTTGCTTGTTTGTTGTTATTTCGTCATTGCTGTTGTTTGTGCCACTGTTAATGTTAATGCTTCTGTTGTGGTTACGGTACGGTTAAGGCTACGGTGACTTCTGTCCGGGTTTTCATTTCCCACTGCATCTTTATCTTTATCACGCTGTCTGAGCGAAGCCGTCGTTTCTGTTTTGTGCACGCTTCATTACAACAAATCCGTTTAAAAGGTGTCTGCTCTGTGATGTCCCCATCCCTCGAGCCCCCTACTTTAAGCTTGCATCCCAGAAATAGTAGTAGAACTCATGTGTCATACATATTGTAAGGTCTCAAGTATATACTAACACCTTGGCATTCATGAATTGAATTTCCAACACAGCTTAAAAGTATGCAACAAATAAAATATAACAATTTCAAATCAAAACTTATGCCGATTTCGCTTGACGTGTATTTGAGCTAGTGAGACGATTTAGGCGCGTAATTATTGGTACTGATTTCACTGACTGTACAACACGGTCACCGCGACGCTGTGGCCATTGTCTAACACTGGAGAAAATAAAACCTTATCAATGGCTTATCAGTGGCTTATCTTATCAGCATGAATCGCTTAGTGTAGCGGCAGGTGAGTAATTTTCATTCAGTCAGTATTAGGCGACATTGAAGAAACATTGCCTTTGGATCGCGCAAGTGCAATTGATTTTCCCGAAAGTAAAATGTAGAGTTTTCCTTAAAAGAACGTAACTTAAACCAATGAAGATGCTTAAATGACAAATTTGTAACTAAATTGTTTGCTTTCATTAAGCCAAAGAACTTAACAATTAGATTTGTAATAATAATTGGTTAAATGAGTGTTTCTGCTTCGCGTTTGGTGCTCTAATTTCGACTTCCCCAACCACGAATCCCCAACAATATCGATAAGATAAGACCTGGAGCTGTGTGTCGCTTCGGGCCGTCAGAAACCACAACAAATAACTGAAGCAGGTGAATAAATTTCACAAGTGACGTCATTAAATAGTCACTACTAAGGCAGATCAAGTGCAATCGAAGCGATCGACTGTTGATGCTGTTCAAGCATTTATAGACTTTAAGGGGCCAGCAACGTGCATTTTATTTTCTTACAAGGGTTATAGACTCTGCACTCTTTTCGCATACGGGGTGTATGTATAGATAGTGATAAGGCCAAATAAAATGCATGCGCAATAAACGGACTGAACCGAAGGCAAATCAAAGGGGACAACGCAATAGAGCATCACAGCTGATTTCGAAATAGATTTTGGAATTCACTCAACTCACTAAGTAATCGCACTCTGTGTACTAAAATATAAATACAAAATGCTTGAATTAAGCTCAACACCCAAATGAGAACTACTCAGTTAGATAGCAAACTATTACTAAAACATTTGAACATTCTTACCCTGTGTTACTGTGTTACAGGCATGGCCCAGCTGAGGGAGCTGCGCTGGCTTCCGCCTGCTCTTATCCTCCTCTTAGGAGTGCTGACTGATCAAACCTCCGCTGTGGATTGTCCCTCTCCCTGCAAGTGCAGCTGGGTAGTCGACAGCTTGTATGTGAACTGTTCCCACCGCGGACTGAGCGATTTTCCCAACTTCGACGACTCTCCCGTGGAGCATCTAGACTTGTCAGGCAATCGATTCCATACGTTCCCGCGAAAATACGCAGATATTGATTCGCTGTTGTATCTGGATTTGTCCGACAATCAATTGGATACTCTTCCTGCAGATGCTCTAGTCGGCTTTACAGCGCTGCGAACCTTGCTTTTGGCCAACAACTCCATAACCAGCTGGGCCGACATACACCCCAATAAGGTCTTCAAGCATGCGTCAAGTTTAAAGCGCCTTAGTCTCAGTGGGAATCGTTTGGGTGGCTTTGGCGGCTCCGATGTTAATCAACAACTGGCAAGCGAAACCCTCACCGAGTTGGATATCTCAGGGGCTCAGATCAGCTTCGTGGGCACCAGTCTTCTGGTCAATCATTTGCCGAACCTGGAGCTCCTTTCCTTGGCCGATAACCCGTTAAAGCAACTGACACATTTTCCCTACGGAAGTGTTAGGAAAATGGATCTCAGCAACTGCAGCCTGCAGCAAATTAGTCCCACCTTTTTTGAGGCCGTGCCTTACCTGGAGTCACTTAATCTGTCGCGCAACAGCGATCTGCAGGAGCACCTTATCTTTGCTCCCGAGCTGCGGAACTTGGACGCATCCTATTGTAACCTCGATGAGATTGATCTCAGCGGCCTTCCCGCCCTCACGGAGGTTCGTTTGCGGGGTAATCTCCTCAGGTCGGTAGATATACGCACCTTTGCGAATAATACTATGCTGGAATTGGTGGATCTGTCCGAGAATGTCCTGCGTCTGATTGGAAACGATGCGTTCAGTCCATTGAAAAGACTCAAGCATCTGAACTTAGCCTTCAATGAGATTGCTTTTCTGGATCGAAACCTCATACGGGGCAATGACGTGCTCATGGAACTTAATTTGAGTCGTAACTTCATCCAGAAACTGACTAAGATCGTCTCCAACTCGGTGCGAACCATTGACATGAGCTGGTGCGAGATAGCCACAGTCGAGAGTACTGCCTTCTCGGGCTTGTCGGTTATACAGCGGTTGGATCTGTCCAATAACCTGATCAGCGATATTCCCAATCAAATGCATTCCGAAACTCTGCAGTATCTGAATTTGGCCAACTGCAGGTGAGTTTGCTTCTCTGATTTTGTGAGCAACATTTAAATTCTTCCTTTTCCAGGCTTTCCACTATACGGAATAATACTTTCCGCGGCTTTCCAGAGCTTGCCGATCTGCATTTGAATGGAAATCGTTTGACCAATCCAATACCTCCATCTTATTTCCGGGGAAACAAATTCCTGGATCAAATCTGGCTGGGCGATAATCCCTGGATATGCGAATGCCAAGATCCTGTCTTCCTAGCATTCTACGACTTTCTCACAGCCAAACCAACGAAGGTAAGTCCACTGAATTGAATTTATGTTAAATAATTCTTCTCAAATAAACAACTTTCCACAGATCAAGGATCGTTACCACCTGCGCTGTGGTTCCCCGCCAATCTACTATGGAAAGATGTGGGATTATGCCTGCATTACGGACTGGACAGCGAGTACTCACAGTGCGAAAGGGGAAAAGGTGTGGTCATCAATAATGCTGTGTTTGCTGGGCATCGGCTTATTGGCTCTGGTGTATTTCTGTTGCAAGAAAGTAATGCGGCAGCAGAAGGAACGCACCAACCGCAGGGAATATGATGCAAATCATGATGAACTGCGTCGCATGTGAGTCCTCAAAATGATAGAACCTTGTCCACATTAAGCTATTTAAACGTTTCTTCCTCTAGACGAGATCTCAATGACCGAATGCTGCGGGAAGAGTCGACAACAACACAGCAGCAAGAGCAGGAGATTAGTTTGCTGCCCTCTTACGAGGATGCCCTGCTCATGCCCAAGCTGGAGCGACCTGTCAAATCAATGGTGGACTTGACTGTCACGGATCGGGCACGAAAGCAGCTGCGACGTTCCCAGACACAGGCAGACGAAGACCAATCTGCCGGTGATGAGGATTTGCAGCTGGATAACCATCAGAGGTTCCGCAGCGTGGAGATGCTCTCGAATCGTGCCAAGGAGCGTACGGCACAGTATGGACCCCATCGACGCACCGGTCGCATGGAGTACAATACTCAGTCGGGTAGTCGAAGATTCAGCATTGAGGATTCTCGGTTTCCCGCTGCCCATCTGAAGACGCAGAATCTTCAAAGTGCTGAACAAATTGGAAATTTCCAGAGCTACGAGAATAGTCCGTATACGAAGCGTAAGCCAAAAATTGCCGAAATACCGCCTTTTAAACGCGCGAACATGATAGCCGACAGCGTCGAATTCCTTACCGATCCCGAGTATGAGGATCTGGGCAGCAAACCTGGTAGTCCCTTTGCCAAGCGAAAGCCCAAGACGCCACTCATGACCATGAAGGTGAACGCTCAGGTGTACTCTATGCAGGAGAGTCCCCTAGCTCCGGCCGTGGAGGATTACTTTAAAAAGGTGCCTTCCACGTCCACCATTGCGAGCGATTTCCAGGAACTGGCCGAACAGGACATTGTCTCATTGGCAGATGAAAATCGATCAAACCTCTCCACCTCCGGTGCCGAATTGGACCTGGAGCAGGGCAGGCGTAAGAAGCGCAAGAATTCGGCTAGTAGACGAGTCAGCGGAAACTTCAGTGCTGCAGCTGCAGCCAAAGAAAATTCATCCAGCGAGGAAGAGGGCCGAGTCCAAGTGCACAAGCCCATGCGGGAAACTTTATTTTAGACATCCTGAAACGACAACAAAACAATTTTATTTAACTTTTTAAACTATATTGTATATAACTCTTAAGACTTATTTAAACTTAATCATGTAAAAGTCGTACCTTAAAGTGTAGCCAATTATCTCAGTGTTTTATTCTCGCCACTGCTGTATTCACAGCTCAGGTAAGCACCTTTTAACTGTTTACAATTGCGATCTAGGTACTTTAGTAACGACACAAACCCATAAAACCGTGCCGTGTCCATGTCGACAAGCCCATTGGAGAGACCTGCAATGGGAGACAATACTTAAATTATTTTAATTTCTTAAATTCGTATAATCGTAGACAACTATTCTAGCCACCACTGTGGCCATACCACAGACAAGAACCACAGCTCACGAAAGTGCTTTGAGTAGTTTAGCAAAGACACACACAGAATGAAAGCTCGCACTAGCTGGCACTCAAACCATTGCTGTAAGTTATTGTATTAGATAAGTGCTGAGAGTTAATAATTGATTTTTGTTTGTTTTATTTTTATTTCTTGTCGTTTGTTTTTATTTTTATTGATAGGCTTAAGATGAAGCGAAGAGTCATTCACACGTAAAGTAACACATAATATAATTTCACAAGAGAATAGAGCTTAAATATTATACATTACGGATTTATATAAAAAATTCACATAAGTATGTATGTAAGTAATGGTGTGTGCGCGTGCGTACATCACATGCAAATGCAGACTGAATGGTGCACCAAAAGAGGGAGATGGAGCAAAGAGGAAAAGGAGAAGGCGAGAGGCATAGAGTTTCACAAAGTGTTGATCCCTTTTGTATTTCACATTGGTTGGAAATTTACATTAAGATATTTATAACTTTGGTATTAAACTAGATTTATGCTTAAGTATAATTAATTTACTTATTTCTATACTACAATGGTTACATATGTATATGTATATTTAAGAGGGGAGTGGTAGCTTAAATCGAATAGTTTGCTGTTGTTGTGTTCTTCCATCGCCACTCTAAGCTAAGCTCAAGAAAGGGCTGTTATCGCTGCTGTCGCTGTTATTATCGCTGCTAACTTGGCACTTGTCCGTCTCTCTGTCTCTGTCTACAATTGGGTTGCGGATCTGGGTTTGCTTTCGGGATTGGCTTCGAAAATCAATGGCCAGCAAACCCGTTAGGGCCTCCCACTGACACCTGGTGTGTTGGCTCCAGATATCCGCCTCCTCCCTGGATGGGTGTTGTGATAATGTCCCCGGCATTGGATTTACTACGTGTAACCAGCATGGGAGTCTTGGGCTTTGGTGTCTCCGTCAGCTTGATCTTGACGCGTCCTGTCTCTGGCGAGTAGACCGGAGAGTATCGTCCGGACTTGGGAGAGGAGGGCAGGAAGCTGCCATCGGGTTCATTGTTATTGTTCTGCTCGACTCCAGCGCCCTGCGGATGCTGGGCGTACTTGGATGCGCGGGGTGACTGAGGAGTTGGGTAGCGGGGTGTGATCGGATAATATTCGTGTGGAGCTGGCTCACCGCCGTTAGGCTCATTAATGGTGGGCACATCCTTGCCAGTGTCACCGTTGGCCGTACCATTACCATTCAAAAGCGGTTGCTGTCCTGCCCCATCTTTGCTGTCGTAGGCCTTCTTGCCGTTTCCATTCACAATCTGTGCCTCGTCCAGCTTCGATTTTTCCCCGATGAGCGGCGAGTGCTCGTGTCCGTTGCGTGCCAGTGGTTTGCCCAGATTCTTCTTGTCCATGTCCAGAAGCTCGGTTTGACGTTGGGCCTCAGCGTCACGGGCTGCCGCATTGTTGTTGTACTTGCAGCGTTTGATGGCCACAAAGAGGATGAGTCCCAGTACTATCAGGGCAATTACTCCCAGTAGGAAGTAAATTGCGTTGCTATCATCCTTTTTGCCTATTTTGGCGGACAAGATATCATCAGATGGCTTTTCGTCTAGCAGAGGGCCATCAGTAACTACATCTGCGGCAGTTCCAGTTCCAGCAGCAGCTCCGGCTTCACTGTCCAGTTTGGGTTGCTGCTCGGGCACAATGACTTCCTCGTTGACAGGTGATGGCTCCTCAGAGCCATCTCCAAAGATGCCCATGTTCTTGAAGATTGTCGCCGATGGAGTAGCTGGCTGCTCCACGGGCTTATTGTCGAAGGTGTCGTCGTCATCGTCGTTATGTTTTTGATCGGATTCCTTTGAAGCTTCGTTCGATTCTGGTGGCTCGAAATCATCGACGTTGGCCGTCTCATGAACGAGCATTGGTACTGCATAGATGCCACCACCACTACCGGATCCCTCATCGTTGTCCTCCTCATCCTTCGGCAGCTGGTCTGTGAGTTGCTCCCCCTTGGCTGACTCTGATGAATTTTCCGTCGATTTTTCTGACGATTCCTTGGCCATAGTCAGTTCCATATTGGTTTCGGTTAAATCCCCCGAGCCTTCTACATCGTTCTCAATTGGTGGCACTGGTTCCACAGATCTGGCGGACTTCTTGCCGTTGATAACCAAAAAATCTTTGCCAAGCTCGTCCACTTCTTCCTCAGCAGCAGGCTGATCGCCCATCATTAGCTCGTTCTCATCAAAGTCCGACGAATACCAGCCGTTTTTTTCCTTCTGACAGATTTCCACACGTCTGAGTTGCAGCCAGGACTTGCCACTTGCCTCCGCGGGCAGGTGACAGACCACAGGGTGTTCCATGTAGACGTGCTGCTCCTGCAGCCAATCGCGCACCTCCAAAGTGCTGCAAGAACAGTTGATGGCGTTGTGGCCCAACTCAAGTTGCTCCAAATGATGCAAATGGGTCAGCTCAATGGGCAGATACGTGACGTCATTGTGCTGCAGATTAAGCACCTGCAAATGCTGTGGCAATTTTACCAGTTTAGCCGAAGTCAAACGATTGTGTTTCAAATTCAGTTTCTTAATTCGTCTGCTAAAGTGTCCCAGCTCGTGGATTTCATTGTGTGAAAAATCCACTGAGGTCACATTGGGCAGCATGTCCAGAACAGTTCCTACTCGTGTCAGTCCCAAGTAGGACAGATCCACGGAATGCACCGGGATCGTGGCGGGCAGTGGCGTCTCCGAAAACTTCAGGCCGTTCGTGCTGTTGCACCTGGCGTGCAGCATCGGCTTGTGGGTGTGCTGCGAGAGGGTGCAGGCGCAGTCATCGGGGCAGAAGTAGGCGGCAGCGGGGGCAGCGGGTGCGGGGGACGAATTGACTGCACACACGCAGAGCAGCAGGGACAGGACCAAGGCCACAAAGACTGGCAGGTTAGAGCGCTCCATGGCTAGGGAATGGATTGATCACAAGGCTGACTCCGTTATAATCTGCAAACAGAAGAAATACATTTTGTTAATAAAAATAAAAGATGAAGCTACACTGAAAAAAAGTGTCAGTAGAAGAATAATAAACGGGATTTTAATTTGTGTAGGAGAGTGGCTGTTACCGAACTTAACCGTCAACGAATTCTGGCCAACTAATGGCTTGTATCTAGCTTGTTCCATGAGCTTTGTACACACGTTACGTCATTTGGCCACTCGCTCTATTTTCGTAACTCTCCCTGTTTCCGTTGCTGTTGCTTCTGCTCCTAGAGGCGTGCCTATCGATAACCGTTATCATGATTAGATTTGTTATCGCTTTAAGCATAGGGAATTGACGACATTATCTTGGCTCTGCCAATTAATAATTCTTTTGCTATTTTTTTCTTTCTGTTTTTTATATTTTATTGATAAGTTTTTAAGTTCAAACACGGCAATTTACGTGGGACTGTGACATCAGCAATGCGAGCACCTGACGCAACTGAAGAACGTTGAGTCAGTTAGAAGCACTTGAAATTTGAAGACTTGGAGACTTGTGGAGAGTTACTAATAATAGAGAGATAGTTTATGCAGTATGTACTTTTTCAACAGTGTACTAATCTGTGCTATGACTTTCACTGTTTGTTTGCTTTGCTCGGTCTCTTAATTAAGTAAATCACCTGTCAGCATTTGTCTCCGCTACTCTCAACCTACACACACATTACCATGGAGATAAACACGCAGATAAAGATCAAACCCATTTAGCGTGCGGCTGGATAGGTTAAGGGGTTGAGGTCGGTAAGCAGCTGTTCTACAATAGCATTACTTTTTATATATAGTACACAGTATTTCGAGACTAACGAGCGGCTTGTGCTTTTAATCTCAATCTACAGAGAGTATCTGTGTGTGTGAGTGTGTGTGTATCTGTGTGCTCGCCATTTATTAGTTGAGCAACGCAAAATGATTGACGTCTGTCTCGTGGATGCAATTTAAGTGCAATTCGCGCTCTTTCGCCGTCCTGATAATCCCCAATCGCAGTATCTTTCTGACCGCAAAACTCTCGGAGAACAATGAACAATATGAGCGTATAAAGAAACTATTGCACTTGTGATCTTGTAATCATACACAAATACTGGACAGTTGCCACAAGGTGCACTTGACTGATGACTGATGGGGCATGACAAGTGGCATGTTCTAGCCAGATAAGATACACAGTTGTATGTTTTAAAGTAAAGTAAAGTTAGAAATCTTTGAAATTACTTCCAGATGAAATTTGGCAACATTTCATTTTGCGATCGTTACTCATAGGTTGACACTCGTTTGCCTAACTTATGCAGTGTCATGCTGATGCACATACACCCAGTCCAAACAAGCTTCCCTTTAGTTGTGAAAAATCCAAGGCCTCAATTTTTGGCAACTTTTCACAGTGCCACGCCAATTTGCCACATTAAAGCCGTGGTGGTGGGAGTTCGACTACGAGATACTCTAGGTTAAGTGCCTTAGAACTAAAAAACGATGAACTGACAGACTGAGGACATTATTTTGGCGAAAATCATTCTACCCTTGCACTATTGTAAGGGTATTATTATGCCAGGGCATGTGCAGCAGCTGCTGCCGCAATCGGTGGCACGTAATTGAGGCGCAGGCGCAGCGTGCGGCGATAATGATGACGCGAATTGAAGCCGCGAAGCGAGGCAGAAAATGCCAACTGGAAATGAGGCAGCACATCGCATGCAAATCTCAGATGGAGATGGGGTTCTCTAGAGGTTGTTTCATTGTTTCAAGGTCAGTCCCGGACTTGGTTGAGCGAGCCGACTGTAGAAGTCCCTGTACTTAACAAATTTTCAGCCTCAAGGTCAATTCCAAACTAAAAAGTTTAAAAAGACAGCGACTCATTTTTGAATGTGACATGTGAAAAGTGGTCTTAGCAAATTGTGTTATTGCCAGTGCTTAAACATGGCCAAAAACAACTAACAACAACAACGAGTAGTCACAAATGTCTTCTTCAAATGGGCGAGTGTTGACAAATTGCCAAGAGCCTAGCTTGTGAAAGACTTTCTCTTCTTCAATTGCCAACTGAAAAGTGGCAAACGACAAACGGAAAACGGCAAACGGGAAAATGCAAAAAGCCATGAAAATATTGCAACTGCGTTGGTGCATTTATCACAATCTGTCAATTTGCCTTTTTGGCCACCTGCTCAACCAGTTAACGGATTGCAAATGCAATTAATGTGCTTAATTGCATTTTAAATGCGTTTTGTTATCACAAATTAATCATAATTTCACTCAATTTGCCTTCTTTTTTTGCTGTGTAGCTTCTTAGATTTCCGTTCTCGGCGACGGGAAGTTGAAATTAGCCGAACAGCAAGGGGAAGGGGGGAAAGGGGCTGATTTAAATGTAAAATAAGATTCACGGGCTCCAAAACTTCTGGATGCCAAATGACATAAAATGGCGAAATCAACTTAGAACAAAAATTTTGCCAATTTAAGCTAAACGATGACAAATGCCTCGACCTTGACTCAGTGCAACAACGCGTGTTATCGACCTCTAAATGCCCTGTGTGATTAATAATAAAGAAAGAATATGAATATGTATTATTTTCCTCAGTGCAATCACAATTAAGGTTCTCTATTAACAGTGGTGAGTGTCCCGCCTTAAACAGCTCGTGGGCGTAGTGGCTCTAGATATTAGACAAATCTAGCATATTTTTGAGATCTAAATCTAAATACATATCTATAAATAATAAAATGTATTTAAAATTCGCATGATGATGAGTCCAAATTTCAGTTAAATATAGTATTTGATTATACGCGTGCGATTATATTAAATACCAGACAATAAACACGCTTTGCGCTTGTTTATTTGGGAAATTTCAGTAATTATCTTTGAGGTCCGATAAAAAACTGGTTCGCTTGTCATTTTTGAAATAAGTCGAATCAAGTAATCAAGTGCAAAGTATTTTTATTTTATTTTGGATTATTTAATTGCATTTGCATAATTTTGTATATACATTTCCCTCTCTTTTTACTCGCTTTAATTGTCGCTTCCGATTGTCGGCAAACATTTGATGTGTGTCAAGAAACGCAGAAAGAAGGAAATTTAAAAGAGAAATAGATAAACGTTTCTCAGAGCGCTGAGTACATTTGAATGTTGTTTAAATATTTGAAAAATAAGAACAAGAATTGTTAGAAACGAAATCATGTAGAGAACGATTTGCGAATTTGTTTGTGGATTTGTGCAAATCTCTTTTTTATAGGCACATTTAAATTGTGAATTGTGCTCGCTGTATAATAAAATCTGCTGGCGAATATATTGTAGTCTGTCTAACGGTATATAAATAGATATATGCATGATAAAACCACTCAAAGTTAGCTCAATTTAGCGCTTGTATTTCCAATTGAGTGTGCAAAATAAACTACAAAGATCATCAGACAAAAGTGCGACTGTATACGACGTGATGTGGGGCACTTGTGGGGCAGTGATTGGGGAGTAGAGGAGGGGATCGTGCAGACTCAGCGTGTTACAGTTACCGTTAAAATTTGGGGTCATTCATAGCCGATTCTCTGGTTTATTGAACTGCCGCCAATTCTACAACTCTGGATTTGTTGCCTTTCGTCTGCTGCTGCTTCTTCTCCCGCTGCCTCTTCCTCGTATTCTTCTGCAATTTGCTTTCGATTTCTCTCTCTCTCTTTCGCTATCTTTTGAATGTGTATTTTCTTTGACCGCTTTACGCAGTCGAAATGATGACGCGCAGCAATTAAAACATCAGGTGATTTTGTTGCCTTTACCTGCGAGCTTTTTGCATAAAATCACACACACACACACACACACACACACACACACACACACATAGGCGAATAGGTTGAAAGGCAGGTACACTGTGTACTGTGGCTTGAATGACGTTTAAGCTGAGAGAGTAGCGTCTTATGACTCAGACGCCTAAACTTTTCATCGATGAAGCTTGTTTAGACTCTGTAGTTGACAGCAGTAGAGGGTATGTTAGAATTGTCGGATGAGGCCAGTCAGACAAAAGCGGATTTCTTAAGTATTTGTAGTTCAAACAAATACTTTCAATTAATTTCGTAGTAAAAAAGAACAACAGGGTTTTTGACAGTCATGCTCACTCGCCTGCAGCCTTTACTGTGGTTTGCTGTCATTCACAAAGCAAAGTAAAAATAGAAATAGGAATAATAATAACAGCGAAACGCCGAACACAGTTCATTCAAGGCGAACTGCGAATTTTACAAAGTCATGTCGTCATAGAAAACGAGCACTCAGCGTTTTGCGATAACTCGTGGGCAGGTAAGCACACAGACACAGCCAAACTCACACACACGCACACGCACACTTAGTCATATGTGTACACTCTCTCAGACTTTTAGCGAGTTTGTAGCCAAAGAGCGGCGAGCCAAAGACAATTAGCATACGTGCAATTGGTAATTTGGGTTTGTTCTTGATCTGCAACAAAACTTTGAACTGCACTCGTCCGTCTGTGGATCTTATGACCCAAATTCGTAGCGCCCTGTCTGAAGTTTTATAGAGGGCTTCAATTTGCCAATTATGCAAAAGTGTGGCAACGCCACAATCAATCGACAATCAAGCACAATATAATGAGCCTTGTTTAAAGCGACTCGTAACCTGAAAACCATTTTATTAATAAAGCCAAAAGCGAACCGAAAACAAAAAACTTTTAGTCGCTTAAATAGACAATAAAATGCCCTGTATTCATGTCTGTTCTTATACTCTTCTTACCAAATTAAAACAGAGAACGCCGTATGCTTAGAATACTGCCGTAGTTTACAAATAAATCAGTTTTCCGAGACCCCTAATACACCCTGTACTCCTTCTGAGTACGGGGCTTAAAAAAAGCAACGACGGCAAGTATCTTTATTGATTTCCACGAAAAGTACGAGTTCATAAAAAAGAAACCAATTTTCAGATACGTAACTAAAATGTGAGTTTCGCACCGAACAAAAACCCAAAAACAAAAACCAAAAAAAAAGCAACGCATAAGCAAAAAAATTATGTGAATTATGCAAAACGTGTTGTTGCCCAGACGAATAACGCCCCAAAAACGCCAAAGTAAAATACAAAACGTGGAGTCAATGCACCACAAGAGTTTCACATTACGTATGCGACCCGTTGGCCACGGAAAACTAAAATGTTTGACCCTGTACCATTTGTTTCTATTGTTAGTATGCACACATTTTCATTGAACTTGAACCTATCAAAATCAATCTAAACTTTCTGTGTCTCCCTTCCACTTCCCCTTCCTGCCCACTTTCTTGGCGAGCTGCCAGAAGAAACAAATTGAATCACATTCAGAGGGAAAAACTTAAGCGGAAAACCAGCGCACAAAGTGAATCACAAAAATAATATTAAACTACACATTTCTGGTAGACATACCAAACGTAACTTACATTTAAAAGTAAAAAATCCCCAAAGATAATAATAATACTTATTCAACTGAAATTAACACCTCATTTTTTGTGGGGAAAGTCGAGGAGAGCAATTAGAAAGGAAAGGTAAACTCAAGTCCCCCTTTCTTTACCAGAAAAATTCACTGATCGTTAAGTAACTATACTAAAATTTTTATTATTTATTTTGAAATCGGGAAACTGCATACTTTTTATAGCTACTGTGGCCAAAAGCATTAAATCAAACCACAAATATCTCAAGTATTTATTAATCTACAAAATTCGGTTAACTTTCTTGTGTAAACTTTTGAATTTTCCTTTTAGGTATGTTTTTCGATGGCTAAACTACTTTTAATATGTACCCAGTTTCATAGAGTTTATAGAAGTCAGTTCATATAGCTAAATATAGCCAGATATTTTGGATGCAGTGCAACAGCAAAGAGAAAGGTGATCAGCAACACAATTCAATTTGTTCACATTGATTATTATTTCATATTAATTCAGTTATGACTCTCGATCCGGTTATATATAAAGTGCACATCTCACAGAGATCAGAAGACAGACAACAGAAATCAGGCGACTTTGACACCCACGACTAAAGTTAGTCGCGGTGACAGCAAACGCCTACGTAAATCATTGTCTTTTGGCATAGATACAAAGATAAATTTGCATAGACAGATACAGCTACAGCTATAGCATAGATGCAGGTACAGATACAGATACTTTTTGACTTGTGCCAAATGATCTGCACTTTTCTCGACACTTTTCAATGAAAGTCTATGTAAATTGGGCGCCAGACACTAAAACTGCTATACTTTGTCTGGCCTTGGTTTCGTAATACCCTCATGGCTCTGTGGCTAGTCTAAAATGGCGAATTGAGCCGCTTAGCGGTAACAAGCAGTTCATATAACAGGCCACAGTCTATCAGCTGCGATTTACTTTGATTCGTGAACTTCTTTGTGCAAAGCACAATGAAATAGTTAACTGGCAATTAGCATAAGATACGAAAGCATCTGTTGAACAGTTTAGATGCAATCTATTAGCATACGAAGTGATAGATACAAAGGAAATGCCAGCAACTCTGCAGATCAGTCTCCCTCGGGCTCATTAGACCCTGTACAAACCTTACCTTACCTTATACAAAGTATACATTGATCAGAGACTTCAGCCAGGAACTGTAGAACACCTTAGACTATTTCCGTTAACCTTGAGGTTTATGCTCAAAGTGCAGCAGAGAATTAATCAGTGAATGTATATAAGTATCTGTTAATCGGCTGTTATCCAATAAGTACTACATATTAAGTATAGTTCTAGCCGATCAGACATTTCATTGAGCTAAATGTGATTAGAATTACGTTAATTTACGGTTCAGAAGTCGAAAGTTAATCAATGCGTTATTATTGTTAACATTTCCAACCAGTTCTCGAAACGCGCAAGCCGCAAACGAGAAACGAAACGAGCAGCATAGATACACAGATACAGATAGAGATACACTGTTAGAGAGATACTAATAGTTTAGCTAAATAATTAACTGCAGCTGCGTTAATTGGCGAACAACGACGTAGACTTGCAGAACTTTGTATGATCATGGAATGAAATCCCCTGTTGAGTTCCCTGGGAATACCGACTTGTGATTGGATTGGGTGACATTACTAGAACCAAAATAGAAGTTAATATACCCTGTACTCTTGCTGCGTACCGGGTTGAACAACTTAATTGATCTCTGCCCAAAAACCAAACGAAAATAAATAAATTTGCGTGGGTTTCTTTTCTTCTTTTTCTTTTGTGTCTGTTTTTGGTAAAGTTCAGAGTGTGTTTTGATCACTGTGCTATTTTAAGCACTGACTAACCCCAAAGACCTTGTTAATGTGAATAACACTAATTAACACTTCAAATACTTCCGATTAGACTTGCAATTAACTTGAGCTCGCTTGTGTCTCGAGGTTAATAAAAACAAAAGTGATTAATTGTGTGGAACGAACTATTGAACTGCTGAACAGCTGAACAGCATCCGAATCGAACAACCGATTTCATTTCGATTTTCGCAACTCAGTCGCATAACAATTTGCTGTTGGCCATAAAATCTGCGAGCAGGCCATAAATATTACCAATTGTTGCATGGAATTATTGGCCAATTGCACCTGCCAAATGCATTCCGGCGGATTCTTTCTCTGTCTGTCGATGCAATGTGGGTAAACTGGACTCCTTACACTCCACAACACAACACAAATAAGTTTAAACTGGTTCTATTTTGAACTCGTTTTAGCCTAGATTAAAAATTGCAAATGTTGTAGGACACTGTTGTTAATAACACGTGTGCACAGGCCAGACACAAACACACACACCCAAACAGACCAGTGTTGGCAACAATGGATCACAAAAAAGCCCAGATGAACTCTAAGAAGACGATACAAAAAGAATTTCAATAAACTGACTCATAAAAAGGCTGAAACGACAGCACTGTTGCGGGCACTTTGTGAAAGATATAAGCCTGCGGTTAAGTTTTGGTAGCAGTTTAATAAACCATGTTTAAATACAGTATCTGTAAGGCTGACGATTATTGTGGGGAGCCAAGAAGATCGCATGATCAGACCTCTGATGTTGCCAGTTGCCAGTTGCTTCTTCTTTTTCATCTTCTGGCCAGTTGACACGTTAAGAGCACGCACGTTTTGTGGCAATTCAAGTGGCCAAGACTCGAGCTATTTGGCCATTGGTATTGGCAGTAGCTGCCGAATGCTTCAAAGACGCTTGAATGCATTTAAAAGCCAACAGCCAAAATCAATCCATCCGCAAGCCGAATTTCTGATACACTTTACATTACAATCAATGAATCCTCTCCTGTGTTACAATATTACTTACAAGACTGTAATGCCCTCTGGAAGGGTATGGGAGTAGAGACAGTGCGGGAGAGAGCTGGTGAAGTGAACGGGGCAGAAGCAAAGCACTTGACAGTTATGACCACTTTCAGCTTTGATTTGGTTTGCTTTGCTTTAAGGCCAATTTGCCGGCCGGTACCACTACTTCTGCCTGTATGTGTATATGTATGTGTTAGTGTGTCTGTGTGTTTGTGTGTGTACCTGAGCCAATGTCGATGACGAGCTCAATGTCGATGCCGATGACGATGAAGCTGCCGGCACCCACAGTTTAACAAAAAAAAGGCTAACAAAAGCTAAGGCAACTTTACTATCTGGTTATTTTTCTCAACTGGTTTCGAAACGATCGTGATCATGATCATTATGATCGTGACAATGATGATGATGTCTAAGCTGAAACGAACGATTCGAGCTTTAAGTTTGGCATCGCCACTAAATTGGGATTTATCAACTGCAAATTTGGGAATGCCAATGCAATGCGAGTGACATAGCAAACAGCTCAATTTGGTCTCCCAAATGTGATCTTGGATCATGCTAATGTGCAGGCTGATTACCTTTTATAAGACATAAATGGTCGACAGTCCGTTCCAGACCTGAAACAAAAAACAAAAAAATCACAAAAACTCAGTAAATCTCAAATGTTTAAATCGAAAGTGCACACACACATAGACAGAGGATTTACAAATACATAGATACAGATACATGTGCAAAATCCCAGAGTCGTTTGCATTCGAAATGGCAAAATGACAAAATGACTTGCACAAGTGTGCATAGATATGTAGTCAGAGTCTGTAGTCAGTATTATCATCAGTGATGTCAGCTTTTAATGGCCAGAAAGTCAGAAAAAAAAAGCTGAAACTTGAACTAAAAAGTTTAAAGATAAAACTGTTTAATAAATAAAATATTTAATTTCCAGCTGAGTTAAAATATTTCAATCAAACTTTGAAAAAAGCTGGATTTGTTGTGGAAATGGGCAGCACTGAGTTTTTCCTATACTCATATTTACTTAATTATTATTTTGCTGCTGCTGACTTTGATTTTAATTGTTTATAATTAGCGCTTTAATTGCTGGCGTCTAAATACACTTTTAATGAACTTTGTCATTTGGCAGCCTTTCAATATTTGCAAATCCCAATTACAGGTAACCCAGTGTGAAAGTTGCTCGTAGCAAATGAAAGGAGTGAAAATGCAACATGAAAATGGGAGTCCAGTTCAAGGTTGCCACTTGCCACATGCGACTTGCAACTGTCTCGTTTCCACACCTTCGTCAAGGCCAAGTTATAATTTAAGTGCACCTGCTCGGGTAAATCTCTGTTTTCTAAAATACTTTTTTACCAGGTTTAAGTTCCCACAGATTCCACGTTTTTAACACTCCTCAGTTCTCTTTGACGACTGGGCTAAAAGCTAAACGCACTCATAATCAAAAGAAAATGCATTTCCCATACAAATCAGCGCCCTAATGAGAGACGCCTCCGGCTCTTGTCGTAGCACATAAAAGAGTGTCAAGCGAATTTGTTTGTTTGTCTGCTTGTCTGCTTGTCTGATCGCTGATTAATATGCGTCGAGCGTGCCCAACATATTGTCACGTAACTGGACAAAACAGCCTACTGAATACAACCTACTGCAGATTACTCATACGCCGTGTAGACCGACCAACAGAATGAAACTTTGACTGGCATCACCGCAAGCGGTTGGATCGATTGGATCCATTTCACTATCAGCAATAGCAACAGCAACAGATACAACTGCGACTATAGATACAGATACAGCTACTACTACTGCTACTGAATCCAACGCAGTTGTAATCCCAGACGAGGTCGCAATGCTCCACATTTCATGCCATTTAAAAATTAATAAAAAATATTACTAGTAGGAAGAGTTAGATTAAGCGACTGCTAAAGACCCTGTACCTATACTAATAGACTGGGAAATCAACTGCCCTATTATAGTTACACTGAATACAATGCATATTAAGAATGATTCAAGTTCTTGGAACTACTTTCAGTCTCAACATAGCGGTTAGACCCTTTCTGCTTTTCACGTACAGGGTCTAAAGCTGAATGGTGGCCCGTGTCTGCCTTTGATTTGCCTTTGCCGTTGCCAATTGACGAAATTGTTCAGCGTGGGCTATAAATATCCGAAATGCAAATTTGCTTTTATTGATCAACAAATATGAAAAATTGGCAGAAACGAATGAAACAATCAGAATTTGCTCTTTTTGGGTAAATCCCATTGTATGAAAATAGTTTTAAAACAATTATTGCGAACAGAAACATAATCAACACAAATAACTATAATTAATTGGCAACAGCAAAATCAGTCCCTGGAGGCTATCTTATCGGCTGTGTACTGGGTTATACGGGAAAACATTCAACTAATTATAGAATTGGCTAGCAATTTTGGTCCCCAGATTCTTCCGTGTGTAGTGCTAAGCCTCGGATTGCATTTACTTAACTTAATTTCTGTTTACAGTGGATTTTAGAAAAAGTACAGAGTCGAGTCTTCTACCACCAGCAGTACAAAGTCTCTAACAGTCCCTGAGTTCTTTCTGCTGTTGAGAAACTCTAAAAACGCTTTGTTTTGATTGTGCCTCGATAAGTGCGTGTCATTCGTTACCGAAACATTTGTTGCTCATCCCCCAAAAAAGCAGCGCGTTATCAAATGTATCTATTGGGCACAAGGTTGACATAACGCCACAAATGGGTCTCCACTTTTGTGGTTCTGTTATTTTTGAAGTGCATCAATGTTTACACAACGTTTGAAGCGTTTGTGTTGCAAGCTGTTGCAGCGACGATGTCGCCACCAAATAATGTTTATTTTGGAGAGAGAAGCACTTGCCACAAATTCTCCGATTGCAGAATCCGAAACGAAATAGAAATGAAATACCAACAGAGTCCAGCAAACCGATACTCCAGACTCTGGACGCCACGGCGTATGAGTAATGCCATTAAACAACAATTATTATCGTTCATGTGCCACATAAACAAACAATTGGATTCACTTCCTACAATTTATATTTAACCCCAAGAAATCTATTCTACTTCAGGTAGAACACTGCGTATATTTTACTATAAAGAAAGAATATAAAGAATCAAATTTAAACAGTTTTCGCAAGGAACTTCTCAAATTTCCCATAGAACAAAGCGGAAGTAACAAATATTAAAAGTTGTCATCGACTATATATCGTTATCGTTATCGCAAGCGATATCGTTATCGTGGCCGTTGTCTTTGCGCTTGTCTGTAGTAGAATTTTTTTTGGCGTGAATTACACACACACCTACGAAGTTATTTTCGCAGGCGTTTGTTTAAGTTATTGCCCATAAAAAGTTGTTCGTTGAAACTTGGCCGAGAGCACTCACACATTTCTGTGAATTATGCGCCACAAATTAGCACCTGTCTGGCTCTGAGTATCGAGACTGAGTCCCACACACACATACACATATTCCAGAGAACGACAACAATTGCGTAATCGGTCTCCCTCTCTATCTCTCTGTCTCTCAGGCCCAGGTGTGTTATGCGTGCACATATTTTCATTCAAGTTCCCAATAAGTTGTGACTGTAATCTATATAATCTGATGACAAGAACTGATTTTAATACTTTTCTAACTGCAAACGAGCATGCCGACTGTTAAACACCCTGTGGTGACTCTACATCTAAGGTACAAGATTGAATCAACTGTTCATGGTGATCAGAACCACACAAGCCCTGTGCTCTTCTTGACTACAGGTTCTACAAACTGTATAAACTGGAATTGTGTTGATTTGTAAACAGAAAGATTACTGATTACAAATAGTTTCCGCACTGAAACGAAAGAATCTTTTTGCCACACGCAAGAAATTACTACACACAGATACATATGTATTCGTATCTATTGGGCGATCAGACACGTATTTGTGTGTGTGCGTTTTACGTGAAGTGTGTGTGCGAGTGCCCATAATATTTTCAAGATTTCACATGAATGTTGACCGCTTGATTCAGTGAGTTTTCACAATGTTTTAACACTGTAATCGCAAAAAAGAGGTTTTATTTATTATTTCACTTGGTTTTTTTATATTTTGTTGCTGTGGCGCTTAAGTAATTTTAAGTGCCAGGTCTGCCCGGGGTTAATTTAAGGTTTATTCCTCGTTCGCTTCGTTTCGTAGCTTTTCGTAGCAATTATATAACTATAACTGTGGCTCTTACTCTAACTGTTGTTGTTGTTGTTGAGAAACAGGGTCAAGTTTGCCGCAGATCAGCGCCGACCGCAAAAAGACGAGTAGAAAACACTAAGAAGGGGGAAATCAACCGTCAGCAACCCTGTAGCAAGCTCAGGTAATGAAATTTAAATTATATTTTCAATTTTTCAGTGAAAACAGAGTGGATAAAATTGTTAATTTCTTGCTCTGCTTAAGATTCAAAAACTTTAAACACCTGCGGTACTCTCTTTGCTTGTACAGGGTCTAAAAACACAAATAAAATTATAGGTAATAAAAGAGCTGAAAAATCGAAACTCGAAACTCATCGCAAGTGCAACTTCAACCCAAGCTGCAAATTGCATAAACGCTCCGATTTCATGGCTTTTACTTTAACTTTGGCTTAAGTCATGCGATTCCTAAATGGATTTTTTAATTTAATTATTTTTATTGCGGACTTTCGGATGAATCGATTACGATTGAATTCTAGTAACACATTTAAAACACTGCCTTTAATTAACATAAAATATATACACACACACACATCTATGAATTGATTTTGCACACACAAAGCACGCGAGTTGTTTTTTGCGTTATCAGCGGGCAGCATTAACTTAGCACTTGATTAGACCTTGATCTTAGATAACACTCGATTGAAGGGGTTTCATTTTAACTCACACAGAGAATGTTTTTCGAAATATTTTCTATTTTCTCACTTTTCAATATTTGTTTATAAAGTTGATTTGTTGTTGGCATATATATCTATCTGTAGATAATTAAAAACACTTTTTCTAGCTGCTATACATATATAACATGTATACCATATATAAATTTATAAATATATATATTTTGATATTTTTTCTTGTTTTTTGCACAGCCACAAGTTATGGTTTTTTCTTTCTTTTGTTATTTTTCAATTCTTTGAATTGAATTTGAATTGTTTTCACTGAAAGTCCTTCAAAGCATTTTTGCGATCTTCAAGATTGAGGAACGGGCAAACTGATGAGCTGCCTGGCTGCGTTCAGACTGCGTTCGCGTGCGCTATCAACTTTGGTTTCGGCGCTAAATAAAAGCATTTCACATAAAAGATACAACAAAAAGAATTTCGAAAACGAGCATGAACCCGAAAAGTCTCAGCAGCCGCGAGAAATGTCACCGAAACCTGAGCGAAAGCAAAAGCAAAAAAAAGAGCAGAGAAGAGCAGAGCAGAAGACAGCGGCAAGGAGAGCAGAGAAGAGTGATCAAACAAGAACAAACAAAATTGCAGGCGCATTGAAAGAACATAAATTGCTTTGTATCTGTATCTTAGTCTGGGTACTTTGATTTTATTGTTTCTGTATCTGTATCCTGTATGTGTGTAAGTCTGCATTATTTTGATTTTGCTTTATTGTGGCTACTTTTAATTACCTAGGGAACACAGAGCGGCAGTGATGGGTGCTGGGTGGTGGTGCTAGGGGAGCTGGCTATCTCCCTCTCACTTGACACACGCGCACACTACAATACCGTGTCACGACACGACACGACTACGATCAGAGCCAAAAATTCACTTTTGCCGCGCTGATTGTCGCAGCTGCGAATCACGAATCACGAATCGCGGCGAAACAAAGTAACTGTCTGGGACAGACTGACTGACTGACGGACTGATTGGCCAGAGCTTTGCGTAGCGTTGTATCACGGATCACAGAGCACGCAGACACACACGACCGTTCGATGAGAACGCTTAATGCCGAATAAACTCAGTGCTAAAAACCTTCGCGCAAACAGACACTGAGTAAACCGAACTGAAACTCCGCCACCGGTTCACACACATATAAATACAGGCAGGCAGGCAGGCAGGCAGTGAGAGAGCGCAAGAGAGCGAACCGGCAGAGAGGCAAAGCACACAAGCAGAGAGCTAAAGCTGGAGCTGGAGTGAGCTTCGATGAGCAAAACTGTTGATCTCTTGCTGAGCGCGAAAAAGACACGCTGTGTGTGGAATTGCATTTGTATGCGTATGTGTACGTGTGTATAAATGTGTGTGCTTCTGCCATTTCTAGTGTCATTATTGCCTCATTAAACACGTGGAGAACTCGCATAGTTACAGCTGCGAGCAGAATTGCTAAAATTATGAAATATTTATGGAGTAAATGGAGTAAATAACTCACTCAATCAACCGAAGTGAGTGCTACTCTCGCTGCTTATCAGTATCGATAGGGAGAAGACAATTGACTGAGTCAACCATGAGACATTTCAACTTTTAGCAATATTCTTATCAAATTTAATATTTATTTTCAGTTCGCAGAACTCGTATGTTTCCTCACACCTTATATAAAAATAAAAATATATAAGGAGTATTACATATCTGTAGTTAAAACTTTGGGTGTTAGTTGCAACCAACACCCAGTCGTATCTTATCATATGCCATATCTCGTACTGCTGATAACTCTCTCTCTCTCTCTCTGTCACCAAGTCTCTGCGTTCAGTTGCAGTTTTCGAATTTTGTTTGCGTGTCTGGCCAAATTATGCGCTGAGGTAACAACTAAAGGGGAATAAGAGAATAATAGAAACATAGAAGAATAGAAAATTCTGTGTGGGTGGCTTTGTTTACGTTTTAGTGGGTTTCTGGGTCAAAGTTAACAGTTTCTGACTAAGTAAAGTTCGTTCTATCATTATTTTAGACATAGTCACGCAGAGAGGAGGGGAGCGAGATAGTTGGGTACATGGAAAGAGCGGGAAAAGCACTGATATAAAAAGAAATCAAAAAACATTTTAAATATTAAAAAATTCAAAGTTTTTTCAGCTTAAAAATCACATGCTTGCCCTTCATCACAACAGAATTTATTCGCAAATTTCGGGTACCAAAAAAATTAAAGAAAAAAGAACCAAAGGCAGAGGCAGCAGAGTGGCAAAACTTGTGTTAAT
This sequence comes from Drosophila nigrodunni, assembly GCA_020829145.1. Classification (NCBI taxonomy): domain Eukaryota; kingdom Metazoa; phylum Arthropoda; class Insecta; order Diptera; family Drosophilidae; genus Drosophila; species Drosophila nigrodunni. The sequence continues at coordinate 11,791,958 of JACVCZ010000005.1, forward strand.
ACCAATGTTAAATATTTGAGTTGGAATTTATCTTATCGCCATATCTCACACACATTTCGTGAGTCTGATACAGCGTTACGTGTATTTGCTCAACCAGGTACGTGTACGGAGTGTACTCGTACTTGTACTCATACTCATATTCCTACTCTTATTCATACTCATATTCATAGCCATTTTCATTTTGCTACTCGATGATATCACCCCACAATCTATGCCGAAAATGCACAGTTCAAACTAGTGAAGAGTATCTTTCGGATGTACTTACAAGGCACAAAAACTATCTTAAGCTGGCACTGTTTATTTGCAGCGCTTAAAAGTGTACTCGATGTTTAATTAAACAGATTCTTAATTTTGGTCTGGCGAAAAAGGCTTATCTCATCAGCGAAGTATTCGTCTTTTTTTTAATCATAAAACTGAAATACCAGAAGGCATGGCATGTATGATATTTGCCTTTAACCTTAGAAAAAAGCTAAATAAGTTGTGAGCCAGAGAGATTTCAAAAAGCTGAACTAGGCGACACCCTGTACTAGACACTTGTTGCCAATTGATGCTTTCTACATAAAGTTAAATTTAAAGATACTTCTGAGTTGTGTATACCCCACTATGATGGCCGTGTCGTTAACTATACGTATTTATATCCATGGGCTTTGTTTATCTTATTGCCGATAGTTGCTGGAAGGCAAATCGGGTTAAAGAAATAAAGACCCTCACCTGCCTGAATCGGGTGTCTGTATCTTTTGCATATGGTACTCGTACGTCAATTGTATCGGAAGTGTCCAGTAGCTGGCAAAAAAACAGGTCTGATAAAAGCAGCACAAGACTTGAATGAAATTTTTTGTTTTTGTTTGAGAATACCCGAAATTTTAATTGCAAATAAGATTAACCTTGAAAATCTGACGTCAGACGGTGGAAAGATCACGGCAGATTCACAGCTGTCTATATAAACTAAAGATATAAGTGTTCATTCGTAGCTGATCGAATGTCGTCATTAAAATTATGATAATATGAAAATATGGCAAAAGAAAGATAGAATTCTGAATAGAGTGATAACTTCTGAAATGAGAACTTGTTTGTCACTGGCATTGTATCAAATGATTGTTTGATTAAAATATATATACTCGTATACCTAGACCCGTAGAGTTGCATAACATTGTTTGTACTCAGTCAATATATACTTATGTACTTATAACTAGGGAATAGGATACAATTAATAAACACAAACTGGAGCTGATAATTATTTACTGGTTTTCCATTTCCCATTCGCTATTCACATCTAATTAAGTAAATAACTTATTTATATTTTTGTTCTGTTCTGTTTTGTTTAGCAAATTAAACACGAATTTCGATTAGATTATTTTGAGTTTATTTATAGTTTGCTTTAAACTTACACATTTATTTATTAATCGCTATTCAAGGTCACTTGGAGAGTGCCCAAATTTACAGAACTCTTTTTGAGGGAATGCGACTTTTTTGTTGAATTTCTCGATTAGATAGTCGTGATATTTATTAATACCATTAGCTTATTTTAACTGACAAATAAATTTAAAACTTGTGACACTCCAAGCAGAGTACATAACTTCTTTCTGGTAATCGAAAACCCTCTAACTATTGTATAATCCCGCTGAGTGTTGTGCAATAACACTTGTTTCTCTGCCAGCAGATACTTTGATACGCGTATCTATTTCAAGTGCGTGTTTTTTCTATTACTAATGGTTCTAAGTAGTTGTAATTAAGCTTGTGTTTGGACAGACTCATTTTAGATTTATATTACACCGATCTTTCGATCTTCCACATTATTTCGGTTGAAAAATGACAATTTCACCCAAAAAGAAAAAAAAAACACAAAACTTTTGCTTACTCAATCGATCAGATGCAGGCACATGACTAACTTTTAGCAGGTGATACCATTGTTGACAACTTTTGACACTGTGATTAAAGTTAATTTAAGTTAATATTGATTTACTTTTTCCGATATGATATCACACCAAATTGTGTTTTTACTTAACTTTTTTTAAATTGTTTCTAAAGATTATTTTACCCCATTTCTTTCATTACTCAAATTTCAATTTAATTTTTCGCTGATTCGTTATTAAAACTGAAACCTCAATTTATGCTACCAATTCAGCTCAAGATTAGTTTTGTGTTTGTATAGTCTGACTAGAGGGTTCCTTAGACCCTGTACTCAACTAGAGTGCTGGGTCTGCTAGACTAAGATTAAGAAAGGCTACAGAATTTTTCAGTCTAAACTCTGCTTATGACACTAATTATGTGATAGTGGTGTACATAACTGTCAAGAATGAAAACAGGGCCTTCCACTGTCGGTTATTCCCACTAGTTTCTTATTCGCTTTTGATTTCCGCGTCGAGCACAATTCTGCGGCTTTTGCAGTTAACCTAAATGAGCAATTTTATAGACTCTCCCGGTTTTTATTTTCATTTTCATCTGCGAGACTAGCTAACTGACTGCCTGACTTACTGACTGACTGACAGAGTGATAGAGACACAATGGAGTTAGGCAAATGAGCTGCAATGAACCGGAAACACACAATTAACCGTCAATCCCAATCGCAGCTAAGTTTCATAACCAATTGCAACGAAATCGCTTCAATCCATTCGTCTATAAATCGGTTAAAGACTCTACTTGCACCCAAACGCGGCTCTCGACCCTCTTCCATTCAAGGTGCAGTAGTCCGTAGTCGAGCCGTAAACGTAAATATGGAAAACGCCAATTTGGAGACAGACAGATCTAAGAGACGTGCTCGATCCGATCCGATCCATTGAGTGCTGGTCACTTTGTGAGGTGTAATTCCTCGATGGGAACTATTAGAAGTTGGTTGGGCGGATCGACTTCAAACGACCCTGTATTGTGCTGCTTCTAGTATGCCACACCCACATATGCCTGTTAAGCACATAGAATACCCTTCATGGCAGCTGATTACAGGGTCTCAAAAGAAACAACACGAAATGAGTTTGAGGTGGAAGCATTAATTGTTTCTACGTGCTGTTCTATAAAAGCATGTTCATCGGCTCTCTTCTGTCCTCTTCTCTCTTCTCTGTTCTCCCATCTCCCTCCTCTCTTCTGTCGTCGGTAATTCAAATAAACATAAGTATCACTATGAAATTATGATCCACCAGCGACGTGATCCCCCTTTTTGGGTTTTCAGTTTTGGTTTTTAGGCGTGGCCCCCTTTCCCCTCCTCCTTTTCGGACCTTTTTTGGGACAGCTGTTGCTATCAGCGATTACAGTTACATTTTGATGACGACGCTTCATTCCGAAATGCCATTTATAATGTTGTAAAATTAGTAAGTTAACTCATATACTCGTAACTGTAGTTAAACTTTTGGACGCATTCCTAGAACGGGATTGAATTCGCCTCGTTGGCGAAATTATGTTTCTATAGCCAAATTCTATTAATCAGATATTTTGCTCAAGACAAATTGTTGGCAATTCATTTAATTGTTAGTCATTTGATAAGCGATTTGTTCAGCTCAAACGAAAAAGCTGCAAGCATCTGCATCTCCACATGTATCTTCGTATCTGTAGCTGTATCTGTGTGCATATGTACCTGTATCTGCAATAAGCCGTCGTCGTATGCAAATGAGATTTGCAGGTGGTCGCTAATCAAGAGTCATTGTACAACTAACATAGAGGTCTGCCTGGTAATCAGGCCAAGAATCAACTAACGTGGCTTGCACCGTGAGCCCAGTTCTAGACAGTCTACTGTCTACAGTCCAGAGCCCATCCGGTTTTCCACTAGTGACTTTAACTAACTAGTTGACGGCGAGTAATGAACTTGATTTTACCGTTTAGCTGGGTCAAGGTCAAACTTATAGCTACAAAGCGTTGGCCACGTTTCGCTTTCGTTTGCGTCTATCGGGATAAATCAAGGAAGCTTACGAATGGGGGAAACGGCTAGAAAGCTAAAAGTAGCCAAACATGTGGTAGAATAGAATCTTTATTTGCTGAGAAAAAAAAGTTTTTAATGAATTTCGACTTACATTTCAGTTGCCTTTTTCTTCTGTTGCTGGTTTTCTCCGCTTGCGGTAAGCTCCAGAAAAAAGCTAAAGTGACATCCCTGAACGTTGCCTGCTTTATTTGGTGTTGCATTGCGAGCCGCGTTCCTTGCCTGTGCTTTGATATTATTCATGCGTCAAACACAACACAACAACAAAAACAACAAAAAAACGAGTACGAAATACATGAGGCTGAGATTTTTCACAAGAAACTTTTCATGTGAAGGTGAAACAATGCAAGGCGCAGGCGCAGGCGCTGCTTTATGCCACATGCCACATGCGCCTTGTTGTGGCAACTGGGGAATGACCATCTGACGTTTGCGTGACAGCCGCGGTAACATCCAGACATTGATTTGACTTTGTCTTCGACCAGTTACCAATTTTGGCAACAAGACTTTCATTTATTGTTTTGCTCCGACTCCCAGATTGCCGACTATTCGCATTAAGGGTATTCCAACGTTATGTACCGCGCACACACATATATTTAGGCCAAGCTAATTTATGGTTAAAACACACACTTACACTTATTGCTTTTGAAGAGCAAAATCGCGTTTAAAAAGAAAGCCTAAAAGTATGCTAGCATTACTTGCTCTTCACAATATAACCGCGCTCTTTTACTCACGTTCCTACTATTTTCGCCACCACTAACAAATGTGCTCCCACTCACCCCCCCATTTATTTTAATTTCGATTAAGGATTTGGTAGTTTTATTGGTAAATGAGACCATCTAAATTTGTTTAAGTATTTATACACAGTTTTAATGCTACACAGCTACTATTTTAAAACAAACCTTTTCTTGTGCACCGCTTGTGTGCCATTATTTCTGCAAGATTAACCGTTATACGGTTTAGCACGTATTCCTTAATTCCACATCTTTCCACACTATTCCACCTTTGTTCACCTGCATCGCCTGCCGCACGCACCTTGTTCTTTTTTGTTCCACATTTATGTAGTTGCATTGCTTTGCTTTTTGTTTTTTCGCGAATATAAAAATGTAAACCCGCGTTTAATTTGATGTGCGTAAAGAAAACTAAGCTACCAGAGACGCACATGGTTGCATTTCCTCACCGATAGTCGATTGTTGTGATAGCCATCGGCATTGCACACAGTCGATAGCTGTTGGCTGGTTAACCATCGCATTAGCTTACCAATGTAATCGATAGTTCACGAGTTACAATCGACAATCGTAGCGACCGGCGATTATCGCCTGGTGCAATTTCGTGATTTCTTTAACAGTTGCGATAATTGAACATGGATTTGCCATTAAACGAGGGAAACAGGCAGCAGCCACCACCAAACCAGCATCCACTGGTAAGTACTCTCGCCTACCGATGAGGTGTAGTCAATTTAGTAATGGAGAACGTGTCTTTCGATAGGCAGACTACAACTTTAGTGCGGACGAGCTGAAGGCGTTACGTGAATGCAATCAGGAATCTTTTGTCCAGCGCTCGCTGCCCTTCGGTACAGGTCTGGGACTGCTGGCCTACTTTGGCGTGAAGAATGGCTACCTGCAGGGCAATGGCAAATACGGCGCTGTACCCAAAGTAGTCATGGGCGTGATCTTGGGCTACTTTGTAGGCAAGTTTAGTTATCAGCAGAAATGCGCTGAAAAAATAATGCGACTACCCAACTCTCGTCTGGGTGAAATACTGCGGCAGCGGCGACAAGGTGGTGGAGTCATCAATTCCATAACACCAGACGAGAATCTGGGCCGTGCATTTACCCTGGCTCCCTTCACGCCCAGCTCCGCGGATGTGTACACCGACGAGGGCTTCAAGCCCTCCCTAAACACCGCCCTCAATCTGGACACGGACTCGCGACCAGCGCTCTCAGGCCTAGACGATATATACAGACCCAGCCTGGACTGTAAGTACAACTGGACTAATTCCTCCAAACCAATCTACAGTATTTATTCCACACACAGCTGGCAACACATTGCTGGACACAGAACTGCCGCTAGAGCCCGCCAAGCCGGGTGAATCCTACGAAGACTTGCGCAAGAAGAATCGGGAAGACTACAATAAGCGACAGGCGAGTCCCTACTCGAGGCCCTACGAAGCTCCGATTCAGCAGCAGCAGCAACGAGTGATGACCTCTGTTCCGCAGGAGGAATTGGGCAGCACCAAGAAAAATAAATACGGGGATTCCTGGACTGACTGAAAAGTTTCCCAGAATGCAATTGTTAATAATTTATTCGCTTGTTGAGAATACAAAAAAAAGTACACGAAATATTTTTAAATGATTGAAGGATTAGTGTATAATGTGATGTAAGCTTAAGGATTATATCCTGGCCATTCCGCTCACGACACGCTTTACAACTTTCCTACTTCGTGGATGTAGGCACCGAGCAATTTGGTCTAAAGGGCAGAAATAAAAACAGTATTAGTATTAGTAAAGGATGGGATAACCCAGGTGAAACTCACTCCTTCGATGTAGTTGTAGATGTCGATCTTCTCGTTCTGCGAGTGTGCACCGTCGTCACAGGCGCCCACTGGCACCAGGATCACATTCTTTCCGGTGGCCTCCTGGAGAGTGAGAGTAACTGGAATGGAACCTCCCTCGCGGGTCATGTCGGGCTCGACATTGAAGACATGCTTTACGGCCCGCTTGGCGGCCTCGTAGTGGGGATGATTGGGATCCTCAGTCCAGGGTTTACCAGCAGACAACATGGTCACCTAGAAAATAGACACAAAAAGCAATTTGAATTCCTCAAAAGGAATCGAGTATTACTAGAAGGACTCACCTTCATCTTGTTGGGTGAGCCACGTTCGGTCCACTTGGAATTGATGTAGTTGATCACGCACTCCTCGATGTGCTTGGGATCCTGGTGGGGCACCAAACGAATCGAGAACTTGCCAATGACCTTCTTTGGTATGACCGTCTTGGCTCCTGGCTCATAGAAGGCACCTTCGATGCCATGGATGGACAGACTCGGATAACGCCATCTGGCTTGCAGCAGTCTGGTTTTGTCTCCGTTGTGGGGCAGGTGTTCGGTGCCCACGTCTTTCCTAAAAAGAGTGGGAGAAGTGGAGATTAGTTGATTTATTAGACTCTTTAACGATTAGATTAGGAAACTAACTTGTATTCAGCCACTTCAAAGTCGATGTTCTTGTAGATTTCCTCCTCGTTGCTTAGCTGAGGAGCAACCTGAAAATGGAGTAAATCGGAATTAGTTAAAGAACCTGTACAGGGCATCGGGTCTACATACATCACGATCGATGCCAGGAATCAAGATTTTGGTGTCCTTGTCGACGAGTGTGCTCAGCAGATAGCACAGATCAGGCATGGCCTCGTGGACAGTGCCTCCGAAGACACCGCTGTGGAGATCCTTGGCGGCACACTCGACCTCTACCTGGAAGTAGGCGAGACCCCGGAGGCCATAGGTCAGGCAGGGACGCTTCTTGCCCAGCCAGTAGTTGTCGGAGATGCAGACAAAGTCCACATCGGCAAGGAAGTCATTTTTACGAGCCATTAGCAACTCATCCAATCCCTCGCTGCCACTCTCCTCCATGCCCTCGAACACAAACTTAATGTTCATTGGCAGGGGTATGCTCAACTTGTTGAAGGCCTCAATGGCATGAATCCAGCAGAGAACTGGACCCTTGTCATCCGACGCACCGCGTCCAAATAGCTTGCCATTGATCTCGGTGAGCTCGAAGGGATTCGTATCCCAGCCATCCTCCTTCAGGGCTGGCTGCACATCCAGATGGCCATAGACCAGCAACGTCTTTTTGGACTTATCGTTGCCCAAGGTGCCCAGCAGAGCCTTGGGCAATGGCAGCTCCTGTCCCGAGGGCAGCGTTTGCTTGCCTAAGTCAACCAACTCGATTTGGGTGCCCAGTGCCTTCAGCTTATCCGCTGTCCAGTCCACCATCCGATCGATCTCCCCTCGCTTCTCTGGCCATGCGGACACCGATTGTATAGCGACTGCAGTCTTCAGGGTTTCAATATAATCAGCCTTCTTTCCATCAACAAAGCTACCACAAATTAGATTAGTTTCAACTTGTATTTATTGCATATATATATATAT